>OU342789.1:18921117-20171117 GCA_910591515.1 Cerceris rybyensis | reverse complement strand
CACTTTATATTAGTTACTTCACATTGAAATGTTCAAATAATATCACTAACTTCCTAACTTTTCTTGCTATTTCCATTCTCCGCTTTTACATATTATTGTTACATTTCTCATAACATTGTGTTATTAATGATCATGCAAGTAATTGGGGTGAACTTAAATTAAAAATCAAACGGAAGAAAACAATTAATATACCGTAATAAATGAACATTAGACTGAAAGTTTATATTGATATTGAAGTAATAAGAGCACATAATGCGAAGAGGAAAATAGATGTGAAAGGATATAAAGATTCTTTGAAATCGTTGGGTTTGTCAAGGAAAGTAAAAGGGCAAGACAGTCTGTGAATAAAGCAAAGAGGTTTAAAGAGGGAACGGAATAGAAAGGGTGAACATTCTTCGGAAATCCTAGAGCTGCTATACCACCAGAGGGATAAATCGGTATCGTTTCGTTTAAATCCACGTCTTTTTACGAGCTGGTAGCCTGGCAAAAAACGGGAAACCCTTTACTAGACGGAATGGCGAGCAAGTAAGCGGTGCAGTATCCGCCTTTTTTCCAGGAGTATTTATTTCAGAATACTTCGATTTTCTAAATGCAATTACGCTCTTCCTGTTGAATCGATTATTGCATTAGATTATTTTGTTACCGCGTCGATTACACGGAGGTGGAGAGAATCGAGTAATTTACTCTGCTCGCCGAAAGCACGTGCACAGTTTTTTAAATTGTAATAATTACTTAGAAAGTGTTATAAAACTATTCAGGAATTTTACTCATCGTGAGTTTCACATATTATATTTCACTATTTCGGAGAATATATTTGCCGAATAATTCTCTAAGTTTTTATAAACAATTATAGAAAATAATTACCGTATTCTTATCTGATGTACTTCTATATAGTAACATGATTCAAGATAATTATACCAATCTGTTATATAATATTATACCTACTTAAAAACATAGCAAACCATGGCTCAAGTGGTGTAATCGTTGAAATGACTATACAGGTAATATATTAAGAGCACCGAAATGTAATGTCGTTTCTCTCAATATTTTTCTCAAAAACCAATTGATTTTTATCGACACGGAATTGCAAAATTTGTATGCTAGATAGCAAAATATTGTTGTTAACGGGGGTGATTACGTCATTTATAAAAAATAGAAACTTGCCCCAAATATATTTGAATTTAACAAAAAAAAACGACCTTACTTTCCTGTCGCTCCAATAATATATTAATGTCATAATATAAATAACAAAAAATTACAAAATATATTCCTCTCATTCCTACAACCCTTTGCTAATGTAAGTTTTCGAAACAATACCAATATAAGAATCAAGAATGTAAAATGACTAATTAATAGGTCTGTATTTATATTTACATATAAAAGTACATATTTTATAGTAAAGTTATATATGAAACCGTTTCTTTTTTGTTTGGTTTTCAGTAGACGTACTTTGGTCTTAAACAGAAATTCATGATAGCTGAGTGACTACGCGGGAAATAAGCATAATCATGAATCGATGCTTATAATTTAACAATTAACAGTATTGTATTTATACAAATTAGTCATAAGACTAATGACGTATGTTGAATGTTTTGAAATTCACCACGATGATGCCCCATGACACAACATGATTTAGAGAGAAATTTTTTTATACCATCAATAAGTGAAATTAACTGATTAGTAAGAAAATATTTTTTATGTCAAATTAATTTTTACAAAAACCATAGTTTTAATTTCGCTGGGATAAATATCATCTAATTGTATTTTATGAGCGATAATTTTCAAAATAAAGTCTTAGCGAGAGGGTGATGTACCTATGTATATAAATACTTGCAGTCTAATACATCTGACACGAGCCTATTGCAGTGAATCGAAAAAAAAGTATTAATTCTATTGAACAAATATATATCACTACATACATGAAAACTTCAAACAGGACTTATGAACATTTTAACACTAGAATTTATTACTTCTTTATTCAAACTGACTTAATATTATAACACAAATTTCAAAATGTTTATGGCAAACATTAGAACTATCATATATTTAAATTTTTTAACTCCTTCTCAAATCTTGTATTTTTCAGTAGCGAATCCTATCACTCTTATATAGTTAAAAATTGTCCAGTGTGATATTTTACGAGAAAAGATAGTCACAAATGTTAGAGTTACCGAAGCAAAAGCCTTTATACAGAGTGTCCCAGCTAATTTTGACATCTTGAATATTTCGGTATTGTGTTATGTAGCAAAAAATGTTTCACAGGAAACTTAAATGGTATCAAGTGGGGCATAATCTGGTGTCATTAGTTTTTCCGTAGGTGGACGCGTCAAGGACATATGAAGGTCAACTTTGTTTTTTTAGATGGAGTGAGGCACTTTTTTATGCATCAAGCGATGCAGCTAGATATTCCTTATAAAAAAGTACTGACCTGTGTATGATGAAAAGCTAATAGTTAAGGAGATATTTCAATCTATTATATAAAGCTCAAATACCACTGACTGACTCACTCACTCACTCACTCACTCATCACGAAATCTCAAAAACCACAGAACGGATTGCAATGAAATTTGGAACATACCTTCCCCTTGGGTCTTAGGTGCTCAATAAGAAAGGGTTTTGAAAAATTCGAAATTTTAGGGGGGGTTTTGGGGGGTTAAAGTATGGGCCAAACTCATCAACGCAGAGCCGAAACTACTTGACCTAGAAACTTCAAATTTTGCATGAGCGTTCCTTCTAGGATATAAGCACCCACTAAGAAAGGATTTTTCAAAATTCGAAATTTTAAGGTTTTTTTTTTTAGTTTCGATTAAACCGTAGCAAAGCACGGGAACCTTCAGCTAGTATATTATAAATAATCTAAATACAATTGCATCATTCCTGCCGCAGTAGGACGTGAGGTCTGTTTATTTGTTTATCTGTCTGCCACCTGATTTAACGCCGCCCGACTTCTCCTTATGGGGCTATTTAAAGGAAAAAACACGAAAGTTTCAACTAAAGTGAGTGATATGAAGCAGCACATTATCGATGAATGTGGCAAAATATAAGGCGATACATTAAATAACGTAGGCCAGACCTTACTTCATCGATTTCAAACATGCTGCGATCCAAAAGATCGTTATGTTGAACCTTACCTGTGAATAAACCGTAATGTAATTACAAAATTTAGAATTACTCACATTGAAATATCTCCTAAACTATTAGCTTTTCGGCATACATAGGTCAGTACTTTTTTATAAAGAATATCTAGCTGCATCGTTTGATGCATAAAAAAGTACCTCATTCCATTTAAAAAAAACAAAGTTGACCTTCATATATCCTTGACGCGTCCACCTACGGAAAAACTGCTGACACCAAGTTATGTCCCACTCGATACCATTTAAGTTTCCTGTGAAACATTTTTTGCTACATACCACAATACACAATACCGAAATATTCAAAATGTCAAAATTATCTGGGACACCTTGTGTAAAGCAGTATGAGTACATCACTAACTCAGTTTCAAAATACCCTTTTGAATTAACGCGAGAAAAAAGATTTCCTATCTGAATCCTAAGCACAGGGTCAGTAGAAGAACAAGAATGGTAGAGTGCAAAATAATACGTGTGGTATACCTTGCGGAAAAGAATCGCATTATGTTATAAAGAGCAGAGCTAGCAAGACAGCAATCTACAACTTGGTCTTCGGAGAGTTGTAACACCACTGGAATCGAACTTGTAATAAGGTACATCTCACCCACTCACCAGACCTCGATTGCTCCAGAGGGACGCAACCGCCCCCCCCCCCCCCCCATTCTTTCCATAACCTTTTTGCAATCTTCGTTTCCGAGTTGTAAAAAAGAAAAGAGAATTTATTGGATATAATTTTAGTGATCAATGTTATAACTCGATTTTGTTTTCATTTTTCTTTTCAATTTTTTTTCAATTTTTTTTTCAATTTCAGTTGATGCTGTAAATCATTGGATGCTTTAAAACTGTTACTGTTTCTTGTTACTACGTAAATTTTGTTTCTTATGATTTAATCACAAAGCATTTATTTATGATAAATTATAGGAATAATGGTCCAAAAAGTAGACTAAAACATATTGGATATATTTGCAAGACGTTTAATCTGATTAGCAAACCTTTCACGTGCATTAGGAAATAATGTTCTTTTCTGTAAACATTTTTTTACTATACATCTTTTACCACTTTAATACTACATAAACTGTAGAGAATTTACTTCGACGAAAAATTCAAGTAATTTTTCATAGCTCCTATTCTATTCTTCACATCTTAAGTATTCAAAAAAAAAAAATACTTTAAAAAGAAATAGATATTTGCAGCATGAGAAATTTGATTAGGATGCATTTGAAGAATTCACTGTGGGAACTTTTTGAGGTAAAAGTAAACTTACAATTAGTTTCGAAATGTATAATAATAAGTCTAGTTTAGAATGCAATCACATTCAGTATTTTCATCCATATACTGAACAGGAAGTTTATCAATATTTTAACGACAAAATGACCATAAATAAAGTTTATCATAACCGTGTCAAGATTTATCTAGACATTTGAAATAATTCTTACGCATTGTCAAGAATTTACTACTCCAGTTTATGGTCATGAAAGAGGATCTAGTTAGGAAATGTAAAGTCTAAGGCATCAAACAATGTACTCAGGCTTTGATTTAACTGCCAGAGAAACATTAGTATATACACATACTTCACAAAGACGTAGTATGAAGAAATAATGAAAGTACATACACTTTGTACAGCGGGGATCCCTCGTGTCAGTCTTGCCTTACGCTGTGACGCCTCGTCTGTTGTGATTAAAAGCTTCGTCTTTTGTCTTTCTTTCTTTCTTTTGCGAATACGCACACTGGTATAGTTATCTTATTCTTCTGTTATGTACTGCACGGTATTACTAGCCTTTTTCAACAATATTTCGGCTACAATCCATTACTATATTTCGTGTACACTTCAAGGTAACGACAGAAACTTTACATAAACATTTATTGCACGATTCTCAACATTACCGTATTGCCGATATATAATATACGAACTGCAATTCGAAAGTTAAGAATCATACTAGGAAGACAAATCTACATTTTTGTAATCGGCGTTAATGTTTAGTTTCATTAATAATAAGCGATAAGTGGTCACTTATAATTGAATGGAAACAACTTTTTAACCTCGTACTTGATCCTTATCTTAGGTTTTAACTACTTGGCATATATTTCAACCTTGATATTTTATATTTAAGTATAATATTTCATTTCGCATTACAATGAGTTGATTTAACACATTACATAAATGTCATCCGTATTTCATCCGTTTCACTGTTTCTATTAAAGTAAAACTTTTTCTATTAAAATCGCATCTTTAGACAGCAAGAATGTTAAAGGTAAAAATAGTTATATATTAAGCAGTATTTTACTTTTTTGATAGAAACATTAAAATATTCAATATTTTAACAAATTCGCGAATATTACATGTTGAAAGTTGTAATAGATTTCATTTAATTGAATAGCGCCAGACACGGGTAACCCCCGTGACATTCAACGTAATAAAACAACTAGGTTAATACTAGCTGTTAGTTTACGAACGAATTATATAAGTGGTCAATTTTGTTAAACATAATTACAAGACATGAGATTAATGTAGCGTGTTAGACTTGAAGGCATCAAAAATTGATGGACGCGACTCTCACCTGTTCCACTGAGGGGATCACAAAATTTACAGTGTTTGCTATATCATTCCATTATTTAAATGCTTTCGTAAGTGTATGGCAATGGGTTCATTTTAAACGATGATTTCCTCTTCGAATCGTATGCAAATATATGTCTCTTAACCTTTCGATATAATGTATGGTTCGTATCAGTATTGCGCAAAAGTTACAATTAAGTGAAACCCCAATTGTATTTTGACAGATACACTGTGTACAGCAGGTTCTTTTTACAACAGCAAATGCAAAAAGTAATTTGAATACTATAATACTAGTAGCTGCTTATTATGATTGGTAACTTTCTAATCGGAATATTTGAGATCTTCATTGTTTTTGAAATTATTTCAATACTCTTATTATTGTTTCAATAGCGTTTTCCCATGGTAAACATCAACATCGTTAAACTGGTAGATAACGGGATATTCCGTTCAGATCTCGGTGAAACAAAGTTACGAGGTCCCATGGGAAATTCTAGAGCATGGAACGTTGTAATTCCATAGACGGGCAAGGTATAACACTTCAGAAAACTACATCTAGTTCTTTATCAAATCGGTACAGAAGTGACACGCTGCATTCAGAATTATTTCTGATACGTCTAATATCAAGTGCATTGAGACGCATTAGGTAGTTAGAGCGGTTAAATCATCTACACAGAAATTCATAACTGAGATAATGTATTGACAGTTGTTACTTCTTACCTAAATTACGTTAAATTAACATGTTAAACTTTTACCTTAACTGTCGAAAGATACCTTTATGAAATTACTCAAGTCGCCCCGAAATTTTACTTTCAAACGTGTTGCATTTTACTTTCAGAATTACAGTTTGTAATCAAACGATGATGTGATCATCTTTGAAAGGCTAACTTGAGGTGTTACTTTCAGTTTGAGACCAGAATTTTGTAGTATTTAAATTTACACCACCTTTATATTATTAACGTTTTTCATCAGAGATACCTTCTTGAAAAACAAAATTATATTAAGCAATATTTAAAAACACTTGCATTGAGAAATCACGCAGTTTGAATTCAGTAATTTTAATATATACAAAAATCGTTGCAAATTGTCCTTTCAATGAAACAGTAAGAAATCTAGTTATATAAATATCGAGTTAGGGAAAAAGTTTCTTCGTAATTTAGCGCAAACTGAAACAAGTTTTTTGCCCAAGAATCACTTTTGTAGTGATAATTATTACTATACCTTAGAAATGGCAAAAAGTAGATGTAAAAAGGGGCACAGATTTAATACGTTTATATACTTATCGTTTTATATAATTTACGTTTAATATAATTATCTTCATTAAAAATATGAACAAGTTGTTTCTCTTTTACGCTAAAATGCAAAGGAGCTTGTTCTCCACGTCAATATAAATACTTAGGAAGAGGAAATTAAAGGATCAGCACGATATGATTTTGCGCTATTTTAAATCATGGTTTATCCATTAAGCCTGTGCAATTCTGATAATAACATTTCACGTTAAATTGGCTTACCATACTTTCCATTATGATTCTGATTATTATTTTGAATTATGATACTGTATTATAATATGATTATTGAAATTCACTACGTGAATCCATTGTTCTACTGTACTGGCACTGTCGGCATTTCTCATTTTTGTGTTCATTGCCTCTGGCAATGTTCCGCAAAAGAAAAAAAAAAGAAATAGGACAGCCAATCGTAAGATAGTAACCCTCTCAAGAAGCGATCTCCGTAAAAGGAGTAAAGCTCCCCCGAAATCAGAGATGGGGTCACTTGTATTCTTCCATAACCTACATGGGTGTCGTAAAGCACAGCTGGACCGAGATTTACGAAGCACGCTACGGAGAAAGACGTACTAGCAAGGGGATAGAGAGTACGTAGGGCTGTTGTAAGGGAGTGAGAGTGAAGCCGGAGAGGTTCAAGAGAGAATGTCGGCGACTGAAGTGAACGAGCAAGTCTCGAAAAGTGTTGGAGTCGGAAAGGCGACGCGGCTAGTAGGATTTATGGAACAGGAGAAACAATAGAGATTACTACCATACCCGCCTGCGAGTTCACTCCATACCATTTCTCCTTCCGCCTTCCTTCAAGACGCTCAGAAACTAGTGACGATTGAACAGTAAACAATGTGGAACATGAAAATATATTGTAATTTTTGTTCTAAAAATGCCGGAGAAACATTGTATCATGATATTAAGACAATAAATATCTCATTAGATACGTGATAACTGGAGAACCAACCATTCATATTCGTAGAATGTAATACATTATTGTTGATATCACTCAAAATCTATTATATAAAGCTCAAATACCACTGACTGACTGACTGACTGACTCATTCATCCACTCATCACGAAATCTCAAAAACCACGGAACGGATTACAATGAAATTTGGAACATACTCTTGCCTTGGGTCGTAGGTGCTCACTAAGAAAGGGTTTTGAAAAATTCGAAATTTTAGGGGTGGTTTTGGGGGGTTAAAGTATGGGCCAAACTCATCAACGCAGAACCGAAACTATTTGACCTGGAAACTTGAAATTTTGCATGAGCATTCCTTTTAGGGTATAAGCACCCACTAAGAAAGGATTTTTCAAAATTCGAAATTTTAAGGTTTTTTTTGTTTTTTTTTGCATGAGCGTTCTTTCTAGGGTATCAACGTTATACTTAACTTTTATTAATTTAAGTAGTCCTTAATCCTAATGATATTAAACCGTAGTGAAGCACGGGTACTTTCAGCTAGAAATTACATATATTTGAAATTAGTATTGAATTAGTATATTAACCCCTTGCCCTACGACTTCGTTTCTGACTGAATGTACAATCACTCAGAATTAAATGATGGAGAAAGAAATTATCACTAAATAATTTCTAATATAACGTATAATTTAACGCAATACTATTGGTATAGAAATAATTTGATCGTCTCGAGATCGACTAATGTTTATAAGTTTGTGGAAAACTTTAAAATTTCTTATTCGGTTCACCGCATCCCGAGTGTTGCACGTCATTGTACAGTAAATGGTTAATTGAAAAATCCAAGACGCAGAAATAATAATTTCATTCAATATCCTTTCAATAAAATGCTTTAAATATATAAGATTTTGATATATGTGCGTGTGAAAGCGATGAGAGAAGATCGGAAAAAAGAGTGGTGCGTGATAAAGTATGGACGAAAGGAAAGTAAATGACAAAAGGATGAATAAGTGGAGAATAGTGGAGTGTGAAGACTCTGGAAGAGTAGTGGTAACAAGAGTGAAGATGAGAACAGACTGGAGACGAGATGAAGTGACGAATTGCGAAGGATATTTTTCAGAAAAATTTAGAAAAAGTTAAAATATTTTTTAGAAAAACTTTATTATTCAATTTTTACACGCTTTACAATAACGAGTATTACAATTAAAAGTACAGAGCCCAGGTCGATAAATAATCTTACAATAGTGCATAAAAACCTACTCGAGGAAAAACACCTATCTGTAGTATGTATAATTAAGCTCTAGCAACCAGATTTAAATAAAATATAGTGCCTTAAAAACCCATTACAATTATTGGAATACACGTTGCTGAAATTCTTATCAAATATGATCTTGAGAAATGGAAGGTAGCACAAATGAAACAATAGTTATAACTTTATATTTAAATACACTGTGTATCAGTTATACTGTATTTGTGCCCAGGATTAATTTTGCAAGTTTGTTTTTCAAGGTCAAAAAATAAAAATAAATAGAAAACTATGAATAAAAATTCGAAGAATGTAAAAAATGTTGCCGTATCTTTTGAAGTATCTTGTTTATTGCAATAATAGTCCTAACTGCGCTAATTACATAGTGAAATATTTTTATAATTTTCACTTCGTAACAGCTGCCTGATTATCTGATATAGTGAAAATGAAATAGTGAGAAATATTTTACATCCAACATGCTAAACATTTTATTTTTGTTTCAGATCGAGGATGCCATGTTGATGTTCGATAAACAGACCAATAGGCACAGAGGTGAGTGATGTTTATTACCTAATTTCTTGTAAATTTTTCTTCTCATAACTATTCCATATTAACCCATTCGAGACCGTGCATTTTTTTGGAGTACCACTTCTTGTATTTCTAATGATCGTGGCTTTGGGTCACCTACTTTAGGGTCGAAATTGAACCAAATACCAAATGTAATGTTTACACATTTGTAAGATACCTTTTATTTTAAGCTAGTCTTATTTCGAGGGCTGTTTTTTCTATAATGACTGATAATTGCAATTCAAGATCATTGCACACACGGTGTGCAGTCGGTCTTTTTGGCTCGGAAATGCATTGCAACACGGTGTGCAATTGGTCTCGAATGGGTTAAGACGACAATATATTATATACCATAGGTGAACGCGTATAAGACTTTGTAGACAATGGAATTGTTCAGAAATCACAGAATTTTAGTTAATTGGTATAACAGGTCTGCAGGCTGTGTCATGCGAATTACATATATTGATACAATTTTTAAGCAGGAACGATAGCCATTATAAATATTGGCTTATACTTATGTTATTTCAATTTAATAATTTGTTGCGTCCGAAACGAATTTAAGACTAACAAACGAGAAAACGGTTAATATTTTGCGAGAAACTGTCGTCAGTGATATAAGTCAATTTACGCACAATTCTAGACGGACTCGGGACCCAATACCAGAACACGAGGCTGCGTAAAGTTATGAGGTTCAAGGTGAATGAAGGTTAGAGGTGGGAAAGGTTGATAGCAAATATGTAAAATATAGAGAAACTTACTTTTGTTTTAGAGAAGCTGATGTCAACGCTCGAAGATATAAGTTTAATAGTTTGGTTACAATAAACAGCACCCTTCTTATTCTGACTTTCACACTGATTGACGAAATGACTTTTCGATTCTTTCACTTTTTAACTATTGACTCTACTATTCACTGCTTACCACTTTTAGTAATTTCTTACAAGGGAACATACCGAGGTGTCCCCCTCCGATTTTGATGAAATTTGGCACAGTTGTTCAGTACGCGAGAATAATCGATACGTATTTTTTTATATCTGCTAAGTCGCACGTTTAGGGGGTGAAACCACCCTTCAAAGTTTCGGATTTTTTTCTTTTTTTGCTTATAACTTTGAAACGGTTAATGATAGACATTTTTGATAAATGTACGAAATATTTGTTTTTTCGTCTACTAAAGGCCTACGGAACTTAAAATTTGATTTAACGATTTTTTGTTAATTTTTTATTAAAAAATAACGTGTTTTTCGTTATATCTTTAAAGTTTACGATCCGATTTTAACCAAACTTTTTTTAAATGGTAGAGAAATCAAAAATAAAAGTTACGTGTTTTTGCGTTTTTCCATAATCTACTCTGGAGTCGTGAAATTAACCCTTTTCTTTTTTAGGGTTTTGGCACTTTACGTTACTATATCTGATCAACGAATGATGATGGGAAAAATGTATTATGCAACAAATACTTCCTTTCTCATCTACTATATTATTGTTTTTGTAAAAAATCAAAATTTGAAAATTTTTTGTTTTGCTTTATAATATTTAGGCTGCGCACATCCGCCAAGACGCGTCAATCACAAACTATCGTAGATATCATAAAATTTCATAAGGGAAAGTTTCATGGATTTTTACATATAAAAAGAATATATTTATAATTTATTTAAATCACAATTTATTTATAACAAAAAAATAATTTAATTTATTAATTTAATATACATAAACTATCATGGTTTCTATGGAACATATAGTTCACAAAAATGGTACTACACGAAGAAATGTTCAAAACAAAGTGATTTTTTACACCACGCACATGTTATAATGGCAGGTTGTGTTCCATAAATTTACTTTTTGTCGTTAACCATTTACGTTATATACAAAACAGCACACATGATTAATTTAGTTTAGTTAGGGTTCATTTAGGTAAGATTAATATCAAATAAAGATAATAGAGATAACAAGAATTAATAAAGAATCGCAGAGAAGAATATCATTTTTGCGAACTATATGTTTCATAGAAGCTGTAATAGTATATGTATATTAAATTCATAAATTAAATTATTTTTTTTGTTATAAATAAATTGTGATTTAAATAAATTATAAATATATTATTTTATATGTAAAAATCCATGAAACTTTCCCTTATGAAATTTTATGATATCTACGATAGTTTGTGATTGACGCGTCTTGGCGGATGTGCGCAGCCTAAATATTATAAAGCAAAACAAAAAATTTTCAAATTTTGATTTTTTACAAAAACAATAATATAGTAGATGAGAAAAGAAGTATTTGTTGCATAATACATTTTTCCCATCATCATTCGTTGATCAGATATAGTAACGTAAAGTGCCAAAACCCTAAAAAAGAAAAGGGTTAATTTCACGACTCCAGAGTAGATTACGGAAAAACGCAAAAACACGTAACTTTTATTTTTGATTTCTCTACCATTTAAAAAAAGTTTGGTTAAAATCGGATCGTAAACTTTAAAGATATAACGAAAAACACGTCATTTTTTAATAAAAAATTAACAAAAAATCGTTAAATCAAATTTTAAGTTCCGCAGGCCTTTAGTAGACGAAAAAACAAATATTTCGTACATTTATCAAAAATGTCTATCATTAACCGTTTCAAAGTTATAAGCAAAAAAAGAAAAAAATCCGAAACTTTGAAGGGTGGTTTCACCCCCTAAACGTGCGACTTAGCAGATATAAAAAAATACGTAACGATTATTCTCGCGTACTGAACAACTGTGCCAAATTTCATCAAAATCGGAGGGGGACACCTCGGTATGTTCCCTTGTTAGTAATAATTCTTGATATGTTAATAATCAACTTCGCGTAATTAGTAATGCTCGAATAATCGTCGCGTAATACCACAATATCAATAATTCTCAACTTAATTAATAATGCTCGCGTGATAATTCTCTATGCTAATAACTTCATACTAATAATTTTACTGCCAATGAAGCAACGAACTTGATGTTAATCGTAATGCTCTTCTCTCTGTCGCGGCCGACTTTCCAAGGGGTTTATATCCCCTTCGTCTTCCTACTCTATGGCTTAAAAACTACAACACCTAGGATTCCGATTGGGTTATGATTCCAAAGACGGGATTCTAAATCATCTCGCAGCGTTGAAATTTTGTGGCAGGGACAATCAGCACCGCTGGTCGTGTTCTCAGAACATAGTTTCATCGAGGGGATGAGAGAATTGATCGTACGATCAGTCTTTCGCCAATTGTTTTTCGCGATACCATAGTTTACTCCTTCGACTCATTTTATCAATGCAACGCATGAACCATACTTTCTCGAGTCATACCGCTGTTATCAAAGAACGTTTTAGTTTTCGCTCGTGTTATTCGCTCTCAATTTTTAGAATTAGTACGTAAATGTTCATGGAAGATAGAATAAGATTTGTTACGGACGTAACAAATTTATTACTTATTGAACCTTACTTCTCGAGTTGGAAAGATAATCTTGCAGTGATTTTAAAAACAAATGTGGTTGAACTTTTTCGATATCGATCTTCAATTCAATCATTTTTACAAGTTTTAAACGTAAAATTATCAATAACTGCGCATAGAGTAATAAGTTTTCGCCCTTTTGAGCAAATTATATTCAGACACTAAGTTATAATATTTATATAAAAATATTTACATAATCTTTACAAACCGTAAAAATACATTTGTCTGTTTAAAAATAATACAATAGCTTAGTTAATTATACAATATAAGTGGTGTTGTATTATGTAGTTCACCTACCAGGTAAGTAATGCACAACTTACATTATATAAGTAATGTTATACTTACATTATTGTTCGGATATTCAAGTTACTTTCGTGTAATGATTAATTAACTAGTTTATATTTGATAACAAAATGTTTCGATATCATTCGACTTTGCTGTAATTGCCAACAATAGAAAGGTTTTACTAGAAATTTTATTGAATCTCCCGAAATATAATACTTATAATCAGTAGTAAGCTTATTTTTAACTCGACTTTAGATATACACAGGCCATATATATATAAACATAGTTCTAAATCATTATTATATTATATATATATATATATATATATATATATATATATATATATATAATAATGATTTAGAACTATGTTTACAGTTTTAGCAAATGCAGTTTTAGAGGAAATTAAATTTTTAATTATAGTTGTAACGCCATTTTAAGTCTCTTCTAGAAATACAATTGTTGACTTTAGAAGATACTGTTCTATTATAAATGCAAGGTTTCATATCTCTTAATTTATAAAACGTATCTGTGTAGGATTGTACTGGAATACGAGATTCATAATAATAACAGCAGAACTTCAACCAAATGGTTAAGCTTGAAAACAATTTTTATAGTAACCTTTTACAAAAATAACCAAATATTCTTCACAGCCACGTCCAAGTTTACATAAACATTTTCCCATGAATTGTACTAAATAAAAAAATAAGTTTATCAACACATGGAAACTAGGCTGTCCATACTCTTGAATTTCGCGATCACTTTCTATTGCGCACACTTTGTATAAAGCAGTAACATTGTATTATTTTAAATTTTATACATGACTGATGGAAGGCATAATATATGAAACTGCAACTATGTGGGTAACGATGAAAATACAGTTTATGTACGCAACACCTTTTTCACACTAAAGTCTAAGGCACCGCTGCCTCTCTGTAAACCTTGATAACTCTGACAAATTCTTCACGTGCAGTGTGCGCTAAAATTATCACTCACACATAATGAATGAATTGTCATTATGCCTGCTCGTTTTCTCGGACACTAGCTCAGAATATTAGGTTTAACTTAAAAATAAAATTTAATAATAATTAATAAAGTTAAGATTGAAACCACGAGAATAAAAAAGCTTCAACCGTAGTGGGACAGATCTTCTGTCGGTTATTGTTCATTTTATCGTTACTCTTTATATTGCACGAACCTCTAAAAAATGCATAAGTTTGTAAATCTGCAGAAGCGTAGGTTGTGATGGCATATATGTATGTCAGTCCACGTAAAATGAAACTCATCAAGAGAAAATCCTTTGGCTAGCGAAGCTTGAATAATCGTACTTTAAACTATAGTCGCGCCTCTCCTAATACCAGCCGTACCAAACAGAAGACTCACTTTGCTGCAACTGCAATTTGTCTATCCACCCGGAAATCATAGCTCACTATGAGAACTATGGTATCTGGAAATTATCTTGAACTTCTTACGTTTTTCTTTTTTATGGCTTGAGTGAGCATGTGTCAGGGATACAAGGTAACCCTCCTATAACACGGTAGATACGTTCCTAATAAATGCCGTGTTGTGTGAAATCGTGTTGTATGAGACCCAGAGCAAGTACAAAAAGAGAGGTTACGTTCCGAAAATTTATTAAAAACAATTTTTTTTTTAAATTCTACATAAACAACTTAATTTTTATTAAAAATATATAAATGTATGTACAACACAAAACAAAAAATATTATTTTAATTTGATGGAACTACAATTTAATAAATTACTTCGTCGTCACTGTTCAGTATAATCAATCGAGAACGTTTTTTTGGTGGAATGATATCGCCTTCAATTTCAGAACTTTTTTCTTCATTTAAAGTTTTTGTATTTTCTTTCCTCTTTAAAAAATCTGTAATTTTACTTTTAAGACTAATTTAAAGACGAAAAAGTTGTTCTTTGACACACCGTGGCTCGACGCAGACTGTCGATCAGCAGCGTAAAATACTTTTGTTTTCAAGCCACGGAGATGAAATCAAAATAGTTTATGCCACTCTGTATCTTTAAGACGGCAAGCCTCGTCGCGGCTATAGAAGTACAGTGTTGTATAAAGGTTTTTGCAATTTTCTTACCATGTTACAGCGAAACCGTGTTATAGGATACCGTGTTGTAGAAGGGTTTCCGCAATTCATAAATCGTGTTATAGCGAAACCGTGTTATAGGATGCCGTGTTGTAGGAGGGCTACCTGTATATAAAAGACACCACATCGATCTAAAAACATGTAACTTCCACGAAGGATTATAGTCGGTGTTTATTGAAAGCTTATCCTTGTGAAATAGAACCAGTAGAGATGATATTATATTTGCAAGGAAGTCGATCTTTTTTTTAGACATATTATACCTACTAACAGAATTTCTATGGTTACAAACCGATATAATTGAAACAAGAGATTTCGTTGATACCCTTTCACTTTTACTATTTATAATTCTATCTATCTTTGTGTAAAATTAGATTAGGTATTTCTTCTTTGCATTGTTTGCACTTAAATCATTATTTAATGTGCCATTTTGTATGCGAATTTAAAGTAACGGGAATTTAAAAAGTTAAATATAATTTGCTTTACACGATTATTATTCACCTTTGCGCGACCAAACTGAGGTTCCAGTTAGAATAATATCCGTAACGTGAAAAAATCCCGTAATATTGTAAAACTGCATTCTCCTCTCAATTAACGAAATTCTAAATTTTTAGTTCGTGGAACTGCCTATCTGATTGCGCACATACAAAAAAAGCAGTTATTACCCATTTTGATTTCGTGTTTGAGTGGACAATACAGTTGCCACATTTTTTCACTTTGCACTTTTAAACTCGACGTAAAATGCCTGTCGGCTTATAAAATTGACAACGAGTTTTCTATTTATTTTTTTTTCAATAATCGCCTTATATTCCAGATTTGGAACCAGTCTTCATTTTTTCTATGGAGGCAGTAGTTCTTCTTCTGCGAATACTATTCCCGCGCAATTCATATGAACATATGTGTTGTGCAAAAAGAGGTTTCAATACATTTTCTTTGTTCGTTTAATTGCCAATCTTAGAAGCAAGTCTCTGCTACCATATATGGTAAAATTACAAACGATGCAACAAAGTCTTAAATTATTTCCGTAAATATACTTCCAGATGATACAATTTAATGAACATATTTGTACGTCAGGTAATAACCGAAGGTATAACTGTTAAAAAATAGATAAGTATAGTTAATTAGTTTGATATAGTTATCATTTTTTTTAGATGATTGAACTGTGTATATGATAATCGTATGTACATCATTGTAGGACATTTATTATAAATATTCTTAAAAGTGACATGTACAAGTGGAAACTTAAATTTAATGTGAAATATGGAGAACGCACTCTTCTAGGACACATGCACGCACACTCTAATTGCATAAGATATAAACTATAGTATAAAATCCCTCTAGCCACGTCTAATTGTCCGTCTATTCGTCTTGTCTCTCTATGCGTCTAGTCCGCAACTCTAATCGTCTATACATTCGTCTATTCCCTAACTCTATACGTCTCTAACTCGTCTATTCTTGAATTGTTCTCTCGTCCTTGTGCCATCGACGTTCGTCTTTCCGTCAGTCAATTGTCTTATGGCGGATTTTTCTGGAAGATTCTCGCGGGATTTTTCCACACATCATTATTTGAAAGCATGACACGAAAATATATCATACAATCTACTCAAACATGGGAACACGTTTAATTTGAAACTCTACGCTAGCATTAGGTGTTACAAATGGAGAAGAAAAGAAAAAACGAGAAAAAGGGAGAGAGAGAGAAAGATTGCATATCATTTAAGAAGAATCAGCCCTTGCACTTTTTTCTTCGTTTTTTCCATCGTTTCTCAGAACATTTTTCGACCTACACATATCCCCTGTCGTCATTCACTTCATGCGATATGCAAGTTCGCTCTTTTTTCTGTTACTTTCCAATCCCTTCGGTGGCTTATATTCCTTCGTTTTCAATGCAAAGGGCAAGAGAAACCCCTGTAGTATTGAAGGGGCCAAGCTTTGATACCCCATTTGCCCTTACTTTTCATAATCGATATCACTAGTGCTTGGTGAGCGTTCTGTGCAAAGGAAAGAAAGAGAGAGAAAGACGATAACAATAAAATAGATAGAAAGTCATCCGATTACACCGGCACACAAAAAAAATTAAGTAGAATGTGCATTTCACCGGACCTCCCTACGGGTACGTATTTTGGTCCGCTGAATCCGAATTCGAGGTCAGTTTGACCCCTACACCCTCGAAATTTCGAGAAAACTTCGAAAAACCGTAAAAATGATGAAAATCGGCAGTTTTAATGATAAAAAAATTTTTTGGAACTAAACTAAGCGTGATTTTCATGTATTTCGATCCGCTGAATATGAATCGAATGATGGCAGATTTTTGTTGAATGTTAAAAAGAGAAATACCCGAAGAAAATCGTAAACGAAAGAGGAATCCACTACGAAGATCATTTGACGATAAAAGAGAGCGATACAAACGAAGGAAAGTTTAGGATTCGTAAAAATCATTTCTTTCTATCTTTTTATGTCTTGTGTTTTTCACAGATTTCAAGTTATTTGATATATCTACGTTATAGAGTATTAATTTTAGGCATTAAATCATGTTCAATCAATTTTTTTTCTGTTATGAATGGTAATTTTTACAATTTTTTCGAATTTTTCCAGCTTTAGAGGGTGAATAGACTAAAAAAATTAAGATGCGAATTGAAGACATCAAAAGATATAAAACTTTATCTGAATTGGACCAGAAGAAGTTTTTTTATCATGAAAACTATATTTTTTCGGAATTTTCGAGAGTTTTGTGTGATTTTTTCACATTTAAAATGGCTCGTGGTCTCAATAAAGTTTCGATTCATATTCAGCGGATCGAAATACATGAAAATCACGCTTAGTTTAGTTCCAAAAAATTTGTTTATCATTAAAACTGCCAATTTTCATCATTTTTACGGTTTTTTGAAGTTTTCTCGAAATTTCGAGGGTGTAGGGGTCAAACTGACCTCGAATTCGGATACAGCGGACCAAAATACGTACCCGTAGGTAGGTCCGGTCAAATGCACATTCTACTTAATTTTTTTTGTGTGCCGGTGTTATCAGCTCGGTGGAATACCTCTATCGCTGATGATTATCGACCCTATTAAAGTACCAACATAAATGGACCCAACTTCGTGCTATTGAATGTCTTTTCTCAGTACCGTAAAAGAAAATCGCAGTGATACCTCGATATGTGTTCATACACAGTCCGTCCCACAGGAAAGGTGACTGATTTTATATTCGCGTAAATACTAATGCTGTCTGTGAACGGATGCATGAATTCACTAGCGTGGTATTTCAAATGCCTTTTGTTTTAAATGTAACACCGTTGGCATGACAGGCTGCTTGTAATAACTGAAACTTTAACAGTATGTTTTGAACTGCGGTCGTGAAAGAAGCAAAAATCGTATGCGATTACTTCTCTCAAAAATGTATCCTGATGCTTCAACATCCTCCTTATTCGCCTGATTTGTCTCCGTGCGACTTCTAATTATTTTCAAAATGAAAAGAAAGGAAAAAAAAATGAAAGGAGAGGATTTCGACACGATGCCAAACATCCAGGAAGTTACGACCATGGTACTCAAGGCAATTTCAAAGATTGAGTGTCAAAATTGTTTCAAACAATTTTCCCAAAGATTCTAGTTGTGCATAGACTCAGAAGGAGCCTATTTTGTAAAAAAGGTCATGTAAACTAAAAGTAAACAGCGTCTTATATTCTATTTCACATCAATCACCTTTCCTGTGGGATGGACCGTGTATATATATATATATTAACTAATTAATTTCTTTAAAAGGAAACGCTTCGACAAAGCACAAGCTATATAGACGATAGTTTTCACTTCCATTCCTGAAGGAAATGTATACAATTTATGTATATGATTAGAGCTGTTTAAATCACACTTACTTATCGATACCAACTTTCTAATATGTCGTATCCCACATTTTGAAAATTTTTCAGCAGACGATAAAAACATTTCACGGTCACAAATTAAATAAATTAGGTATTTTTTTTTACGTTTGTTTTAATGTACAAGTAATATAGATTGAAGTGAGAAAAAATAATTTAATCAATTTTTTAATTATTACGTGGGTTACGACATATTGATTGACGCTACATATGTGGGATACGACATATTGTGCATAGGATTCAAACAGTAGTAAAAGAGAAAGACATTAGTACGAAGTTTTAAAGAAATAATAAATTTTATTACTTAATACTAATAATTATTTTTAACACAGTTTCATATATTACTATATTTTAAATTTTAATGTTTTCGATAAAATATTGACATTCGTAGTGATTTAAAATAATTAATTATTTACTACAAACTAAGAGAAATAATTATTTATAATTACCTTTTTACCCAGTTTATGAGATATTTGAGTTAAATTAACTTAATACGAATTCCAAAATCAAAGGTGGCTGTCACATTTTAGGCGCCAACTTAACCTATGAATGTGGGATACGACATATTAGAATAATTATTTAAAAATAGTAAATAAACAATTTGACTTCTGAACTTTTTACATAAGCTGCACAACGTTGTTATGATTCCATTTTTCGAAAAATGTGGAAATGTCAAATTTTGTGGGATACGACATATTAGAAATTTGGTATCGTTATACTTTTTAAAATACTTCTCCGTTAGGTGGTTACAGTTCCTTGAAATATATATATCATATATTAGAAAGAGATCTTACAATTAGGTAAATTCAGACTAGTCTGCGACATTCACTGCGAAATCAAATGTGCACACTAAGGTTATTATGTATTTGGTGATATGGTTGAAATCTTATATTGTGAATTGTTAGATCCGAAAAAACGATATCCGCAGAACGTTATCAGAAACAATTGTGCCCATAATTATGAAAGTGGTATAAGTCATATATTTCTTGTTTCGAGATATTGAATGAGTTGCATTTGATTGAATTAAAAAATATTATTATATTATGCAACATCTTAATCTAGAATTTTATTAGTCTTGATTAATGTCAATTTATTATGGATATGAAATTTTGCGTGAATTTCATATGGAAATGTTGTTTTTAAAGTTTGAATTGACTTAGACCATTGTCAAAATTAACTAAATGTCCTATAAATGACTTAAAGTAATAAAAAACTACGAGTTTTATTAGAAACAACAATTTTAATGAAATAATTCATGAACATTTATTATTTATTTTTAAAAAGTAAGTAATCCGTTTTTATAATTTTAGGCTTTTATTATTATGAGTTTTTAAGATTCTTAAAATGTTCTTGAAAAACTGGAGGGATTTATGGTAGTAAACACATAATATCTTTATGTTTTCCTTCTGTTACTGGTCTAGTGATGCTGTATAATGGAACTAATTTAATATTTCCGTATGTTTTTGGTCTCCCTCTTTTAGGTGAAAGATCCAAAATGTGAAATTTAGAATCATCTAAAGAAGTTTTATAGAACATCTTATAACGATCATTTTGCAAGAATCTCATCCATTGAATTTGCAGCGAAGAGACAGGTTCGCCCGCGGTATTTTTTACTCTTCTTGTCGTTGACTCTTCCAGTGGCTTCGTTGAAATAAAATCCAACTACGTCATTTGTTTTACCGAAAATGTATTTCTTCTTCTACACTTTTCTATCAATTCATAATAAGGCTCAGGGTTGTATAAGTAATTTACTTTCCTTATATTCATTTCTATCAACCCAAAATCACGGTCATTCGGTAGAAAGGAATGACCAGAAACCAAAAATTTAAGGGTATGTTTATATTATTTTTAAAAATTTTTGATTTTTAGACCACTTTCATAATTAACACTAAATGAATTCCATATAATGTTCAAACTACAACCACTATCTAATGGTTCATTTTTGATAATATCATAAAAATTACATTGGATTAATTTAGTTTATAATAATGTGGCGTGAAATAACTAATAAACTCATTTTTTTTAAATTTTGGCTTAGACCACTTTCATAATTATGGGCACAATTAACAAAATGAAGCAACGAGATCGAGCGAAAAAGATAATTGTCTTGTCAAGAAAGTCGCAACATACTTATTGTCCTTCACGATAATGCTTGTTCACAGGTTGGGCTAAGAAACTCTGCTTCACACAGCTTATTCTCCAAATATGATTCTATCTGATTTTTATTTAGACAGATTGCTTCAATGTCATTTAGAAGATATACACTTTACAATACAGGATCAAATACGAAAAGTGTAGATGACTTTATTGCTTTGAAGCCGCGAAACTTTTACCGAACCGAGATCCACAAGTTGCCAAAAAAGTTGCGAAAATGCATTGACAATAACGGCGGAAACTTTGACGATTGCGGTGTAATATCTGTTTTTTAAGTAAAGCTATCATTTTATCGAGAAATCGCAAATGATTTTGTTCTGCACCTACATGAAAATGGTTCATTTCTTACCGATTCTACCTTTTAGACATTTTACCTACGCAACGAGATAAATGCGATAAATCAATAGAAAAATTTCGCACTAATTTCTAATCCTTTTCCGAATTATGTAACTGTTTTTTTTTTTTTTCACTAATGTCCATCGATCTGAAAATGTAGAACAACACCTGGTAGATCCGGACACATAATTTTAAACCACTCTGTGCAGCAGATATAACTTTTGCATTGACCATCGGTTTCTAATTATTTTTCTCAAACCATAAAGTCACATAATTTTTAACCACCCTGTACAGAAATAACTTTTACATTCACGATCAGTTTTTGATTATTTTTTAAACCATATCAGTCTTCCAAATATCTTTATAACACTTCGTTAATGACACATTACTTTATGAAGAACACATACCTACGTTTACCTGTGTCGTCACTTTCTGATCTCCAGCAATATTGAAGAACAAAGTTATGGAATTATTTTACTCAATGGATCAAAGTGCTCTTTAAATATTTATAATTTAAGTCCTCCTTAAAGAATGTTGAATAGTTATACGATATTTGAACCTTATTACTTGAACGGACGAGCAGTTCCACAAAGTCTTAAGTTAACGAACTTTGAAATCCTGAGACCCCGGAAGTGGATACCGACACAAATGAATGCAATTATCTGAGGAGGAGGAAGTTTCCTCTCCAGTGGGCAAGGAGAATCTGTGCAACGTCTCGGAGCAGGAACTTTGAGGAGGAACTCTGAGGACACTGTGTGGATATGTTATGCCAGGTTGATGTAAATCTGGGCCCAACCTTGTCCGACAATTCGAAATTCAGTAGCAAGGGTCTACCGAGTCGAGAAACCTCCGTTTCAGGGTCGATGCAACTCATACAATGTGCAGTTAGCCGTTTCACCTAACTTTGACGTGTATACATACCATGCCCAGCGCATGACACAGCCCCGAATAGTTGCATCATAAACTTACTGATCAAAATTGTTTGCAGACTGTTTCTATTATTCTGTTCCCTTAATATTATCCTTTGTGTCCTATTCTCTCTCTCTCTCTCTCTCTCTCTCTATTTCTGGGCGACTGTGCTTTTCTTTCTGTATTCCTTCCTCTACGATAAACGGGCTGCCAGTTACAGTGAAATTCACAAGAGCGTCGACACCATATCTCTGTGTAAATAATTTTGTTTTGTTTTGTAAAGATTTGAAAATTTAGAAGTTGGGATTTTCATAGTAACACTGGAGAGATGGAAATTCGATCAGATCGGGAATAATTGGAAGGGAACAAACTTCTTCTAGGTTTCAATAATAACAATAACAATGTATTAACAGAGTTGTAGGACTACAAGTAAATAGAACAACGTAATACAACTCTACATAACACAATTATTAACTCAGTACAATACGATGTTCTCTCTAACCACAACTCAAAACTCTTTTAGACAGCAACTACTCTTTTCTGGTGATAACTATGCTTTAACCATGACTATTACCTCTACACTTATTTATATTCCTCTGTTACATCGTTCCCACATCATCATTAACTCTCTCGCACAACTACTGGCACTCACCAGATTCTAGAATATTCAGGCCTTGAGAGCGAAAGCGGTCAACCTATTGGCTTCAACTGACCCAATCTTGCAGCCCTTCATCGGTTTTAAAGTTAAACTATTCGAATATTTTCCGGCAGAACATATAAATCGATAACACATCTAAAAAGCTAATACACGGAGATTGTACTTTATAAGAGGCTCAACATTTTTTACTGTATTAGCATCAGGGGTTCGAGATGGTCAATCCACCACGTCAATAATGTTTCTCGTTTTCCATTTCGTGCAAAAGCGGTTTCAAAGTTTTAAATCATTCTGCTGTCAAAAAGTCCACTGACGTCTAGTTTCATCTAACCAACGTTTCTGCCTGATTTTAAAAAAGCCTACTTGTCATAATTTGATTATTCTCTTATCTTGAAACCTCGAACTTTGATACATCCCCAAACATGCACTTTTAATGTGTTGTTTAATGTATTTTTGAAAAATTGAATTTCTACGTTTTTTTCCAATGTTTGATCCCTTATAAAGTACAATCTCTGAGGAAAGTATATTTTAGAATTGAAAGCCATGATAAATCTCTGATAAATAAGATAAAATCTTATTCGATCAATATGGTCTTCTCTGGAGTCGCACGTCGAAATGGTGAGCTTATGATGAAAATCGGATATGGTGGAGATTGGACGTATCGTTAACACTAGAACTACCAAACCAGTCAAAATGACTGGTAGACAATTTTTTCCAAAAATTCTCCAAGTTCATAGAACAGTCATAGAAAAAAAATTCTACGTCCATCGCAAAAGACATAAATCACCGAATAAACCATCCTTTCCGCCACTCGATTCCTCCTCTTTCAAAGTACTTATTTAATATATTGAAATATGATAGATTTAACGCCGGTAGTTCTAGTGTTGAGCAAGAACGTATTAGCGTTTTAGATGTGCTATCGATTTATAAAAAATTTTTGATAAAAAAGAAAATGATTTACACAGACATATCGTACCAACGCTCTTGTGAAACAGATTGAACGTGTTTCTTTACACAATTGAACCTCTTTTATTGTCCACTGTCGAATTCCCCAGTTAAATGGAAGAAATCATATTACTTCTCTTCTTTTCCAGATAGAGTATTCTGGTATTTGTTCATATTGTAACACATCACCTTAAAAGTCCGATAACGGATAGTTATTTCACATTCTTGTAGGATAAGTGCAAACATGTCTATTAACGTTTAAACTTTACCTAGTATCTTGTCTGAAAGCTAAAACTATGTATTTATTAGGTGTGCAAATAAGTTCTTTCCCCTTTTCTTCGAAATTCAAGATTTTATGATATCAATTCAGTACAAAATGACGTCTCGAAGTATTCACCCTCAATTTCTGCAACCTTTTCCCATCTCGTGGGTAAATTATAAATCCCATCCCTGAAGAATGACGGCTGCTTGCTGGTTTTAAAGTCGTCAATACATTCTCGGATGTCTTCTTCTGTGCTGAAGTGTTGTCCTAACAATTGGTGTTGCAGACTCCGAAAAAGATGATAGTCTGACGTGGCCACATCGAGAGAGTATGCCGCATGTGGCAGGACTTCCCATCCTAATGCATTAATGGTATACATCGTTCCTTTTGCAACGTGTGGACGAGCATTGTCGTGCTGCAAAATCAGTTGTCCCGCCCCTCTGCCAGTAAATGCAAATGATTCTTCTGGCACGCCATATTGTTTGAAATTGTTGCTTAGGACTGGGAACTCTTAGAGCGGACACTATGACTCTTCTTAAAAACGAAAGAATGCTCTTTCATATGGCACCACAATCAATTGATTCGAATAATACAGTCAAAAGTTGTGATCGTAGAAAAAAAAGGGGAAGGAACTTATTTGCACACCTAATATAATTAACGAAAATTATTTTAACAAAACTATAATTAACGACATTCGAATTTTCCAATAAAATCATGTATACTCATGATAAATCAGGACAACTTTTTATGTTTTCTACTTCTACGAGAGATAATTAAATAATCTGACTCATGCAGGAAACTATTTTAAAAATAAAAAAATTTCAAATATTTCACCCATTTGCAATAATATGTGTGGGAAGGGGGTGGGGGAGCCCTCCTATGAAGAACTTCGGAGAAAAGGAGGTGAAGAGAAAGAGCCAGAAGGGAGAGGTCGCTGGCGCAGTGGTTCTGCGCCGACCCAGGCCATCGTGGACGTTAAGCTACTCAAGCCGAGTTGCTGCCTTGGATGAGTTTCCGCGCGTCTCTCTTTCTTTTTCACGATCCTACATATATATAAAAAATTGTCATTAATCAAAGTCTGTTTATGTCAAGCCGAGTAGGTTATAATTATAATATATATTTTAAAAGCACATTATTTGTCTAGTAAGAGCTGAGACAGTAGGAGTTTTTTATTAAATCCGGCCACATGATCTTCTTTCCGCCATATTTATTAAAAAATCAGCGGATTTTTCAAGCAATACTTTCCATAAAAAAAGATTTATGGTGTCTTAATCTTTTTTAAACTTATCCTTCGTCGCGAATAATTTGAATTACATTTCCATACGCTTTTAAAAATATCTCACCCTATACATACATATTTACATGCATATGTATGCAACATCAATCTATCTGTTTCACTGCTTCTGTGTTTTGAAAGCTCTTATGATCACTTGTTCGACAGTACTACTTGACCCTTTCGGTCTGTTGATACCAGCTGAGAGAAAAAAAAACAGAAATTGATTTCTACCATCGTTCCATGACGTTTTAGGTTTGCTGTTAATTCGTACATACATTGCTATCGATCATACGGGGTAAAAGAGCAGATTATCTGATGTGTTTCGTGGAAATTATTCTGCGTCACTTTCCTATATTTTTTCGTTCCATGTTATAAAATAGATATTACTTTTATGCCACGTTAACCCTCTGCGAGAAAGAACCATACGTCCCGAAATATTTAGTACCTTGTTAAAATAATCCACACCTTAGGCTACTTTATGAAACTTCTGTACGTTACGTATAAGATGTATGAATTAAATATTTCTCGTGCAATTCAGTGTTTTCTTTTATTTTTCATGAAATGTTTCATGCATATCGCATTTCGGAATTAGCACTATGAAAACGTCGTAAAAATACATTACGTGTAGGGATAAAAGTTTTATTCAATTACTGTCATCATGTTACTGCTAGGAGATGGTTATCATGTTAACAATGTGATTAACTACAACCTTGCATGTATTTGTTTGGTTAAAAACACGAATGAAGAAAAATAAAATTCAGCGTGGAAAGAATTATCAACTTTTCTAGAAAAAATATACTTTTTAATGATGCCGCAGTTTTTTCGTAAGTAGGTCACAGATTTATCTTTCTTTGTAATTCTAATTTTATATCGTTTTATTCAAAATGATTACTTTGAATTTATTCATAAATACTTCGAAAAGGCACTAAATAAATCATAATTTAATAATATTATGTCGTTTTAATTCAGTCTTATGTTATTTAGTACAATTAAAACAATATAAGTTAATTGAAACATATTTAACAACATGTAGTTTGCGTTATAATACATTAAAGTTTCATTAATTTAATAAAAATTGGTAATATTGCAACTTTTAGTAACTGCATCATATATAAAGTTATTTATAGTCGCAAATGTTGATTATTATTACGAATGGAAACTTGTGAATTTGTCTCATCTCAACATATTTTCATTTCAAAATTTATTTTGCTTCTTGAGTGAGTGAGTAAGAGAATGATTGAGTGACAGAGAGAACGAAAGAGAATGATGCAAAAAGGCAAAAGACCGGAGGACAGTAGAACACAGAGTTCGAGAAGAGAGGTGAACACGAAAAGTCGCGAAAATGACGCCATATCTGCTGCGACTTATTTCTTTATTATTTTCCAAGTGTTTATACCTATACTTTTTTTATATTTTTGTTTGTGTACTAATAAACCTTAATTAGTAATACGTCTGACTGTGGTAACCATCATACAAGTATCCATATATATATCTTTCTATTTTTACATTCCTGAAAGTATGAAATCAACTAGATCACGTAACTAATCTGGGAAAATATCTGGAAGTTAGACTATGGCAATCAAGCTTTGTTTTTTATAATTTCGCCACATTCTTACTTTTCACCATTTATCTTTCATTGTGGCTGTTATGTGGCTGTATATAGTGTCATCAAGTTTTCTTTTTCGTCTGGAGCAAAATCATTGAAACGTTGGTAGCTAGTTAACTCTGTCCAACGGGTATACACGTCAATCCAAATCACTGCGATGGCAACCTTTTTTACTCTCAATTGTACAATTTTTATCGAATAAAGATGTAATCGAATAAAATAAGTAAAATAAGATCATTTGTCTTGCGTTCAACCTGTGTACGCGG
The DNA here is from genome assembly GCA_910591515.1 of Cerceris rybyensis. NCBI lineage: Eukaryota > Metazoa > Arthropoda > Insecta > Hymenoptera > Crabronidae > Cerceris > Cerceris rybyensis. The sequence continues at coordinate 20,143,324 of OU342789.1, read as the reverse complement.
TATTGGTTGATTTTAATTTCATATACTCTTAAAACATATGTATCGATATATTTCAAAGTGAATTGTATTACAGTTTCTTTGTGCAAAGATCCTCTAAAATGTAAAAATACGTTCTGCACTCAGTTATAGACTTAATGGAATTATAATTAACGTAACAGTTGGTGAAACAATAATAGTATCTCTAACTGAATAGAGATTAATCGTCAAGTTTCAGTAGCACGTTTTAAACTGCACACAGATGCGCGCGATTACGCTGACGTGTGCTGTAGAAATTTCCGAAGTTTCCCTAAACTTAAAGTTCTTGGGTATTATACGTACATATGTATGTAGGTATATGTGTATATGACGACCCACTTTAATCTATAAATGGACGTATTTTGAAAACTCAAATTTTAAATCTTTGAACCTACTAACACCAACCAATTCTGCGGGATATATGGCTGGAAATAACTCAAGAAAATTTCAAACAGAATATTCTTTTTATAATTTCTCTTCTAAAAGAACCTTTAACACTAAAACGATCAACGCAGTCAAAATAACTGGTACACAATTTTTTCCAAAAATTCAAGAAGCTTATCAGGAAGTCATAACTATTCGCGTTAATCTTGTAAATCATAAATTACCGAATCGATTATCTTTCGCATCTCTTAATTCCGTTTTCTTCAAAGTACTTACTTAATATATTTCAATATGACAGATTCTATGTCGATAATTCTAGTATTAAATCTCTTCGCTGTATCCAGATGCCATAATACTGGTATTTCAATTTTCTTCATCAAGAGCACGCACTTTACCCATTTACAGATTAAACTGAAATATTCTGTGATTATAATTATATCATATTTCACCATCTTCATCATGAACGAAACGTACACATCTCGGTACACTTTAATCTAGTCTACTGCGGCTACTTGGGCAACACGATGTAACAGAATGAAAAGTTCACTTTTAGGAAACCCGTTCAGGCGTCCATCGATTAATGTATTCGCTGAATGAACAGAGATGAGGTAGGATAAAGGCTACCCCATAAGCAATATTTAGAATTGCGTTTTCCGGAATGATACGAACAGTGTACAACAGTGTAATTCTATTCGGCTGAATGAGATCGTTAATCAATCTTCTTCCTATTAATCGCAATGAATGCATACATACATGATATTGCTTTAAAGCATCATACACCCTTTGGTATCGATGAAGATAGAAATCATGATGTGAAGCATATATTCGAGTTAAGTATATAATATTTCAGGGCCGTGAAAAAGAGAGTCGCGGTAACCCATCCAAAACAGTGTACTCGGCCTGAGAAGCTTAACACATTTTGCGCGGGTGCTTTCCCGCCAAACTTTCATAGAGTAGCGGGCGATTTTTTGCAATTCGTGCGCAAAATTACTTGTGCACAAAATAGCTGTAGTCTTTGAACTTTAAGTTTTCTTTTAATAAAACTTTTAGTTTCTCTTTAAAAATCAATTTCTCTATTCACTTTAAAAAAATAAAAATACTTCCTCAGAAATCAAAAACTAAGGAAATCAAGAATTTAAAAGTTCTTTAACTAGTGATATCTTTCAAAGCGCTTTCCTTGGTGCAAGTATACATAGCAAAATTTATACGTATACTGTTCGGCGCAACCGTGAGGTAGTTGCGTCGTCTTGATGAAAAAATTAATGTTCGCCAAGTAATTAAGAGAGAGAGAGAGAGAGTTGTTGTACTGTGTATTAGTAGACCGGAGTTGTTTATGGTAACGTTTATTAAATTTTGAGAGGTTTAACAACAAGCTTAGCTACGTTTCGATATGTTGATCCGATGACGTCGGTGACTACCCTAATCACTAACGCTAGCTTAAAACTACCGTCCTTTATACTAAATTTGAGGTGCCAATTTCCCTGACCTGAACTCGATTCTCCAATCGCGTCGTAGGAGAAATTCGGGAAGAGGGGGAGGGATCGACACCTCCGCTCAAGGGGGCGACCGAAACTCCTTGCGCGGCCTGACCCTCGGTAAGGGGTCCGCAAAGGAGCCGCGCAGAGGTTGGTTATGTTCGTAACATACACGTATAATTTATGTCAATGCATAGCTGGAAGCTGCGGTATCGAATACGCTTATCGTAGCATAGCAGCACCAGCAAAGCGCAATTATACCTAGTACTCATGTGTACCCGATCTTATTGTAAAAACATTACACAAGCCCACTAGTAACAATAATCCATCAACAATTCATAGAAAACAACTTTTGTCGTTACCGCGCTCGACTACCGATGCGTACAAAACGACTTTAGTCGCTTCCCGCGCAAGATGTGTTAATACAAAATAGTAAAGTCACTTTTCTTGTGGTACGGGGAAAGGGTAGACTGTTCTCGCACCGCCTATTTCCATCGTGTCGGTCTTTGTGAAACCTGAGCTCGGCGAATGGCAGTCGAGAACTAAACATTTATTTCGTTGTTAAACGCTTTTTCGACCAGTCACGCATTCGAATCGAAACTACGTCAGAACGAGGTATGTCACTATTCGTCGGGCGAATCGAAGCAAATCACTGATCAAGTGATTACTTTCTCTAGGCCAATAATAAGTCTTTTCCACATCCTTTTCTCCTAACAAGTAAGTTCTGTAGGATCGTGACGGAAGGGGCAAAACACAAAGCCATAAAGTTAACACAGTATAATTATTAATACTTAAGGGACAAAAAACAATAGGTACAAAGAAACAGTAAATAATGACAGCACCGTTCATTACGTGTGGTTTCTAACCTTCCCCACCCTGATTTGTTCTTGTTTCGGCAGCTCCTGTAGCGCCGCGTAGCGAGTTCTATCCCATACCATACACACATTCTTACATACAAACATATATGCATACAACACCACCATGCAGCATCTCAACAAAACGCTAAACATCGCCACTACTGTTCTTTATAGGTGTGCTCCCGACCGATCCCACAATAGTAGGGCATTTTTTTCTCCTGCCAGCCATTAGCTTTGTATCCACAGCATTTATTTTCATTTTGCAGTTTTATTCAATAATAAACATATATCTATTTCATGATTTACAAAGAGCACTATTACATATGCTATAATGGCAGTGTAATGAAATTGATACATACTGCAGCGTTAATGTAAGGGTAACTTGGCGTAAAAAAAACATTGAAAAAATACGCTATCACTGCGATTAATTTCGTTTAACTCTGCACACAAGATGTAACCTAAACAGTTTAATGGCTCTATGCATTGCAGAATTATACTTCTTGGATACAGTAGTCGGGGCTGGGTTCATAAGAGATGTAAACTGATATCAAGAGAAACTATAACAGTAGCAGCAATTTATTCTTGATTGAATGGTAGCTAGTATTACATTCCCGTTCTTCTTTTCATCTTAATGTTCTATTCTGCTTCGTGATTATCACAGTACGCATTACAGTTATTAATCTAAATGTTATGATAATTTCATTTCCTACTAAATTTATATATAGTTTTCTAAAACCCCCGATTTGCCCCGACATTATGAATAGCAATCTTCATGCAACGAATTAATACTATAACCACCAAGTCAGGAAAAATAACTGGTTCACTATTGCTTTAAAAAATTCTCCAAATGTACAGGAGAGCAATAAAGTATATATTCTACATCAGATCATTCTGTTGACATCTTAAGTCCTCTTGTTCCAAAGTATTAATGAAATATATTAAACTGTAACAGATTAAGCGCTAATAATTCTACCGTTCAAACAACTGACACAATTGAATTCCTAAAAACTATTTTATGGTAATCAGAAAGAAAACTTGTTATTCCTCAATCGAATTAATCGAAAGTTTTATCTTCATTTACCAAAAGAACTCCCTCTTTATCGTTGTCTGACGACATATCAATAAATATTTCAATCTTACATTCTTCCTCTTCAGTTTATATTCCTTGAATTAACAGAGGAATTAATTTATCAGGGCATCGTGTAGTTACACAGTTGCTCCTACACTTGACGCTCGCATCTTTCCTTCAATACCAGCAACCATTCCCCCCCGTTTTCCTGTTTTTTCTTCCATCTCCCTTCTCAACATTTTCTTCGCCTCGGTAAGCGAGCAAGCGCGACCTGCAGGGCCTGCAGCTCGAAATGCATGCATCTGGAACGACCACGCCTCGAGGGTACAGGGGACCGAGGATAGAGAAGAGGAATTGCGCGAAGCAGGACGACGTCGTCGACGACGACGACGACGACGACGACTCAAGAGAGCCACTTACGTTTGAATTTTAAATTCTCCCCTCTAAATGGGAAGATTTTCCGGGGGCAAAAGAAGAAGGACACACCTCCATGGCGAGGAATTAAGTTCGTCGAAGCACGAACGACGACGAAGGGGTCAAGTTGACGCGGATGAGATCAGCATTCTGGATAATACGGAACACAGATGACGGTCTGAAGGAGAACGGGAAGCTGAAGAAAAGGTAAGAAATGGGAAAGTGAGAACAGGATGAAGGAAAAGATAGAAAGAGATACTTAGCGAACTTCCGGAGGTCTACAGATATCACTTCAACCGGTCTGCTCTTTCCTCTTTCTTCTTTTCACCGCTGTGAGAAATCGACACCCTTTTCTATCTTATAGTCCTCTTACCTTACTTCCTGCACACCGTACGGATTCTATCTTTCTTCTTGGCTCTCCTCTCGGAAGCGTATACTTCTACGATCCTCTTTTTATCTCCTTTGAAAAGCACCGATAGATACGGACTGAAATTCGTGAGGTAGCTCCGATCCAGTATAGGTCCACAAAATTGCAGCCGGCGCGATTCAATTCAATCGTGCGAAAAACTCATGCAACCGGTACTTCACGTGAGCCTCGGGAGGGCATCGAGGGTGATCCGAGAATGGAATGGGAAAGACGGGCGAGAAGAAATACGTTCACGTCCATGGAATCGTGAATTATTCGCCGAGACGTAGCAAATTCGATAATACATAGATGTGTGGAAATTTCAACGTGTACGCTGCTCGACGAGCCACGCACGACACGGATAAGACTATAAAATGAAATACAGGCTTGTAAAAATGAAAAAAAGTTTTCTGATGCTTTTAAATCTTCTCTGCTAAATATAAGAAAATAAAGCAAACGGGATTACAAAGAAAGTAAAGGTGAAATGATTCTTTAGAATCGTAGAAATAGGAAAGAAAGAAAAATGTATGATAAATAAGGAAGAATCTACCACGAAGAAAAGAATGTATTTTTTATAATATTGTCATGGAGCCTGCATTTAACACATTCTTCAATATGTAAGTGCTTTTTCGAACAGGAAAAGAAGAATGAAAGTTACAGTGCGTCATAGAAAAGCTTTCAAAACAGAATGAATAATACTTTCTCCTGTTACAGTGCCGACTTTTGAATCTACATATTATTCAAACACAATTCACAAATATACCACTTCCCAGTCAATCTAATTCAGACTATATTCAGAGAATATCTTACAGTCAGAGAAGTAGTAAAATATTTTTTTACATAAATACTATACATTCAGGTAATGATAAATATTCAATAATGACGTTAGCTTGAAAATATATAGAAATGTTTGAATTTAAAGGTCAGTCTCTTCTCAATTCAGTTATCCAAAAATAATTTGACAATTTATTAAATCTGCATAGCTTGAGGTATGATTTAGAGGAGACGCAGTAAAGCAAAAACAGAAAAATATGTTAAACGGATAAAGAGGAAAAAATGCAAAACCGGGTAAAACGTACCGAAAGATCCTTTTGCCTTTTAAATTTTCAGAATCTCTTGCTCTTCTTCTTTCACGAAGATTTGCTGGCTTCTTATGTAAGATCAGAGCCGTGTTCATAATACAGGTGACAATTGGAGCATGTTGATACGCTGGTTCGGATTCGCCATGGTGAAATGGAAACAATGGTCTTAGTCTTAACCTTCAAGCTACTGTTTTCTTTTATATTGAAAGCCATTCTGACTATGTTATGCATGGAAAAAGCCGTATTTAGAGGAGTTGCTTGCTATTTTACTGATAAGAATTCTACCCATCTCATCTCCAATAGCTGCAGATTTCAAGAATTCTCCTAGTCGAGAAACTCCCCATGGATACACACGAATCAGTTTTACTTCCGTTAAAAGCTTCTTTAATTGCTTCACAAGCTGTATAATCTGCGGGATCAATTTGGTACGTGAAGAAACTTCCTGGATGTACTACCCGTATGCCTCTGAGAGGAAATCGATGCTGTGAAGCCTGCTTTTATCCGCTGGTTATCACTGTTTCTGTATGATGAAATAAGTTCAATTAATGTTTCCTCTGAATTTTCATAAGTAATAACTAGACTCCGGATGTTTATGCATTTATGACAAAATGAATACGGCTAAAATACACAAAACGAACATAATATAAAAATATATCCGAAATATCCAAAGTATGGTATTCGTTGTAACATTTATCGAGTGCAACAAATCCCTAAATAGGTTCTCTTGTCTTAACTGCATTTGTTGAATTTGAAATTTGCATAAACATCCGGAGTCTAGTAATAACAATTCGTTCTGCTTATAGTTCAGATATGTATATATTATATATGGCTACTATGCAAATTAAGCCTGGTAGACGTTAATCATGTTTTAATCTTCATCTGTCCTTGGGGTCTTTAATGGTCAAAATGGAAATTGAAGATGACACTAATGTTGAGAGAAATTGTGTATAGAGAATACAATATATTATTAGTCTCAATATAGTTACTGTAAAAACCGAAAAAACATCTTTTTTTCTTAAATTCGAAATAGACTACGTATCAGAAAAAGTCCAAAGGGTTCTAGTGTAATTATTTTAAAGAAGCAGACGAACATTAAAATGTCTTTTTCAAATAGAATATTTTCAAAAAGTTATTCGTGATCTTTATAGCTTTGAATAGAGCATGATCTGGTTTCAATTATATAAGAATTTCAAGGTATTTTCATTGATATTCTTAACGATACATTCTATATACCGATACGTTGTATAACAATATTAGACCATCTACCCGAATACATTCAATTCATCACTGTATTTATATCATACTTAAGTATGTCATTACCTAATTTCATACTATGTTTGTAAAACTTCGTGTCACGATCATTTTAACGGAAGCAGGAAACATATCCTAACCATCTATGTATTGATGAATGACTGCATTATACGTGAATAGATACAACAACGTTCCATTATTGGCTTCGTCAGTCTAGATCTATACATATTCGGTGCTTTTGGAATACGAAATCAATGACGGTGGGTTGAAAGGAAGTGAGGATGTAGAGTTTCAGCGTGAGCCACCTGGAGTAGCAATAACACGGAGATTAAACAAGAATTAAAAAATGTTGAATGTGTATCTATGTCAAGCGGAAACATCAGGAAACGTAATCTGTCACCGTGATATCGAAGTAAATGTGCAGGATGACGTGATATGGGCTACCTCGTTCTTTCTCTCTCACCCCCCCCCCCCCCCTCCGCTCTCTTTGCTGTTTTCACCTTCATCTATTCACTCTCTCCCTAGTTCGTTATTCCTCTCATTGCCCCGCTAGGATATTTCTGTCCATTTTTCTCGGTAGGACAGACAACGTAGCAGAAATAGAAAAACATACTGAAATACCCCTTTCCAGAGAATCATTAGACAATTCACTCACGTTCTATTAATTTAAAAGTTAAGATGTTCACTTTGATAGCCTGAAAATGATAGTAAAATAATCCTAATAAAGTATCATTTATCAGTTTATTATATTTAAACTGCTTGCCAACATGCCTCACGCGTTTCGAAATAATTCGTAATACAAAACTTTTGTATCTTTGAAGTGCTGACAATACTTAAAACATACTTGTAGCACATGCACACACACTAAACAGATTTGTACTACCAGCAAAGTACTCTAACTTCATAAATTTTCCTTTTTTTTTTTAACTTTCGAGATTTTTAACCTCTCCCGCACAGTAATACATTTAATATGACAATCAGCACATTAATCCATGTCAAGGTATAACTGCACACATTATTATCCGTTTGTCTCATTCAATAAAAGTAAAACGATCACGTGACAATAACTACGCCAACATTTTAAACTTGGCAGAAGTTGAAGAGCTTTAGATCAGAACACATGGCGGGTGGGAAAGAGTAATTAGATTAGAGCAATGAAATTACGCGTTAAAAATGATAATTAGGCAGGATTTTGGAAAGTGGTATATTTTTATGAAGGGAAATTCATTATTAAGAAGTTGAAAGGGGAGAAATGATAGTCGGTGTTGAATATTCGGAAAATCAGGAGCGAGGTAAATTTGATTTCTAACTGCAAACTACCGTGGATCAGCAGTTTTTTTCAAATATCTCTCGTCTTTCTCGCTTGAAAGTAGCTGAGCCAGAAGTTGCGCAAACTCGTAAAGAGTAGTATTTGCTGGAAGGGCAGGTATTGCGAGTGACAGCTGGCTGTTCATTATTCCTGGATTACTCTACTGGTGCATGAGGATGGAAAGATGCGAGGAGAAGAAAGATAAAGAATAGAAGAGTGCGAAAAGAAGAGAGAGGCTTGTAGCGAGAGACACTAAAGGGAAAAAGAGGAAAGTGATTTTTATCGGAAACATCAGAACCCTTGGCACCAAATACTTCAGGACTTTTTTTTAAACTGAAAATATCGTGTTCCCGGTAACAGTCGAAAGTTTTTACCCATTTTAATTTTCCAAGAACGACAGATTTTCGTGATATTGTAAAACCTATTAATTTAAAAAATTGATCTATTGGATATTCATTTACCACAGCAAATATTATTAATTGATAACAATCTGTCACTTAATTAGTCTGACTAAGGAAATATAAATTTAGCAAATTTTCAACCTTATTTGGCATCTGATAGTTTATTAAGTTCTAATGTACATGTTAAAAAGCACACTTCTCATAAACAAGTAAATAAAAGGGAACCAACAAACATTATGTGACTGCATAATGGAAATGAATCCTAGAACTAACCATTGAACAATTTTATCCGTCCTGGTAAAACATTTCGGGTAGTTTCAGTCTTTTTTGTAACATTTAGAAATCAGAGAGTTTGATTGCTTCGATAGATTTAGCATTAACAATAAAATTATCCTTTACTATTAACATTACTTGCTTTGACATATTTAGTATTAACAATAACTTAACAATACTTTTAATATTACATACTGCTCATGCCCATGCGTTACTCGTGGATAGTTTCAACATATATAAATACGCCAACTTTATGATCATTCACATACACATGGTGGTACCTTGAGTTCCAATGTATTCGATACTAAACTGTACGATTCCCCTGCATTGTCTACGGTAGCAGATTAAGCGTAGGAATATAGGAAGGATGTTATGTTTTAATTACGGTTGATTCCATTTTACGATCCACGAGTCCACGCTAATCTTGCAACGAGAAGAGAAACAGCAGGAGTAAATGAACGAACTCTCAGATTACGAGTCTCCGTGGATGATCGTAACATCTGCGAAAACAGGCGGCCCTTCTCCACTATCCTGGTACTTTCAGTTTGAACTTAGCCTTCTCGTACCTGCATATCCTCAACTCTGCCGAGACTTCTGGCAAATTTGCCTCTAGGTGTACATATTAAATTTATTGAAGTGTATGCGTGTAAGTGCCATCATCCACTTTTTCATGTGGAGTTAAGGTTCTAACTAATCCCTATAATATACCCTTCAAAATCAACATACACATTAATCTACATTCTTCGAGAATACGTCGGGACTCTTCCTTGTGTTCGTCCGAACTGTTGCTTTTCTACGAATTTAGTAATACTTTATCAACAATATTCTGACCCTTACTGACGTTATAGGTTTTCATCGATATTTTTCGTCTATGCTAGGAATTCAAGTGCACTGAGATCGTAAATCATTACATTTAACCATCGCGATAAATTTAATATTCTGAGAACAGATTGTTTATCATAATTTTTTACCAGAAATGTTAATATTGCTTCAAATCAGTCGCTTACACTGTACCATTACTGTAAATGGACTATAATATCTATTTATTGCTGATACTATCGAATGCTAACGTGGAAAAGTATAATAAGCTGCATCTGCGGAACATTAATAGTCAGTATGAACGACTCAACAGTACTTAATGTTAGAAAATTCTTTAACTGTTATTTAGAACTGAAAATTTACAACATGACCGTCGTATCTGGACACGTCAAACCGTAGAATTCCTTACGGTTACATTTATAGTAATTGACGTGTCCCGTAACTAACAACTAATGATATTAATTCTACTAGTGTATTGAAAATATCCAAGTTTAATTGATAATATGAAACTTGATGTTTTTTTATTAACACTGACCAATTATTATTTTTATACTAGTCACTTTAACTCTTTGCGATTTGAACAATTCAATCATTTTGTTATCAGTTAATTCAAATTAACTTGATCATATATTTATTTATTTTTAGCTGAAACTACTGTTACTACCCTCGGAAGAGTAGTATACGAGTAGTACATACATAACTCATACTTACCTACATCATCAACTGTTTTCTATCGATATGTATTCTTTGTCACACCAAGGTCATCGAACTGGGCTAACAATAAGAATATTTGACAATCACTATCGTACACCCACACATATATTCGCACAACTATCCATAGAAATCCTTTATTAATTTGTTAAATATATATATGTAGGATCGTGAAAAAGAAAGGAGAGGCGCGCGGCAACCCATCCAATGCAGGAACTCGGCCAGAGTAGCTGAACGTCGACGATCGCCTGGGTCGGCGCGAAACCACTGCGCCAGCGACCTCTCACTGATGATAATTTCTCTTCACGTCCTTTTCTCTTAAGTTCTTTTTATAGGAGGGCTTCTCCGCCCCGATCCCACATATATTATACATGTTTGAACCAATCGTCGTGGCTCACAAGGAGAGCGCTAAGGATTTCGACTCGACGAATTTGTTGGTACTTTACAGACTTGTATACTAACAACAAGTCGTCCTGATTAAGATTATACCCCATTATAGGGACAGACAATCAATATTTTTTACGATATTTATAATTCACATTTCATTGCCATTCTTAAAGAAAACTGTACAATGTAGCCTCAAGAATTGCCATAGCGGAAGGTCACCTTGTTCGTTTCGTAAAGAGAAAACTATGATACAACGAATATATACCATAGGATACAACAAACAACTACAGACCACGTAGTTTTTTTAATTTAATGTACCAAATGATTATTATATACCGAAATTAAAATTACCAGAACACGTAAAATTAACAGTAAATGAAAATTGTCTCAATTGTTGGGCGTAAGACCACAATGAATTAATCTATAATATAGATTAATATAGATTCGATATGAATCTAACGAATATTCCGATTAGTCTACGTAGTGTGAAAAATATTCTTTGTATACTCGGAGACGCAAAAATTTGAAAGTAATTCCAATCAGTTATTCATAGCCAATATTTGAAATAGTTTTCACTATTTTAATTAACAGCGCATAAGTGATCATCCGTCTTAATACACTTACAGAATACAACAGAATTTGTAATGGAAACAAAAGTTTGTACGAAGAATTAGTAACGAACGTAACAATGATATAACTTTATTCGTCATGAAATAATCCCATTTGTCTCGATTAATAATACCAATCCCCATACAATTCGGACATGCAACTACAGAGCGTTGCGTATGCCTATGGCTCCAGCTTTCTTTCGTGCGTGACTCGGCTCATTGACTTCGGTGCGTGTCTCGAAATAAATAATCCGCCCTTTGACAAAGACGAATCTCCCATTTGAGTTCGGTTTTCCTGGTCTTATGATCAAGGACTACTCGGTTTGATTCTTTTTGATACAACCGCTAACATTTGTTATGGCCATGCCACGGACGATAAAAATCAGTGTTAGCATCATAAATCATGTAATTGTGACAGTAGTCGAGTTCATTTATTGCCTCAGTATTGTTGAAATATCACTTTCATTGTATAAGTGGTTTTAACTATGGTGAGCGGGTACATTTCAATTAATCAAATAATATTTAATACAGTTGTAATAAAGGAAAGCATACTGCCGAAACCAATCAGTTATGAAAGGTTTGAAGGAAAGATATAGAATGCACATTTTTTAAATTCATTTATTGAAGTATAGAAGAATATAACTAATGGCATTATGAGTGAAAAGTCAGAAATGAAAGAAGCCATTAGTGAACCATCAACACAACTTCTTTGCACATAACTACAATACAAGAATTACATAACTTTTTCCATTCCTAAGTTATATAATTTGCACCTGAAGAAATTGAGTGAATCAATTATTCTAAATTTGAATTATGAACAAATTAGGGTAGAGTGACAAACTGAACGTATTTAAATCGTGCTTTGTAAACTTAATTTGCTTTATTTTTGACGACATTTCATAAATATTTTGTGTAAATGTATTTTTCCACAGAAGTGTGTTATCAAAACCCATTGTGGAATAAGAGTTTAATACTCGAAAATCAAGATAATTATTTTTAAGTAATTTTACTAATATTTCGAAAGAACACTGCCAAAATAAGATACTTAAGTAAGATTTGTTTATGAGGTACAGACACACAACTTGAATAATAATTTAAATGCATTAAACGTCTTCTTATAACGGACGATGTGACAAGGATGGCTCGATTATAATGGAAATAGATGCTGATATTTCTCCAGTTGTCTATTATTTCTACTTCCAGTTTTCCTGCTAGTTATCGTGAAATTTTTTATTGTACTATTTATTTCAATAGTTTCAGAAATATTATAATCAATATTATAATATATTATAGTATTATAAAATCAGTAGTTTTATTTAACTGAGTAAGAATGTATGTATATGAAAAGAACCACATATGCAGGTTACATTAATTCAATTAATTTATGAATTAAGACCTAATTATTTTAAAATTGGGAAGAAAGAGGAATAACTATATTTAAAAAAATAATACTTTCGTACATGTTAGACAATCTTAACTTAAAATTTGTATATTTAGTTAGTTATCAGAAAATACAATTTTTGATATCAAGCATTCTTTTAGATTGGGTTCTATTGATATACAATCACAGAAAAAATACGATATATCAACCAACAAAAATATTGTTCGAAATACTTTGATACTTTATCAAAATTCTATTATTTCGAAAACTCGTACATTCTTTAACTTATTAGATACTTTTACGACATTTTCAACATAAGACTGCTTCGTGTAACGTAATGAAGTTCACAGAGAAATGCAAGTCCTATTACAATTTAAACGCAGTGAAAGAAGTGAATATTCTATCAACGAAAAATTACTTCTTCAAGTGTAAAACGGGACTATTTGCAATAGATCTATAATGTTCGAGGGCAGAGTATAATTCTGCCTCCACTTAAGATTAGCATATATATATATATATATAGTTACTATTATTGATGATATCATCATATTATCTTCAACGCCTCAAACAAGGAGCGCTGTGAAACACAATAAAATTATAACAATTATATTTGTTAAGAATAACGTTTAAATAACTCAATGTTGACATATTGAAATGAGGGAAATGTCAATCAATCCATCTGGATATAAACTATAATCCATTCCGGCTTGATGATTGTCAGAGTACACCCGATTCTCTCGCACTATTTCTCGTTTTCCTCCCTTCAGAATTTTCCTCTCGTCAAGAGGAGAAACATGGATAGACCCAACGGAGTGGAAAAGAATCAAAGGAGACAATAAGAGCGGAGAAAACGGGGCTGTCGTGTCAGGAAGAAATGAAGACACAGCTATCAGTTACAGAACGCCGTCTGCACGGAAGCAATTCATTCCACTTCACTGTTCAACCCTTATGTCGTCCAGAGTTTTCCTCCATCTCTCTGATCTTATCCCTTGTCAAATTTTGATCTTCCACATTCTTCACTTTGTTTCTAGGTGGAAGTTAAGAGTTTTCCAAAAATGAGTGATATAATGTTTAACTTATATCCTTCATTGAAAAACAGGATCGTCCCAAATTAATATTTTCTTTCTAGTATCGGACACTGTTAATGTTTATCTGGTTTGAATTGTACTATTTGTAATTGTGAAAATTTAGTAATTGAAATTTCTTATCAGAATGTTACTTTTCTTTTTTTCGATTAAATGCGAAGTGTAAGAATTTCTGAAAATAAGTACATAAATCGTTATTAAGATTCTTTAAGAAATGGTGCAGAAAATTGTACTTTTCGAAAAATACATTAAATTGCAATACGAGTTATTACCTTTACGGAAAGAGCGAATCAATCCAAATAGAAATCAAGTTAGATGTGTAATTCAGGCTTGTCTATACACCAAAAATATCGTGCTGAACGCATTGAAAATCAAGTGCACAAGGATAAAAACATTATTGAAAAAGGATTTCAGGCTACTGCAAGTAATTTAAATATTGAATGCACCACAGTCGGTTATGGTAGACATTAAATTTCGAAAAAATAGATTGTTGAGGGGTTTAACTTGCTTCGATAATAGTCGACTGTATTAATTGTGATGATAATGATGATAGGGTGTTGATTATGAACTCCTCTGATTATATATAATGTTTATTTAAAATGTTTCTGATGACGCAACAATAGCTTAACACTAAACGTACCGGTATTTTACACCTACCTAATCTTACCATGCGGGGTCATTTGACCCCTTATGAAATAAATGTTGATTTTCAGAAAAAAATACCCAATTTATTAAAGGAAATAATTTGCAACATCATTTCTGATTTCTAATAAAACAATCAAACACAAATTTTTATTTCTATAAACACAATAATCAATAAATTACACAAGGCCAATTGAATGTAACGGAAACTGTCGTGTATTAACACTCCTTGTCGAACTTGATTTCTTGTAGACTCTGATCTTTACTCTCTGACTCTCAATAGACGACTGCATTTCTACTTCGTTTATCTTTGGAGAACTAATTGAAGGGAGTGTTTCTTGTGATTCTCCGAAAATGGTCTTCTCTGTTTATGCGTTACGTCACACAGTGGCCGATTTCGCTGAAATCCTGGCTAAAATCTCAAAAAATTTGTTTGCGGTTTTCAAAATCTAGTAATTGTGTTTGATTTATAACACATCAGAGCATCCTTTTCCACTAATTAAATTTTTTTTGCACAACATTCTTAGAGATATGTAATCTCAAAGTTGGGACTTGAATAACGCGTCGTATGGATCCGATCGGATCGTCCACCTCTTAAGCCGAAAAAGCACACATATCAGGTTCAAATAAATGAAACCTTCACTTCAAAAGCGTATCTGAGTTTAGAACTAAGGTTCCAGTTGAAGAAAAATGCCGAAAAATACGTAAACTTCGTATGGGGTCAAATGACCCCTCGTAGTACGTATGGTAGGAAGAAAATTTTTGACGGTAAAAAATAAGCTACGAGAAAAATGGAAAGCGAGAAACTAAATAATCAGATGATATAAGACTTTACAAAAAGTCAAATGAGCGAAAGAAATAACAATGTATGATTTTAAACTAAACTTTGAAAGGGGTCATTTGACCCCGCTTGGTACGTTTAGTGTTAAATTAATAGATTAGACGTCACGATTGTTTCGAGCACTTAAACTAGGTGGTTACAATGAAAAAAATTGACTGAATGAACTTGAAGAGTTCTTGTGTCGAACTCTCTAAATTGTACTGGGGGAGTCCTTGGATATACATAATATCCTGATTGGGCCTTGAAACTGATAGAGAGGGCTCCTCTAAGGTGGTGGATCGTCCCTCTTCCCTATCTCTAGCGGGGATGAATATTTTATGAAATTTCCCTCTCCTACACGCTTGATGAGAAGTCCCCGGAGATTCGTGACAAGAAGGACCTTGACTGTGAGAATTTCCAAACCCGATCCTGGCGAGAGTCCCAATGCTTTTGGGCACTTATTTGACCATAATTAATTATAGGATGGTCCAGAAATTCTCGTTGAGGTCCAAGACGTGCTATGCACTAGTGAGGGCTGAAGAGGCAGTAAATATCCCAAAGAAGTTAAAGCTTTGTACCACCTCAGCCTGGTATGCAAAGAAATGTGTTTTCAATAAATTACTGTTACGCCAACTTCATATTGGCGTATAGAACGAACCTGTTCCCTCGAACCCGCTGGATTCGAGTATTGAATCGAAGTCGATGGATCGATCGGCCGGTCGTTGCTTGACGACCGGAAACGTTTACACAGGAAGTCGCTACCGAGCAGTCAAAGAGAACACACGTTCGATTTTGTATAGTAATAGTTAAATTGTATAATAAAGAATGCCAAAACGCGGTAGACCCTCCGCCAGGTGTAACATTACTTTTACTCACTAGTGTCTCTTGAAGCAGACGTGACTTAAATCTCTATTTGAACTCTATGTCAAAGAATAGAAGCATCTGCATCCACCGAAAAATGCAGATGCCCTTCATAAAGTTCTTAACAAAGATATTTGAATGATTTCCTACAAAATTGATAAACGTTTAATTCCTAAATGAAAAGATCAATTGCACACACTTAGGTCAAATTAAAGGTTCTATCATTTTGATTGATAAAGTGCTATTTAAATGTACTATTAAAGTAAAAGTTAGAGATCGTTATAAGAACAAAGTAATTCCTTTATAATACGCAAACTACAACATTAATTTTTTATTCCGCATACATAATAGTATCAATCCTCAGGAAAGACTTTTAGCACATTATAATTCAATTTCATTTCTATCACTTCGTTCATTGACAAATTATATTGGAAATATGTATTAAGTATTGAAAATATTTTGGTGTACAATTATACACAAATTAATTTTACTAATACGTTTAATAGTAACAATACCTCGTACTTAATATTTAAGGCTCTGTGATTTTGTTATAATTTTCAAATCTTTTCCGTTTTTTAATTGAAATTGTATAAGATGCATTTCTTTTAAACCTCATCCAGCATATCTTGTCTCAATTGATAATTTCTCCGACCATATTTTTTTTCGTGCTTGATATTGCCTCTTCTGAGAATTTCATGGAGACAAAGTCTTCTCTTTTCATTTCATATAAAAGGAAATGATATCTTTTCCGGCAATTGTTTATTATATTATCATTGTCTTGAGTTTTATGTATACGAATGAGTCTCCCTACTTATTGTTAGTGCTATTTCGTCAACTCCAAAACCTGCGTTATTGGAAATAAATAACCCCGTAACATGAATGTTAATTATACCAAACAATTTTCTATTAATCTAAGAACCAAACTATTTCATCCGAGTCATGACGTCGTCATTGTAATTTTGTAAATATAATATACATCCGCTTGTAAAGGGTAATGCACACTGAAGTTGTAATAATTCATAAATAGTACGATTAGAAAATTGTTTTAATTATTGCTGACTATTACTATATTGAATGGATTTACTCAGTTTTCAAAAAGATATATTCTTGTAATAACATTCACCGTTAACTTTCTTCTAATTAATTAATAACATTACCCTGTACCACTCACAGTACTATTATAATTACACATAGAAAGATGAAACTACCATTAACTACTAAACTATCGTTAATTTTTATTTTTTTTTAAAGACTTTCCCCAGTTAAAAAAGAGTTCCTCAACTTGGAACCCATTGCAAAACGGGAATAGGTACCACACGACTGTTTATTCAAAAGAAGACAAACCCTATTACTCGCAAGACTTCTTTTCTTGTGCTCTAATAAATACAGTAAACAGTATCTCGTCTTTTGGAGTAAGCCAATGCTTCGATGCCGCTCGTTATTAAAATTAAATTGCATTATTAACGCTTCGCGAGCGATTTCCGACGGTTTGTACGGCAATTTGCGGCAGAGAGCGTCCGTGGAAATTCGAAGAGGGATTACTACTCCCTGCCATGCCAGCTCAAACCCCCTACTTTCACCCTCTCACCCCGCTTTCCACGCCTCATGTTACTTCGCGGTCCAAGGGATTTATACAATTAATTCTCTAATTTGTCGCGCTCACGTCGGATTTCGTCAGTAATAGATTTTCGTCGATCCTCCAAACCCGATGCGTCTCTCTCTTCTTTCTTCTCCATTTCCATACCCCTTTTTTTCTTTTTCCCTGTTAACCGTAACTCTTTTGCTTTCAAATGCTCATGATTTTTCACTTTTCCTTTGCGTGTCTTATGTTGTATCTACTTCTTTTAACGCTTTGTCCGCCGAGCAAATTTTTTATTTTGTTTTATTATATAAATTATCATCTCAACTACTATATCTCCGCGTCGTATTATTTACTACATTGTTATTACTTTATTTGTGCTTGAAACTCTACTGGAATAACTGTTTTCGTATTTCTCATTGTAAGGAAATAAAGGACAAACACCAAAGGGATTACTAAAAATAGAAACGATTCTACCCATGGATTACACATTTGTTTGGAATCAAGAATTTAACTTTATTGGACTATTAGCACAGAATAATGTCATCAACCTAACGTCATTTCATTATAACTTTATTTAGTAGAAGGGACTTTAGGTTACTGAAAGTAAAAAGTCATTATTTTTATTATAAATTTAACAATGTTGATTCTTTTAACTATTTAAATACGTACAGTTATCAATTTTTTAATTATCATTTTTCCGAGCACTGCGGCTTATAATTTCTCCCGCATTAATGTTAACAAGGAAAGGTTATTTATCGCTACTATGTGTCTACCGCAAACAATGTAGTATGCAAAAAATGTAGTATGCGGATGATAAAAGAAACTGTACATATTCTTTAAGCAAAGTTAGTAATTGTGCACTTTGAACCATAATCAATTAACGTACATAAGAACTGCCATACGGATAATCCATCCATATAAGAAAAAGTGTATAAATTGTGGTAACATATGAAATTGCATGGAAGGAAAACAGTGTTTGTAAAAGTCATAACTGTTACAGATCAGCGTGAGAGAAAAAAATTATTTTTGAGCCTTCTTTCTCAGTCTATAATTTTATAAATGACAAATTGGTCTGGATTAGGTTATTAATTAGGAGAAACAATGTACATAGAGCTGCATAAATTAAAAATAAACGCTGCAATTCTGCAAGGTTTTATATTAAAAAAGCGGATTAAATAGAATTAAGAAACAAGCCACGTTTTGAATGAACATGAATTAGCAAGATAAAATTGCGAAGAATTATTTAATTCTATTTAATTGATTGGCTTTACATCATTTTGAAACATTCACAGTGGTCTCCTTATACACTTACTGTTAATAATTAATATCAAAATTGAAAGGTCTGACTTCAACGAGAGTCAGTGATACCGGTCATTTGCCATGACATTACATGAGAGAATTGAATACATATTCTAGGTTTCAGATATTTTCCTTTTTTTCTTTTCTTACATTTATACCATGTATTTTTGAAAGTTGTACAATTCCCAACGACATGACAAATAGCCAAAATATCGAAAACTTGATCGTGGTTAATAAATATTTTTCCTTGATAATTAAATTAATGGTATAGGAGGAATAGTTCTGTGACTCAAAAATATTCTAAATTTTTCTTTTTTACTCGATCAGTACAGAAACATGATAAATCGATTTCTTCGTATGTCTCACAGTACGTTCAGCAGAATCCACCGCAATTTAGGCTTTAATAGGAATCGATCTGATAAGATAACCCGATTGGAAGCAATCGTAGGAAGCACTAAATGGATTTCATTGTGAATGTCGGCTATCCTATGCTATTGCGATTAATATTTCAACATAAAATAGCATAGAAATACATGAATATAGGCACAGATGATCCATTTATTAGTTTCACCATACTTATATTCCAGGAGCCTAGTGGTTGGAAGTTTCATATCATAATCAATGTTATTTGCCTAATTAAAATGAAGTTTAAATTTGTTAACGCTAGTTTTGTATACGACATTTTGCAAAATATGTTATTTCTATTGAGCTATTAAGAAAAACAATTAGAACGATTTAGATATTATCTACAAGTTGTTATCTTAGCAAAATGAAGTGTTTTAATGTTACTTTCAGTTAATTGTTTCCAATGAGAAAAATCCTTAAATATCACGTGTTCAAAAAGTCGCTGATGTCGATAATGAATTTTGTACCTTTTCTATGTTACATTTTTACCTACATTGGTATTGAAAAGTGATCATTTAACGCATTACCTTTCTAATAGGTTACATATCTACAAAATGGACGCGATTTGAAAAATGGAAGCGAGATTAATTTTTGAAGTAACGACATTAAATTTGTTATGTAGATTTTATAGTAAATCTCTTGAAGTAGAAAAGCCGTAAAGAATTGTCATATATTCAGGCAGGTTATTTTAACCCCTTTTCCGAGGATTTCTTTTGTGACCGTATATGTTATAATTCAAATTCCGATTGGTTCCGACTGCATCGTGCATTTCAAAATGAAAGAGATAGTGTGAAAATAATTTTATGACAGCATCTCCCAGGGATTTTTCAAGCTTGCCCGTTTGCAAAAAATCTCAAAAATTGTTTTCCAGTTCCTGTTCGTTATTGTAGAACAATGGGTTAAAGCATGAACTGTTTAATTTCTGTTCGAAAATTCATATAGCTCAATCATAAATCGTTGTAAAATACGTATAAACTTGATTTGCTTTATTGAAGACCATCATTTTAATATTAGAATAATCGACGATTAATCCGATATATTGGAAAATATTCGATAAATATCGTATAGAAAGGGAATGAAGAAGTAACAAATAATGACCAATTTAACCGTACACGTTTTGGAAATTATAAGAAGGTCATTGAAGTTATTATACTTTAAGTGATGTGATGAAAGAACATTTCTAAAAAAAAAAACTGTGAAGCAGTAATTTTGTCTATCTTGTGTATCGTTGAAATTTTATGAACTATTTGGAGAAAATAAAGAAACAAAACGATTTTTCCTTCTTTCGCTTATTTCGTATACAGTAATTTTAGTTGAATCAGCAACCAAGTGAAATAACTCTTTGCTTCCAGCTCCTCCCTATCGATGTTGTTTCAAGAACAAAACAAAGAGGGAGAAGGACAGTTTCCCTCAGATCCAATTAATGCGATCGTTTAATGTCCTTCGTGTTATCTACTGCGAGATTTTCTATCTGTTATATTTGTAACACAAATTATTCTTGACGACTTCGTGCTGTGTTTGTCTCCCTTTGAAGCTGATAACACTGATTAAAAAATGCGTATCTGGCTGAACTTGTAGGGTAACGTCGAAAGAAATAATTATAATTAGATACGGAAACATCAGTTAAGGATTAAACGAATTTATTACTTTCGATTTTTTTTTTTTTTTTTGAAGTTATGTCTACTGTACTGGAAAGTTCTATTATACTATTTTATTCTGCCACTGTCTACCTACTTCATGAAAATTAAATTTTCATTTCGAAAAAATTCATGGATCAACTTAATCCTGTTCTATTATAATTATTGCAGCTGTTTCAATACGTAATTAGGCACAGTTTTGCAGCACTAATGTAATTCCATCATGATGTATAATATTAAGTCATAAAAGCTAAACAGAAGTGTCCGTACTGTCATTATCACCACTTGATCATTTGTTTAATGTTCAACTGTACGTTAATAATCGGCAATATTTTACACATTCTTTATATGAACGACTCTAAGGAAGTATCAGTTTAACATTTTTTCAATAATTATTTAGACTTAAAATTCACAGAAATTCTTAATTGCTTGGTTAATACAGGCGCAAATTCCACAAGAATTTACAATAATACGGTACAATGTTACAATATAATACAGCAAATTTATGATACTATAATAAGAAGTCAAAAATTGACAATACCGAATATAAATTCAAATTAAAGCACATGTTTCACTTTTAAGAATTTAAATAACTGTGAGCAATAGAATAAAAATGAAAATGAAAACCTTGATAACTTAATGCTTACATGTTAATATGTAAGAGCGTTAAGAATAGCATGTAACAACCCGGCACTTTCAGATGCAAAAGTAAGCTCATTGCCAGATCGAAACAACAGTTTATCGTTTTTTATGACTGAAGATGTGCGTGAAAACCTGGCCAAAGAAATTATCTATATTTGGCGATCATTCAGTTGTCGAACTAGCCAAAACGCAAACAACAAATTTAATGAACAAATGTGCAGAAAGATGAGCACAAGATAATCTAAAACTTCATTGTAACCTGCTGTTTATGATACGTCAATTACTATTAACCTCCTGCCGTTCAATTTCTTTTTTGACTGAGTGCACAATAACTCAGAATTAATTGCTGAACTAACAATATCTCCCTGTTTTCTGACTAGCGTACAACTTAACGCAATATTAATAGTATAATAAAAATAATTCTGTCGAATTGTCATCCACTGATATTTTAAATTTAATAATTTTCTATTCCATTTACCACGTTACAAGTGTTAGCCGTTATTACGCGGCAAGGAGTTAAGCACGGAAGGTTTTTCAAAAAACTTTAGATAAGAAAAAGTTTGACTTATTTTGTTGTAACGTGATAAAGGCTGTCTGTACTCGAAAACATTGATACGAATTTTCCTGCGCTATAATAGTATGTTCTGGCCGCTTATAATATAAATCTGGAGCGTTTGAATTTGTTAAGGCAAAGTCTTAATACAACCCCCTCCGAAATTGAGGGTTTAAAAACTGATCATTCCCCTCGAAGGAGAATACATGTAATACATGTTGCGACACCTAAAAGTCTTGAAAGTCGCCCCTTCCAACGATGCAAAATTCAGTAACCGGAGATGTCCGGTCTTCGACCACGTCTGCCTTATAAAACACAAAACATTGACGTTCAGGCATTCGCTATTCAAGTTTCGTCATTTAACCATTCACGTTTACTCATTCAAACTGTCACGTTTCATAATTCAATAAGTCAGCATTCATTTTAAACATTCATATATCGGTACTCAAACATAGGTATTTATACACGCAGTCAAGCATATTCAAACACGTTCTTTCATATACCTACACATCGAAACGTTCAATTATAGAACTATTTCTAAGTTGAACTCTTTCAAATTTACTTTAAAATCGTATATTTATTGTTATTTTTTTCGCTCATTTAGCCTTCTGCAAATTCGTATACTATCCGATTATTAAATTTCTCGCTTTTCATTTTTCCATTAGCTTATTTTTTACCAAGACAAATGCTTTGCATGCATTAGGTACCACGAAGAGTCATTAGACCCCTTATGGTAAGAATAGGTACTAATATATGCTAAGTGCCGGTGCGTTCAGTGTTAAATAAAAAATAACTCTTATTTATTAAAATATTCGTATGCAGTGTTTATATTTGTATTCGATAAACATTAACATTAATGTAGACAATAAAACGAATTGTGTTGAAGTGCACGTCTCGATCGATTGATCTCGAAATTGACGTGTTGGCGCGGGACTAATCAAAGTGCCCCAACCTGATTATTTCGGTCCCCGAAATGACGCGATACTCGTTGATGGTGATTTTATAAATTTATTTCACTTAACAACGAATTAACTACAACGATGTAACACTTACCTATAAAAGAAAACAACTTAATCGGCGATTGTGTTAAAATATTAAAGATGATGATTTCGTGATGATTATTAAACGATTGATTGTTAAAGGCAGATCTGATTCGTTTGGTGGTAATTGCAATTCTGATTCCGTTCTATCCGCCAAAGTCCGAATTGCCCTCCAATCGGCTCCCTCCTCCTCATTGGTGTTGGTGGTGTGCAAAATTAGAAAATTTCCGATTGGAGGGTTCGGTATTTCTCAGAATACGATTTTCTGATTGGCAGATAGAACGGAAGTGACGTCGGTCACTGAATTCAAGAACCGGTGGTTCGGTTCCAAGAAAATGTGCAAACGTCGAATTTAATTAATATTTTCAGTCGCCTAGGTTTATGACTTGAGTCGAGTGAAGTTGGAACATCTGGCAACCAGATGGGCCTTGCCGATTTCTGAGTTTTCGTTCATCCTACCGAACAATGACCAGCCAGGTCGCGCCTAACGGTACGCGATGCAGCCCCGGTGACCGATTTTTTAGGCGTATCGTTGCAAAAGGTTGACTGTCACGCGTCAACAAATTGGTAGTAACTAGATTTTTTTAACACTACATCTACGATTGCTAAATGTAGTATATCTAAATGTATTAAATTAGTAGTTTTAAAAAAGGTGGATCAAGCGACAAAAAATACGATCAGTTAAGTAGTTTGTGTATAATGAGACACACGTGAAGTATGTACGGTACTGCTTATCTATAAATTTGAGAAATATTTTTAAATAATTAGGACCCTGTGAATTTGATGCCTGTCATAGATCTAGTGCTTAAAAATACTTAAGAACGATGAAATGTCTTTGTAGGTACATGGGTGAGATACGAAATCAAAGAAGTACAAAGCTACGGATTGAAGCAATCAAGAAAGAAATTCGGAAATGTCGACTTTTAACACATGCGATAAAGCACCCTATTATAATCAGCACATGTCCTCTCCACTAAAGTTGCGAGACTATGGTGGCTATGAGGATAAAGCCCCGGGCTACCAATTAGTGGGTTCGTGTTCGAATCCCCTCGCCCTCAACTCTAGCAAGTTTTTCCTGCATAATATGTGTCATGCTCTCAGGGGCATTTGGAATGCACCTAAATTTATAGAGTGTTTACACAGTAAACGCAGCAACTGAAGCCGAAAATGAGAAACAAACAACAACAATAATTTTCCAGAAAATTTAAGAAATAATAGACAATATTGTGAGACATACATAATTATCAGCCTTCAATTTCAATGATTTTTCAATATATCGTCAATTATGTGTGAGTTTCTATACACTAAAATTTACTAACGAAAAAGTTTATTCGAATCAGTTTATTTCAACTTGTATGTGCATTTTTATTTTAATTATTTGCATTTTAATTATTAAATGTTACCCAATATTTTGAAGAAAGTATCTGAACCGGTGCTGCCGTTTATTTGATCGTCTCATGTGCTTTTGAAGGAGCACCGCCTGCTTCCCACAACCACCTGCTTTACTCCATCAAAATTATCGAACCTTTCTTTTCTAAGGCGCGAACAATAGTAATTCATATTTAACCACACGCGTTCTTAATACAACTAACTTATGGTATTAATATAATTTTCGTAATTTTCGACACGCGTAGGAAAAAACCTTCTACATTGGAAATAGTACCTCATGGGTGATGTGAGCAACTATTAACACTAGATCGACAAAATTTACATTTCACGGCATTCGTGCATAATATTATTATAAACAGCTGATCATTTTATATCCAATTCCAAGGAGAATTTGTATTTTGGATAATTCGGAATGATAATTCACCTCTGATTCAAATCTAAAAGTCAAATGTACTCGTAATTTACATTCATTGTTAGTTTAATCGTTAAAGGGTTTACGTTAGTTCTACATATGTCAAAGAAACTTTCTTTTCATTGATAAACGGAGGCTGACAAGTAATATCTTATATTGATGTGTCCGTGTCTTGTCCCTAATATTACATTGACATTACATGAATGACATTATTTCTGTCTCTTTATGAACAGTGTATATACATATGCAGATACAAATATCGTTTGTAATTGTATAAATTATGATATGTAGGGTATTATACCATTAAAATTTGTTTCTTTCCTATTAATTTGAGATACATACAAGAATAAGATAATAATTCCAGAGTTCAAGTCCTCCGTTAACTCCAGTAAATTCTAATAACGTCGGAATTCAAAACCGTCTTCTTAAAACAATATATTCTATGCAAAACAGTGTAATGTACCTACCCTCCGATCAGTTAGTTCATAAGATAACTCTAAGGAATATTGTGTAAACACAAATACTTTGTACGCGGCTCACTCATCACCATCATTAGTCATACTAGAATCACCACCTCAAGTCCAAAATCCTATTCCTTGTTTTGATCCTTACTCATCCATGAGTCATCATCCATATCCAAGGCCCAACTTCCTATTCCTACTCCTATATTCCCAAATACCATCATCCTACCCCCTCTCCTCTTCTAAACCTTTAAAAACCCTACATTCTCAGTTCAACTGCTCAATTCAAAGTGACCACTTCTCAATTCAAATTCATAAGTTCCAATTCATACTTCAAGTTCATCATTACTCTAATTCCAACTAATTGTGAGAGTCGTCTTCAAATTCGAAATCAAACTCTTAACTCCAACTCAAGACTCATCATCCTCATCATCAATAATTCATTTTTCACACAACAAACTGCATCGCTATTAGAACGAGCCTAGTTATTTTAATATATAAACGTCCGAAAGTTTAAGTTCTTTTGTTTGGTGAACCTTAAGTGCGGATCCCTCAATCCGCCATTACAACAGTTATAGCGATCAAAGCCAGTAAAATGTAGAAAAGGAAGGTTAAAACCGTAAGCATCAGAAGTATGCTCAAAAAGTGCATGAGGATACCCGCGACTATAGTATTGCCTCGTGTAGAATTCAACCGTTCTTTCTTCTTATTTTCAATAACATAAAATCATTGTGAATTGAACAAGAGTCCGTCTTGACCCTTGTTCCCATTTTCCTTCGCTTGTCTCTACTTTTAAGTCGAGACATACCACGAAGTATAAAAAAGCAGTAAAATAAGTACAGTTCAGATGAGTAGACACTGGGAAAAATTTTCAATCTGAAACTACTGACTCACTGATCTGGAACTACTGATCACAACTTATCACTGATATCATCAGATGTAAATAAACGTCATATGACTATCAGCTATAGTTATAAATGATCTATATCTAGCTATTGAGTTACAGGTCAATTATAGGTTTCCACCTTTTAACATTGTTCTTTTGAAAGTGACTTGTATATAGGAAACACCCTTATCGTGCGATTATTCACGAGAAACATTAAACTTCATGTACATGTACACGCGCTTCAACCTCGATTACATGGCTTACGCATGTGGTCGTATCACGAAGTAGGGCGACAATCGTGCCTGCATGCGCTTAAAGTTACTCTGTTGATGTCGCGTGACCGACAGACGCATGTATGTACAGCTGATCTCAACGCAGGTGACAAATATAGACATGTTTTCATAAATTGTAACATAACGGATTAAAGAAAAGACCCTTCGTAAAGGTGAATTGCATTTAGCAGCAGTATTTTGTTGAAAATAGATGGCAGAACTAATAACATATTGTAACTCGTGTCACACATTCACGAATGTCTCACAGACATAATTTACGTATGAAGTAATCAGCCACTTATTAAAAAAGTGTAACACTACATTTGTGGGCATGAAATCTTTTGCATTGCAATATATTAAATAAAGAATTCGACAAAAGACGGATCACGCGGCAAATGGCACTTTGTTAAGGAACTTTTGTATCATAAAATGCACGTAAAATATTTATTGTACCGATTCTCGCACGGTTGAGAAATCTTTATGAACAATGTAGGAACCCAAGAAATCGACGGCTACCGCAAATCTAGTATTAATGTTTATGGATAACGATTTTGGACAAGTCAGTATTGGAGAACGTCTGCACGGTAAATACCTTCTGCGATATTGTTTATAATAAATCACATTGATTATAAATACGTAAAACCAAATTGTCACTGATTGGTCCAAAGATAGAAATATTGTATACTTTCTGTGAGAAAGCTTTCTTTTTTTTTGCTATTATGGAATAAAAATCTCGATGGATAAACTTTGTATTTTGACATATTAACTAACAAGTAGATTATCGGTGGATAATATTATACGTTGACAACATCTAATCAAAGATGTCAGAATTCAAATTTAGAATGAAAGGCAGACTTTTTACTTTGCTTAAACCTAAGGTACAGGGAGAAACAAGAATTAGATAACATATCGATGCTTCGTAGAAAATCTTCATACATGCTTTTGCAAACGATAATTTCGCCAATATGAGCGGGTCAGCAATATCTCGAAAAGTATCACTATCAGCCGTTAATAAAAAACCTACTGACTTCTAAATAACCAATAGTTTTACCGCTTTTCCTATTAAATTATCACAATGAATCGCTAAATCTTTCTGCAAAGAACCTACTTTTACTTTTACTTTTCTTAGTTTCCACCAGCTGTTTTTTTAAACTTTGAACTAATAGTCGTCCCCATACATACATTTTTTCTTCTTCTGTTTCATACTCTTATACACAGCGAGTTTTCACTTTCCGAGTCTAGGTACCTTTAACCTCTTGTCGTACGACTTCCGTTGTGACTACCTCCGCAACAATTCAGAATGAAATTGAGAAAACAAAAATTGATTAGTGACTCTTGATATATTATATAATTTAACATAATATTAAAATGACACAAATAATTTAACATAATTCATTATTATTCGTTATTCATTATATTAATTCGTTATTCATTAATATACAGCAAGAGGTTAAACGATTCACGGTGTATCTTTAACACTAGATTTACGAACTGGGCCAATTTGACTCATTGCAAATTTGATTACTATATATATGAAAAAGTTAAATATTATTTTTCACAAAACATATGTTGGTTTTTAGTCACATAATGAACCATATATAAATGTTGATTCCTCTCCCCCGCAGACCCCTTCATTTCGCATTATCGAACGGGGTATACTTATTTTTACGGTTGTGAGCCAATTTGACTCATAAAATGAATTAACACTTAATCGCATAACACATGAAATTTGTAACTTCCATCAGATCAGGGTATCTTGCAGCTTTTAAGCCGCACGTGATTTGTTTCTCCTCTAATTTTTCTCTCCTTGAATACAATGTTTATTTTTATGAGAGCTATCCTCTTGTTTTCGCGACTCCTCTATATTATCTTTCTTACCTACCTACTCCTGATAACATTTCAATTTGAACATCGCGCGTGAACAGACCATTTTTAATGAAAATGTATATCAAGAACAAGATTTCTATGTGAAAAAGATTTTCAATGAATTTTTTAATCATAAATCTTTCATTTAAATTAATTATGAACTATTTTCTTTGCGAAAAGCTTCAATCTTTTTGTGTGAATCAAATTGGCTCACATCAGTAAAAATAGGTATATAATCAACATCCGTAAATCTAGTGTTAATATTCTTTCCCTATTCTATCAAAACTAGAAACAAAGACTCTCCTTTGCGTTATTGAAAACCAGTAAATATCGATGAACTGAAAACAAAGACACATCAGAGACAATCGCTAATTCCCACATTGTTAGGAGTTGCAGAATTCGGATTATTTTCACCTCTGCTTTCCATTCTCTTATCCGAGTGCGCATAAGCCAGGTTGGAAATCATTAACGTATCATTATCTCGTTCGATATCTGTCTTCACCAGTTAAGCCCGTCTTCCTAAGTACTGTCGTCATTATTGAAACCCATCTCGCTCACCCTCCCTCATCTACCTTTCAGAGGGATACCCACACAAACCACTGTACCACCTACACGTTCATTACATCCGGGGCATGTCAGTGGGTCAGGCGATTGCATACAAACGAGAGAGTCGCCCTGGCGTACTTGCTCGTTAGTGTGAGCTGGGTTCAAGCTACCCGAGAACTGACACGAAAAATGGTATTCTTCTTGACTGTGAAACTGTAGGACTGAATTCCTAAAACCGGCGGTTTTTCCGACTTGTACTTCAAGTTCCATCGATGTTATCGTTAATTACTTCCAAGTTTTTGTGCTTACGACTGATGCGAGTGAAAAGGTACAATCATGTATCTTGATATGAAAGGAATAAATGACACGAGATCTAAGATCGTAAGCGAATTATTGAGTTCATGCAATTTTGTTAGAACTTCGAGGTAATAATAGAAATATATAAAAATGATAGTTTAACAGCTTTTTGATATTGTGTTCCATTTGAGTCTTTATATATTATATCTTATATATCTTATATATATATTGTAATATTTGGCAGCTTTCTATCACTCGTCTTAATTTTTCTGCTGTTTTACTATGTACTTTTAATTACTAAAAAGTAATGTTTATATTCATACTTTTATTATTTCCTACATTTTCATCACGTTAGATCTATCACGTTAGAGTATTTCTCTGACATGTCATGACATTGAAACAGGCTGAAATTTAATACTATAGAATTTGTATTGGGCTGAATCACAAACCTGGAACCTTTAGTTTTATCATCATCATTCAACAGTTTTACGGGCTAAGCTCTTTCTTAAGCCTTTTAAATCTAAACCATACAATACTAGCTGAAAATTGTGTTGTATTTTAAAAAATTAGTATTTTGTCTCTCTACGGGCAATGTTATTCAAACCATGTAAAGTACCATCTGGATTTACCTAAGATTATCGCAACTAAAATCACCAATAGAATATCCGATCTCGAAAATCTAACAATAAGATGCATGTTATCGTATTCCTTCCCATTCTGTGCTTCTTGAGCTTTAACTCAGAAAAGTTCAGCAAAGAATTTCCATAAAAGAAAATCTTACTCCAACAAGACACTACGAATTCATGTCCGGACTACCCTACCTCTTCCTCCTTTGCGCTATTTCTCCCTTTACTGAATTCTAGCTTCATCGAAAGGCAGCGATTCTCTCGAAAATGTAACCCAGTTTCCACCGTAATCCATGTTAGTATGCTAATCCGTTGCTACGATCAGGCATCTGTCGAAACTGTACGTTCCTGGTAGATCGACTAAGTTTCGTTAACCACATTGGCTCCTGTGACAATGACCTATGTGTAGTAGGAGCCGAGTATATCGGTGTTAGATGTGCAGCAGAGTGCCATTAGAAGACAGGATGCTAATTGCGATTACCGATCAACGACGAGCGTAGAGACTGTCTGATGCTTGGAGAGTGTTAAGGGTTAGTCACTGCCATAGAGGAACTGCCACTGTTTCTCTCACCTCAACGTTAGCCTTCTACCTTTGTATCGGCAAGTTCACCTTCTCTTCCAGGGTGTAAATTGATTAAACGGGAGAAGGGTCTATTTGTCCACTTGACTGAGCCGCTTAATTGACGAAGCATGATCACAGAACTGGCCTGACGATATATCAAGGACTATGCTGGCCCTGAAATTCCCTTTAAATACTAATTATCATGTATTTTGATTACTACGATACGTTTCGAATATTCTATCAGATGTTGAGAAGCGGTAAATCTTTGAGCACATGGCGTTCAAATTACATCAGATTTTCAGTCTTCTGTCTTTTGAAATTTGGAATTATAAAATTACTTCAAATATATCCAAATTTTCGGAGCATTCTGTTTAATATTTTTTGTACAAATCCATTATTACTGTCATCGTAAAGAAATACTCTACGTTCAGAGACATCGAACACGGCTAAATATTACCATGTAATCATAATACCGAACATTACACAGTTTTGCATTCTACAGGGTTTATTTTACAAAATTAAGCCTATAAAACATTGTAATTTTTTCTACACGTCCAGTAAATTAGTAAGTGTCACCGAACAAATCATCAATAGTTCATACTTCACAAGAAAGTAGGCATAATTTTTTACTTCAACTATTTAATAGTAGCATCAAGGAAATACTTTGACGTCACAGGGTTAATTTTTAATCTTGCAACACTAAATTATTACTATAATATATCTAATCTGCTCAAAAAATTAGCATTCTACTATTTTCATGCTAGTACAAAAATTACTATCAATACATGAAATAATTTGGAATAAAATTTCCCATGATCTATGAAGTAAATGATATCTATCTCTGAAGCAGATGACGTATGAAAAACGGGAATAACTGCAGAAGGCTTCGGTACTTCGACAATGTTCTGTCGGAAGCCGTTAATTACAGTACCGATGGCTTACGTCTAACGTTATATATACCTATATTCAGATGAACGTGTTATTAATCGCCAATTACTCAACCCAGATCTAATCTGCTTCGATGTTCGAAACTCGAAAGTCATTGGCGAAAGCTTGGATCACGATGATACGATAACAGGATGCGCGCGCACGATAACTTTGGATTCCCATTAAGGGCCTCCCACGATGGAATCCAGTCGTGCTCGATTCTTCGTTATATAGGAGAGAAGTCAAAGGGAAACCAGTTAGTGAAGGAGGGCGGATACTAACAAACTTCCCGGTTTCGCTAAAGTTAGCCCATTGTATTTTTCGTTAATCTTGTGAGTGATCAGGTTGGCTTGGGATTTTCTGGGTGTGCGTGTATGAGAAACATAAATGCACGTGGGATGCTTCTGGAAAGTCTACAAAAGGAAAATTCTTTTCTTTTTCTTGTGACTCTGATGAATATGTTTGTGTATTTAAGGTAGTTCTTGAGTATTTAAGGTAGTTAAAATATGATGTTCTTGAGATTGTCACGAACAAGTCACAAGTAAAACAAAGCTCAGTTACCGGGCATTTCGATGAAAAAATCGAATTTAAAAATACAGTTTCATACATTGACGTAAATGAGAGTGAGAGAGAGAGAAATAGTACTTCCGACTTTATCGTTCAATTTTCCAATCTTCTATACTGCAAATACTTACGAAAAACGAGATCATTAATTCGGGAACGTTTTCGAATAGATATTTCACAAAAAAAATGCAGCTGCCGAATATTTAATAAAGAAATTATTAATTAAAAACTATAAAATCATGCATTTCACGTTTACAATATGGCCACTGTTTGTGAATGAGAGTGTTTGGCAACGCCGCATTGTCGATAAGTACGCGTACATCAAATTTAAAAATTTTTAAATCAATACTTCAATAAATTATCATTCGTTTTACAGAAATTCAATGGGGCCCATTCATAGCACCCATAAAATCCGCTCCTATGTGAAAGAACTACCTTAAGCATTAATATTAATAGTCATATCATGATTGTTTGATCGACGAATGTTTTGTGGAAATATTGTACTTTTGTTACACTATAAAGGTGTTATTATCTTGAAGGATATACGTACCTGCATTCTGCGAAATATGCGAATCAGTTGCAATATAAATATCAATTTTAAACTCCTCGAAGTGAAAAATTAAATATAATTTTTTATACTTGTTTGAACTTATTGAAGCGGACAAAAACGAAGCTAATGTAATTTTTCAACTAAACATTTTGGAAAGCTTTGTTTAATTATGAGACTTTTCATCAAAATTGTCAGTATTACCATAAGACAATCAAAGAAAGAAGAAACAGCTTTGATACTAACGCAAGTTAATACCACTAAAACATGAAGACAGTAGTATTTGATTTAGCTTGAACATATAGGACAAGCATTATTCATGCATTGCACTGAGAAAGTCAAATTTGTAAACAGACCAGGTTCAAATAGAGAGAAAAATTTACGTTTATTTAAAACTAAATGTAACTCAAAAATTTATTCGATTAAAAAGAAGTTTTCGGAAAATCAAATGAACACAATCTGGTGAGGTGAATATGAGGGTGCTAGTTAGACTTCAGACGAACAGACACTATAATTAATGATGATAAAGTGCCGCATAAAAAACAATTGTTCGACTACATAGACTGTTGCCACTGATACTTGATAGTTCGTTGTTAGTACAGTAAATGCAGAATTAACATTGAAAAGAAATTTGAAATACCATTTTGTTTGAAATATATCAAATACGTCTATAACCTGTGTCATTTTAATAAGTACATGAGATCTTTTGGACGATGATCATCAATTGCCACGATTTTTGGTACAGTCTTTAAATACATTTATATTTAACATTGTATTACAAATCGTGATAATTTATGATCAGTAATCATCACCGGAAAAACTAATATACCTATTTATTACAACAACACTGATTATAGACGTATTAGATATATTTTAAGTCGAGCAGTATCTGAAATTTATTTAAAAATGTTAATCTTGCATTTTCTGCACTAACAACGAACTATGGGGCCTCAGTGGCAATAGTCTATGTGGTCGAATAATCGTTCATATTGAATTCAACTGTTACTATCATTTTTATCCCATTCAACGATATAAATCACAACTATTCATAGACAAAGCGAATTCCTCGGTAGAAGTTATACGAGATGTGTTCCGAGAGTTCCACGATGTGAAATAATGCAACAATGGTACAAGTGGCACAGCAGTTTGCTCACCACCTTTTTTTCTTTTTCATCAAAGACTAATTACACGAGTTTATGGATCCCAATGTGCTTCCGTATTCGATGGCAAATAAAAGTGATAATGAAATCATAATTGATCGGGAAGCAATGAATTTCTCAACGACCCCTGTAGATAGGCTCTTCCAATTAAGGAAAGTAACGATAGTCTATGATTTCGAGTGGTTTTACGGTTTTACTCTTATCCCCTGTTTCCGG
Organism: Cerceris rybyensis; assembly: GCA_910591515.1. Lineage (NCBI taxonomy): Eukaryota > Metazoa > Arthropoda > Insecta > Hymenoptera > Crabronidae > Cerceris > Cerceris rybyensis. The sequence goes on along the minus strand of OU342789.1, from coordinate 20,109,185 downwards.
TATAAAATTTGATAGAGCATTTATTTTAAATGACTTCAATCTCAAGCGATCGACACAATCAAAAAACCTGGTACCGCAGCTTACTAAGTTTTTGGCGACTTTTCAGCGGGCTGACTTTTCGGATTTTTATGATACGCATGAAAATTCATTGGCCACATTTTTTCTGGAGAGAAAGGTCACTTTCCTAGGTTTTCGTCATCGAGGGATTCGTTGGAGATAAAGTCACGTTTTTGTGTCGGCGCGATGGAAAAAAATATAATACAAGCTGAGGGTATCCAAAAATCCTATCTTCGTCACTAGGAATCATCTTTCAACAATTAACGACATCATCAGCAATCAGTAGACTGCGGATTTCGATATTTTCATTAGCAAGTTACAGAAATACATAGAAATACATATCTTGAAAAATACATATATACAATTTCCAGACAGAGTGTGGTATATATTATAATATTAATGAGTGAAACAAATTTTTGCCTAGATTTTACTTCACTAATTATGAGCACAAAAATTAACATTTATGTAAACTACAGTGAAAAATTTAGTTAAATTTTCCTCTACCAAACGTTGTCATTCTAATCTTCTTTGCCATGAATCGTTTAAAAATTATTTAATCGTATGAAAAAGTAACATTGAATTTACTTTAACTGCAAACTGTTGATTAGTTCTATTAAGATGAATTGGATATACGCTTAACTAATGAAAGGGCTTTCCCACTATCGTCTTTTCGTATTCAATCATGAAATACGTAAGCCGTAATGGTCAAGCATCGGGAATATTTTGCAGGCTACGACCCCTTTCTTCTCGTACGAACAAATCAATCCGTTAACTCCCTTTTCTGCGAGTGAACTTCTTTTATAACCTCGTTAACCGTCTTGAAACTTGATGACGTTAATGTCGAGCTTTTACGTTCCAGTATAATAGCCATAATCTAGCCATACAACCCTGCTCAATTTACTGTTCGTTGCAACTCTTTTTACATGCAGTTTTACTCTTTCACGTATTTAAATGCTTTTGATAATTATACTTTGTCATTTAATCATAGTGTAATATTAGATTATAATCTTATTTAACTTTAAATATCATTTCATTCATGCACAGAAATAAAAAGGAAAGTTTTTCAAATTTTCAATTATTTATTATAATACTGTAAATAAATTAATTCAATAATAAGGATTACTATAAATTAATAATAAATGACATAAAAATGTTTAAAAAACTTTGGTAATTTTCTGAAACTTCTATATTGCTTATTAAAGTTTTTGCTTATTAAGTTTTTGTTTACTGAGAAATGTCAGAAAATAGCCAAAATTTAGTAAAACCTAAAATAACAAAGGGAAATGAATTTAATTGTTTCCTCATGGAATATCATTAATCGATATTTATTTTGTTCTCTTTATACCATGATACATACTTACAATTAGTTATTTTGCAAGGAGGCATTCAGTGAGTTTAACTATTATCATACTTTCAACCGATTAAAATGCGAAAGAACGATCAGCCGATTTTGTTCTCAAAAACTTAGTTTCAATAGTACGTGGTATTCCATTTCATCGATCTTCACCTGTTCTGTCGGTGAAGTACGTAATTCACGTCATAAGTACCGAGTTAGTCCCTAATTATGTCAAGAGTCATATATATATATATATAGCCGCCTTCTCTTCCTGGTCTTTACTGGCTCTATCGATTTTGCTGATTTCATAAAAAATATAAAAAGCCATCGTTCCAGTGGAAGTAACCCGAGGTCATCAAGAGGTCATTCATTAGTTGTGCGCTTTACTGGATATAGTAATCGAAGGAATATTCTGTTCTGTGTTAATTACATAATTCATTCAAAGGAGATCAATGTTTAGCTTAACCGGAAAATCTGAAACATTAATTTCTTTCTGTAACAACAAGTAGGTGATATATAACATACGTAGTGCGAAATTTCAGAATTCTTTTATCATTAATCACGTTTATTTTTTAAATTTGCGTTAAGTTCTTCAGAAGGGAAGTTGAGGTGACATAAAAATACGCGAATTTATGACATTTTGTATTCACGTAATGTACTTAATTCATATACGTATGACACAACTCTACTTTTTATTTGTGGTATACTTATTTTGTAAGCTGTGAATTCTCGTTTTTCGAAAAATGCAAGGTTTTCTACCTTTTTAGCACAGAATAATAATTGTATTAATGCTGCGAATTATGAGGTCGCACATGATATAATATGTATGAACTTGTAAACATTTAGCAACAACATACTACTGCTATAAATTCAACCACAGAAAATAGGTTTGTCTATGAGCTTTCCCACAATCCCGTCGATATTTTTAATCTCTTATTCTTAACTCATGGTCGTCGTTTGTTCTAACTAAACCGTACTTAACACTAGAACGACCGATATTAAAATTATTACATTTAAATATATTAAATAAGAACTTTGGAAGAAGAGGAATCAAGGGGTGGAAAATATGATTCGTTTGGTAATCTGTGTTTTATAAGATCAATTTAGAATTTCTACTCTAGGACTCTCCTATAAACTTAGGGAATTTTTGCAAAATAATATGAATAAGTCATTTTGACTTGCTTGGTCGTTCTAGTGTTAAGGTCATCATAATTAGAATGCCTATCTTCCACTTACAAGTACTTGTTAGATCATAATTTATATTGAACAATAAAAAATGGTATTAATTGAATAATCTAATTTATTTCTTTCAATAACTTAGAATATATACATGTGCTCCAAAATAAATACTTTATTGATAGGAGATGTCTCATGACGCGTTTTGTCACCAGAAAATAGGTGACTAGATAGTTGATTCTCAGACGTTGTTAGATAGTTTTAAAAAATTAAAATCTTTGTACAAAGTTCATACCTTGTTTCACTGTATTTAAATTATTTTAATCTCGTGTCAAAAACTTGTTATGAATTGTATGAAAAATAAATTGTCACCCCATATCGACGGGATTTTAAACGAGATTACAAAAACAATCCACATATGAAATACAGAAAGTCTTCCAGAAAAGAACTTTTCTTAAAGCTGTATAAAGAGTATTAAAAACATTCTTCCTTGCAGTTCAAAAAGGCAAAATGATCTAATCAATCGAATCATCTAAACTGAATCCACTTCTGAATAGAAACTCAATCATTTTGTACAATAAGACAAAGTTTATAATAGCAGGTTATCGATCTCGTTATTATTTGATTGTAATTTATATATTAGCCATAACTGAGATCAATCAAAACAGGCTTCTCCAATATACGCCAATCACAAAATGATATGGGATTGACCAATGATGTCGGAGCCAGTTACCAACCCTCCACCGATCAATACAAATGTACTGTCGTTTGATGACTCCAGGGATTTAAATAGGTGAATCTGTGCCGGCTCATTACGTGATTCTATTAAACATCTCTGGATAATATTACGTGATTTTATGATATGATAAATTCAATTTATTTTAATTTAATAGCTTGCAATTCCTGACAACCGTATCCTTCTTTCATTGTTTCTTTCATTGTCTTTGATTGTTTCCCTTAATAATTCATTTATAACTCATAACATTATTAACATTACATTTTATTCTTTCATACAATTGTAAAAATGCACACGTTGTTGTTTGCTATATCTACAACTGGTGCTGATTTTTAAACGATCAATAACTTGATCGTCAGATATAAACATTCTCATGCCTCTTTTCTAACATCCACCGAGGCATAACTTATTACTGATTATATGTGCTCTATGATATTCATTGTATTTGTGAAGTATTACACTTTTACACAACCTTACCCAATCATACTAGAAGGTTAGTGAAACATTATCTCTTTTCGATCATATTATAAAAATTTTCATTACTAAAACATATTTCTAAATCTTATTTCCTCATTTCTCTCGATGAACCATTTTAGATATGTCATTGGAATCATAGCAAACAGTTTATATAATTTATAGTTTATTAAACATACCGCAGAACCCGTGCTCTAGCTCATTAAACCAAAGTATACGTCCCTGCATTCAATCAATTTAATCAAGCAAAACACTATTGGGCCAATTAATTTTGTCGCGGATTCGACTGAATTAGCGTTGAATGGTGTAATTTTGGTTGACGTACATACATGGAACAGATCGCCACCTAACACTTACTTAACTAGAATTATGAAAACTATGGATTAGAATATTGAACTTGGACAAATATTGGTAAAACGTGCAAATTGTAGTAATATTTGAACGTCATTATTTGTACCAATTTATGTTTTCATCATTAATAAAATAGAGTGGGTAAATTCGTAAACGCAGAAAGTTCAAATATTTTTATCACAATTATTTTTATTAAAATAGGAGTAAATTCTTCTAGTTTCCATTTATTAATGTATTACAAGTTACCATTAAGCAAACAGGACTTGTTTGTTTAAAAACGGATAACTATGCAACGAAACAATATAATTTAATGCAATAAGCAGTTTATAGCAGGATTGTTAATAATTCTGTTCTCGTCCCGTTGCACATGAAACACGCTTACAAACCATTTTTAACTCTAACAATAAGTTAAAAATTATTTTTTCCCTATTTTTGGAGAAAAGTGCAAAGTATAAAACATTTTGTACAATATCCTACACAAATCAAAATTTTCAAGAAAAGTTGAAATCCTACGTAATATTTATTCACCAGTAACAACTGTGCGGAGCATTTGATACCGACAGCGTTAAATAATTGCGACTGAAAATATATAAATTTAAAATTCAACTATATAAAAACTAGACTGCATGTATAATATGTACTTTACTTCACCTTATTATCTGTATTTTAGATGCTTCGCTTTTTTTGACACATTTATATTAAATCTCCAAAAGAATTATATGCTATAACGACGATAATAGCACGTTATGCAGCCGAACTTTGATAACTCGAAAATGGAAGTAGGAAGGGTGAAACTTTCAAATTATTGAGAATTCTCAGCGAGATTTCAGATGCGATAGATTTAAAAAACGAAAATTTGATTAGCAGAGACATATTATGACTCTTTAAGTTAATCTTAATACAATATTTTCAGCTTTAATAACAATACCTGCTTAAAACTCATTGTATTCCGCAATTATTACAAGGAAATTTGTAAAGAGGATTAATTATTTTTTAAATATAAATATATAAACCTAAGTTAACTCCGTAAGTTACTACGAATTAACCCTTTGCGGTCCTATGTCGAGCAGTACTCGACATAGATTTTCATTTGATTTGATTTTCTGATAAGTTAATATCGACTTCCCAATTTTGCAATGATTTTGTAATATCACCTAAATGTCCATTCGTACCTATAGTTATAGATATCATTTTAAAAAATAAATAAGTAATGATAGAAAATATTCAAAAATTAATTTTATTCAGCTCACTACCAAAATTAACGAAACAATTCAGACCGCAAAAGGTTAAACATTTTACAGGTATATACATAAAGATAAACAATTAACGATATCAGAACTTTGTTATACGTAGAAGTAAACTTGGATTTGTACAAATCAATTTAACAAAAGTTTATGCTGCAATGTAAAAAATAGAAGCTGATATAGAGAATGTGTATGTTAAAGTATTGTAAAACAGAACATTTTACAGCATTGTGGCCGTTAGTGATAAAAATGTCCATTTTACAGAAATTTGCAAGTTATCAAGGTTTTATTGTAATCATCATTTATATTTATATTTATAAAATGAAAAGTGTTAACAATAATGTCGACGTAAAGGGTAATTATTTGTTCAAATTGCTTTTGCACACAAAAAAATTAGAAACATCTTTTTCGACTTTCATTAATTTTTGAAATAAAAATATGTCATGTTTTGAAGAGGAAAGTCGAAACAATTAGCACGCCCTGGATAAATACCATTAATTATAATTCATTAATTTTCATATTCCTGCGTCCGACGTTATCTTAGAACATTAGTTTACTTGGGTATAAATCATCCAATGCCAGTGGCAGCTGTTAAATGATTCATCTAATGCTCCGTGAAATTCCGCGGCACATTTTATAACCAATATCAAAACCTACGTCTGCGTTCAGGTGAACAAGTTTTGTAAAACTTCTCAAACATTTCATCAGAAAAGAAGTCTGTTGAAGATGTAACAACATTATTTTAGCTTTATATTTATGAAGGAGAAACTCTTGTAACTTATGGCGTTTTACTCTTCTCCGTTGTATAATTGCGCCGCTTTCCGTATCACAATCGAAATATCGCGGGTAACAGAAGGTCCACGAATAGACAAAAACCTCTAATTTTAAACATTATGTTATCATTTCAATATTTTATAGACAAACTGATTTCCAACTATAATATGATTTATTCTCAAGAATAATGTCAAAAAGGTGAAGTCAGAACTACGCCATGTACAATACTTTCACAAGACAATGTAAAGAAATATTTCGAAAAAGATAAAACTATGCAAACTGCACGCTGAAAGCGAAAACAGCGACGAATGTGAAAATAGATTTGAAATTGAGGTATCAGTAATATCTTTGAAATATAACGAAAATACTGAAGGATAAGCAAATGATAGATATTTAGAAAAAATTATTTGCGAAACAATGTTAACTCTCGAAAAGTCGACAAACCGTGTCATTACTTCTTCATCATAAACAGACTGCGGATTTTTATGCATTTATGACAAATTAAATACGGCTAAAATATACAAAAAGGACTTAATACCAAAATATATCTAAAATATCCAAAGTATGGTATTTGTTGTAATATTTATTGAGTGCAATAAATCCCTAGATAGGTTTTCCTGTCTCACCTGCATTTGTGAAACTCGAAATTTGCATAAATGTAATGAGCGAATTGTGTGATTCGCACTCAGAATCCACGAAACAAAAGAGAACTTAAACTTTTGAACTTATATATATTAAAATACTCGATTCGTTCCGAGAGAGATTTAGTGTGTCGAATGATTAGATGAGGACTTGTGAGAGTCTTGTATTAGATTTAGGATTTGGAGTTAGAATTAGAAGATGACTCTCACAATTCGTTGGACTTAGGAATTATGAACTTGAACTAGCGTAAGAGTAAGAGACTTTTTAAATAGAGAACTGGTTGTAGCTTTGAATTGAGAACTGATTGTAGAGGACTGAACTAATGAGGCGTAGGGTTTTTAAAGGTTTTAGAAGAGGAGAGGGGGTAGGATGACGGTATTTGGGAATCCAGGAGTAGGAATAGGAAGTTGGACCTGAACGGTGATTTCGGAGATGAGTAAGGAGCGGTGGCAATACTAGGGAGTTGAAAGGTCGGAATGGAAAACTAGGAGGTTTAGATTTGGAGTAGCGAGTCAGAGGTGATGACGGAAGTTAGTTTAGCTGCGTATAAAATATTTGCACTTATAAAATATTCTTATAGTTATCTTATATACTAACTAAGCGGAGGGTCGGTACATTACATAAACATCCGCAGTCTAATCATAAAACAATACATAATTGTCAATGATGTATGCGATGTATTATTATTCGAAATTTTCAACATAAAAAAAGACAAAAGTTCTGAATTCTGGTGATTGCTGCGCAAAAAATCTTTTATCTAAACTGGATTAAAGTAAAGAGATATACACCACTAATTAATCTATATCATTTCAGCAACAGAATAGTCATTAAAACATATTCTCCTAGTCTTAACTAGAGATTTGAAGATTTTTGGGAGCATCACTGTAATCCTGTGAGATTTAGTAAAGTGTACCGTTTGGTGAAGTGTCCTTCGAGTCGATTCTCTATATTATACAGCTAGGTCAACCGGATGTACTAACGTCTCGTGTCAAGCCCGTATAATCCTGGGATCCGGGGAGATGTCTCAGTTTGAAAACGTGATCAAACCTTCGCTCACCTTACTCGTCATGCTACCCAGCGGAAATGATACTCAAAACAAAGCGACACACTATCCTACCTTCGTTCGAATATCCACCTACTTTTTAAGTTGCTCACGTAAAATTTAAAGGGGAAGCAGTAGAAAAAAAGGAAAATTTCTTATTGTTTGTCATTATTGTCACACTAATTGCAACCTGGCGGAAAGATCGATAAATATAAATTAATATAGAATTATTTAAGAATAATTATTCGGAAAGCATTTGAAACTGAGAAAGAATAAGATATGGTATATCAGGATTAAGGGATGAGAGAAATAAAGGCAGACTTTGGATTTACCAGCTTTTGTTTTTTATATACGAACAGAAATTTATTTTATAATGTACTGCTTTTTACTCCTGATAGGAATTATTTTATGGTACTTGTGACACTTGTTTCGTTTATGACGTGGCTTGATGTATTCTTGAAGTATTCTTCTGTATGCGTATTGGAATCATTTCATAAAAAGATAAGACAAAAGGTTTCATCTTAAGCCTTCGTCCAGTTTTTAACTAACTTGGTATCAAATAGGCAGGATTAAACTCTCAAAACAAAACAAAGGAATTAAGTAACCTAACTCAGGATAACATAGATAATTGTTACAAATAGGAAAATTCTGGATATTTATAGTATCAAGTACTTATATATATTTTTATAAACACTTCATAAAGCAGCGGTACTCGTGTTCACGAAGGAAGAACATATAAAATATGAACCTTGATGATATATTGCACGGCATTAAGAATAGCAGTATGTAGTCTGTTTGAAATCACAATTTTTCGAATGAGCTGATCGAGATATCTCAAAAAACTTATGTAGATCTTCCTATATTTTATGTGAAGAAGATCCATAGTATGTATTTGGTAAACCGTTATTGATGCGTGCAAAGCACTGAAGATATTAGTATTGATCTCACTGTGTTCGAAATAATTCGCTTAATGCTTCATCAGAACTTCACTTAAATACAATTTGCTTAATGAAATGTATGTTACCAGCGCTTATTAATGCGACTTGAATAAAGTACGTCTGATAACTATGCTGAATATGTATGCATTTATTACATGAGCGATTTATTTTCGAAGTGGCATAAGTCACTTGACCGTAATTATTATTATTATTATTTATTTAAGTTAACGGGCAAATGCCCTTTGATACAGAGTAATAAAGAGAGGAAGGTTCTTATATAGTAAACAGAGTACATTGATTACAAATGTAGATTTAAAAATTAAATTTGAAGATTCAGGAATTGAGAATTATAGTTAAAGTGGGAATTAAAATAACAGAACGTAAACTAGTATGCGATGATGAAATTAATAAGAATTAATTATAAGACAGCAACTAACAGTGTAAGAGTAAATTGTTAGAAATAGCGCAGTTGGAGATGTACTAGTTTAGTGGATTGAGAGATAGCTGATACTCGTCAGCTATTGAGATGACGAATTATGGAAATAGGACATGCTTAGTTAAAGTTTAGAGTTTAGAGACAGCTATTTTAATAGCGGAGAGGAAGGAAGACAGGGAGGAAGAGAAAATGAAGACTTGTGATTTTCCAAGAACAAAATAGAAACAGAACATAATACCAACTGTGGGATGCGAATTTCTGAAGATCTATTTTATATAAGATGTATGAATGTGAGTGCCGATCGCACGTTGTTTTTCGAGAGACCAACGAGGCACTCGGTGCATCGAGGCACCCTGTGGTTGGAATCCTCCGTGGACGCACTGTGTGTCATTATATTCTTTGTGTTGTTATCCTCTGTGGATGTACTGATTATATTCTTAGTGGTTAGAATCCTGTGTAGACAAATCCTGTGTGACGAAATACTGTTTAGATAATACACGACACATCATAATCTTTCTTCTTATTTTTACTTATAATCTATTTTATATTCTGTTGAGTTGAGGTTTGGAGGAAAGGTGCGATGACTAAGAACAACCACTTAAGATTATAATACGCGTTTATTCAACGACAATAGAAGTAAGTAGTAGGTTCTAGCAGGGTGTAACACGTGCGCGTTATACTCATTGTGAGTTAGACGTAAGCGGGAAACAGGAAGTTGTAGATCATGTTAGGCGGAAGACCCCAAAAACCGTGGAACATTCCGCAAGCGCACTTTAAACATCGCTCCAACATATTCTTTTCCATACTTTTATTTGTAAATTTTATAATCGATATTCAATGTATTATTAAGAGAACCTACACAACCATAATACGAAACATAACAGGATAGAAATATAAGTGTCAAAAGATACAGAATACAATTAAATCTTTTTAAAACCTTAAATATCTCGATTTAAAAAAGAAGTAACTAAAGCCACTTTTAAAATAAACGCCTCATATATTTGTATTCGTACGCAAAATAAGTCTGTCTTGTTGTTCCTGTTTTCACGAAATTTTTTTGAAAAGTTATCGCATCATTTAACTTTCTCTTCCGCGAGACAATAACGTTTCCCGTCATAATTCAATTTATGCACAATCGCTCTTCTATTGAACGGTAAATTGTACTTGCTTATGATGGAAATATTTGCTTTTCTTTAATTAAATAGCTTTTCACGCAGAAGTCAAAAAGTTCATTATGCTGAACAATCTGATGCATCAGAATTTTCTAATTATGATACCTAAACAAAATGAAAATTTTAAGTTTCAAAAAGTGCTATGATATAACTGTGCAATTGAATTCAATCACGAAAATGAAAGCGTCATGACGCTTCGATAAGCGATTAATCTGTTAGATTGTAGTCATTTGAGGAAATTTTGCGTTTCTAATGTTAAAAACCGACAACAATATTAAAATCAATACCTATAGTTTCATTCTTTCCTTTAATCTTTAGCTTCATCAAATATTTTAAATCATTTATATACTTCCTATGGATATATGATTATTAAAAAATGCATTAAATAATGATGTTATAGTGTATATTTGTTAATAATAATTGACACTTGAAACTTATGATTAATATGTATACACGTCACGGAGAAAAGTAATAATACATGATTGGAAAATGTTGGAAAATTAATCTGAATCTCCGTTCAATGGAAGGCCTTATTCTTGCAACGAGGAAAAAGTGGAATCTCTTTTTAAATCACCGATGGTGCATTCAAATTAAAACGTGCTTTCGCCAGAAATGAGGTCACACATATTACACATATATAGATAATACGCTGAAAAGAGAGATGCCCTGTGTATTAGAAGCACGAATATGATCGACATTACGCATAATAATCCTGGAGATAGACTTCTGAATAAATGTGATTTAGGTGCTTGACATTTAATCGTTGACATTTCATCCCATGGAAACTGAACTTCGTCGTCTAGATAGCGAGAATATACACAGAAATCAAGTATAATTAACTATATGTGATGTAACAAGTTTATCTGATGGCGATATGGAGGAACTGGATTAAAACGTTATTATTTTTGGTTCTAAATAGCTGTTTGGATGCATTTCTGAAATTCATTCGAAATGTCAATAAAGAAGTTAAATGAGTCGTAAGTGTTTTATTTTATATTTATTGTAACGGCTAGATAAGAAGTATAAGGTTCTATTATAGTTGTTTATAAGAATAATATATAGTTGTTTATTAGGGTACAAACTTTCAACGATTCTGTACAATTCTTGATTTAATATGCCTAATTTTTCTAACGAGACTGGCATTTTAATGGTTTTACAACGGTGTGGTGGGAGGTTCGGTTGACCTCGACTTCTTGTGAGTAAGGTTCCAAAAGAACAATCGCTTCTCCTTAGGACCAAAGGTCTTCAAAATATATTTTGAGCAAAAAGCGATGACGGAGTTGGAGATAACTAACAGTCCTCGTTTGGACCCTGACTCACGTTTAGGAATATTTGAATATTGTAGCCATTGATGGATCGTAGGAATAGGTACGCAGGTTAAATGCACGATAGGATTCTCGTCCTCCCTCTTGGCGCAGAAGAAGGAATATGCTGTGTCGTGCACCTTCTTTTATACTGGACCATTGCTACCCTCGGTCGCCGAAATCAACAATCCCGTTGTCAAGCCTGGTCTCGCGGTCTCGCGCTTCGCGCCTCAACTCCCTTCCGCGGTCCATTGCCGATCTCCGAAGCTTCTCGATGCTTCTAGATCAGTGATTCCCAAAGTGGTCTATATCGACCCCCAGGGGTCGATGAAGACCTGCAAGTGGTCTACGTGGGCGAAAAAAAAATTGGGGGTCTATGAAATGAAAATGGGGGTCATTGGCAAGAAATTTCAAAAATTGCAAAAAACAGTATAATTTATATAACTTTGACATTAAAAAAATTGCAAAAATATAATATTATTAATATAATTAATATCGTCGGTCTAAAACTACTTTCACTTGATCTCGGAGCATTTTATACGCGTCTCACTCTCTCCATAGTACGCGCCTAACTTAGCGTCTCACTCACTCCACAGAGATGTGAGTCTTCTAAAAGAGAAACAACGATCGGTGCTTTCACTAAGGCCGCGCGAAAATCGCATCGACTCATAAATTTTGTGTATTTTTGTGTATTACAGTGTAACCCTTGTAATCCGTACATCTTATTCTCAGGCCTCATTCAGATTTTTCAAGTTGTTTGGATTAACGAAGACACAGAAATTGTATGTTATATGATTGTATGTTAGGAAATATACTTCAATATAGTTAGATAGACCCACAGCAGGGGGTCTATCTAAAATTGAAAAACATGACAAGGGGTCTACGAGAGAAAAAAGTTTGGGAACCTCTGTTCTAGATGCTTCTCGATGCGTCTCGATGCCTCCAGAGGCCTCCAGAGGCCTCTCGGAACCTCCGGAGCTCGTCGCTTTGAGCCTTTATAATTTTCGCCATGCTACAATATGATATTGTAAGAACCACAGATTTTTTCTTTTTTATATGTGTATATAATATAAGAATATATTATGGGCGTTCATAAATACTCTTTGATGAATACAATATATAATATATACAATTAGTTTTGCGTCAATTATACAAATATTATTAATGTTTTTTCGCGACGACACTCTTCTAAGAGTGTACTCTCGACGAGTACAAGGCGTCGACCCTCTGACGAATATACATACCTATATCGATTCTGCGACGATTCTTTTACGACTTTGTGCGAGTCTATAACAACTGCTTATCGACTGCCTTGTTAATTCCCTCTTCTTCGCTATTGCTGGGTCCCCCGAGGGCCTCCTCTCCCCGAAAAGGCCCCGTAGGGGTGAGGGTTGCCTTCCTCCCCCGGTGGAGGAATTGTCCCGTTGACGAAAGCCAGGCGTGACAATGCCTAGCTCGGCGCCTTGATAGCGTGGTGTCTTACAATATCTTAAAGAATTAGGTCGGTATCCAACACATTGCATAGCCTTAGTGCAAAAAAATGAAAAAAGATTTACTTTTATTACAACCCTTTTGTATTTCTGGCTTGTCCCGCTCTATTACTAACCCTTATAATTAACCCCTTGCACTATCGGTAAACTCGCAAGAATCCATGCCTAAATCGAACGCCCGATATACGATATTTTGCGACTGACAAAGATTACCGCGCTAATATTTACTTCACGCAATGGAGTTTCTGTGAAACTCAAATGAATTTGAATCAAAGACTAAATTTAATAATCCTGCACGGGGACATACGATCTTATTCGAGATATGAATACTTTGCCCGAGATTAGTACCACGAGTCAGACTCGTGATATTCAAGTTTGGCCTATAATTTTCATCACGAGTCAGACTCGTGGAAATAGTGCAAGGGGTTAACAACAGATTGTTATGTTCAATTTTTTATATATTTTTCAATTTGGTGCGCCACAGTGGAGAAAATTAAAAGCCATTTCAACCTCTCTTTTTAAAAATTTGTTGCGAAAGTCTACATGCAATGTTATAAATAATAAACAGAAGTCACTTCTATTCGAATAATACCAAAAAGCAGCTTGTTGATCGATATTCTTGATCAGTATAGCTTTTCACAATATTACAGCAGTGAAACAGGAAAATTTAGTAAAACCGCTAATAGTGACCCATTAATTTTTTAGTCAGTGAAGTAGGAAGAAAAACTGGTCGTACGCAAACGTTCTGATTTTCGCGGACAAGGTAATCCCTCTGTCCACTGCATCGCGTCGGCAGAACAAATGAATGTCAGTAATTAGCGAATGCTCTGCGCGAAAGGGACATAGATATTCGTTTGCAGAATAAGCAGAAGTACATGACTATGATTCACATTCTATTGGCATGTCTTTTTAACCTGTTCGAAGCTAAGCCATTCTAACTTTTGTGTCAATGTAGTATGATCATAGCTTGATAATCTTACAGTAACTTTAAACAGACATAACAGGAATTGTCAAATGATTTCTATTTGACAAAAATATCTATCTAAAGCAATCTTCAAAAATTTTTATAGGAATTATCATTCGTGAAATTCATATTTAACAATTACTAATGATAATATATTACACGAAAAATAAAAGTTGCGAAAGAAGTATGTATTAATTGTTCTGATAGCACTGTTCTTTAAATGAAATATTTGCACGATTTATTGTTATAATAATTCGGAGTCAGTATGCACTACTCCTTGAGCTTACGTGATTATTATCAAGTATTACACCTATCATTGATCTCAACAAACATCATAGATTAATTCAAAATTGTTGTATGAATTTGCTGCATATAGGCTACCATTACCAAAGCATTGTTTCGCAAACAATTAGATATTCAGAAAATAGAAAATCTTAGCCGGTAAGGTAAAAGCAGGAGTAGTTGACCATTTTTTAGAAAACATAAAAAAATAAGGTTTGCATAAGTTGTGCACTTTCGATGAAAGTGAATTTCAAATACCACAGCATCTATCGATTATATTTTGAAACAATTACATGTAAAGTGAAGTATACCTATTAACAGCGAACGTTTGAATTCAATAAGGTAAGTAATATGCCGTTATATCTCTGTTTCCTTAACGTTTCTGTTAAGAATGGATGTACGGTTCAGATAAAAAATTCATAGATTGTGAAGATTTCGCAAATGAATTATTTACTGTTTAAGACCTTGCAACGTTTTATAAGTAATATATACATCGTTTTTATTATTTTAACCACAAAATGCAATAATTTTTTAATGGTCAACTTCTGGATATTGGTACTCTACAATTTTCAGAAGTTGACAGGCAAGGTTAATTACCGACATTACTCATTTAAATTTTGTTACGATTTATAATGTATCCGTTTTACATCTCACTTTATTAGAAATACAAAATGTAAATCGATATATTGTAGTACACTGAGTTTTAGTCGATGACACGGTCAACTATTAACTGCATTCGCGGTCAATTATTGATCAATGTCCAATGTCTACTCTGTTCTTCTTCTTCTCTTATTATTTAATTATTAATGATAATATGTACTGGTAAGTGTTAAAATTAAACGATAATAAAGTGATTTTCAGCGTTAATGCTGTAACCCTGCTTCGAATATAAGCGGCCAACTACTAACGAAAAAAGGTGTTCAATTACTAGTTTTATCGATCTCAAAAGTGGTCAAGTACTGAAGCATTTGCCGAATTTTTAAATATATTTCTCAAATTTGTATAACTTATGTTTTTTTAAAAATTGGTCTTGGTACATAACCTAGAATGTTCAAAGAACGTCTCCAAGCATCGACTCTCATCAGTTATTGACCGAGGAAATAGTTACCATTGTTTCTATCGAAAATTTCTCTTAACTGGTCAACTACTGGTACCTTTACCTTAAATGTGCATTCAATGGCATGAGTGTATCTACTTTCCTGAACAGGCCAAAAACTACAAGTGACCACTTCGCAGCCCTCTAGAGGAACGCAGACCCCAGTTTGAGACATACTGACCTAGATTAACGATTTCGTTCCTCTGTACACTCATCGATCGAGTGTACTGGAATTTTATGGGTAATATTGTATGGGTTCCAAACGTAAAGGATTATTTAACGGAGTACCATTTATTAGAACATCACAAGAAACGGTGAAATTAGACAGTGTCTGTCACTGACCTCGCGAAGGGTTAATTAAAAGCACCTCCAACTACTCATTTCCCGTGGACAACATTGAATCGATCAATATGAACCTTTGAATTCGACGGCTGGTGTTTATTATTTTCGGCACAATATTACAAGGAACTGAGCAAACTGCTATAAAAAGAAAACTTTAATATCGGGTGGCAAAGAGTTTTATTGGCAAGAATATGAAATATGTCGATACACTTTGCGGATAAAGCTTTTGTGCTCGGAAAAACATGTTATTCTATAATGAATTGTTTTATAGGAAAATAGAGATTAATTGATGAAATTGAATTATAAATAAGGGTAATAATATGTAGAAAATACATTGACGCATCTTTTTCTCCGTTTTGGTTTTTAACCCGAAAAATTATCCTTCTATAATAATAAAAATTCTGATGGCACTCAGCAAAGTGTTACATGAATCAGAAAGTGCAACATAAGTCTTTTCTACAGGTTAACTAATTAAATCGATAAACACATGATATTTTGATATGTACAGTAATAATATTAAGTACAAGATTTCATTGTCAAACGTGTTACATTTTCTCCTTATGTGTTCCTTCAGTAACTTGTTTTGTAATTTTTATAATATTAATAGATAATACGTAAAGTTCTACATAACCATTATCATTAAGTTTTTAATTCAATCGGAAACAGACGATGTAATTTTAATATTCTCAACAATCTTGTAATTTTAATACTCCCAACAATATTTTATTACTTCTTTAAAGTTGTGCTCACAATTACTTTAAAAAATTAGAGAGCAGTTAGCCAAAAGTTTAATATGATAGAAAAATGTTTTATATAAGTATTTATAGTCATTTAACCCTTTTGCCGAAAATGCGAACATTAAGCGCGTGCAGTCTTCAGTTTTCGAGGCTAAATCTTTTGTCACAAAACCGATGTTGTGACATTGTATTTAGAACAAAAATGATTCGTGATCATAACAATGTATTTATAATTTTTTCATGAACGTATTTTTATATAAGAGTTGTTATAACTTGTGGTTCCATTTTTTCAGCGGGTGACTATAGTCACCCGTGTAGCAAAAGGGTTAAATAATAAGCCCTTCTGTTCTAACCCTTTGCGGCCTTGTATCGAGCAGTACTCGACATAAATTTTCACTTGATTTTATTTTCTGACAATTTAATATCGTCTTTCCAATTTCACGATCATTTTGTAACATGACCTAACATGTCCGTCAATACCTATAGTTATTAATATCACTTCAAACAATGAATAACCAATGATAGAAAATATTGTAAAATTAATTTTATTTAGCTCACTATAAAAATTAACGAAATAATTTGGACCGTAAAGCATTAAGCTATAGATATTTAAAAATTGTACGCGGTGTTTAGGTATTTGACATGACCTACTATCGCCTGTTTGGAAGGTATTAATTAATGCGATGATACCGTAAATCTTACAAAATCTCTTTCTAAAGCTAACCGTTCAAGATTTAAGAAACTGGTCAGACACCCCAAGGATGACGATGTCGTTGTAACAATGACGAGATACTTAGAAAAATGTTCACGAATACACATAAAGAGATAATAACATTGTCACACGGAAATATGGATAATAAAATAGAGGAGACAGCGAGAAGGAGAAAAAAGAGTCGACCTTTTAGGATTTAACCTTAGGCGCGATGAGGTTTTTCACAGTGTAGTCGCAGAGCCACGTCGTTACGTGGGATTCTGCTGTTTTATAGGTCATAAAGCAAGGGAAATGAATGAAAGTGTCAGTAAAGGCAGAACCTGTATCACTGCACTCCCATGTACTTATCTTTTTATCGTTTCTGGTTTGTTGTACTATTCTGAACACCATTTACCGAGAAATCCGTGGAATATTTAAATGTCCATAAAAAATAACCTGGCACCGTTGAGGTGGCCTTATTATTTCTGAGGTTTTTTGACATTCATAAATATCTTTATCACGGAAACAATATCAAACTGTTATTTGCATACTTCCTACCATGCAACTTTTCGTAAAAATAGTTCATATGTAACAGATTTTCTTATAACAATTTTCTTACTCAGTGTGTTAGAGATATTATGTAATGCGAAATTGCAAAGCTTCGCGAAGTGTCGAAGACGAGCAATTTTGATTTTTAAGAGTAGTTTATTTTTGCGTCGCGACTTGTTCAACGAGACAGTATAGTAGTGATAATAGCCCACAATCAGATTTGAAAATGAATATTGAGACTTGGAGAATATTGAGAACTAAGAACTGGATAATGAACGACTGTGTAATGAGTATTGAGTAATGAGTTAAGAGATGAATATTAAGGCTTATAAGAGTTGGCGGAAAGGGGCATAGAGTTTTTAACAGTAGATTTACGTTGAATCTGTTACACTTAAATATGCTAAACAAATACTTTGAAAAAAGATGTATCAATCGCCATAGAAGATGATCAGTTAAATAATTTGTATATTATAAGAATGATATGTGAAATATCTATTTGGAAACCGGTTGTAAAAGAATAGAAATCCGTCAAATGGACCGTAACGTTAGTCAAATTTACGGATTCCGTAGATCTAGTGTTATGCCTTCGCAAAATAAGTGTGAGTAGGATGACGGTGTTTGGAAGTCGATAAGTCAAAGTAGGAAAATAAAGATTTTTGAACTTGGGCAGTGAATCCAGGGTGACTAAAGATGGTGGCGAGTGATGGTCGAGTTACAGAGTCCATGCAGTACAAAATATTTCTAAAGATATCCTAGTCAGATGCTCGGTACATCATGATTGTAGGAAATAATTCTTATAAATCAGGAATTTGCAGAGTCGCGATAGACATTAATGATAGGTAATGGAAATATGCAAGTTGTTTTAGGCTCAATGTCAAATTCAAAACCGGTTGCTGTATACTTCATGTTGCAATTTAAACTTACACAGCGAATGTTAACCATATCCTAAGTGTATTTAATTTCTCCTTTCCACTAAACCGCTCATGCATATCGCAGAATTATAGGAATATCGAGTAAAGCGTGCAGATATATGTACTTTCAGTACTTAGCGTCAATTATTGATTACGTTTCTAATAGCCGTAGTTCTGGCGAATTATCGTGCACCTATAAATCTCCCTTACCGTTTTTCATTCGATCCAAAACGACTAAAACAATTATAACGAAAATTATTGTTATTATCGCTTGCAATAAACAGTTCGAATAATTTCTTTCCCTCGGATATCTCATTTTCGAAGGCACCCTGAGAAAAGGACAAAGGCTATAACTATTTTGGTGAATTGACTCTATCAGTTACCGTTGTTGCAATTTCCCTTTCTCTCCATTCTCTGATCGCTTTTCTAAGCAGCTCTTCCTACGAGCACCGTTGTAACAACCCGTAGGGGGGCATTACATTAGGCCATAGTGGCCGCAGTAATCTCAGCTATGTGTATCCATTTAGCCTCGAGCAACATAGTACGGCCTATCCAGTGTAATCCGAGCTTAATTGCCCGCCAAATCAATGCTGGAGCCTGTGTCCTGTCTCTCCTTTCCTCTTATCCCACCCTTCGAGGTTGCACTTATTACGCATTGTGCGTTAGCTTCCTGTATTACCGGAAACTACCAGATATCTGAGAAAGGAAAGTATTAAGGAACCACCATCTATACTACTATATCATCATGTGGATTACACATGTCATCCTTTGTATTACTGGTTTTAAATTGATCTCACATAGCGGCTAGAAATGAATAAAACTTGAGAAAAATGCAAATGATCTTAGAATGACACGATGCTATAATTACATGAAGATTTGTTTTACAGTCATTCGAATTCCACTATTTTTTAAAGTCTACTTTTCTATATTTTTTAATAGCATTATGTTCTTCCACGGATTTCAAATTTTACGATAACAATATTCCGTGGAAATTTTCTGAGAAAGGAAAATATCATAGGTAGAAACAGTACTGTTTATTCCTGTTAATGATAATTTTCTCTTTTAAACGTTACTAATATATAACCTCATATTTAATTGATGCAAGTATAAATGTGAATTTATTTTAAACAATTGTATTTCAATTTATAATTACATCTGCATCTGACACAATAGTTTTCCAATACCCTCAGCTCAATTTCTTTGGTAAGAATGGAATGCTTTTTTGAGTTTTGCAAAGTATCCGAAAGATAAACAAAAATACTGTTAAAGATATATATGACTCTTGAAGAAAAATTTTATTTTAATACAAATTTGTAATTAAATTTCATTTATACATGAATTTGAAGCATCGAATAACACAGTTTTCAATAACATACAATCGTTATATTTGTAGAACTTTAATTATGATATATCACGAGTATGAATAACACAAAACCAATTAACCGTGTTATTAAAGTGGTATTTGACTAGTTATCGACTGCATTTACGAATATGCCGATACCAGTTGCACTCGAAAATTTTGTTCAATAGTCAGTTTAGCATGAAATTTGGCTACGCCAACTTTCAGAGATGTAGAATTTTCTACTTCTTAATTTTCTAAAATCGCAAACATGTAATAATTGTTTGACTGTATCTTGACTAAAGAATTTCGTTAATTCTGTAACTTTATGGCATTAGTAAACACGTCGATTTGAATTTTCGAAGAACAACGCAAGGCAATGTATGTACGTCTCAACAAACATTAACCCGTTATTATACAATCACGAGGGGTACTTATAATGTGGTAAATTGAATAGAAAATTTTCAAGTTTTATAAAATCTGTCAAATAGATATTTTCAATTTGATAGGTTTAGTAAAACTTGAAAATTTCCTGTATAATTTACTACAGCATGGTG
Organism: Cerceris rybyensis; assembly: GCA_910591515.1. NCBI lineage: Eukaryota > Metazoa > Arthropoda > Insecta > Hymenoptera > Crabronidae > Cerceris > Cerceris rybyensis. Next base: position 20,088,545 of record OU342789.1, on the reverse strand, counting down.
TCGCTCGTTATTATATGGCAAGGCAGATAATAAATAAGACTGAGATGCGATACAGTCACATTATTCCTATAATTTTAATATTACATTCAATTATAAAATATATCAAGAATCACCGATACATTTTTATTTTGCCAATTTCATTCTGAATTATTGCGGAGTCAATCACAAAAGATATCGTACGGCAGGGGAGTAAGGTAGTATGTAATTCACATTCTTCTTGATGACAAAACGTAAATAATTGTTGTATGAAATAAGTTGAAAACAAACAAAGTGCAAGGGGAAGTGGGAAAGCAAAACATGCCCAAAAAAGATAATTAGAGAATAATATTTATAGAATCGAAAACTGGAATGCTGGAGGAATAAATCATTCGTGGCAGCTACCGACTTCGAAAGTCTCCAGAGATAGCAATGTGCAGTATAAACCGCTATCGGGAACTATAACCATCCGCGTCATAAACCTCAACCTCAACCTCATAACGAGAATAATGCGTGCTGCTGGAGTATCCGGTTCTATTACATTCGAAATCCCTTACTGGCTTGTCCTCACTCTTCCGTTCACCTTCTCGTCACGGTTTTGCGATATTTCTTTATGAATTATATATTTCGCTTTTAAACTTTATGAAGTCCCCTCCTCCTTGTTATAAAATATACTTTTAGAAAATAAAGTAATATTATATTTAATTTCTAAGAATACAATACACTTTGAAATAACAATTAAAATCGACCTGCTGCAATTTTTCTAAAAACCTTTTTTCAAAGGATTTCCGGCAAAGGTGATAGGTGACCGGCGTTTACAAAATTCAATAGAATGTGTTACGAAATTAAAGAATAAAGTTAAAGCAGTTTCTAATGCGTTCAAAAGCGAAGTATTACAAAATGTGACAACTTTTTTCGTTGATATTTCTGTTGAATGTCGACTCAATTCACATATTTTTTAAAACTCACTTCAAAATAACTTAAATTTCAAAAAAGATGTACTGCCTACTTTCGATCTAGTTATCGCTTTTCTTAAATATTTTAGACGTTCCAAGCGATGTCATAGTAACAACTTTCGTCTTTTGGAATCTTAGTCACAAGGATGAGAGTTATCCAATCTTCCCTCCACACTATTTTGGATTCCTCAACAGGGCGAAATAGGATTTGAGTTAACAGCTGGTTTGCAATCTTCACGGAGTCATTCTGGCTTCTACGTTCTCTATCTTTTTTATTCAAATGTCCAGAGTCATTTCCTTTTAATAAAATTGTTAGCAACGTATAACAGAGTATAACACTCCTACCCTGCAAAGTTGTGATTTCAAAAAGAACAGTTTTGTGCCAATGAAAATAACGGAACAACAGAAACGTATCCAACATTCAACGCATTTCATTGATCACGTTAATGAAGGTAATTGAATTTCACAATTACTATGCCAACTTTGTTTCTTTTTTAATGTATAATAGAGGCATCTCGTTCAAAACGTTGAAGCAATCAGTCGCATTTCACATCGGCTTTTCGAAACGTAAACAACAGTAACTTGACCGCACGTTACGAGACACTCATCCAGTGTTTGACCATACCTGTAATGCGACATACTTCGTGGAACGTAAATTTACTAAATGCACGTTTACGCAGAAGGCCAAAACGAATAACAGATAGAACTTTGTCAATTTAGAATCCGCGTAAACAAACGCAGTAAAGTTCTCCATCCAAAATGTTTGCATTCGATATAAGGGTATAGGTAATATAAGTATAAGTATATTATAAGGGTAAAATATAGGTCAGTACTTTTTTATAAAGAATGTCTACTGCATCGGTTGATGCATAAAAAAGTACCTCATTCTATTTAAAAAAACAAAGTTGACCTTCATATATCCTTGACGCGTCCAACTACGGAAAAACTAATGACACCAGATTATGCTCCACTCGATACCATTTAAGTTTCCTATGAAACATTTTTCCCTATATGCCACAATACTGAAGTTATCAAGATGTCAAAATCGGCTGAGACACCCTTTATACAGGGTGTCCCGTAACTGGTGGTACAACCGAGCAGGGGAAGATTCTACATGAAAAACTGAGTCGAAAATATAGAATCAAATTTTTTTATACAAGGCTTTGTTTTCGAGAAAAATAAGTTTGAAAATTTGTCTAGTGCGCGTGCACTCGGCTTACTTGCGGCTCAACGAATTCCACTGCCTCGCGTCTGGGTATCTCGGAAATTGCCTTCGTACTTCTAGATATGTTTACAGACACTGTCAGTATAATGATACCACTTCTATCGCTAACAAAGGTTGAGGTAACTCAGAATAGGGTATCTCAGAACTCAGAGTAGGTAACTCATTGTCAGAATATCATGAGGTAATTCAAACCCATTTTTCTCAAAAACAAAGCCTTGTATCAAAAAATTCTATTCTATATTTTCAACTCAGTTTTTCATGTAGAATCATCCCCTACTCGGTTGTACCACCAGTTACGGGACACCCTGTATAATTACCGCTAATTGTAAGATCCAGACCAAAGCCAGATCTATTTTTTTCTTAGGAGGGGAAATGTGTTTACACATCCGCTCGCGTACAAAGTCAAGTTCCCGGATCCAAATGAGATCTAGTCCAGACTTGATCCAGACCAAAGTCCCAAGACCCAGTCCAGCAAGTTGAAGAAGCCCCTGAAATAAATACTTTCCCGTACAATCACTATGGGTTCGGCGTCCTCAGGCTCAGGTAACCCGGGGTTCGCCAAACCCGTGCCTCACCAACTCTCTGGTCTCTATACGTCGGGTAAATCAGAACAAATCACTTACCAAGTGACTTCATGTAGTGGGCCAATAATAATTCCTTTCCGGCGGAACTACTGTGGGTTCGCCGTCACCTAGCTGAGGTAATTCTGGGTCCACCAAGGCCGAACCTGATCAGCGTGCTGGACTAGACCCTGAAAGGAACAAGGCCAGATCTATCCCAGACCCGACGGTTAATTTGATAAATATTTAAAAAGTCATGACATATACTAATTTTAGTGGTGAGTGTAAATAATCACCGGATTAATCACATTTACTGTAACATGGACGCCTATTACCTGATTAATACGATACTACTTTTACATGGTTTTTAAAATACCCATCACCAAATTTACGTGGCACTTTGTATACACGATTTCGCCTCTACACGATTTTTAAAATAAGGGATTATAAAATGTTACGGATGTATGCCTCGTGCGTTGATGCCTGCTCACGATTTGTGGGCGACACCTCTGGAGTGAGCGTATATTAAAACAGGCTCACCCGATTTGAGCCACGTACAAAGGTCTTGTGTAGAAAAGGAGGTGAAATACATGGAATTAATTATTTTTGCTGTATTGAAAGAATTTTATGTGATTATTTCGACATGAAGTTGAAGCTTTTTCATAAATTACAAAAAGAGTTCAATACATTGACGAAAACATCGGTATAAAGACAATCGCTCTTGAATCTCAATTGTTTATAGGAATTCGATTCAATTATCAGAAAACTGATCTACGCTATTCTGGTTTTAAAACTGTTTATATTTATCTAACATTTTATTCTTTTCATTTACAACAATTGTAGATTTTCCGTTTGCTGAAAGTATTACTGACATACATACTTTAAGAAGGAACATATTTTAATTGTACAAAAAACGATAAAGTCATTACTCATATTGCACAAAAAGTATATCTTTTTTTTTTATAGAAATTCATAACATTTCAATTATAAACGTATTAAATTTAAGACTAATTATTTACAAAATATCCAATATGTATCTGTATACAGTGTTTGTATACCAAATCTGGCAATTCTTATACACCAACCAAATGCATTATGAATTATTCCGCTTTCTTAATTCAGCAAAGTTACATCCACATTATTCAGTTAAAATTACTGAATTTTCTTTCTAGAGATTGAATCTCTTCTTTTTCTTAAGCTTGATAAAACTAAACGCTCGGGTTTCCAAGTAATTTATCAACGCCATTACTCTCACGTCATCCCCTTTATTCTTCTGACAAGACGCAAAGATTGACTTAAAATTGTCCCTCTGTTCGAAACATTAGCTTCTGATAATTAAAAATCTTAACTAATTTCCTTGACGAAGCAGAAACAGTATTTAACATTAACAATGGATATTGTACTATTAACGAAAGCGAATTTTTCTACCCAAAAACTGCAATTGTACTGTTTATTTGTTATTATTTACTATAAATAACAATTCTATGTTACGACAGAGTTATTAATCACTTCTATTAGCTGTAGTATATGCAACATGTTTGTATACGTTTTCCTACATTTTCAAAAATTGATGCTTTTTCACAGAGAAAACCAAAGGAAAGTCCGTGTATACATATTAGGGCAAGGAAAAAGTTCGTAGCGTTTTTTCACCAAAATTCAAATATATTTTTTTTATATTTCAAATGAACTTTATTAAACTAAATATATGCCGCTTCGAGCGATAACCTTTTGCCATTTTTGTGGTAAAACCATTATGCCACCACTGTAGAACTTCTGTGATATCTGAGGGAAAAATTGATCCAAGTGATTTTGGCAGGCCTCTTTTGAAGCTAGCTTTATCCCATTAAGAGACTTTTGGAGAGAGCGAAATAAGTGATAATCGGAAGGGGCAAGATCTGGACTATACGGCGGATGCATTAAAATTTCCTATCCGAGCTCTCTCAATGTTTACCTAGTTCTTAAAGATGTGTGCGGTCTAGCATTGTCATGACGGAAGACAACGCCTTTCCTATTTATGAGTTCTGGCCGTTTTATCTCTATTGCGTGTTTTAATCGCATTAATTGCTGACAGTAGATATTTGAATCAATCGTTTGACCGGGTTGGAGTAGCTTGTAATACACAATTGCCTTCCAGTCCCACCAAATGCAAAATATAGGGAATTTTTTCAGAAGGTTGGCTCATTTTTGGAACGTAGTAACTTTTCACTAAATAAACAAATGTCAAATGTGTTTTTTTTTTAAATAATCGATGTATTGTCACCTTACAAACGCGCTATGATATGTATTGATAATGTTTGTGTTACCATGGTTATGCAACTCTAACATCATCTATTGGAAAAAAACGCCACGAACTTTTTCCTTAATCTATTACAATCATCAGCTATCTGCATAAGTGAATCATAAGTACCATGTTTGTTTCTTCCCTATTGTTAGGCTGATATAACGCGTACTTGAGAAAAGGAATCTGTAGATTTTTCTTTCCTCCATGTTGAAAAAGTGAGAAAGACGGTGCACAAAAAAGGCAAAAGAATGGGGAATCCTCGGCACCACCAACCAATAATTGAACTGAGTGCTCAGCTTTCTTCTCACTGTTTTATCTTCTTCTACTCCTTTCCATCCGTTGTCTTTCTTTCCCTTTCTTTTGATCCAACCACCTCTTTCTCTTCGTCCTTTAATCGAGTTATATAGTAGTACGTTCGAACTGCAATTCGCTTCGTGAAAACCGGTAAGTTTTTCTCTATGTGAGACTCGTAATGCTCGCTCGATAAGGCGTCTCTTCGACGGAGGGGGAAAAAGATAGGACGAATGGAGGAGAAGCTCGAAGAAAATAAGGAAAGTCGGAAGTAATCTCGTGACTCTGCAAGAAATGTACATATTGCGGAAACCTCTGTAAATAAATGTGACCGAAGTAATCAAACGGAAAGCATTATTCATTTCTAGTCCACGTCTTGAGAAAGATGTATCTTTTACTTTTCAGGTGTTTTAATCATTCATGGTGTACTATAATGGCTTAACTTTTTGCAATTATCGGTATTTCCAACGCATGTCGTATTTAGAGCTAACAGTAAGTTAAACGTTGAATTGTCAAAGTACTAATATAATAGTAGGTATCACTTAACAGTAGTAAATGTGAGAAAGAACTCTTTGAATTGTGGGGATGTTCAGTAATTATGGCGATATCCTATATTCCCTCAAAATAACTGGTAGTGAATTAAAACAAATGTTAATCTAATTCCTACACCCTGATTATTTACTACGCATTAACTATGAACAAATATGTAGTAATCAAATTCAATTGATAAAAACCCGCCTCCACTTGTAAAATGAATTAAATAGATTATTAACAAGAAGTTCCATAACATACACGATAATAACTAGTATAGTCAGTGATTAGTGGCATAAAACGAACAATCTTGTCACTTATTTTTTTTACAAATAAACCATATGAATATTATTTTCGTGATATTTAGAGTATGAAGAATAAGACAAAAGTTTTATATTCAAAAATTAGGTGTGGAAAATGATATACATTAAAAGGGAATTCTTCATCGTTATTTTTTAATAATTGCCTGATTGTTACGGTTAACGTATTCAAATAAGTTACTTATATTTTTTAGAACTGCAGAGAAACATTGAATTGCTCATAACCATCAAAGTTTCGACTAAACAATAATATAATTTTCAAATGGATTATAAGTTATTACTATCGTAGTCACGTATACTTACATGCCTATCAGAAAAACTTGTATGTTTAAGGAATAACGCTTCATGAATTCCGTCAGAGAAAGGTCAAGGCTGATATATGCACATATTTAAATAAACTGATTGTGAGTAGATATATGCCATCAATGGTTGCAACCACTAGGTTATATTTACTAGTAAATGAAGCCAAAACTTGAATTTAGTGCGTATTCGAATTTGTAAGTCTGTTCCACGCAAAGTAGATTCGAGGAAGATAGAAAATGTTGTTTCCCGACTGGAACAAAATTGTCTCTGCGTTCTACTTTTTTCGATATCTTCTGCGGTCTCGTAGTCTCTTTCTCGTTCTCCTCCTGTGACGGCTTGTGACGACATCAGCCACAAGTGAGGAAATGGCTCAAACTTTCTAATGTAAAATGCAAGGCGCGATATTATACCAACGTAAAACCACGACTACTTCCACCCTCTCTCTGGCTCGATACGATAAAACTTCGACTCTAAATCAAAGCTCGGAGGTGCGCGGTACGCGGCTATTTGAAAAAGCTCAGATTTTCACATATTTTATTGTTTCATAATAAAACTTTTCTCCCTCGACATCGATAGGAAAGTGAGATAAAGGGAGGTGAGATAGAAGGGTGTAAGAAAGAGTAAAAAAGGGTCTAAGCGATAGAGGGTCGTGGTAGTAGAAGATTTTACGGTCTTACAAATCTGATAGAAAGATACTTCGTTGATTTTCGTCCGCATTCAATGTTTTTATGGAGAACTCTCGAAACGGAAAACGGAATAAAATTTCCGGGAAATGTAAGCAATATGAAATACATATAACGCATAATGTAAAAATGAATTTAAGGCATTTAAGTTTTCGTGGAGTTATTACTTTTTCGTATTTCATAGTCTACATTAGTATGTATCATCTTAACCGTTTTAGTGCCAACCCGACCCGTAGGATCGATAATATGTTTTGCATGAACAATAAAAACAGCATACTAATATATTTCGGTTACACCAGTATAGGCACAATGAAGCTAATATCTTTAACTAACAAGCAAATAAAAATTTACTACTTATTAGCCGAAAAACAGCGAAATCGTGTTTTGCGTTTCCTTGTATTCTTCGATGTGAAACGAAAGAAGCACGATCGTGATGCTTGACACTTTTCGACCAAATTTTTGCAAATAACCCTGGTACTCAAACGGTTAGTGCAGAACAAAGTAACTAATATAATATGTAATAAGTTCCTTTGTCTTAACAATGGAAGTATCTTACACCATTATTAAGCAAGCATGTGTTATATATACATGAAATGTTTATAAATTTGTAATGATATAAGAGAATACCAGCAAAGTCGAAAATTGTCAATGAAAAAATGTACTTTTACGCGTCGCCCTTCTTGTCCGACATAACTGAAATATTTCAACTTATAATATTTATATTTAAATATGACATCTGTTAAATTTATTATACAAAGATGTACATTCGTGCAACATATCTCAAGTGTAGAGTCATAGATCAAGCATTTCGTGTTTCAATCTTTGTAGCAAATGATATTGCTTACAGTTAAATTGTACTTGTTATGTTGTAGCAGATACAGTGATTCCACTTAGTTATAACCACCCAATAATTTACTTTTAATACAAATAGGTAGCTAGATGATAATATCTTTCCTTTCATCCAATTACAGATTCGCGAGCCTTCATGATTTTCTTGCTAAACAAAAGAGCGAAGAGTAAAAATTCAATTATTCTCTCCGGAGTATTTTCTCGTTCAATTTATCTCGACTTTTCCATGCACTATATGTTCATTTGTATACATATACACATCAAACTGAAACCGGCACTACCACATTCACAAGAAAGACAGAATGAGAGCAGTAATTGCAGAGTAAACATTTCTCCAGGCGCTGATTGCGAGACTCATTATTTCGGCGAACGTACAAATCGAGAATTGTGCTCGTGATTCGACGACTCGAAGACGTCATCCACCCCCGTTTTCTTGATTAAGAGAAGGGGGTGTCTCATTATTGCTCATAATCAAGGTGCTACAATAGACAGAGAGAGAAAGAGAGGGGGGGGGGGGCGAGGAGGCAAGAAGAAGATATTTCTGAAAATTTGTTCCTCTTCTCGTTTCATCCACGTTATCCTTTCTTATCTACTTAAGCATCTTTGATCATTTTATGTTGCATCTTTGTTTAACCCTCCATGGGTACTCGTAATAAAGAATAAATTAGAAAAGGAATTAAGGGTTGCTTTTTCAAGTTAAAATGTATTCACTGTTTTTAATTACCTTCATTTGTAATTAAGTTAATCTATTATATTTCAAGTTGAAATACTTACATCATGGCCAGAATTGTTTTGGAATAAGATAGTTGCTCTCTGACGAAAATTTATGGCTTCTTTGGATTTGAAAAGGTTTTGATAAAACTCGTAGACATGAAATTATGTCGAATCACACTATCAAAATTTATATTAATTGAGTAGAACAGGGATGCCGTTTAGTTGCTCGCGGTATGCGTCCTTGGAGGAATTGTGGCTACTTCTCCCAATCACATGCTTTGTCCAACCAAGATTGACTAATCTTTCACTCGCCAGTAACGAACCTATTGCTGCGAACATAGTGAAATATTAAGGTGACATTCGTATTTGACACGCTGATCGCCACCGGTATTACGCTAATTTCCCCATTTTTATCGACGTGCAACTTTTTTTTTAATTAAAACTACATCTTTGTTAACGTAGAAACCTTAAAGGCACTAATAGATATACCTATAGTCGGTAGGACTTTACTTTTTCAATACCAATGTTTAAATTTGGAATGCATTGGAAAATTCGTAAATATTATAGTTTTAATATCATACGAAATTACATTGAATTCAACAGCGCCGACCATTGGTGACTTCCCGTGCTATTTTTACGTGTTAAGCATTTTTATTGGAAATACGTGCCATACGTCGATCACGAAAATCAAAACGACGAATAAGTTCGCGTCTGATTAGTGAAAGCCAAGTCAATCAGCAAATTTTCGAGTACAAGGAATGGAGTAACAGGCGGAGGTCCTTCAAGGACACACGCGGCGATCAAGTAAACGACATTCCTGAAGTAGAGCATCTCTAAAGTTACTTTCCGATGGTTTTATAACATATTTGGACCTGTTCGCATTACTTACTTACTATTGCCAACTAATTGAAAGTTCGACATAGAGTCAGACGTATCACTGCAGATAGATATATCAGTTATTGAAATTTTCAATATTTAATTCGAAGAAAACCGTTGCCAGAAGTATAATTATAGGGTGCATAAATTTAAGTTGAATTGTATCATTTCAGCATCCTTGGGTGAACAGTATTAATACCATAAGATCCGTTGCATATAAGATATGCGAGCATCAATTTATCTTGGAGCAAGAATGGGTCTCACGACCCTGTTCTCTAACAAAATCATGGATAACAGTTAAAGTCTTGCCTACATTTTTCTTTAAAAGTGAAAATTTCTAGCGATAATAATTATTCATATTAAATATTTAAATTTTATAAGATTATCAGTACGAATACCATACGTCCAAAATTATTACAAAAAACTACAAACTATAATATTAGAGGCACCGGCACAGAATGTGTTTTTTTTTAAATAAAAGGTGTGAATAATTATAAGAATTTAATTTACAAATATTAAACTGAAATATAATTTCCACGGGTTGATATAATCTTTCTTCATGGATCTAGCAAAGTTTTAACACCTCGCTCATAAAATTCACTGGGTTTTGATTCCAAATATTCAATGAATCCTTTTTTACTGTCGTCATGTCTCCAAAAAAAAAAACGGCATTCTTTTCTGGTACCCCTAATATTTTCTAAAACTATTACTCTCATACCACACATTATTGCATAGCATTGGTTCATGCTCGTCCTTTACGGCTCTGATCTACTACAGTCGAAAGACATACAACATTATCTATGGAAAACTGTTTCTGTGTATTGCATCTATAATTCTGATTTTCCGAAATTATTCAAATGAAAAATGAATTCTACTTAGGAAGGACCTAACCCAGACTATTCTACCACATGTGTGGGAAATAGATGGAAAAACAGGGAACAGGAAATCTCAAGATTGTTCTCGAGTTCCAAAAATACGTGCCAAACGACGGCATTCTACCATACAACACAGCACACCATCGTAAATTCGCAAAAGTACCTCTTTGACTTCAAAGACGTAACAATATCTAAAACTATCATGAAGATAAGTGTAGAAAAGAAAAGAAATCATCGTGATTCTCGAGCACAGTATGTAATTGACATTCCAACGTATCGTTCGTTTCGCTTTACCAGCTATTTCAGCGTGACGAGGCCATAATAAATTGCTACAATTTCGTGGGTAGGATATCTGACGGCGTTGCGGCTTACATACGAAATGGATCTTCACTCCCTTTTCTCGGTGTTTGACAAATACGATACATGGGTACCACTTCAGGATGCTTACAATTCCGTAGAAGGCCCTGAAAAAAGGGGGCCATGTTGCCGTCTCGAATAAAGGACAACTGCGTCCTGGTTTTCCTCGATTCACCCCTTGATTCACAAAACGAGGGCAAAAACCAGAGGTGGCTTGCGGAAATGATGGGCAACCACTAATAGAGAGGGATTCCGTTCAATTATATCTTATGGCGCCATTCCCAACGGTAATGGGTGTGGCTGCTACTCATCGTTGCCACAGTTGGCATGATTTTCAACGAGAAAAGAAGTACCAGGTAGAGATGAAGCCGAGTGGAAAAGATTGAATGGTGGTCAAAATGGAGAGAGGCGAGAGAAGAGAACCGAGGTGAAAGGTAGGAAGAAGATTTATCATCAGAAATGCGCAATTTAACCGCAACAATGAAATGCAATATTGAGGGTAGATAGAGAGTGACAAGGGATAAGAAAATGTTGATGGGTTTATGTACACTTCTTGGACAATTCTTGATAGAGTGGTTGTCTTTAAGATGTCGTTGGAGGACTTTGAATTGATAATGTGTAAGTTGATAACGTTAATTGTTCTTCGCTGACAAGCTCATCCAGTAGCTCTTCTCTCGAAAAAATAAGTTACACATACTATAAATATTATAGTATAACATATATTAAATATTATATATTTCTTAGTTGAAGATAGCAAAATAATTTAATAAGAGAATTTATGCACGTATTCGTAATATATAATACTTACAACGTCAACTAGGTCAATTCTGAATAATTTTTCAGGTAATAATGATATTATATGTTACTATCAATCAAGTCCATAAGTTTTTGTTGAGGAGTGTCCATCTTCTTGCATTATGTTTTTTAATTGTGGAAAAATCAAGGATTTGGATAACTAATCTTTTATTCTTCAGTATAGACTGTAGAAAACATTCGAGAAAATACACGAATTTTAATTAATTTAATAACACAGATTAATTCGCGCATCATTATTTAAACATTGTTCGTTGCCAACGGTCGCCAGAGTTTTTTATTTTATTGTCTTATTGTTATAAATCATTATTGTTTCGTTTGGCATGTACATATCGTTCTCTTTATTGTTAAAAAGAAATTACTCAAGTCGGCTTCGAAGTGCGTCAAGATTACTTGAAAAAATTATGATCGCATAACTTAATTGCACCAGGAGTCTTCTTGCTCTTTTTCTTGACAGCAAGACGATGCGATATAGATAGATAGACTGATAAATAGAGGAGGGCGGGCGATAGAGGTAGAGAGAGAAGGAGAAGGAACGAACGGAGCACATACCTACATAGTTATAGTGAGATGATGGTGGTTGCGTAGGGTTGAAACGTCGACTCAGATACTCAGACGTGGAATTGCATGGTAAGCGAATTGTGAAACGTGGATTGCAGTTTGCACTTCCTTGTACATCTGATGAAGCTTGTCATCAGTGGTGCAAAAGGAACTGAGTCAGGCTAAGGAATTCATATCTAGTTAACTGCCATTAATTATATCACTCTTTCTTCCACACTGGCTCACTCTGACAATCTATTGCTTTTCTGTATTTCTCTATTTATCTGTCTATTTATCTGTTTCAAAGGTAAATTTTCTTTAACTTTGTGTCATTCGTAATAAAAACTTCTGTTACTATGATTCGTTAGCCGAATGGTTTGACCAATTTAAATATTTCATGTTGTAAGTGAAAGGGCAGAACAAAGAACTGTATTGCTACTATTTAAATAATTCATTAATCTGTGGCGCTAATTTGACTTCAACAATCATATATATTATATATTATCACATTACAATATTGCTCCCGAATTTCTAGAGATTTCTGTCTAGCTATTTTGCAGTTTGGGAGCACGTAAGATTTTTCAAAAGACTCTAATTGGGTGGTATTTAGTGTATTTGATAGGTATTCAAATTTCTTCGTGAAATGGAAATTAATTTCATCAAGGTATTATACATATGTGCGATCTGGCGAGAGTACTCTAGATCTTAACACTAGATCTACGAGTGGTAAATCTGATATATTTAAATATTTTAAATAGATACTTTGAAAAAAGATGAGCCAAGCGATAAAAAATATGATGCGTTAAATAATTGGTGTATTATAAGATAAGCGAAAAATATAAACTACACTGCTTCTGTATAAATTTGAGAAATATTTTTAAAAAAGTAGGAACACATGAATTTTACGACCGCTACAGATTTAGTGTTAATAATTTCTGTACGGACTAAGGAAATGATTTCATAATACCGCGATGTTCACTTAAAACTTCAACTGCTCCTCAGAAAGTTACAGTTGGTTCAAGGAACAATATTTTAAGCATTATCCGTACAAATCAATATGCTTTTTTGTATACCTAGTATATATTTTGAGAAAAATTTGAATTAACTTTTATTTTCTTGAGCAGCATTGATAAAAATTTGTAATTATAGAGATCAATAATTATAATTCATTCATTGTATACAGATTTCTGATTATAAATAGCAATTACTATTGATTTTCTTAATTGCTAACCGTTATTGTTCCCATAAAAAATATCTACAACGGTTACCAATAACACAAGCTACTGATACGAAAATTAATTATTATTTCACGACTAATTTTATTATATGAATGTACCCGAGGTATTACATAATATATTGTATTTAGTATTTTTACTACGACAGAACAAGGTGTTATTTAAAGGATAATTAATGAGAATACATTGCACGGAAAAAACAATTATGAAATTGGCCAATTTTTTGCTTGATTGACCAACCAAATTTTTACTCTACATGATTCTAGATGTTTGAAGAAATTCAAAATGCGCCATTGTTTATCATTAACGCAATTAGAAATTCATACAAAATTATCTTAAGCTTCAAAATATTATTTGTTATGACATTCACGTTTCTATTTATCTCTGTTTTTATCGATCATGATCTTTTCTGATTATGGTTTTCATTCAGAAAATCAATTCTATCTCTAAGTTAGTAATTATTATGACAGTGATCTAGTTGTGAAATAGAAATTCTTGTTTTCATGATAATTAGATCTTCTTTCGGGTGAACGTTAACTTCTGCAGGATAAAACAGCTATCAACGTGTTGTTTATTAAAGATTCCAGGTTTTCATTAATTGTACGAAATTATTTCTCGATAGTCTAACATATAGTGACGTAGTATACAAGTATTGAATAGATTTAGATTTTTAAATTTCTCGTTTGAACTGCTATCATAATTACAGGTAGAAATTGTTTAGATACATAATAATGAATAGTTATAATAAATGTACATGTAGTTTAATCACCGAGCATTTACCAATGCGCTGTCCATACGTGTAACGAGATATCGAACATGATATTAATTATTTGGAACGGTAGTTTCGTCGAAATTCTCGCAGAATCATTAACAATAAGTACCCAGTGAACCTATCTGTATGCACGTTTAATATAGATCGTCGTAAAACAGTAACACATAGATATATAGAAGTTTTAGAGCAGCCATTAGGAAGTGATAGCTTACTAAAGGACCTCAGACACCTACGGAACCGCCATTCTGTGGTTAGTGCAGTAAATCAACAAGTTGATATCCGTTACCCAAACCAACTGAGACCGCATCAGACGGAACAATGCGACCGATGTACAGGTAATGGCCATGTGCTACCGTTGATAAGATCAATATTGAATTATAAATGTATCAATATAATCGTCAAAGCCAAAATTTCTCTTACAACTTCGGAGTAACTAAAGATACTTTACTTCATACTAGCTTAATTTCAGCAAGTGCTGTTGTAAACAGTTTCAGCTTTTCATGTAAACTTTGAAGACATTACAAACAGTGTTGTATTATAAAGCATACGATGGGTGTTAATTGTTCTCACATTCTGCACTATTTCTTCGGTATTTCCATGTAACTTTGTGCTATTCTAAAATTTTTAATGTATAATGTTTGTATCGAATTTGAAACAGGAGGAGTATAATAATAGCAATTTATTGAAAAGCGTGTTGCGGTGATAACTGTAAGACTGGCATCTGAATTCATTAATAGTACAGTGATTGTCTAACGGTTTTAAGATGCCTATCTATCCAAACTGATCTGTCGTTTTCGTTACACCTGCAAATCTAACGATAGATTTGTCGCATGTAATATGTAGATCAGAGCCTCGATGTTTGGGAAAACGCTAAATACTTTGGATCCTAGATGAAGTAACCATAGAAGTTAAAATTACCGTACAGAACATATCAGAAACGATTACGTATATAGGTATAGAGTAGGTAAGACGTGTAGCAGAAAATGTGTGAAAAATACTTTACCTGCTACCTGCAAGCAATTTTCTAAAAGTATAATGTGTCAAAATATTTCTCTTTAAGAGTGAGAATTTAAACATAAAATGACATTTTATTTCTTATTATATAATTCCTTAAATACATTTTCTTTGCAAGAGCTCTCATTTAGCTTTATCAATCTCAACTCGACACAGTTTTCTGTGGCATTCATGTTTTATCTGTTAAATTTCTACTTACTATCATTATACACATGCTCTACAGTGCATATGAAATATTAAATAACAATGTGTAATCAACCATATGCAATTTTCCGAAATTATTCGTGTAGCTATTCGAAAATTAAAAAAATAAATCAGGCCGGAAACGATTAAAACAGATTTTCTAAAGTATTTATATACTTCCATTATCTGTTAATTATGATTGATTATTATGATTAATCAATAATAGCTAATATAAAGAATTACTGTTTAGCATATTCCGTACTATTTGCCCGAGTAAAAAAACTATAGATGCTGATATGTCGAAGGTGTAATTAACGCAAAGTGGTTTTACATTATCGTACTCTAAGTTTAGTAGGAAACGCGAAGTACATCCGCTTAGATAATCTAGCGCGGATGCTGACACAGGAGCTATCAGAGTGAGTAACTACAGGCTGATCGCAAATTTGTGATTGGCGCGTTAATGAGCATCTGCGTGTTACAGCATGCTCTTATCGCTGAACTAAACTCTTCGATGTTTAGATCTGATGACTCAAGTGCAAATTACTACTGATAGAAGTTTCAACATATTGCATTCCTCAAAGGAAGTTTAGTTTGTTCAAAATTTCAGTTTTGTTACATGTATAGTATTTCTATGAAAGGAAGTCTTCTGTATCTTGAAAATTATCTTCACCTTTTCCCAGGTCGCTGCGAAGTTGTGGCACTCAAAATATAAATTTTTGTTAACTCGAATTGTTCGTTGTACGTTTAACCCTTTCGCTACGGAGTCATTTTCTGCGAGTGTGCTAGCAGCCTACGGAGTACTCTTGGTGCGAGCGGACTTATTAGGCTGCTAGTAGAATATACGTTATAATGACTTGTAGCGTAATATAAACAATAAATTCAAAGTTGCAATGCATATAATATATAAAAAGTAGAAACTTATGGTATTTAAAAAATGTTCAATTACAAAATATTATTTGATAATCAATATTGATATTGAAATGCGAACACGAGGTTTCGCGATTTTTCGGAAGAAGCACCAAGCTCGAGAACTTGGATTTTAAATTATGGTTTATTGTACCGTGAAATACTGTGAGTGACGTTGTGTATTGCGTGACAGAGTATCAGTGATTATTCACTTGTACCATAAGAGAGTTGAGAGTGAATTGAATCTGAGCTTGTAGTGATGCTGAACTTATTATGAATGGACTGAATCTGAGAGATGATGGAAAGACACTTAGAGTTTTTAAAGGTTTTTAGAAAAGGAGTGGGAGTGGTGATGTCGGTGCTAGGGGTCTAGGGGTAGGAATAGGAAGTTGTACCTTGGACTTGGACGACGATTCGAGTATGATTAACACTAGAACTACCGGCATCAAATCCACCATATTTTAATAAATTAAATAAGTAATTTGCAAAAGGGGGAATCAAGCGGCGGAAAATTTGATCGATTGAGTGTTTTATGTTTATTGATATAGACGTAGAATATTTATTCTATGACTCTTATGTAAACTTGGAGAATTTTTTGAAAAACTTGTGTACCAGTCATTTTGACTGGTTTGGTAGTTCTAGTGTTAAGGATGGTGGTGAGTGATAGTGTCGCTGCGGTATACAATATTTGTCCTTACAAAATATCTTTTAATGTTATCTTACATACTAATGACGGATGGGAGGATTGGTACATTACAATATAGCTTGTTGTGAAAGGGTTAAATCTTTGCGGTTCTTTCTCAAATTTACCGCGACATTTTTCATTATCATTAACTTTTGTAAAAGAGGAAAAGCCGGAACAAAATCTAATAGTGTCACAAATTATTTTAATAAATTAATAACATAAAATGGTTAATATAAGCGAAAACAATACATAAAAACAACACAATAATGCTTAAAACATAAATCGTAACTTCAACCACATAAATTAAATATCCGTAATTAAATAATTTGTCTGTTCACTTCTAATTTCCATAAACGACTGATTTAATATTTATAAAAAATGTGCCTCGTCGTTAGGACAACAGGACAACACGAGCCAGTCGTTGCAGCGGCAACGAACATACATATTGTTGTATTAATACATATACAAATATATATACATTAACACTCTTACACTTTGGAAGATGATAACACTTTTGTCTCTTCATTTAAGTATTCTTTAGTGTCGATAGGTATTGCCTATGACGAAATTAAAGAAATAAAAGAAGAAACTTTCTACAAAATTAAGTTTTTTAATAGTTTTGGTTAATACGTGTTTTAGTTACACAATTTAAATTTGTAAAAATTCCGTTTCCTCTTTAATACTAATAATTATTTATTCAGAAAATGGGAAATCTTCATCATCAAATGTACATTCAAAGAGGATGCATCTGGTTTGCCTGAATCAACCCAAAAGTTCAATCAATAAGTAACCTCTTAGCTCCCTTATAAGTCCTTTCATATTTCCCTAGAGGGACCCCAGTTTGAGAAACACTGTTTTAGAAGAAAAACGTAAATTCAAAGTGGAAGTTACATCTCTGTTTACTGTAATAGATATTTCATATCGTATAATCTAGAATTACTATCTTTATAAAATTACACATTGACGAATGTGTGAGCGTTATTATGAATATTAAACTATTGCCTTACGATTTCTATTTTGACTACGAACGTGACAATTCAAAATTAATTCCTAAAATCAAAATTTTTCTCTGATTTTTAATATTTCCTATAATTGAATGCAATACATATTAATATTCGAGAAATAATTTGATCGTCTCATGATTGATTGATATTTTCAGTTGAACAGTTTTTGGATAACTTTAAAGTTTTCTATTTTATTTACACCGCCACGAGTGCCGCACATTATTGCATGGCAAGGGATTAGTAATGAAACTTTTCCGTCCGAACTATCTTTCAAAGACCGTAAAGGGCAAAGCACAATGAACAATTTGTGACATTAAACTTGCAGCAAATTTTAAGAGAATCAGCGTAAGAGTGATATTTTCATAACATAATATATATTATTATCGATATTTGCACCATCTATGTTCTAGCAATAACTGATTAGGAGAGGATGTCAGGTAATGCATAAATTGCCTCCACACCAACGTAGATTCCCGTTCTTGATTCATTGATATGTTCCCTAATCGGTAATTGGGTTGCACGTGTGGAACGAGTAATCAATAACCAGAGTTGATCGTTAATCTACAGGAATACTGACATTAAATTGGAAATCTATTCGAGCAATGCAGATTACCTCTGCACCTGTTTGAAACGTAAAAATCGTATTAGCTGACTTCACGTTATTTTTTCAAGTCTATATGAAATAAGTGTTATTTCTACCGAAGAAAGTCTTGTATGTTTTTTAATTTAAAAAAAATAGGTGGTGAAACATCTACATATACATGTATTCATGTATATGATTATATAAATATATGCACGATGCATATTATTAAATGTATTGAAAATGTACTAGTATTGTTTAACTCAAAAACAGACACAACTTTCCGGTAGATCTAGTATCAATGACTTTAATATTTTTCATATCGTTTCTCAATTTTTCTCCAAATATCTTGTACTATGTTAAAAAAATGTTTGAATTAAAATAATAAAAATCAAACTCTTTACAGTCGTTTAAGACAAAATTTAAAACTTGATCACAATCTTCCTTGACATTACCTCTAAGCTGACGTGGATGCCACAATGAAAGGTTTAATGGTGTCTCTACTCGGCATTAAAGCGACCGACATCAAAGTCTCCAATGTTCCAGCATCAGAAACATTGTGACTTATAAAATTCATAAATGAAACCACTACTTTCATCGTACTGACGATGCAATTGTCTATCGTGGCCGCATTACTGGGGACAAATAAACGTTTATAGATCTCGGGCACGTAACACGAAAGACACTAAAGAGAACTACAGAGACAGAGGAAGAGAGAGAGAAAGAGAGAACATGGGCGAGGTATTAAGCCGTATCCATTTACAAGTTTCAAATCGTTCTACCGGGAAACCGTCTGAAAGAAACCTTTTACCATTCTCAATAGACGGTGAAATATAAAAATGCGCCTACCACTGGCACAGCGTTTATACGTTAACATGGCTACTGGTATAGTAGCGACGTCGCATTATGCTCGAGAGGTCTGGTCAGGTATGGATAAAGTGAAAAAAGAAACAAGAAATGGTAACACGGAAAAAGAAACGGAAAAAAACAAGCAAGACGAAAGGAAAAGTGAAAGATGGCAACGGCTTCAGAACATGGAAAAACTATTCTCTGCGTCAATACATATTACTTTAACCATGCTTTTTCTGTTGTCACGAAAACTCCTAGTGCTTGGCTATGGTATCTCGTGAAAGTTGCATCTTTCAAATATAACTTATGTAATTGAAACAGGTCCTGAAATATCTACCTCCATTCGTTGGTATTATTGAATTTTTAAACATTCTGATGTACTTAAATTCTTTTATATTTAATATTGCATATCGTTTTCGAGTCACGAACATTTATATTTTAGAATCTTGACAGTACTTTAAGCTGGTGTAATTCCTGTGTTACTTTTGTAACTGATATGTTCTCCGCATTCAAATGCAAATTTTTTTTTACTTTTTCAATTCTATTTATGTTATATACAACAGTATATTATTATATATTACCTATCATTGCTTTAAGAAAATAATAAATGTATATTAACATAAAGAATTACAGATTTTAATAATTACCAAAGGGTATGAGATTATCATTGCAACTACAAAAATTTGATACAGACAATCAGAAATCAATTTTCTCAATATCTGAATTTCGAAAATTATACAAACATTAAGATTACATTGATTCGGTAATAAATATGTATGCCCTTTGGACAACAATTTCGCTAACCGCTCCACTTTCACTATCATAATATGTATTCTACTTCATCAGATAGTTATCCGAAACTTTGTTTAACGAATCAGTAGATTTTACAACCAGTTACTTTCAGACATAGCTGGGGCTGTGTTGAGGTCACACTTTTATAGTTTCAAGAATGAGGAAAGATAACCCTGCCTTAGAGGGTTGTAAGATAACCGTGCTGTCACCGTCAGCGATCTTTTGTGAGGATCCCACATTGCCTCCGGAATTCGAATTTTCATAAGGGAATATATTTCTGTGGGCTGTGATCGGGAGATCTAAAAAACTCCATTCTCTGACCGTATCTGCCATAGAGAAGAAGGTAACTGCTCCCTACTACCCTTCCTAAGAGACGTGAGGAACAAGGGAGGAGGGAAAAATGCGCGCTCAGCTGTCCGACCCCTTGTTGGACGGCAGATGCGCTCATTTCAATAAAAAACACACTCCGAAATATCCTTTATTCCTTCCTGTCTCAGCGCATTTCTTATCCTCTTAGCTTCTGGGAGTACCTTAAATGACTCATAAACGAACCAGACGGTGTAAAATTACTAGATCCACGCGAGTTATCTTGCCATTTCCCTCTACCTTTTTGCCCCTGGCCATGAGATTATAGCCAAGTTCATACGGATGAATGGCGAATCGAATTAGAATGGTTATCGAGTTTATATACTTTTAGAACATGCTATATCTGTTTTTGTTTTTTCTTTAAATTCTTAACTTATTATAAAGGACCCAAATTTTTAATTGTACATGGAGTTATTGTTTTAACAGAAATAATCCTAATTATTTTTAATAAAGTACAATAATTATCTTCCTATCAAAATTTCACTCGCAGTTACCTTTTCGAAATCCTGAAGTACGTGAGACAGAGTTTCACTATTACACACCGATCGTTATGTAAACACTTTACTGAACTGGAGTATATGTATTCAGTATAATACACACTGATTGTGAGTTCTCATAAAAATTCAATATTTAAAACGTTTAGGATTTTTAACAATAAGTTCATTATTACAGTGAAATAGTTTATATGTTATTAGAGTAATATAGGTTACAGAGAAATATATGTAAAGTTTGACCACAGTGTGATTACGAATTATGCATCGAAATATTTTATCGTTTCAAATAAGGAAAAATACGTCTCCGCTTTCAGTGTCTATACATACATACAGGGTCCATTATAAAAGTAATGTACATTGTCTTAGAAAAATATATTTATTTATCGTACCGTTACAAATACTTAATATTCTTCAAAATAATATCCCCTAGCATTAATACACTGGCGTAGACCTGTCTGCCATGCCTGGAAGGCACCCTGAAACTCCTTGACAGGAATGTCTCTCAGGAACCTTGTAACACCTCTTTTAATATTTTCCACGACTGCCAATGTTTTCCTTTCAGCTTTCTCTTTAGTCGGGGGAATAAAAAAACGTCGCACGACGCCAAGTCGGGACTGTAAGGAGGTTGTGGGACCAGCGGGGTGTTGGTTCTGGCCAGGAAATTTGTTATTATGAAGGCCGTGTAGCTAGGACCATTGTCATGGTGGAGCCTGACCGTGTCATTGATGTCCGCCCTCACGCGTGTGATTCGCCGCTTCAATTTCTGAAGCACTTGCAGATAAAAGGCTCAGTTGACAGTTTCTCTCTGCGGTACAAACTCAAAATGGACGATTCCTCGGACGTCAAAACACACAATGAGCATCGTTTTGTTGCGAGACTTGCTCATTCGCACTTTCTTGGGGCGGGGGGATGATTTTGTATGCCCCTCGCTGCTCTGCTTTTTCGATTCTAGATCGTACTTGAACATCGAGGATTCGTCTCCAGTTAGAACAGAGTTAAGAAAGTTCGGCTCATTTTGAATCAAATCCAACAATTCTTGACAGCGCAAAACTCGAAGTTCTTTCTGGTCTTCCGTCAACACTTTCGGTACAAGCTTCGCGCAGATCTTGCGCATTTGCAGATCCTCAGTCACTATCCCATGTACCGAAAATGTGGACATGTTTAGGCTGTCAGCGATTTGCTGGATGCTCAATCGACGTTCGGAGCGCAAAACTTCGCGCACACGATTCACGTTGTCGTCGGTTCTGACCGTTGTTGGGCGTCCAGAACGGGGTTCGTCGGCGATCTCCCGGCCCACCTTCAACGCCTTGTGCCATCTCCCGGACTGTGACCTTGAAATGCAGTCGGCCTTCAAGGCCTCTAGAAGCATCTGGAATGTTTCAGTTGCATTCTTTCCAAGCCGCATACAAAATTTGATTGCGTAGCGCTGTTCGAGTGAACGTTCCATCGTGCCGTGTTACAAACTTGAAAAACACCCTTCACGCGGAGACAAGTCCTTCCAATCAAACTGCTCGGAGCATACTGAAGACGGTGTGTATTGCAAGGGTAGAACATTCGTTACATTTTCCGACTCATTTTACCCCGCTGCGCTGTATAGACGCGTCACAATAAAATCATGCGCATTACTTTTATAATGGACCGTGTACAAAGAGCCTCTCGTAAAACATCAGGCAATCGACATTCACATCCATACTTCCTCTCACATAGAGTGCTTTTAACCAATTTGCACAACATATCATACATTGGTGTAATGTACCGACCCTCCGATCAGTTAGTACATAAGATAAGTTCAAGGAATATTGTATAAGTTAATACAAATATTTTGTACGCAGCTCGCTCAACATCCGTAATCACACTGACTCGCCACCTCAAGTCCAGATTTCCTATTTTTCCATCTCGACCTTTCAACTCCCTAATACGTTCACCATTTCTTACTCATCCCCGAGTAATCGTCCAAGTCTGAAACCCTACTTCCTACTTTGACCTTCGGCTTGAATTCATCATTATCGCCACTCCCACTCCGCCTCCAAAAACGTTTAAAATCATTCGTTGCCGTACCTCACGCTAAATCGCTCTTGGAACGAGCCGAGTTATTTTAATATAAAAGTTCAAAAGCATAAGTTCTCTTTTATTTGGTGGATCCTGATTGTGAATCACACTATTCGTCACTACATTGGTAATAATACTAATTCCTATAATTTCATGGCCCATATACTTTGAACGCATATCGGACGGTTATCGACTTTATTCTTTGCAATAAATAAGTAACGAAAGTGGCATGGTGTTAATGCTGGATCGTAAGTTTTCAATAGCTCTTAAAACAAGACTTTGTAATATTCTCCAGGACATTAGAATACTCTTTAAAAGGCGAATAATATCGGGAGAGGAAGTACCTCTCAGGTGTCCAGACTATATGCACGCTCAGCACACTCCACCAAGAAGTAGTTAAATGTTACTGGTGCGTCAAGGCATGGCCTTTGTGCAGACAAAGTACTTGCAGTCTATGGAGTTAGCTGACTGACAGAGTACTATAAATTACATAAATGAAGTAAGCCTCATCCTTGCTGAAACGGACGTCTTGCCAAGTTTATAACTTAATCACTCCTGCTTGCCATACCAGGGAGAAGCTTGAGTGGTAGGAAATGGGAAATGGAGGCTCTACAGGATCGATGATAGAAAAGAGAATATTGTAGAAGCGATACGAGGATATCTACGTTAAATACAGAATGGAAAGTATAATTCTTCCAATTTTTCACTCATTACTTTTACCTAACAATTCAATTCCAAATATCTTACTGCTCTCTCGAATTCCAACCCTGACTACCTGAGACGCACTTTTAAGGAATATTGAACTTAATGTTACATTTCCTTTTTAAACTCGTCCAATATTTGTGGTCGATAATTTCGACTAATTTTGAGTAGTAATAGTGGACCATGGAAGAAGAAGAGCGTGATTATTTATTTTATTCGCATCGTCAATCCCAGCGCATTTGTTTTTACTATGAAACCAGGGATATCTTTGTTATTTTAACAAACATTTCTCTACATCGATTTTTGTTATTTCTGGATATTATAGCTTATTTGGAGGTGTTCTTGATTTCATAGTACTTTAAGGAAACAACAAGGGTGTGAAATCAACAAGGAATTAATCCTACATGTACATATATGATTCTACTTCTATGTATATCTTTCTATTAATATAATAAAAGAACTGATAAAGCATTCTTGACTATTGTTACATGAATTATATAGGAAACAATATTAATTAAACCGTGCATGCTATAAAAATTACTGGTTTTGAGGGTTGTCTTTATTTTTGTAATCTAGATTTAATACACTGATCATCGTGTCAATTATCAGTAACCGATAGTGGATTCTAAGATCTCTTTTCTAGTATGCAAAAAAATGTTTTTACAATGAAATGTCGTTTTTTAACACGTTTAACCTGGTATGGACCACCGATGGCCCACAAACTGTGCTTCTATGTGACAGCCCAACAGTGACCCACACTTAACTTTCATATCAGGCCGAACTCTGTAATTCTTATCTGTATTGCCTAGAATTTTTTAATTTGGTATTTAACTAAACTGCAACTTGTTATATTATACATGCTTTGCTTGTGATAAATTAAACGGTACATTCACTTACGTCGTAAATAAAAACAAACATACAAATGTCGTCAGGAGTATAAACTTATAACGACGCTTGGACTCATCATGCAGAATGTGAAAAATTTCAATAGATTGAACGTGTTAAAACTAGTGTCTTCAATGTCCTACGTGAGCTAAACTTATGACTAAAGTGCAACATGTGCGTCCTTAGAAAAGTCAAAACTTCGCATATGAAACACTTCCCCAGTTGCAAATGCTCCCCCGCATGAATATAGTCAATCGAATAAAGAAAAAAAAATGAATCTGATACAAAAACTATTCGTACATGCACTAGCTTCAATATGATTTGACTTCCTGCACTGATTAATCCAAAGCATAAGAGATAAAAAGTGAACTGGAATCAGGAAACTTTACACTTCTCTTATTAAACTTTGTGAAAAGACGAAGATATCCAAAAACTTGAGCAGAAATTCGCGTTCAGCCCCGATTTTGATCTCCTGTGTGTATAATTACGAGTCATCTAACGTAGCTCCTATTTGAAACTACTTTAACACGGAAGCATTAACTCCTGGTTATCGTAAACGGCATCGCGCACTGGATTCATATCACTCTCACGCTCGCCAGCTAACTCAAACCTGAATTACTATAGGTACTGTTAGGAAGAACAAATGAGGAAGTCAGAGAGAGAGAGAGGGGGGTGGGGGCGCACGGGTTGAGAGAAAGATCGCGAGAAAGAACCAACAACGCAAAGAGAGTAAGATTAAAATCACCTGGAGGTCAATGCATAGTTTTTAATAACCCTTCATCCTTGATGAAGTTACGAGTCTTCATCGTCGTCTGCTTTTCTGTCATTCGTCTCTTCGAGAGGAATTTCGAGCCGCGACACTTACACCATCCATTCGGGCGAAACGGAGACAAAGAGGAGACTGAATTGAATTAATGAAAGATCCTGGAAGCATGGAAGCTTATGCGGGACTATGCATAAAATCTCAAGATAGCATGAACATTTCGTAACTCTACAAATTGAGAAGTACAGCAAAAACTTGCGCTTCAGTTGACTCATTTATTTCAATAATCTTGTTATTAAAGAAATGATTATCTTAATTTGTATGTACTTGAGGTAGAACAATAAGTGTTAGTAACTCGCACAAAAGTTTTCATAAATGCAATAGGAAAAATGATTATCTCTAATTCTAAACAAGTGCGACTAACAATAAGTTTTTCTTAGTGCAAAGAGAAATTCTCTAACAGAGACAACATATAATGTGTCATTTCTAGATTGCTTAATAAACCATATTTAATTTGGAGTCCTTGTGATCAATGTGATAAGATGAATTTATGCCGTAACAAAGGCTATTCATAGTTTTTGCCTTATAGAAAGAATTTTTAACACGTACAAATTTTAATCCTTTTAAGTATTATATCTTTTTAACACTGGAAGTATCAAGCAACTTAAAATCTATCAGGCTCAAAATTTTTTCCAAAAAGTCTCCAAGTTTTTAGGAGAGCCATAGAGCAGATTTTCTATGTTGACCTTCTAACACACAGATTATTGCATACAACGATCATCTCTTTCACCTCTTGATTACTCTTTTCGCGAATTACTCATTATTTAATATATTGAAATATAATAGATTCTACGCCGGTAGTTCTGGTGTTAAAAACATTAAGTCATCTCTGCTATAATGCTCTGTACAGTTAATAAAATACATCCGTAAGAAACAGATTTATTCTACAATCTCGTTATATACTCTAGGTATATAAAAATTGAAGTTGACTAAAAAAACAATTATAGTCCAAAGAATGACATTACAAAGCGAAAAGACAACCTTGATACATTTTAATCGTATTTTTCCACTATAATCTATCATAGCTGTGCTAAAGCCTTTTATTTATTTATAGGAAATTAAACCCACTAAAGTTCTTATAATATATATATAACAGAAAAGGGTCTTTAAAATATCCAAAGTATGGCACTCATTGCAATATTCTGTGAGTGAAACAAGTCCTCGGATAATTTCTATTTACTTAATTCTGTTACAAACATCTACTGTAATTTGAAAAATTTCTTCAGTGGTAAAAAAAATAACATTACTTTTCTTCTGTGTATAATTCAACCTATATCAGCCAGTACCGCTACATAAGAATTGAACAATTTGTAAAATCAGAATTTTAAACATGCGTATCTTTTTTTGTTCTAGGTTTTGGCTTCGTCACATTTCAAAGCGAAGACGTGGTCGACAAAGTCTGCGAGATTCATTTCCACGAAATCAACAACAAAATGGTGAGTCCCCCCTGTAGTAAGACTGAACAAAGCCTGTTTGCATTGGATAAGGATCCCTACGTCCCTGCTACGTACCCGCAGAGGTGGCATCAAACGATATTTGCCTTCCGCTTTCCGTTTGCAGACACGATGTCGTGTGGAATTAATTTTCCGTATAATTGAGAAAGTCTATCGTGGTTATTTGCGTTTGACACGCATCTACGAAAACGCGCACATTCACTGTACAATAGTAATAGATCATTTGAAAATGAAAGATGGAGGGTGAAATACATAAATATGTACCAATCTTTAGGGTGAAGATCGCACGAGTGTAACATGGTAATTGGACAAAGCAATTCTGTTTGTCATGTGTTTTCATCATAAATTCACTAACGTTAATCGGTGATTTACTAGATGCCACTTCTCGTTATTACACTTATCGTTTTTCATTTTGTCTGTGAAAGGAGAACACATTCGTCACATGTCAATCATTTTATCGTATACGTCCAAATCTGAAAGAACGTTTATTAGTATTATTAATTATTAATATTCTGCTAAGTACAATCTATTAACGAGGCACACAGATTTTCCTGATTATTTTTAAATGAAGAGATCGGTGATTCTAATGACGATTTAATAATGTAGAACAGACAATGATCATACTATAATACAGATATAATAAAGACGGAATTCTATTATTCCAAAATTAATGAACGGATTAATATCGACACAATTAATAACATTCACTTCATTTAATAACAAAGTGCTTTATAATAAGTATCAAAATGGATTCAAATTTGGACTAAGCATCAACTATCGACATTAAAACCATATCGTATAAAATCAAAATTCGACAGACATTTTACAAATTATCAGTACGGGCTTAATACTCACTTGGAAATGCTGATATACGTTTCATTCTACACATCAATATTTCGGGACTTACAATTAGTTGAAGTTCTAAATCTTAACACTTTACCGACCGGTAGCCGATTAATCGGCTTTTCGGGCCCAACACTTTTGGACTTTTTACTTATTAATTGGTTGCTATGGCAATTAATAAATTATTATTCATCACTGTGGTTAACTTTGTCAAGGACTCAATGAAGAAACATTGCAATTCTCGAAGAGGTATCAGTATTCGGGAATTATTTGCGGCCAAGTAACCGATCAGAAATGGGTAGAATGTTAAAAAAATACCGGTCGGTAAAGTGCTAACAATAAGTGAAATGGCCTCAGTAGTTAAGTACGAAATATAGAACAATACGGACGTCATATGACAATATTTATAACTGATTGATGGTTGTTGAAAACTATAGATTGCAATTTGCAATTTGATGCATGTTAATATTATATTCAAATGACACATAAATCATTTATATGTAGCTTTGAAAAAATAAATGTTATAGAGATAAATTGAAGCATCGACAATTTTCATGCAGGTATGAAATATATATATATAGATTCTGTTCAGTAAGTATCAAACGTGTATCGATATATTATAGATATCTACGTCCACTAGGACCCTATATACCTAATGTGAGAAATACATTGCGCGTTATTCAAATTTTATGTTATTCGAAAGGGTATAGCCGGTTAAGGATGGTAAGAGTGCCCCCAAAGGTAACTAACTTTGAGACATACCATTCGATAGGGCACTTTGGAAAAACCCTTCCTGCAAAGTATGAACCCGCTACCCCTACCGTAGGGTGAAACGTACTTTACAGTTTTTGCTCAATTTCTTCCGTTTGGCTTAATAGAAAATTCTGAAAAAAGTCACAGATATTATATTCAATGGTGTGCATACTTTGGAATTTTTTCAGATGTTTTGATTGGCAAATCGATTTTTAAAAAATTAAAAAAGTTTATAAACATTAATTTTTTATTGAAAATATGAAGTGACCACTTTTACATTTTTACAGTACTCGCATAGTACCCTAATTATTAATGTGTAATTTTTTCAGAATTTTACAAGTCGTGGACGGCAGTTAAAAAAATTAAAAACCAACAATTGTTTATATTTTCACAGTTTCTCAAGTTTGCTATAAATAATTCACTGTAACTTTTTCAGATTTTTTGCAACAGTGTATCATACCAAAAAAAATAAAGAAACGATGTTCACTCATGTCCAATACTATTTCACATAAAATAAATTAATATACTTCAATATTAAATATTTTTACATTTGAAAAATTAATTGTACTGAATAAGTTTTACATTTTCTGGTTTTTGGACTCAAGACCGTGAGGCGCGTAAGTTAAGTCTCCACCGTGCTCCCTGTATTATCGAATTTAAGCATTCACCAAGGAAAATACATAAATTATCCTCGTTTAAATATAAAAACTATTGTGTGTTAGGTATTAATTATTAGATACTTTTACTTTTGTAAAAAGATATTTACAAATATAAAATATTTATGTATTTATTTATTTATTTAATGTTTATAATAAGTCAGTTCCTATTTAAATGTTAGAGGAACTCCAAATTCTTACTTAATGCATGAAAATTAAAAATTGGTAAAAGGCAATGTATATACTTACTACCCTGCTTAGAGCAAAGTCTAAAGAGGAGAGCTGTTACCGGCTAGTTCCAGCCGTAAGACTCGAATGGCTACAGGTTTATGAAATATCTATTACAATTTTACTTTGATACGAGACAAGTTCCAAATCCTCCAATAAGTTCTAACAATTACGAATTGGTATAGCAGCGGATTATTATAAACAAATTAACATAAAATACGCATTCCAAAAAACATCGGTTTTTTATTTTTTTTAGTATGATACACTGTTGCAAAAAATCTGAAAAAATTACAGTTAATTATTTATAGCAAACTTCA
Source organism: Cerceris rybyensis (assembly GCA_910591515.1). NCBI lineage: Eukaryota > Metazoa > Arthropoda > Insecta > Hymenoptera > Crabronidae > Cerceris > Cerceris rybyensis. The sequence goes on along the minus strand of OU342789.1, from coordinate 20,058,805 downwards.
GAAACTGTGAAAATATAAACGTGGTCACATCAATAATTTAGCTAAAAATATAAACAATTGTTGATTTTTAATTTTTTTAACTGCCGTCCACTACTTGTAAAATTCTGAAAAAATTACACAATAATTAGGGTACTATGCGAGTAGTGTAAAAATATAAAAGTAGTCACTTCATATTTTCAATAAAAAATGAATGTTTATAAACTTTTTTAATTTTTTAAATATCGATTTGCCAATCAAAAAATGTGAAAAAATTCCAAAGTATGCATACCATTGGGTATAATATCTGTGATCTTTTCAGAATTTTCTATCAAGCAAAACGGGAGAAATCGAGCAAAAACCGTAAAGTACGTTTCACCCTATAACTACCCCTACGGTAGGGGTACGGGGTTCATACTTTACAGAAAGGGTTTTTCCAAAGAGCCCTATCGAATGGTATGCCTCAAGGTTAATTACCTTTGGGGGCACTTTTGCCATCCTTATCCGGCTATACCCTTTGTCCTATGTAACACGAATAGTCTTTTTTTTAAAATTCGTTTATTTTGACGTCACCATATAATAGCAATTAGCCTGATAAACGGCAGGCAAATATAAATGGGCATGTATATGTAATGTGGCAGCATTGAACACGAATAGTCTGATAACTGTAACTTGGCTAGCAAGCGGCGGAGCTTCTTGTTTTTAACACGTAGAGTGCTACGTCAGTCCATGAGGACTGACAGTGAACTTTCCGTTCAGGCGGCCTCAGTCCCTAGGGATTGGCAGCGAATTTTTTGTTTGGTCGACATCGGTGCGCGAGACCGGCCTTGTCAAGGGTTAAATTATTAATGACACTTAAAAATTTTATGTTAAACATTAGCGAAGATTTTGGACTTTGGAGAGGTTGAGATTTGCACATATTACAGTAAGTAACAACTTGTTTTGTGAGTTTCTGGCCAACTTACATCCGAATGTTTTTATGTTTGTGCTATAACATTTAGTACAGGACTTTCAAACTTGATGCGCCATTTTTTCTTTCTTTTGAAATTCGCGAATACCTTATGCGCTGCCGCCTGAGTGGAAAGTATAGCAAGATCGGCGCCGCATTCAACGTGTTAACCTGCCATTTCGTTTTTGGAATTCCCAAACCCGGTCTCTTAAAGTAAACACTCCACTTATGTTAGTTGTTATTTTAGAAATATGGGTTTGATGATTCCAAAAACGAAATGGTGGAAATAGGCAGTTAAAAACGACAGGGCCTGTTTCGTCCTAGCTGTCTTTCAGTTGTCGGATTGTACGCGTGACAGGTGGCATGGCGCCTGACGCCTGGCGAATCAGGCCCGCATTCTTTTGCTTAGGCAAGTTACACTTGTCGTACTATACATTACAGCTTTAATGATTCGGAACCCATATAAAAAAGTGGGTCCAACTCGAAAATCATAACACTTAAAAACCAAAATATCCAAAACAACAAAAAAATGATTTCAATAAGAGACATATTTTAGAGTCGCACACATCTCAAACCAACGTGCACCTGCAATAAACAATTCCAGGAAAATTGATACATCTCTATTAAATTTCAAGGTCGAGTGCAAGAAAGCACAGCCGAAGGAAGTGATGCTCCCGGCGAACCTGGCGAAGACGCGAGCGGCCGGCAGAGGCGCATACGGTGAGTTGGTGATGGTCGCAACACCCACCCCCACCACCTATCGTTACGCGCCGTATCCCCTCCCGACGGCTGCTGCCGCAGCTGCACATGCAGCTGCCGCAGCTTCGGCCGGTACTCCCCACCACCACTTGCTCACTCCGATAGTCGCTACCGCCGCACCAAGCGCAACCGCTACCTATCAGTACGCCGCTGGCGCGACCGCTCCTGCTACAGCGGCAGCGGCCACCACAGCGGCCGTTTATGATGTTAAAAGAGCACTTGCTGCGGCAGCTGCAGCTGCAGCGGCAGCTTCGTATAGGCCCCATCCGGTCGCGGCTGCGGCGGCCTCTCGAGCTGCTACACTTACTTACTCCATGAGTGATCTGCTCGGTGTACAGGGTCTCGACATGGGTGCCGTTTATCATCCGATACCCACGATCGGACTATGACCGACGATACTGACGCCTCTATCGAGGCCTCAATAGCATGTGTGCTTGAAAATGAAAATGTTAGAGACGAAGTCGTATCACACTTTAAGTTACTGTCAGTCTTTATTCACTATAGGCTGATTCTATTGAATTTTGCTCGAAATGAATCTAAAGTTATATAGATAGGAATATCGGTAGAGTTGTGTTCATGTTTAGACGTTTGAGAGAGCAGACAATTAAGTTCATTAATTTAGGAATCAAAAAGCCAGGTTAATTGTTGGTTGGTTGTACTTTGATATCTCGTTGACCTGTGCAATCAATCGTTTCTGTGAAGCATTGATATATAGTAAATTATTCTTCATTTTTGATTAAGTATTATTTGTTACTTCTTAAGTATTTAATCAATGATTTAAAACGAGATAACGATACTCTTTGATGATACTTCGGACATTCCTGGATTAGGACTTGTCGAGGAACATGGTAGCGACTAATCAAGCAATTAGATTCCAATCGATGCAGTGTAGTAGCAGACGAAAGACATATCGGAAAATGCAATATCTCTATTTAGAGAGTTAGGAAAGTTCATTCCTTTGATGTGAGAATTTGTCGGAAGTTCTTGCAAGACCGCTGAAGAAGCTCAGTTCAGTAAAACTGTGATCGTAGTGAAAGAAAAAGACGAGATAATATAAATCTGTAGAACTATTTATGGGGCCTCATTTTCTCGTAGTGAAAGGCTAGTTTATATGGCACCAAAAAGGGGAAACACATCGAAAAAAGACTGGTAGTAATTTTTTAGTTAGAAATACAGATAGTAGGACAATAAAAGTGGTGTTCAAATTTAGGAAGACAGAGTTTATACCAATGAATAAAGCTCAAGAGCAATTATAGTCCAAACAGTATTGCCTCTTCCCCGCTGTACAAAATATACAAATTGACGTCTTTTACTAGTGAGTAGAGAATAATCATTCAACGAGTTTTCTTTATGTCTAGTGGACAACACAGAAATTATTTGTTATAAACGAGAGATTAATAATGATTGTGCCAATATGAGATTAATCCAACTTCGGAGATAGATCGGTAGCAGTATCCAGTAATTAAGTTATTATTGTAATTAAGAAAGCATTCAAACTACAGTCTTATAGGACACAAAGTTAACATTTTTCACGCGGGGAAGAGAATAAGAGGATAGATTAAATAGATTTAAAAAAAAATGAAAAGTATTAAGTACTACAGAAATGGACTTAGATGTTTTGGAGGAAACGATCGTAACTTCTGTCTCACTGGAGAATTATGCACATGAAAAACTGTCAATTCGCCTAATAGTTCGAGTAGATAAATGTTGGAGTAGATTGCAATACTGAGTTTCGCCAATATGTAGGAGAAAATCAACGATGACGAGACTATTATACTACGTACGAGGCACACTTTCAATCAAAGATAAATGTACTGCTCGCAATAATCAAGTAATCGCCTTTTTTCGATTTTATAACAAAACCATAATGCTGAAGATAATTTCTCTCTTCCAACCACTCTATTTATCAAAACAATCTTTATTCCCAAGAGTTCTAAAATTTATTTAAAATTCAAATATTTTTTGTTCCACCTTTCAACTAATAATTAAGTACAACGTGTCTATAAAACTACATTGTACGGTTGACAATGTACTTAATTCGTTAACGAAAATTGTTTCTGGCGAAAAGTCTTCTCAGACTTAATGTGATTTACAATTAGATTGGATAACACAATCATAATTTTGTCGAGCAGTGCAAAAATAGTATACAGGACGTCGCAGCTGAGAGCGAGGGCGCCCGTCGTTGAGACCATAGATCACGAGTATCTTATCGAAAGACATTTTCGGGTAGCGGCACACTGTCTATTATCCCAAACGAGGTAAACTTATGATTTACATGACGCGATTTGACATAAGAGATAAATAATGTCTTGTCATATTGTGTACGTGTACGGCGCTGGTGGAAGCGGATAGCGCATCGAGAGTACGCTGCAAATGGTTGGCGATAAGCACTTATCATTGGTCGCGCCTTTCAATGTATTTTTCGCAATGACTTCATGAAATTTCATAATATTCGTGAAATATCAAGAAGAATATGTTCTATATGGTATATACAAGAGGTACGGAAAAAGATAGACACGTGGGGTCGGAGCTAATTGTATGTATATAAGACCATAAATGGAGCTATAACACGTGGGTAGATGTATAGGATGTCTCAACACAGAAGTTCAGCAAGTATTTAATATTAAAAACGACCTTCTTCTAGATCTAACAATAAGTGTACTTAATAAAAAATCTCTAAATATGAATTGTTTGTTACTTGGTCCAAATGTGAAAGTGATTTTCTGTTAATTCCTGTGCAGTGTATTTAAATTAATATTGTATCGTTGAAATGGCTTGCTAAAATATATCAGTGTGGAGGAAAGTTGAAAATAGATGCTACAACGTAATGGATGAAAAATTAATACGTACACGACGAAAAACTATTTTTGGGTGTCTATTCACGTTAACGTGATTATTTAATTAATTATGCAATGTTAAACATCTATTCTGAGACATCCTCTGTAGACAAACGTCAACTTATATACATACATACCTACAAAGGATCCATTTATAGATAATGGCAGATTTAATACATACTATATATTGTTTTGTATCTATTGTAATTTGGTAACGCAATAGTATTTGATATTAATATCAATATATTTTGTGAGAGCCGCATTACACCTTATAGTTTTTTGTAATAGACCTACATATATACATATCGGAGTATATATATATATATATACACAAATATACATATATATCTCTATATTTATTATACATACCTAGGTAATTAGGTAATACATTTGTGTTGTTACAGACCTTAGTTATTTATTACTAATGAGAATTTAGGAGATCTAGGTTCAGTTAGATAGAGCGAATAATTTTTGTCAAATTACTATTACTATGTATACGTTCCTATCATTGAAACTACTAGTGAACTATAGTCTTCTTGGGAAAATCAATATAATACCGTTAGTTTAGATTATAAATTAGGTACTTCTTCGTGGAAGATACCGTCCTACGTTAGAAAAAAATTCTATTAATTCATTGAAAGCAACTTTCGAAGATAACAGTGCGAAAAAGGATAACTGAAATCCGTGAAAGTGCGTCATCTCCCGCGAAGAATACATATTATTATCAGCGGCTTCAAAAAGAAACCTATTAAATTGTACCTATTATTTAACGAGCTACGTTACATAGTATGTTTATATCTTACGCAATATCACGTAATATTATACCTCTCTATATATAGGGTAATTACTAAATATATATCGTTTGTATATCCACCTCACACCAACACCTAATCAACCCAACTCCAGCCCCACTACCTAAGAGTACCTAATCCTCTACCTATACTCGTTATATAGTACTAAACTCTTCTAAGCTCCATATAGCAATCGTATATCTTAATAATAATAATAATAATAATATAAATAATAATAATAATAATACGTGAGACGTGTGTCCTAGAACGTACTTTGAACGCAATGAGGCGCTGAACACTGTCGGTTTCGTAAGTAGACCAGATCTTAACACATGCGGTTTCTTTCTGTTAACCATCTTGATGCTTCTTGTTGGGCCGGATTGTGGTTTGGAACACGTGATATACGTCAAGCCCCCCTCGAAGAGAGGAATCACGCGTTTACAAGTACTAATTTAATGGAAAAATATTATGCTTGGTACCTTCGAGAAAACTATTTTGGCAGTATTTATGGCGCAAAAGGAACTGAAGGAATATTTGTTAAATTCCATGAAAGTGTAGCGAAATACATTCCATGTTAAAGTAGTAACTGATATGCGATGTAAGATATTAAATCGCTCCGGCGATTTTAGTACCATGACACCTGATCGTAAAAATCGAAAAACGCTCCTCGAATCTAGATGACACAAGTAATGTTAAATATGGTACTTAAATGTCTGTTCCACGTGAAATTAATTTGTTGCATCTGAGAAAGTACACGTATAGTGTATATACATATATATATAAATATGCAAACTATTATTATCGATTATATAACAAATATTTATATATATATATAAACATAATGTTTGAAATTATTTACATATTATATAAAGTGACGTATCTATATATGGCAGTAAAAATCAATGGTATTTAAATAAATACGAGGTAATATTCGAAACATATGTGAAGTTTTATTGACGTTCGAGGAACAGAAACTAAATAAAGAGAACAAAAAAAGAACTGCAGTCATGTGAATGATAAAATTATTGCGTGCTTGATGTAATCGAAACCAGCCCGGTAGAGAGATTTTAGGTACGGAATCACTAATACTATTAATATGTATCAGTGTATTTTAATGGCCTAGAATAAATGCTCTTAATAATTTTCCATCTGCGTATATTGCCGGAGCAGCGTCGATATGGAGATAATAGATACTAGTAAAACAGTAGTGTAGTATTGTGGTCGGTGTTTTTTTTGAATATTGTATCGTCGATTTAAATGTGGTAGTGGTGTCGATAATGTGCCATGAGCCTTAGCGAGAGAAACTTATATTATCCCACTTTAACTGTAGTGTCAGGAAACAATTTTAAATAATCTATTTAAACATGTAATAATATCATATTTAACCCTTTCGTGAATAATTTCGGAAAGATACGAACAAATCTTTACTTTAAAACGACTATATACTGATTGTTTTATTTATTTTATAATCGTATTAAAAATTATAGTCTTTCTTAAATTAATAAAAAACAATTACGTTCAAATTGTAGACTCTTCGCAAATGATAGGTGATTTTTTATGATTAAATCAGTCGTCAATTCTGGTACACTCAATGCATGAAAGCGTCAATTATTACTAATGCAACCGAAGTTGTCACAATGCACCTAAATTCAATCACACATTAGATAGTAGACTCGATAACGTTTAACTTTTTATCACCAAAGTCAAAAGTGTTCACTCTAGCATTTCGGAAAACTTGGTATATTTTTTTATAATAACAAGATTTTGATATATATATAATCCACACATATTTTGATTCTTAAATTCCATCGAAATAATATACATATACAATCCAGAAATTTTTCCATTCTTAATGTTGTGGAGGAGCAATACATAATAATATAATTAAGAACATGTTGCCAATATTTTAATAACATTGATACATAACTGAAACAACGGTAAATGTTTCACGAAACTAACTTTTATACTATAAACAATTGAATAAATGTATACACGTATTACATTACACAATCGATACAATCAATGCGCATATTTATTAATTATCAGGACGTATATACATTCATTGATATATTCATTCATTATTATATACGTAAATACTTCTTGACATTACTGATATGAGCCTGTATACCTTAAAGTGAAATAAGTCGCTTTCTTCTTCTGTTGAGATATTTGAGAGTTTGTATAAAAGATTTCATGCAATGACATGCAACAATTGAAGAATTTTTAACAAAAACGTGAGGATATTTTCTTCTATTTATTTTGCTATTTGAAATTGGAAAAGAAGACACTCTTATTTAACTAAAACTAACGTGAACACATTCTTCTCTACAAGGGATTCTCTACATGATTTTATGCCACTTTCAAACGTAATGGCTCATACTGATTTTCGTGTTTGTCTGAATTGGTATGAAACACCACTGAATTTTCCTCGCTAAGAAATAATGGACACATTTTCGGCTCTTAGTCTTACAATCTAATAAGCTACATAGTCAGCCTAGCCAATATTAATTAACGGTAACTAATTAACCAACCACCTGTTGAAGGCTACAATAACCATAGATCATAGGAGGGTTTATTTTGTCGTAGATTGGAAATACTCCTCGGCCGCGCGTAGTTACTAGCACCTTGTCACGAGAGTTAGTCAATGCGCTATATAGTCGATGCGATATAAATATTTATATACATATATATAAATAGTCAGAATCTTAGTTGTGTGGTCTTTTAAATTAGTGTCAAATTATGAAATTTCATGGATGCCTCTCTCTTTCTGACTCTATTTCTCTCTCTCTCTCTCTCTCTCTCTCTCTCTCTCTCTCTCTCTCTCTAACTCTATCTCTTTATCTATTTCATATTATTTTTCTATCTAATTTTCTCTTTTTCTCGTTCTAATATTTTTTTTCACTTCTTTTTTTTTTATTTTATTCTAGAAAAAGCTACTAATTCTGTCTCTTATTTTACTTACCCCTCTTTTTTTCATTGTTTGAACCTAGTCATCCGTTACAATCGAACCGTCTACACCAACAAATTTCTGCAACGCTTCGCTTCATATTTAACTCTCGTCTCCATGTATATACATATATATTTATTAATTGTCTATGCTCACCTTTGCCTGCGCGAAGAAAAATATTGTGCAAAGAAAATATGGAAATTTAATTATTTCTTAACGTCACTAGCAGTTTTCATTGCTAGATTGTCACATAATTATTCTATAAATGATGTCGAGATCAGAACAATATTTTCCTTCGCGCCTAGTTGCAGAAATTTTCACTGATATTTGAAGAATCATTGCACTAACAAATATTTAAAAGTAAAAAAAAAAAAAACGAAAAAGAATGACATTAAAAATTTATAATTTCTTACAATTACAATTCCAGCAATTAATGTAATTTGTTTTTACTTATAGATTTTATGTGGTCCCTGGGAGCATTACCAGATGGTAAGTACATAATACTGAAACAACAAATCAAATAATTAGTAACTTCTCTTCTAAGAAATAAGATATGTTTAACATCCGTAGAAATATTCTAGTAGTATATAAATTCCCAATAAATGCTCGGTAATAAATTTTTTATTGGATTCAAAAATTATTTTCTACTTGTAATATCCACAATATTGATAATTATTTATTTCAAGGCACACATCTTTAATTTCAATGATCTTAATACATATTATTAAAGACAAAATTGTTGAAAACTATTTTCTGTAAATGTATTTGCATTTGAGCTTCATATCACGGAATATTCAACAAAATACTTGTTGTATTTTTTACATTAATTTAAGTCAGGCTCCAATTTGGTACATCTATATAATTACAGACTGCCAATTATGATCAGATTTAATTAGATGATTACTTTCATATTATCATATACTTTTACGAATTTACGATAGACTGAATCGTACTGTTAAAATAGAAAATTATTTACAATCGTAACAAATATTATTGAACGCAAAAGAAATTGGTACTTATATGGATGTAAAAATCCAGTGCAAACTTAATACAAACTTGATTCGAACTAATAAAAATATGGCCTAAATATTGCATGTCACTAATAACGTTTATTGATGGATAATAATGAAAAGTCGTTTGCGTATAACTATGAGAGTAAATTCAGATAGCAATGAAAGGTAAGAAAATCGGTACCCAGAATATCGATCTTTAGTAAGATACTTCAAGATCATAGAAACTTGTAGAGCTCGCCTTAAAGTAAATAAATGCGATTATATTAACTGTAAGCAGATCCATCATTATAATATAAACATAAAAAATCATTTCATTATAGTATTTTTTAATTGAAATATTTAAAACGCCATTTCGTAATTTTTATACAACATCGTAAATACTATATCGATTGCACGTGATTTGTGTCGCCATAATCTAGTAAATTAGTACCCAAGAAAGTAACATTACTATATTACTTTGAATATCATAATCACTGAACCTAGTGCGCATCTCTCGAACGAAGCATTTATTCAATTCAGAAAAATTAATTAGTAAGAATTTGTTTTTAACCGTTTGAGTCCAAGAGGCTTTTAACACGATCGAAAGAGCCCGAAGAGCACAATAGCGCTCAATTGTCTATAGCATTCGAAGTGTACTGGGATTTTTCGACGCAAAATCCGAGGAGCGCGATTACCTTGCTTGGAACTCAAACGGTTAAATAATGACACCCTGTAACATTGTTAACAATGTTACGTTCTAGAACCATAATTGGTGGTTTTAATGAATCTCACTTAAATGGATGAAGTAATAAAATTCATGAATAGCTGTGAATTTCATTTGTGTCTGTGTGATACTTATCATAACTGTTAAATTATATCATTCCAATTGCAGGAGTAGCATCATGAGAAATAGTTAATGTTCAGTCTCTAAAGCGAATGTTTCATAGCGCAGCAAAAAAATATAGACTACCTTCAATTAAGCCATTCTCAATTCTTTAATTTTTTTACTTGTAGAACCTAACATACTACAGTTGGTATACTTTCCAATCTTTTCCAAAACACTTTCTTTCATCTCTTTTATAATTTAAGATATATACTTGCAAATACGAAATTAAAATTGATTTGAGTTTCATTTCTTAGGGGATGTACAAACAGAAATAAAATACATCGTAGATTACATGTTAGAATAATACGAATGTTTTCCTTGCAAAACATTATTGTTACTTGAGTTTTAATTAACCAAGGCATCAGAAGTAGTAGTACTTAAACGATAATTATTGTGTATGTCCTATCTGTAAACTATAAGATGATAATGATACTAAGAGTAGCTTTGTCTGTTAACAGGTTTCCCAGCGGCGGCGTATGCGGCATACGCGGCAGGCCGCGGCTATTCTGGGTACCCTAGTTTCGGACTGCCTTACCCGACAGGTAACCACCTTAGCCTTAACCACCTTAACCACCATAACGCGGCCCACATCGCACCCTTGAACTTGAACTTGAACCTGATACAGGCGCAACCTGCACCCCACCATAATCCACCGACCCCGACACCGTTGTTTTACCATCCTAATTTGGACCTCTACAACGCCATGCCTCTGTGAACTAACTTACTTAATAATACTTTCCATATGAATTGAGCTATGCGCACACTCTAACCCCAGTTGCTACACACTAACTGTGCTGTTACTGTCTTACTATCCAGCTGTCAACGTCATTACGCGATTCCGATGATGACACAAGACGATTTAGAACGTAAATCTTATACATAATGATATGTCTTAATTTAGAGAAATCTGGTTTCGTCTCGAAGGAGTATAAACGAAACATCATTTGTGCTGTTACGTTAACGAGAAAACAACGCGTTGACTTGGCTCTTAGGTTGTTTTATTATTAGGAAGAGAATTTCCCGTTAACTACCTTCAACGCATATGAGGTTCTGTTATGGTATTCATATTTATCGTTCATTTACTGTTGTCGACGATTCAGGATTATTGATGGATTCTGAACTATTGAAACCGTGGTATCAATATATCGCGGGGAAAATTCTGGGAGAATGATAACAGGAAGATTCCAATTGACGCTGACTCTTTCTGTCTTCGTTATTTCTGGTATTTAATTTCTAAAAGTGACGTGTGTAAATATTGAAAGAAGTTCGTACATCCTCATCGCCGATTTGAGGTTATTTCTGAAATATAGTCATTTTCGTAATTCAATCCTAACGGCAAATTCAGCTTACAAAAGCTAATTTCATAAAACTGTTTACAAATTGTGCCGCACATATCGCGTGCGATCTTGTTTACCATGAAAACTATCTCACACTGCTGTATAAGTTATGACGTGTAGATGCAATATAGCAGAAAAATGCCTTCCATTTGCGACATAGTAATGTTCAGCGGCGACACAGCTTTTGTATTTGCCTCCAGCCTGGGATTTTTAATGTAGAAAACTTAATTACTGAATGATTGCAGACATGCAATGAAAATAACTATTTTTAGCATTTTCTAAAGTTAGATTGATAAATAGAAAAAATGATTATAATCTCCATTGAGAAACAAACAAGCTAGACCTTAATTTTTCATAATATTCCGTTCATGTGATTTTAACTTTGGATAGAATCCATATATTCAGGAATTGTCCTTTTTATTCCCAATGGTAAATCAATGGAAAAAGATCGCGAGTTATTGAATAATTATAATACAATTGTTACGACGATTGTAAGTTTGTTTCTGCCCAGATAACTAGTATTTTATAAGTTTAAGGAACAATAATGTTCCTTAATAATCACAATGATCAGGAGTGCGCTCCGCTGAACCTATCAGTTAACAGAATATGATATTTGCCAGTCAATTTTACGTGCAACATTGCACATATATCAACGAAAGTTCTGCAACAGAAATGATAAATTTCTAAAACTACATTTTGGTTCATGCTTTTTTAATAATAAAAATTATCCTCATATAAGGACATTCTATAGGGTATTAATTGACGTGTCGCTGTACAATGCTCGTTGGAAATAATATGGTTGGACGTTTAAACTTTGTTTGAAAAATGTCTGCTCATATTGAGGAGCAAGTGGAATTGTATGTACAATCGAAATACGTTACCGGATTGAAGTATTCTTGCTTTAACTCAATTAAAATAAACGATGCCACTCTATATTAACATTTTACCTCGTTCTGTGTCTAGTGAAATATTTATTTATTTTAAAATGCAATGAATCAAAGTTCCAGTTAGTGCAATTTATTCCACATTTCTGTTCTTAATCATTTAATGTGATCATACGATTATCAAAATACTGTCATAGATAGCCTTAATTATCCGTAAATCCTTGTTACTGTAGGGTAGATCGTCCATTCGCGTTTCCATTCTCTTGCTCTTTGTAAATTTGTAACTTTCTCATCTATTGTAAATTTATTTTGGAAGGTCATACGTGTTTATTGTAATAAAATGCTTCTGTGCGATACAGTCCAACAACTGAAAGACGGACAGGGAGCAATAGAATCTCTCGTTTTTAAAAAGCTGTTCTCGTCATTTCGTTTATGGAATTTCCAAACTCAGTCTCACAAAGTAAACACTTTGCATAGTCATTTATCTTTGGAGACTGTGTTTGGGGATTCCACAAACGAAATGGTGGGAGTAGGAAGTTGAAAATGACAGACTCCACTGTTCCTTAGTCATTTCTTAGTTGTCGGGATGTACCGTTTAAGCGCGCTTGTGCAAAATAACAAAAAATTTTCTGTTATTTACAGTACTGCTATTAACATGTATTCTGTCTTAAAACCAATTTCCAGAAGCTATAAAAAATACGAGATGTAGATGATTATATCGAATATACTCAAGTGTCTAACACAATAACATTATTCAAAATCACATTTTCGAATGCTTTAACGAAGAATCCATTATATTTAACTAGTCATAATCAGTTGTAGTCGGCAGTTACAAAAAATGCAAAAACATTTAACTTAGAAGTTGCGTCATCGTCTATCTTGCACTATTTAAAAATTAATTATGTACGACTTACAATTAAATCGGCAGAAATATATGGAGTCCATAGTAATTTAGGATTAACCATACAATCCGGAGACGAGGTAAAATGTTATTATTAATATCGTGTACGGGGAAAATTCGATTTCAACGATATTATAGAAAATCGCACTATGGTTCACCGTCTATACACATATTTAAACAGATACCAGTACGAACATATGTATATATTCTACAGGAATTAGTGGGAAGCATTTCGAAAATAAATGAATTCGTAGCTGAATGTCAGTCGATCTAAATCGAAGGGGCTGATTGGGGGTAGTTCCAGGGGAAATTTTCGGGGCCAAGCACCCTCCACGTTGTTCTTGAAACCGGTATAAAAATCCGCTCATATAGGTAATTAATACAAAGCTTTTACCTCATCATTGTGGGATGATATGAAAAAGAAGTGTTCTTTCGGAAAAGTTGCACGATCATAGTCAAACTTTAACCTGATCACCTGATACATTCTAGAAGTATATGCCTACTTATATTTCACGTTATTTTCATTTCATTTCTTAATTACATTGCGTTAGTTATATTTTTTTTTCATAATTTGCATTTTTCGCTACTTTATATTATCTACAATGATATAACGAAAATGACAACCTTTGACTGTACAATGACATTGGAAATATAATCTTTGTGGGGATATAGTAAAACGGTGTAGAAAGTGAACAAACTGTATCTCTGAGCTTTGCAAACGTAACAGCGTTCTATAAAGCTTCTCCCCATACCCTAACTCGACCCTATGCTCGGCCTGATTGCTCTTAAGTGTTCTCGCCCATCTATTCCCTTTTTTTTCGTCCATTTCTAACCATTTACTTGGCTCGTTCGTCTCCACGGAACTATTACGTATTCTCTCTTTGTTCTACACCGCCGAGTTCCTTGAAAGGAGACCCTTCGAACGGACCTTTGGACTTCTTCACCCTGTATTTACAGTTTTCCAAGATAGTCACGTTATTTCTGTATGCTCGGCATAACACAGCAGAAATAGTGAAACTAAAACAGATGCTGATTGTGTCGGATAAACTGCGAATGGTGCCCCATGCTCTTCGAGAAAACCTACATTGTTAATAACTGTGGTGTAGTTCGGTGTTTTGAACAGGGATACTAGACGTTTTAAGGGTTTACTTTTTTACATTTTTTGGAATATACGTTGTTAAATATTTTAATATCATTATTAATAATTTTTCTTAAGGAATTAGTTAATTGAGGAAGATGAATTTTTTACACCTACATGATAATACGAAAACTTTTAGCTACCTGAAAGTCCTTATAATTCCGAATTTTTAAATTTCTTGTAGCTTTATGAATGATATTCATATTAACAGTCGGTGTAAGTCATAACTACTAGTAATTTTTACACTTATTGCATTGTGAAGCTACATATATCCAGCACATTAATCGGCATATTCCGTAACTTGCAATCAGTCACACATTGCAGCCGGTTGCATTAATGGCCACAATAGACAGTGACACTTATTAACGTACTTATAAAATACTGTACCGAGTACTAACATCTATTTTAATTCTGTCAAAACTAATTATAGAGTGCAATTGTATAAAGAAAATTTCAATGCTACCTGTGCTTGAAGAACCTGTTTACACATTAGGACTGATTATAATAAAGTATCATTGTCTATTTTGTCCTTAACAAAAGTAATTGAAATAATGATAACATACTTTCTACTTTTCAACCTTAAATATATTATAGTTTAAATCGCCAAAACATTAAATAGTTACAAGCCCGACAATAAATTCTCAAATCTAACGTTCTAAACTTAATAGATGTAGCTAAATCTTCAAATATTCCAAAAAAATTGTCTACTTCGATAAATTGCCGTGAAAAAGATATTTTTTCTACCGTCAACCGGACTGGAAATTTTCATTTATAGTTCATCGATCCTTAGAACAATACAACGTCGACGAGTAGGAAGAGAGCTCATAAATAATCCATCATGTTTTTCGGACGTTGGCTCATCCTTCAAAAGCAGCTTCGCCTTCCTTTTTCCATTTTCTTGTGCCATTCTTTCATCCCCTTGGAGACGTACGTCGATGCCGCCACGAATTGTTTCCAATTTCCCTCGCGCCTACTATTTAACGCATTTGAATAACTTTTCAGAAGGTTGGGGTGCGCCTCCTCGTTTCCGCTTGTTTCCTATTGCGTATGATTCACGAGGCATGGCGGTAGAAGGAAAGAAAGATATCAGACCACGATGATTGATCACTGTAAACGAAAACCTAGCCGCCTTAAAGCCATTCGTACATTCCCAACGTCCGAAAAACATTCGCCGGTTGAGCCGACCCTGAATACGAAAGAGGATTGCCTCGACTCACGAACAAATTCAGAGAGAGATCTGTTCAAACTAAAAAAGGCATTCGATTGTACCTCTTCGGAGGAATACTTTGAAGTTTCGCGTCTGTGTACTATAAAATTCTGGATATACACTTATTTGCTTGCTTTCAATATTACCAGTAATATCTATCTTTCATATGATTCTCGTTTCATGAATAAATAAAAAAGAAAAACAAAACTTTATTAAACGCGTCGTTGGACTACAGCGTGTTATAGTTTTATTAATTTGTATTCACAATGAATTTAGATTGAAGCTTATTGAATTTGAATACAGAATTTTGGAAGGTATAACAATACCTTTTACTGGAAAAGATACCACCAATGAAACAAGATTTTTGTTAACAGTATCTAAAAGATAGTAATAACTTGAAAATACCATACTCACAATTGCATACATTGAAAACGAAAACAGTTTTAACGAGTGTCTGTTTACTAAATTGTTATTTTATAGGCCTCGCAGAGTTTAAGAACCAATGAAGTTGCATTTGAGTGACTGTAATTCCACCATCACTTTCCAATAACAAATTGAGACACAATTCAAAAACTTACACCTGTTATAATAATTAGATACAAGAGAATTATAAATGGCATCATACCGATTAACAATTCTCGAAACAAACATGGGGCACCAAACTGGCAGTTTCTCCATTACACCACACCAGCTGCATCTAGTGCTAGTTTAAGCTAGTTTGTCTCCTAATTATGGTGTTTTAGCTTCCTTAAACTTACTGACAGTTAGTCGATTTTTGCAAAAAGAATGTCCAAATCCACTCTAACATTGACCAAAAGACTTATGTAAACCAAGCCCAAGGAAAAAGAACTAGAATATAGGAACACGACGTGAGATTAGGGATTGAGGGGGTTGGTGGTACTTTCAGGTGCCTTGGGACTACCGCCCCTATCAGCTGGAGACACATCACTACACAGCTTCTCCACAGAATACAGAATCATTCCCGAACAATGAGCCCCAGAAAAATCAAAAGAACCCGAAAGACAATCAAAGTGGGCTAAAGAGACAAAGAGATAAAGAGCGACTGAAGTGAACGCCATTTTACATAAGGGTACATAATTACGAGGGGTCATGTAAATGCGAGTGAAACGAGAGCTCAAGAATTGGGTGTAACCGCCTCGTATGTCTCTCTTCGTAATCGGAGAAATAATAAAACGAAAGGAGACCAATATATGCGAAGAAACCCTTTTGAGAACCATCTTGTCAATGGGATGTTTTGTGTACTAAACGAGCCATGATAACAACGTATCCAAGTCGGGAAACGTCTATGTTGAATTTTAGTTTTACAGTAGATTCATACCCCACTCGATTCATACCCCATAAAGATCCATGATCCATTTTGTGCGATGAAACTTATTCATTATCGTAAAGTGAATTTAGCTCGAGTTATATATACAGACATGACAATGACGGGAGTTGATATTTTTTACTATGATTGCAAGAACGAGATTATTCTTCAGATTCATGTATTCATGGCAGCAGTTTCAACGTCTCGTTGGATCCTGGAGCTCGAAAAAACTGGAAGAATTTTTGCCTTTCTCTTATTTTTTCGAGCTAATATTACTATTCGAATTTAATCTTCTGAATATTCAATTAATATTCTATCCTCCCTTGTTTCGCACCGGGACCTGATAATCATAATTTTCATGATGTTTTTCCGGCAAGAAGATCTGCTGATAACGGGGTCATCTTGAAAGGCGTCATAGTTATACATTTGTCTCTCGATTTATATTCATCTATGAAACTTTTATGTGCGACTTTCATTAGTACGTTAAAATTATTTTTTTTTAGATTGTCTTAAATAATAGTCTCAGGTTCTCCATATAACCAAAATAGTAGTAGCAAATTAACTGAAATGAAGAAACTGGGTGCTTCATTATACTTTTTGCCATACATGGTCTTTTCTAAAATGAAGACCTAATTTACTTTATTTTGTATTGCATAAAAAAAAAGGTATCATGGAATTATCCGTTTAAATCGAGGAACGAGTGTATGAAGTTGACAGCAACAGAATTATACTAATTATGAATTTTAATTATATATTTATTGTGTGAGTTATATCAATATGTTGTCAATATAATTGTTGTTCTTTAATATGTTGATTTGTTTATTTTATTGCGTTGACTTTCCTTTTGTTAAACAAACATGAAACAGTACGGTATTACAGTTACATAAAAAACCGGTGTCCCAAATGATACACAATAGTGTCAGGTATGTATTATTTATCAACGTGTATATAATATGTTCCTTATAAACATATATAACGTCAGACTTCCTTATTACCATGACATTAAACATTAAAACTGTATCGTTGAAAATGAACGTTCACGCAGGGACAAACCACAGGAAATTTATAATTCCTTCGACATTTTTAAATCTAATTTGTAATGCGTAAAATATGTCATGGTAATAGAAAAGTTGCAGACGTATGTTTATAATATTTTTTTCCCGACTTCCATAGAAAATATACGAACTTAGCCACTTTTAATTAAATGGCAACTCTTAAATAATCTGTGTTTAACCGTATTACCATATTATGCAAAAGAGCTACAATATGATATATTCCTTTAATTGCTTCAAGTATAAGAAGTAAGAACTCTTAAACGGGCACAATGGCATAATTACAATTTTACTATACAGGGCGTCCCAGTCGATTTTGACATCTGGAATATTTCGGTATTGTGGTATGTATCAGAAAATGTTTCACAGGAAACTTAAATGGTATCGAGTGGGGCATAATCTGGTGTCATTAGTTTTTCCGTAGGTGGACGCGTCGAGGACATATGAAGGTCAACTTTGTTTTTTTAAATCGAATGAGATACTTTTTTTATGCATCAAGCGATGCAGCTAGACATTCTTTATAAAAAAGTACTGACCTATATATGTCGAAAAGCTAATAGTTTAGGAGTAATTCTAAAATTTAAGTAACTCTAAATTCGTAATTACATTAGCGTTTATTTACAGGTAAGGTTCAATATAACGACCATTTGCATCGCAGTATGTTTGAAATCGATGAAGTAAGGACTGGCCTACGTTATTTAATGTATCGGCTGATATTTTGCCACATTCATCGATAATGTGCTAGTTCATATCACTCACTTTAGTGGAAACTTTCGCGTTTTATCCTTTAAATAACCCCATAAGTAAAAGTCGAGCGGCGTTAAATCACGTGACAGACAGATAAACAGATAAATAGAGCTCACGTCGAAGTGCGGCAGGAATTATGCCTTTGTATTTAGATTATTTATACTGAAATATTTCCTTAACTAGTACCTTTTCGAGATACATGGGTCAGTACTTTTTTATAAAGAATGTCTAGCTGTATCGCTTGATCCATAAAAAAGTACCCCATTTCATTTAAAAAAACAAAGTTGATGTTCACATGTCCTTGACGCGTCCACCTACGAAAGAAGTAATGACACCAGTTTATGCCCCACTCGATACCATTTAAGTTTCCTATGAAACATTTTTTGCTACATACCACAATACCGAAATATTCAAGATGTCAAAATCGGCTGAGACACACTGTATATAACTAAATATTACGTGTGATTATTTTAATTTACTTTTAAATCGTTCTCTTCCATTCATCAAGTGGCAAACATACCTTCGAATTTTAATTAAACCATTCTTCCAGCGCAACTACTAAATCACGTTACTTTCACGGTGAAGTATTTCAGAGTATAATATCAATACTGTCTTTTATATTAAAAAAAAAATCGTTCTCGCGTGTATTCTTTACAGAAAAAATTGTTCCAGTATTCAACATCAATTCATCAACAACCTTTACACAACTAATACATACGATACAATTTACCAGAATTGAAATATCAATTCGAAATGCAGAAAAGAGATACATTATTTCCAAAACACCTGAGACTTTCCACATATCATTATCATACTCAAGAAAATTATCATAGAAGAGATAAATATTTCGATTTTTCTACAAGAACTTTCATTTCTCCTAAAGCACGCAGCGATAGACTAGCTCGTTCGTACGATCGATGGTAGGTTCTCTGGAAATACTCTTTCAACTTGACGATATTTCCACATGTGCATAGATTCCATGTACAATTGGTACATACATGTACTCATATACGTTGAATCGAACTTCCGCCCTTTCATTGGGGACTCTGGAGGGTGGGGAGTGGCAGTTGTTGGATAGGGTGTAGCAATGGCAGCATCTCTGGTAGGGTTATAGAGTCGGCGGAGAGTGGGGAGTGGAGCTGAAGCTGTACGGTGGTGGAGGTGCACCGTCGTATTTCACAGTCATTACCGTAACGTGTTACCGTGCGCGCTCGTTGCGCCACGCAATAAATCGTCAGTTACCGTTCCCATGGACGGTGCGCGAGGAGAGAACGGGCGGTCGAGGGGTGGCTCGGGGTTATTGTGGCGCAAACCCAAACCCCTGAGCGTTCGTATCAAGCCACGAGCTAGCGCGCGGTGCGAGGCGGTCTATTCGTAACAATCGTAACCCCTTTTTCCTCCCTCTCTTGTTCTCACCTGAAATTCTTTCTTTTGTCGTGACATGAAAACGCGTGGGCGTCAATTTAATTTCACTCGTTTCGCGCCAAAGCCTCGTGAATTTTATATGAGCGCGCATCATTACGTTTCGTCGGGCCCACCGTCCCCTTTTAACTTCAAACTCATTTATATCCTTCCTTTTTGTTATTCTTTTTATCATTCTCTCTTATATTCATTTCCTTCTAGCTCTACGTAGGAAGAGTAGTTCACATTGACAATTAATCTGGTTGATAAAACTACTTGAATTTCATCTACGCTGGGGGTAGAAAAGGGATGGGCGGTTGTGTGAGCGCTTAAAAGTATTCTGAGGGTGTTTCTTATGGAAGTCGATGCTAAAACAGTCGATAACTTATTGACTGGAACAGAGTTTCATCTTAGGTCGTGTAAAGGTTACAGCATTAAGCTGTATTCTTTTGGTTCGCCATATTTTGTAATATATTCCAGAGGATGTTCTAATTATGACCCTAATTCGTGTCAATGTATCATACGCGCGTAAACCATTGTACATACTGCTCGTACGATGCAGCTAGGGAAAAGAAAGCGATACGTTGTATGTTAAGAAATTGTCTTTGTGGCAAGGATCTGAAATTACTTGATCTTCATGTCACACAACATTCCAATTCGGAAATTTATAAAATTTCGCAATTAAAGAGACATTGATACAGAGATGTTTGTGTATACATGTATGTGTGTATCTATCGATAACATCTCTATCCGGATGTCCGGATATTGACATCGAAATGCAATTTTAGTTGAAAATACTGGATGGCTAACATGTCCAAGTTTGCGTGTTCGAGTCTCCAGATACGGGCACTCTTATCAGATTAATCTTGAATCTTAAAGTCACCGAGTTATACAGAAAATTGCACTGGGTTTTAAATTTTCGTATTTTCCTGAAATAGTAGAAATTCTTTTCTGCTCATCTTTTTCTTTACTACAGAAATTTGTATTACTAAGGATAGCACAGGTGCCGTGTAATGAAAAATAATTTAGAATCGTTTCATCATCTCGTGCGTGATACTCTTTATGTCTTTTTTGTAAATATCAATTAACTATTATTTTACATTCAAACAATTGAACATTTGAAATTGAAGCAAAAGGTTATATGTGTACCCTGATACGAATATTATTTAATGCTAGAAAACATGTGTCTGCTTTTAATAATTGTTGAAACACTAGGATCCGAATCATGCAATTATCGAGGCTATTGTAATTCAGCTGTTAACGCGATACATACTCTTATCAAATTCACTAATTACGGGGGTACTCAAATTTTAGTCTAATCAGCATGTAAATGACCAAACTTACATTAACTGATTCTCTCGATGTACACGTCGATGTAGAACAATTGCAAATTCATTCAAATACATATAAACTCTCGGATATCCCTAATTTCGAAAGTTGGTGATGGTCATTTGCTCTAGTATACATTTTTATTGTTTAAGTATCCATATTCATGAACCGGTAGCAACTGCTCGTCTCTGGGAGACAAATAATCTCGATTACGTACGTCTCTACAAATAAAAAATTTAATTGCGGTATATCTATATATGTGGGTGGTCAGAAGATGTTTCTAGAACGCATATGTGTATAAACAATTCACTATTCATATAGTGATAAAAGGGTGAAATCTATTGGAAGCTATTTTCGGATCACCATATACATATACGTTAATACAGTTACTTAATAACGCATATGAGCATTTGATTTGAAAGTGGCATAGGTCGCTTTGCCGTAATTAAAAGTGTTGGCTTTTAACACAAAGTTTACAGATAATTTTGAAATACTCATATATAACAAGATGGGTCAACAGGTATACCACATATCACTGGCCCGTCAAACTAAGTCAGTTCTTATGCGGTTTGCTCCGATTTGCCCGACGAATAGAGACGTCCCTCATCTTCACGTATTTTCGATTCTAATGCGTGACTAGCCGAAAACGCGTTTCAAGACGAAAGAAGTATTTACTTTTCGGTTGTCATTTGACGAGTTCAGGTTTCAAGAAGTCATATGAAGGTAATAGGTAGTGCAAGGACAGGCTGCCCTTACCACGTACCTCAGGCCAAGTGTCTTCATTGCGTTGACGACTTGTAGGGAACTTCAAAATTAGAAGGCGTTGTAGAAAATAAATTTTGATGTGTACTTGTCTCGTTAAATGGACGAAAGTCGGTACAAGTGTTAGACGAAAATGTAAACGGTTTCTGTAGTTTCCCTCACGAAATTCAAAGTAGGTCAAAATGATCCACCCCATGAACCTAATGATAATGACTACATGAAATTATATATATCGAGAAAAGTATAAGTATCCAAGAAAACAAGTCCAAGTAAATCTCCAAAATTATCATCGGTATTTTTAAACACGTCAAAATTCAAGCCATAAATAAGTATTTTGATTCAAAAAGGAAATGATTCGTGTCACTTTCAAAATATACGGCTCATATATACTAGAGGCACACACTTGATACGTGTGTGGTGTACATAATATCCTTTTATTTCATAAACAGTTATGGTTTTCCGGTTTACGTAAAATCAAATTCTATAAGTGACTGTTGAAAACATTTTTTTTTTCATGTTACACCTACTCATTTACTCGATGATTTCTTGAAATGAAATTGTCCACACGATCACCGAAAATTTCTTTGGGCATGCAAGTATCCTTGTGATGCAAGAAAGATACAGTTAATCATGAAAATATAAGTACTTACATTTCGGGCGCGTCGACATAAATCAAGGTCTCGAAAAATTTGTACAATCTTAATTTTATAAAGAAATGTTTCATATTTTCATTTTATTACTCCCTAAGTAATTTTTCTAGCTTTTTAGATGTTCAGATTACATCGAATTATTTAACATTTTTTTTGCAGAACATTTTAACTGCAACAGGAATTCGAACAGCTAGAGCTATATCTATGAATAGAAAGTACTCTTAAGATTATTCTTTTAAACTATTGCGTACTGCAACAGTGAAAACAGGCATGACGGAAGGTTATTTTCAACATCATCCTGTGCTTACGAAAATTCATTAATACTATTGAATACATAATTAGTATTACAAATTGCCAAAGTATCGTATTTGGACGCAAAAGAAACTTATATAACTTTAGTTCCTCATGAGTTTCTGGAAAAAGTCTTTTATGCTATTTCCAAGTGACGTTAAACTAAATGTGTACATCTCTCGCAAAATGATGTATAACATTACATACATTACAAAGAAATATCATGTTTGGCTAGATCGGGCCAAATAAATTATCAAATCTCAGGAAACACATGGAACGATTTTTGAAACACTAATTGGAGATACCTAATTTTGCATATTGATGAAAGTAATTATATGAAACATTTGCTTAAAAAACTGAAATTGGACTAATTGTTCAAGACCCTAATTTCTAGCGATACATCTTCCAGAACGTACGTACATATGTACATATATATACTAATGGTTTAAATAAAAAAAATTATATACTTATAAAGATAATTAAACACTCTCACACATGCACAAACACACACATACAAATAAACAAACAAAAGACGAACGATTAAAGGTAATGTTATATAGATTTGTTGAAATACCAATTGTATAAAGTATTAATTAAATATTACTGCTATATACATATAATCATTGTCAACCGTTATTAATCAGACTCTGACATATTAAAACTGAAATACGCGGCGATGCTTGTTGGACTACATTTTCATAGATCCTTATTAGTTAATTATTGTAAAGTTTGTCTGCATTTTGTTTGTTTCAAACTCTGGCAGTTTTTGAATGTAAAAGTATTGGGAAATATATACCTCTGTTATATAAATTTCAATAATATTGCACCTGCGTTTCTGAACAATCAGAAATACAACTTTCTTTTCCTTATTAACAAAGTACATACATTCTTTCATACGTACTCACAAATGAATTTGATGCTATACATCTATAACGGGAATGCAAAACTTTTTTATTGTATCATAATTCGCAGCCTTGTAGGGTAAGCAAACATTCAGAATTTGAAAAAAGATTATTTATAAATGTGGGAAAATGATTGTTTCGTACATTAACTGTGCATTCGAAAAAAAGTTTACTGTGACATAAAAGTGTATTACGATTAAACACAATAATAATACCACTTTGTTATTTTAATACTTTTGATATTTGTCGCTATTTTCAGCTGACAAGGCTTTTGAAATTTGATCTACAGGTTGTACGATATGAATTACTTGAAATTTTATAAGAAAATCGGCGCTGAACACCGCAAAATGTTACAAATGTACTATTTATTGTTCCCGAATTGCGGCAGATATAGTTTTACACATTTTTATCTACAAAGAACACTTGTAAAACGTTCGAAAATTGTACATTAAATTTGTATTACTTTTTATCGGCAATTAGCAATTTTTTCTGTTTTATAAAACGTTTAAAATGGTATTAGTTGATCTCCAATTAAGAGGTCAAATAGATCACTTTGATAAGAAAGCCAAATTACTCACTTGTGCCTACTAGCTATGGAGTTCCCAATGGCAATTATGATGAAAACTAATTAAATACATCCGAGGTAATCAATGTTGGCACAAAATTGGATCTCATTGATTCCGTCTGGTAGGGATGAAGTTATTATTCGGTACATCTGTTTCGCCTCGCTGTACAAATGAAATCAAATATTTCCATATAATACAAATTAACTTGAATTCTTATTAATTTAAGTATCTCATCAGCTATCCTTGAAAACCATCAATAGCATTAAGTTTGTTAAGTCCATATTATCTCTAATTCACTGACAGCATTCCACACTATTTCTTTTTTTTTGTTGACAATCCATTATTAGCTTTTCCAACTGTTCTCATTTTAAATCTTTCTGAGTCCATTAAGCAAAACTAACAGATGAACACCATTAGTTCTGATATAAGTGGTAAAGAAAACACAAATTGTGCGCTTAGAAAGTCGAAGAAAAGACCAAGAACATCCCTATCAATTGGAATAATTGAAGCTTCATACAAGCTGACAATAATTAATGCTCACCGAGATTTGTTTCGGTAGGCTACATAATATAGAACAAAGTTGCTTCATTTATATACGTTGATGCGTCACAATTCCTCCACTAGAACAGTGTTGGGAAAGTGTCAGTATAGAAGCATATGCCTATTGACGGAAAATATAAATTGAAAGTCAACTTTGTTTATGGGCTATCATTTAAAAATGATTATAGCCAAAGGTGCAACAATCTTCCCCAACGCTGAGCAATTAATTAATGTTTTCTTTTTGCTTGGTATATCATTAAAACTCGTATTGAATCTAAACGAACGAAAACATCTTGATTTCACATAAATCATTTGACTGGAAGTTACGAAAATGTTCACAGACGCATGGCTGGCAAACTCTGTGGTCCTTCGTCAAGCAAAGCGTCGTCTGCCTCTACCCCCATTCCATTAGGTACTGCTAAAAACACAAGAAAAGAAAATGATAAGCCACGTACACGACACTCTTATATATACACAGCCACATATAAAAATATGAACATACAAGTGTACGCTTGATACACATGTAACAACTGCGATAGAAGGGAAAAATTAGTTCTGAAGTGCAGTACTACTTTCAACAAAACATTTTGCATTTGATTGGACAAGAACGAAGGAATGTCCCTGCGAAGAAAGAAATGGGTAACCCGTGAACATCAGCCCAAGAGAAAGAGGGAGAAACTATCTGTCAGAAGCGAATGCAACTATGAATGATTTGTCCAGTTTCTCTGATAGTCATTCTCTCTTTTCCTCTTCTTCCACTTCATCATCATCTTTTTCTCTTTTACGTAAAAATAGATAGATGTGTATTCCTACACTGTTACTTGAAAGAATCATACTGGCAAAAAGTTGAACGCACGTCCGAATCTAGGATGCCCAATGGCAAGGCTAAGCGTGTACAGTCAAAGGCGCGCTTAAAAAAAGCAAATGAAGGAGTAGAATTGGTAGCAAAAAATATGAAAAAAAGAACTGCAATATTTATTTTCCTTGGACGATTCCAAAATATTAATCGAAATTGAATGAAAGAGACCACTTCAAATGGAATGTGTGATTAAGAAATCGCAATATAAATTGATGCATTTCTCATTCATCTTCGATTTGCTTTTTAAAGCTCCATTCATACACGAGACGTGAAAAGTTTCAGCAAGAAAGGGAAACAGAAAGGGAAATAATTAAAAATCAATTTATCTTTGAGACATCAGACTATATACGATAGCCTTGCCACTAGCTATTAAAACAATAATGTCCCATGAAAATAATGCAACAATTAGTGGAGAAGGAACAATTAAGATTACTTTCTGTTCCTTCCATTGTGTAGTGCATATGCGTGGGGGAAGGGAACTAACCGAAATGATGAGTAGGTTTATCGATGACATGAAATACAATAGATAACGATAGCATTTGAGGTAGATATGGAAAACTGTACTAAATGAGGACCGTAACTGTTGTCCTCTTTCCTTTCTTCCCCATTCTCATACCCCCAAATGAACTTTAGGGTCCTCTACCCTTTCTTCTGAATCAATTGAAAAATGTAACGTGTTTCTCTCTAGTAGACGTTGTTCTTTGTAGTATGGTTGACATGTAGCCACGTTCTATGTAATCTCTAAGCTAAACATCTTTATTCGAAAACATTTAGCGTAGGACATTTAGATATAACGATATACGTGTTGCCGGGTGTTTGAGCAGAAGCATCCTGCTGATGTATAGTAGCCAAGATAAATGGCCAATTAATGCATCGTTCTTAAGCTCACCGAATTCAAGAATCATATTTACCACTTACTGTTAGAAGAGGGCAGAAATGTGTAGTTATGATTGACTGATTGGATTTCGTATTTTGAAAACTGCATAGTATCGTTTTTCAATGATAAGTGTTTCATGTTGAAATGAGTTCAACGAAGTTAAGGAGAATTACTAATTTATGTAGAAGAATTTGACACCATGAGAACACTGGAGAATATTTCATTTCTAACACGTAAGTTCCGAAAATATAAGGTATTTTTTAAATGTTAAATAGTTGAAAATATCGTATAGGTCTAATCAGTTGTAGTGTACTATAGGGTGTCGGAATTCCACTTGTTTAATTCAATGTGCAGTGTTTCAGTTGACACCTAGGTGTATAGATTGGACTAACATAAAGTAAATATTCTTGAACCAAAATAAAGAAAATTGGCAGGATGCTGATGTTGTAATACCGTTATCTCTTATGCAGAGCTGATTAAATATTGCTGTAACGTAGAGTGAGGCATTCGACCAGTTAGGCGAAAGCAAGAAAAAGTAAAAAAACAAGAGAGTACCGATCCTCGTAGAAGAGATTACTGCAATGACACAAAATCACTTAAAGACAGTTCATGAAATTGGGCTTCTTATATCGCCCTCCCCTCTACGCCTGTTCAGAGTCCCTCGACTTCCACCATCCGTCATTTTGCCGGCGAAAGAAAACGTTAAAGCAAGAACATTTTCGACATGTCGCGTTAGCTTTACTAATTAAAATGGTTAATTGAAATAGCAATATTAATTTGCTTGGCCTTGATACTTAAAAATAAAAGAACTCCATAATAAATTAGGAACAAATTGTGCTGCAATAAAAATTTCTTGGTAATAATAATCTAAATTTGTTAATTAAATGGATGATTTGTAAATTATAAAGTTGACACTTTGAGATTATTTAAATTTGCCATCATGCGATACCGGTTAATCTGAAAATGTTAGTGCAAATGAGATCTTTAAATGCTATCGCAATTATTACTAATTTTATCATAACGCGCAAAGATAGCCTCCTGTGAATAATTTCTAAATAACATTCAGTAGTCCTTAACTCCTTTGCTGTGCGGAGACGTAAAGTACATCTTTTTTTAGTTTACATTGTGTTCAATTTGTTCAATAAGATTTTTACAGAACATACGCAAAAATTCTTCTTGTAAAATTCGTTCTTAAAACACATTGAATTCGTCGAAACTTATAGCTTCATAAAATGCATACGGTATGATTTACACAAAGTATTGGAATTTTTTTCCCGTAATTTTAACATTAGATTTACGGTAGACGTCAAATTGACGGGTCCTACTATGTTAAAAATATTTCTCAAAATAGAGAAGCAGCACAGTAGATACTACACGCATATTTTATAATACACCAATAACTTATCTGATCGCATTTTTGTCGCTTGATTGATCCTTTTTGAAAGTACCTACTTATTTAATATATTTAAAGGTACCAGATTTAGCGGCCGTAAATCTACTGTGAAGAATAAGTGAGGAAAAGCAAATGAAATTACACTAACTTTTGCATTTGTAGGTAGATTCTATTATACCGGACGTATTATTAGAAACTATACTTCTCTAAAACAAAAAGAAGAGGATATTGATGGAAGCTATTAAAATCAATATCCACAGGACTGAGCCATTCAATAGCAAGTCGAAACGTTTATTAGTACTTCCATACTACTAAATATTCAATGAAATAATCGGAAATTAATTTACAAATAGTTATTAATGAATAGGAATCGCGTAGCACTTATTGGTGAGTGATTTACAATCAATGATTTTCTACCTCCAAAACAGTTTGATAATTATTCTTGTACTTTCAATAGATAGTATGTTGTTCAAGATCTACGTGGAAATGCAAACGTCTGTGTAATACTCTTCCAGAAAGGAAATATATATGTATTTTTTCTCTTTAGACGACGTACCAGAAACAAATTTTTCATGCATTAAAATAATTAAAAAGTCGGTGTTCAATCGCGTTGGCGAAAACATATATACATATATTACACCATACTACTCCGTTCTTTTACATTCATTTTTTACGTACACATTTGCTCCGTAAATTAATTTCAACTTCCGCAGACTTTGTACACGCAATTCTTCACAGCGAAAGGGTTAATAGGATAATCAATATCTCGTAAACGATTTTACCGATAATTACACCCGTGCAACAAATCCTGCGCGCGAACCTGCATGTCGCGTTACACCGAGGAAGGTTAACGATGCTAATTAATTATAACAGCTCCAATTGTGAAGACAAATTACCAGGAGACTGGATCGGTAATGCAAACTAAGTACTAAATTTTTACTACCGCGCGTTTCCTTTTCTATTCCTTCCAAGATCGATTTCCCAAGTACTTTTTTTACTTTCCGCTCCTTTCTACCCTCTGCCTTTAAAATGTATGATACGTTTGCAAAATCTGTGATCAAATTTCGATTTCCTCCCTTGTATTCTCGAGTTGTCGTTTAATAAGCAAGCAGAAATCCAGTGGCGATCAATTATAATGGCAAACAACGTAATTACAAATACATGCAAGAAAATTAACTAATTCTCTTACAATACAATATTCACGAAATTATTATTGATATTAAAAAACGTTTCGTAAATTTACTCGTATGAAAAAGTCTTTTATACCGATTTAAAAAAAACATTGCAAACCTCTTGTAATTGACAGGGACGAAGGTAAGTCCACACATTTCAAAAGATCTTATTAACTCGAAATTTTCGATAAAATAAGTTTTTCAAAACCGTCGAACGTTTCAGAGAGTTTGTATAGTTTTTAAGCTAAATTACTTGATTCATACGAGAACCTTTTCAAGCTCATTCTAATATCATTAATAGACACGTAATTATCGCTTTTGTAACGGAATTAGTGAATTTCTTTATGTGTATATATGTATATGTACATATATATACGAAGTACGTGCGCACGATGCAAGTTGCAAGAGGATAATTGACGAACAATATTATTGTTGTTCTTCTTCCCCGGGAACGTTTAAGAAGAGTGAAATTTCACGAGGAGAGCAATCGGTCATTTATACACTCGTTTTACGTAAATTATAATTTCTTGGTTAGAGACAGTGACACGAGCTCAACTAGAAAGAGCATTTAATGTTACAAATCGTGTGAAAAAAGAGAGAGAGCGAGAGAAAGAGAGAGAGAGAGAGAGAGAGAGAGAGAGAGAAAGATAAACTGACAGAAAACGAAGTCACTGATGATTGTAAGCTGATGATGCCAAAGAGAATGACACATCTGTCCTGAGCTTATACACATGTTAACGACAGGATGCTTAAAACAATACTATTAATACTTTTATGCGTGACTACAGTTCGCTCGCGTTAATATCACGTGTTATTCCGTCGAGAACTTTAACCTTTCTGTTATATTCAGTGACATTTAATTCAAAACGAGTTCTATTTGCCAAGAAATACATCCTTAACAGATCTATTGCTACGAGTTTATCTTCTACAATTTCTTGCGCAGAAATTGTTTTCTTTTTAAGTACTTTTTGATAAAAAACTACTTGAATTTACTAAAGATAACACTTTATTAATTGTATAATATAGGTAATACAATGAAGAATATTTGTAGCTGCTTTAATCCTCGAAGAATGCTAGAAAAAACACTTACCACCGGATAGATCTTTATGCCGATGTTAATATTCTTATGAAAGTTAATTGCAATTATTTCACATGCAACTATCGGTCACTAAAAGTAAGATATTACAGATTACCGAATATTGTTTTAACAAAGAATATAATAATATCGATAAGGGTCCTTCCATTAATTTAGGCGATGGAAAAGTGTTATCCTGCATCCGCAGCAGTGAAAGTGTGGAAAAACCAGAATTTAGGTGAACTTGATAATTGAATTAAGCTAGTTGTTTGTTATACTAAATTATAACATAATTTTTCATACTCAAAATGGTCTGAAATTATTACACAATTGGTATTGAAATTGCATTTAATTAATACAAGGAAGGTGTATTCTGCAAACTTCTGTGATTCTATTTTATTTTGACGGTGTGATTAACGTTAACGAGCTATGGTCCTATTGTTGCTATTCGTAAGATTGTTGTTATTACGCTGTGATCGCACGTGGGTTTAGATAATATGTTGCCCGATCCGGATACAAGTACATCAGTCACCTTTTGCACTCAATTACTTTTTCCTCAACGTAAAAGTGCTAAAAGGTATCTGCATTCGTAAGAATATTTAAAGACAAATGGTCGTTTAATGTGTCGCTAAGTTAGAAAATTGGAAGAACGTTAAAAATATTATACCGTCCATGATATTGAGATATTTATGATGTGGTTTGTATAACGATTCAATTAATTTTAATCGACTTCATACTTTAACTTCTTGCCTTGTATCTATTATAATGAACGTTCTTTAATTCGTGGTACAATCGGGTGGTGAATGACTTTTCGAAACAAAACAAATATGCACCTAACATTCTTAACGAAAGTATAACCAAATATTAATTCAAGGAAAAGGTTTTCAAATGTTCCGAAATTTTATTGTCGGTATGGAGATCTAACTGAGGACATTTTCGCTTTATCTAAATGCATGGAATTTATCATATTTAGGAAACTTCATTGCGTCCCTGTGGGAGAAGAGCGTTCTAATGTGACCAAACGGTTCAGTGTCGGTTTGTTCACATCGATACCTTAAAGTTCTTAATTTCACTAGGCATAGAACCGACGGTATTCTTTACAAAATGTCATCCAGATATAATTCAAGAAATTTTACTTGAAGATATCGTAAATATGATTTCCGTGATCATCTGTCACGGAGCAGGATGTTTATTTAACGCTCTTTATAAGACCTCGGCAGTGTTTTTATACAACAATTTGGGAATCGACTGCTCTTGCAATTTCATTCACTGCTCAACTTTAAGTCTTGAGAGGAAAATTAAATGTTACGCCTCAACCACCAGCTAATGAAGAGAAGGGCTTTCGCTAAGTACGTGCACAATACGCTCGCAGCTGTGTGATAGACTAGTGTATATACGATACAATTGAGATAGGTGTGATAAACTGTCTCCTCATTTGCCGGTATTCAAGGCGTTACATTAAATTTTCTCAACTGTACGTGTTTTATTGAACCTTTTTGCCCCTGTTCTGCCCTTTTCTGCTCAGAATTCTGAATGTTTTTGCTAAGAGCTACGGGGACAGGATACGCACAATCAGCATGTGCCCCGTCTCTTCGGGATTTCGCGCTCTTCTCCCAAACTCACAGAAAGTGTGTACAAAAACGGCTAATTCACTGATACTATACCTGGCATTGATATTATCTCATTTCTGATCAACGTAAGTTATTTATTTTTATAGATGTTATGTTTAGTTTTGTTTGGTAGTTATGCTCAGATTTTTATTATAGTATTAACAGTAGAACTACTCACGTCAAATATGTACTTTGGAAAAAGAGGAATCGCGAAGTGGAAAAGATGATCGATTTAATTATTTGTGTTAATAAAAACGCAACACATTGTGTTGCATAAAATATCTACTCTGTGGATTGCCTACAATCTTGGAGAATTATTATATACAATTCGAGAATCAGTCATTTTGCCTGTGGTGATAGTTGTAGTGTTAACACACAATTATTTTCATTTTAATTTTTACTTTTATTTTATTTTTTTTATTATGAAATCAGCATCATGTCGATTGTATCACGAATTATAAGATAGACTGTATAAACACGTTTATTATATTAAGAAAATAAGTAATACAAAGGCCGTTAAGCTATAACAATTAATTGTTAATTCCCTCCCCCGAAATTTTAATTTTTAAATTGTTGATGTTTTACAAAAATATAAATTTCACCAGCAGAACTTTGTTCTTGAACATTTCAAAATGAAAATTATGATTTTACTTGTTACAATTCATACATGATAATTCAGTTTTATTTTCTCCCAAACTATGAAATACTTCTCACTTCGTGAATTTCATAAAATGTCGAATGATGTTCGAGGATAAATTTCTCAAGAAATCACTTCAAATTTTCTTCCTTATACCCGCACACGACACAGATCAGATTGGATTAACAAAATGGCATGTCTCTCTTGCAGTAAGGTTTCGAAGAAAATGCTTCATTACGAAAACATATGACTCTATCCCCAATTATACGCCTTGGAAAATGATTGCTTATGAAAACCATTATAATTTGTGTGATCATCCATCCAAGGTTCGGGCAATTTATTAAAAACGCCAACGATAAGACGAGAAACAAATTAATGATGAAAATCCGCAGTAAACGAGAGAGAGAGAGAGAGAGAGAGAGAAATTTTGTAAACGTTTCGTGGGTACTCAATACACAGTAACGCCTAATGTCCATCAGAGGTCACTCTGGAGCAAAATAAGAGAATTAATAAGTTTATTTACACGTGTGTACTTATATTAATAAAACAATGTAACGTTTCGCTGAAGCTCTTATTATAACAATTAAGGATTATAAATAATAAATGTCTGTAATAAATAAAACAACAATACAACGCAAATAATCGACATTAGAAGAATAGCGATAAAGATAAAACTTCCTTGATATACTTTACTAGGAGAAAGTATTAACTATGGGTTGCAAACAAATAGCTTTTGCTAGTCTGCATTGTCTTAAGCAGATATAATTCGAAATGTGATATTGAAACTTTCTTTCTTCTAGTATTGGATAAAATCAAGTTTCCTGCTTGAGTTACTATGAGCTAGGTATTATCTAACGTGTTCGGTGCATTTCATGAGGTACAACAGTTAAACATCAACAAGGTTGATATGAATCAATACAGGTTATACCTTAACGTCAGAATGCGGCAAAATACTTCTATCGGTTGAATGAGCTTCTTATTCTACTTTCATTTAAACATAGGACTTTTTTTGCAGGAAGTAATCTGTTAAAACACTACTATCGTACTTTTCAAAATTGACACATAACTGAACAATTATTTATTTCTTAACGTGTATGTTGAAATTTCCCGAAGAGCCATAAATGCAAAACAGTTTGGATCAAGTGTACCCTGAAAAATGACGTTAAATTTCATATGCTGAATTACGTGTATCATAGTGGTTTGAAAAATTTCATAGTTACAAGTTTTAATATTTATTAAGCCACGTGCATACAAATTGTTTTTACAATCAAAATTTTGCACCACTAAGCTCACAAAATGACCATAAATTCGCCATTAAAATTCAAGTATTACACTTCCTATCGCAAAATAATATATAACTTGTGTTATATATTACGCATCACACTAACTGTGACACTTACTGTTAGTTCAGCAGAGAAACACCAACATCAAACCTAACACCAGTCCCTTAATGATCAGTTTATTATCAAATTTCCTTAAACAACAGTGAAGTTTAGTTACTTGGTACCAAACTTGATATTTGGAATGATATCGTATATCAGTGCTAAAATAGTGCAAAAACTTCTTTAAAACCTAACATAAAATCGGTAATATCTCTTGTTGGGTAGGAGCGGTCGTGTACCGCGCAGTGGGGCCAAGGGTGGGCCGAGTGTCCATGAGCCCCAGCGGCGGTTGCACCGGTAAGCTTCAACCCCAAAGTACCAGATTGTTTCACCATGTTCTCGTGTTCTCGCTCGTATTAACGGTAATCGTAATTCGTAGTACTGTAGTACTATCCCAGTTCCATGTACACTTATACAATCATCACACTGAAGATATATCACAATGAAACATTTTCAAAATTGTTCACTATATATTTGACAATCATCTTGAGCGTGTTTCGCATTTTTTCGATTTCTAAGGTCTCTAAATGTAATTGGATTTTTTTTAGAATCCTTAGAAAATGATATTGGGATAACGATTTTTTTTGTAACAAACAATTTTAATTCTGGACTTTGAATACTCCATTCATATCACGTTTAGGTAATAAGTTCAATATTTGGAACTTCGTTTGAAACTGTAGATTCATTGCTAAATAGTTATTGTAGTTGAAGTAAAAAATTAATGGACAATAATCATTCCATTGAAGTATCATCATGGTTTTAATCATTTTGAATACAAGTAGATATTAAATTAGCATGGGTCTATCTAAACTTTACAGTTTATTGTATTATGAGCATGTGCATTACAAGATTATTACTATTAACAAATTTTTTGCAAAGAAAAACTTCTGACAATATTGGACTTGCTAGAACTGATGAGTGCCCAGTAAGACACATTACAACACACATTACATAAAAAACTCACCAACTCTCACACGTTTCATACGACTTGTTCTTACATAATTGAATACGAGTCGTTTGCCATTGTTGTCAATTAGTTGTCTTAGGTACCCATAGTTCGAGTATTGTTACCGATAGTATTTACTGGATTGGTTGAATTTGTGGTACATTTATATATATTATATATTCATACATTATGTAAGCAGGGTAAGGCACTTAATATTAGCACCTTAAATATCTCCCTTCTTTGCCATAATGACGAGGTATTGTACAAGTAATTATACTATTTTAAGAGACACAAAATATCAGCACATTCTATCTATTTAACTCTTAGTAATTTTATAAATCAATTTCCAATCAATAATAATAAATAGGCCCATGTTAACACTATTCAAATACTTCATGTTTTCATTTGAACATTACTGTTATAAAAACCCTCCACTATTTCAAACAGAATGCTTGCCAGATTCTATTAGCAGAACTTTTATATCTCGAAAAAGCAGCATGATGAATTGCATTCTAAAAATCTGTTCGAATAGAGCAGATCGTATGCAACATATTCCCTTGATATCAGCTAAAATAAGATAATACATATTTTAGGTAAACTAGCCCAAGTGAAATCACGGCAACTCCTCAAATATTATAACCACCCTCTATTACCTAATAAAACTTCATGTGACTATCAGTACCTTCTAAATGAGAATCGATAACAACAGCCTAAGTGAATCGTGTGAGACGATCGTACGTTTTATTCAATTTGAT
The DNA here is from genome assembly GCA_910591515.1 of Cerceris rybyensis. Classification (NCBI taxonomy): domain Eukaryota; kingdom Metazoa; phylum Arthropoda; class Insecta; order Hymenoptera; family Crabronidae; genus Cerceris; species Cerceris rybyensis. The sequence goes on along the minus strand of OU342789.1, from coordinate 20,022,928 downwards.
TGGAACACCTCCTGTATGATTAAAAAAAAATCTTATATAACAATATTCTGTAGGCAACTATTTATAACGATTTTATAAGTGATGAAAAAAGGTAAAGCACTGCTTCATGTGACCAGGTTAAGTGTCTCACCCTGTATCTCTATCCTTATGGAATGCTTAGGAAACTGAACGCCGTATGTTAGTTGTGCATCCATTGTTCATTGTTTCTGTAACCATTTCTTCAGTGAATAATTCACATATAATGTGACAATGACGCAGACATGCAATGAGCTATACTCTAAAATTGCTCCGTGCCGATGAAAGTGAAAATTGATGGTTCTATACAACACATATAATAAGACATAAAGTATGAAAATATCAAGGATTAACGGCGCTGAACAGTGTCAAGTCACGCCGTGTTCTCGATATCGCAGAGAACCTCCTTTTCTTTTGGAAGTGAACTAAAGAACATGGACACCTAATCATTTCGGTGGCATGGGAAAGCTCAGTTCTTTCACTTTTTTAATGTTATTGGATTACCATTGGCGAAATGGGCATTTTTCAGCCATTTTTATTCAACGCGAGGAAGAAAGGTAAAACCCGGACGGAAGTGGTCGTATGTTTTCTCGAAAGCTGCCCTAAATTTCGGAAGAATATTAATGATGGCGGTATTAGGTGGAAGGGAATTGATCGTAACTAAAGGTACTTTTGATGTAATTCTTCTTACATTTTTATTGGACGTTAAAACATTTTTATTCTCATCGTAATTAAAATTCTATTTCCTGAAAAACTCTACCGAATAATTAATTAAAAGTGAACTTCTGATCATTTTTGTCCCTTGTAACGTATTTGTTCACAATTCTCAAAGCATATATTTACCAAGAAACATTGAAAATCAAATGTTTAGTGTAGAAACTTAAAAATAAAATTTTTTAATAATTTCACGTTAATAACAACGCAAGAAAAATTAATGATTGTCATATAGTCGATTGGAAAGTTGTTGGATATTAAGCGAACTTTAAGAAATTTGTTAAGTTTTAATCGTCTTCGATAATATCTGGCGATTAATCTTCATTACCTTATGAAAATAATTAGACTTACAGACGGGAAAAACGTTCTGCAAAGTATGAGGATGAAAGTAGATATTTCAGAAGGTACAGCCGGAAGATTTTACCGATGAGCCGAAAGTTTCAATTTCTTTTATTGATTCATCTTAATTTTTATCTTTCCGCAAGCTTCTGCTTGCTCTCATCCCTCATAATACTTCCTCTACGTAATATCAAATGCTGTTTACATTCATTAATACGAAAGTTCTATGATTAGAAGCCAGATAAGCCATTCGTCAAATTGTAAAGAAAAAAATTATTGATAGAAATTCATCAATATCAATTTTTCCATTTCTCTCAATTGATGTATTTACAACAAGTGACGTGGAAAAACAAAAGAATTGAATAGTTCAAATGTTTCACAAAAAATGCCGAATTTCGTTTGCTATTTTATTGGTCTCTTATCATCAATCCCATTTTTGGTAGCTGTACATTCTCCGAAAGTAAATACTTTGAGGTTGAAATTCACTATTGGTCCGGACTATTTCTATGTTTTATTTTTCCATATTTTTACTTCTCTATAGTATCTAGAATAGCCTACAAGTACCGTAAGAAGAGATGTTTAATTAATACGTACATATACGTATATAACATTATTATATATACATTTAAGTGCCGTAACTTGTACTGATGTTGGATGACTGCCTAGCTCATAGTAACTAGATGTTTCCAGCCCTTCCACTTTTACTATTCAGTAAGAGTTAACAAATCTAACGCTTCATTAGTTTTCACTAGGGCCTAGGCCAATGTATTTCAAACTGTTTCTGACTAAACATCAGAATGTAAACTATTTCTGTATACAATAATTAATTATAAGCGAAAGAGGAATTTTCAAATTGTTATCACATTAAATCATTTACTACAAAAAAAATACTGATAGTTATCGATAAAACATTTGATAGTAATTAGTTTACAGTCAGTGAGGTATCATCTCGATAATTCTAAATGCGTGGGCGATGAACTTTAAGTTTCCTAGTTTCTAGTGAAAACTAAAGTCTGTTTACGTTGAAGTACGTTTTTTTCTTCGTTGGACCCATAGCCCAAATAAGAACATTATACCCTACCTTGGGTGTCCCATCGACTTGAATATTGATCAACCTTTACGAATTAGTTGCTTCACATATGTAACAATTTTGCATTGTCTATGGATTTCGTCCTTTGGTCCTGTGTTAACATGTGACTTTTGTTTCCATTTCCCGAAAACGAAACAAATATTTCTATGACATATTATACATTTGAACTCTTATGCGTCGTGATTGCACGGCTATGGGTCGATTTTTCGCGTGGAAAACGAATATTTGAATTGAATACTCAAGCAAAAGAGCAGGAGAGACGTCTGGAACAGAACCATGTTGCCGAGACCGATGACGAAGACTACCTTGAAGAAGCAGTTACCTAGGGGCGAGTAATCTACCATCTACCTAGAACCTGTCTCTTAGTAACCTTCGACGTACATTAAGTGACTTTTTTATTATTACATGTTATCCATAGTAAGCAGAACTAGTGTAACCACGACGGGGTGATATCACTCGTTAAATATTATTGTTTTCCTTTTTGTTCATTCCTTTTATCATAAGTTTCAAAGATATCTTAACAATGGCAATTTTTCTGACCTTGATGTTCCGATTTTTATATAAATGATATAAAAATTTTATATAAATTTTATATGAAAAAATTCACGGTGTTTATAGGGTAAAAGGACGAATTACTGTAAGAATACTCTCTGATAATGATTCCTATACCACTTTATAGAAATTGCTACCTAAATCATTGACAGTTGAATTTATAAATATTGGTAATTATTCAACTACTGTTAATTTTCTTGAAGTATGTGGATATCGTGATGCACTGACATTATTCTTGGATGACAGAAGAGTACAAGTAAAATGAATTTTTGGGATAATCAAAACTGGAGAAATTTTATGTTTAAAAATTTTAAATTTTATGAAATTAGGAAGTTTCGTTTAATGACTCATGGGGGAGTGTTATCAGGCGTTACTAATGGCCGTCTCTATATGTACTACGTGTAGAATTTAAGCAATTCAGTATTCACATAATGCGGAGGTACGTCGAGAAAGTATAATAGAATTTTGCTTGTTTTGTATGCATGGTTCTTACCTATTACATTCGGCATTGAAATTTATTAGTTTCTGTTACTCATTGATATTCATTTAATGCGGGGTGAAATCCTCCCGTGGTGGTATAATAACGTAGTAAACTTAGAAAAATCGAATTAAAGAGACATTAATAGAAACTGGTTAGAAATAAATAGTAGTAAAACAGATTCGGTATCAAATTAACCTTTATAATTTAATGTTTAAAATAATTAACTTAGTTCAGGCCAAGGCTATCAACATTACAAGACCGTGAAGTACTATACCTATAAGTTTGGGATCGTGTTATTACCATCTTTAATGGAGCAATTGTAACCTTAGACATTTTATACATTGCATTACATATAAAACAAAAACAAAAACAACAAAAAGCAGTTGGCACCCTTGGCTATTTTCTAGGCTATAGTGAAAATTCTGATCTAAACTAGAACATACATCAATCGACCAAAAGAAGAGTACGTTTGATATACGAAAGATGAGTTGATTAAATGGTTACACAGATAAAGTAGTACATAAAAGGCGATTCTCGAAATCGTGGCGATTGAGCAATCGAATCAACAATTTATCCACGACTTCAATATTGCCTCTCCATAGTTCATAGATATTTTATTGATAGAATAGTAGATTAGAGTGTAGACAGTATGAGAGTGATACTTTTTATTTTCAGTGTGTTGTGTGTATATTCGTAAAGTTAACTATCTTGTATATTTCTCTAAACATATATATCATCTTTTTCATCGTACTGAACATCCACGTTTTACCAGCGAAATAGTACTTCAATACTAGCCTGTATTACCTGTATTACCTCGACATTATCACTATTATTACTATGGCGTTGAAGTTATTTTATTAATAGTATTTAGAACGCTGAATTAGACTAGTACAAGTGAGTCATTGACACGTGTACGTAGTACTTAGAAATTTCGGCATTAATTAATAATATACATGCATACATGCACACATACATATATAAATATATTTCTTTAGATACGTCCATCCATACATTACAAGATTGACAAATATTATTCTTGGTGTTATTACAAAATCATGTGTGTAGTTCCATTTTTCCGTAAATGATCATATTAAAACAATTCCCCCGTTTAGCGCTTGGCGCTCTCGCCGTTCAAGAATGAACTAATATAAATCTGCTGCTTGATGAGTTTTAACAATATAATGACGTCATTGTTGATCAATTCCGTGATTCTTCCATTCCTCCGATGTGTTGCTTCGTCAAAGCCGATTCTAAACTTCGCTTGGACCTTTCAGTGGGATTCAACAAAAGGATGCTTTACGATGCATGAATAATTAAAGTCCTAACGCTTTACTCTCGATTATCATTTCTATAATCTACTGTGTCACAACATGACATTTATGGTTTTCATGTATAATACGATATTACTTTATCAATCTTTCTAGCACAATTTTAAATGGATTTTAAAAGGGAAATACAAATCAGTCGATAAAGCAATTTCCGTTGTCCGATAATAATAATTTACCTTTTTCTTTTCTCCATAAATTGTGCCACATTCATCTTTCTGTTCCATGTATAACCACTGACGCTTATATCCTAACCTTCAAGTTATATTTCACAATATTTCATAATCAAATATTCATGAAATTTTCTTCTTACGTTCGAAAATAAATAAGCATGGAAAAATGACAGATCTCGAAATATCTACGAGGAACACATACATATTTCATTGTTCAACTACGAGAAAGTGGGACGTCTATTTCCTACCGCATTTTAAAGTATTATCAAATAAGATTCAAGTAACTGAAAGAGTCTTTTAGATTGTTTCAATTTCTTTCAAGTTTCTTATATCTCATATCAAACCAGATTATAGTAAGAAACGATTTGATATAAAAACACTAAAAATTATATTATCACAATTCTCTTGTTTAGTTGTTTTTAATAATTAATTTATCTTGCAGGCCGCTTTTTTGTTGAGAAACCATATTGTATTTCCAACGGATATAGACACACTTAAACAGATAAGATATCGACCCTGTTCTTTATATATCTTGGTTATATTATAGTACAATTTGAAAAATGTCTCCAATATTTGACACACGCAGTAATAACAAAAAGGAACCAGTAACTGTCACAGGTGTTTTTATGAGTATAGTATATTTCACAAAAGAGTATCATTTTATTTTACTTTAATCAAAATATTAGCTCAATTGTTAGTGAAATTTCAAAACTTGGCACATTTTTCAAAATTTCTGTACCCTTTCTTTTATCAATGAATCGCTAAATATTCATTCTAACAGATTTTCAGTTCACTCGTCATTCTACTTAAAAGTTTTCTGATTTTTCAATTCTCTCTACTATTCCTCACCTTCTTTTAGTAATTTCATTGTTGAAGCTTCAGCTTATTTAAATTATTTAAACCACATGCCGACAATATTTAAGGTATCTAGTTTGATTACCTAGTTTCCAACATCAAGTTTATTGTGTTAAATCTGTATAGTTAATGTAAAAATTATTTCTTAGATTTTTACCGTTTTACTTATTAGTTCGTTAATAGACAAATTATATGTTTTTGCAATGTAACTCCTCTTTAATTTATATACATGAGTCTTCCTTATCATTTACTACGTCCAGATACTTTTTTTCTGATTTTTAGTTATGATCCAGCGAGGAATACGTTATAATTGCCTCAGAAACTCGATAAAATTTTCACTTACAATACATGGCACACAAAATAAAAGGCGAAATTTAATATAAATCGTCCAACGGCATAGAAATGCAGCTGCATATTCCTCTGTAGCTGTAAACTTCCGACATGGACGCCATACGTGGCCGATAGAGACAATCCACACCATTAAACGTCGTGATAACCCATACAAATCACGTCGATCCACAATTTATAGTCCGTTCATACTCTCACGCTATCACGTTATCAGTTCTAACAGCTACGTTCCAGAAACGAGATTGCTCTGTGAAAATACTACACTTTCACGGTGTTCGCACGCCACTCTTTCCGTTAACCAACTAAGTACGAGGTCCACATATTCCTCTACTATTTATTACATGATTATTATATATTGTAATATATTTTTGGAAATACTTGTCCTATAAACAGTTTTAATGGTCTGATAAATTTTAGGGAACATATGCCAATTTTTACCTTCGTTTATTATTTAAGACAAAATAATTCTATATTTACTATTTGGCAGACGAATCAGTTTACAACGAAATATCTCTTATTATTTAATAATATTCCAGAATACAAACTCTTAACACGTTTACATTAAATAAAAAATGTAGTAATCCATTCTTGAAATTTAACTAACACTTAATGCATATTATTTTCGATACATTCAACTATTTTCGCAATCACAGATTTTGAATGTACGTAAATTGTCAATATTTATTTTGCTACATATTGAAATTGATTTAGAAAAACTTCATTAATGTCAATCCTCCCTTCCACACCCTCTCCTCGATTTTTTATTTTTTTTTCACATTCTCAGCTCTCTTCTTGTTCTTTATTAATATCAGGAGTGGCGGCAGTATACTACCACGGAACCGGAAGTGAAAATTCGAGCCGCGCGTATACCGAGACGCCGATGCAACACGTCCAAAGGACTGCGCTCCGGAAGAAATGTATGAAATCGATATTCAAATTGGACTATCGAAAATACGCACTATTTTCCCTACAGCCTTTGTTTCTCCATCTCTCTCCGTTAGTTCCACGTCGCTCTCTTTCCCTTACTTTTTTTTATCTTTTTACGTTTCTACTTTGTATGCTATGTATATGTGTATACTTACACGGAAAAATTCATAAATGTGTATGAATACTTGAGAAAATGGATCTAAACGTTTACACAAAAGAGAAATATCACACGAATATAAACAATTACACAGGAGTCCATGATATGAATACTTAATATACAGGCAACATTTTAATCATACAAATTTCTATATAGATTTATAAGTTATCCTTAACATGAACATGTAACACAAAATTTGTTAAACATACTGAGTACACGATATATGCAGCTACATTTTTTTCTTTTACGTGTAGATCTATTTTTTGAAATATTGATATCCATTTATGAATAGGACATACATATGTTAACATTACTATTTCTTCTTTACACTTGCTCATTGTTTCTACCCATTCTTCATTTTTTCAATTCTCCCTTCCACCGAACTATTCCTGATTTTCGAGTGTGTTTATCGGGATTCATACATTTCTACATTCATCAAATCCCCGTACAAGAAGCATCACCATTTAAGTTTTCATTAGTTACTCCGGGAACCATGCAATTCTATAGTTCACGTATCAGTGGATAATCGTAAGGTTCCTATCTACTACACGCAAATTTATTTTGCTATTTATCGATATTGACACATTACCTAACTCATTTAATGTGATATATATATAGTAAATTCAATATTACTCGGTGCTTCGAACTCGATTAAATATGAGAGTAAATATTTCCCCAATATTTTCGTTAATAATTCTACTTTCGCTTAACAGGATTATGTTCTATTCGGGGTATCACAGAGACGTTAGCGAATCCGTGACGAAGCAACACACCTGGAAAATATTGCTTTTCTATCTATCCTTCTATCATCACTGACGTCACCTCTTTTTCTAATTTGCCAATCAATGTATAATCGAGCGGCAATTAACGAGAGAAACAAATAGCACAGTCATATATGATCACCATGTCTATTGCCGAGGTGTAGAACAGTTGTGATCAAAGTTTTATGTTTCAGTGGACCTTACCAACGGACAACTCACCCCCAACAACAATACACCCTTGCTCACGCAAGCACTTTCTGGTACGTCTTAACAATGCCTTTTTTTATTGCTTTTCGGCTTCTGTTCTCTGTGTTATATTTGTTTATCTTTACATTATTCAAGATAACAGAATGCATATCACCGATAGGTGATATTCTCTAACTACATTTATTCGGAGTAATAGAGTTGCTTGGATTGAAATTAACAATTGTTCTAAATTTATCACTGCTTAAGGCGTACAATTTTGTATTGAATGATTCATTTAGTTATCAAGAAAATAGACAAGTGGTGCCTAACTAATAAAGCTATTTAGGTCAATAGTTTATATTAGATGTAAAACTTTACTTTCATTTCATGTAATTTATGTATATCTTACATTCAAGTTCAGTATATGTTTATTGTATTATAGTACTACCTACTTTCTAAAAGATGTCTAGCTTACATTTAATTGCTTGAGAATTTCGTAATTCTTACACGTCGTCTAACTAATTAGAAATCTGGAGTCAACTAAACCTTTTAGTTACCCTGAGAAAGTTGAAAAAAATGCCTATGTAGGTTGGGCTAATCTTTTATTCGAGGTAGGTTAAAAGAACAAGAAAGATACAAAAAACTGAAATACCAAAACGACGATATATTCGCCGTTTATTTTTTTATTCGCTTTCCACCTCTTCAGAATCTACGCTGATCCATCCGCCGACTGCAATCTGCTCTCAAATAAATAAAACTTCGGAATCGTACCCTGCGACCTCCTCGTGCCTCCCACTCTCTTCCTCCACAGGGAGAAAACTTTGTAACCGGTCGCCATTGTCAAGAGTTTAAAAGCTGAATAGGGTTTTAGATTGTACAGCAAGCTCCTGTACTTTCTCTCTCTCTCTCTCTCTCTCTCTCTCTCTCTTACACACGATTTGTCATACTCTGCCTCTTTCACCACCCCTAAGTTTTTCAACTCCTTCCTGGGAGCGACTTTCGAATTCTTCGCGTTCCTCTTCCTCGTTCTTCGCTTGGTCTGATTTTCCTCCTTTTATTCTCTTTCTTCGACATTTCTTTCTACGTTAATCCAAAGGTATGTAGGTCCATTGGATATAAAGGTTGGATGGGCCGAAAGGTCGAAAGAGAGAAACACGTGCAAGATATCCAGCAAAGAAATTGAACACATCTATCTCTTTCACCTCTTCGCTATTTATAACGTTCTACGGCGGAGTATAGTGTTTTTACAACGTGGTGGACAGTGAATCATTAATTTATTACTTGGTTATTTCTTTCAAGCACTAATTGTAAGTGATATTTAAAACATTGATATTGCACGGCATTTTTATAAAAATACTAGAATAGTTGTCAATAAACAGAATATTATATTCTTGATTACTGGAGTCTTATAGCATCAGAACCGATTTTATCGAACTTCCACATCATTCATATTACAGTTAAATTCTTTATAGAATTACACAATTACAAATATTTTTGTTATCATTAAAAATGGCAGTGCTATTCGTTTATATTGAAAAATGCAATTACCAAACTATTTTGCTTTGTTTGAGTAGCCAGGTGGAAATCAGGTGAAATCTAGTCATCTAGATTGCATAACTCCTATTATTAGCACATCTTAAAACACTTTTCTTATTGTTGGCTTCCAAAATCAGAGGTATCAGCAGATTTATAAGAAGAACTCTTTCTCACTCTTCCTCGTGAATTTAGTTTGTGATTTACGAAATAAACGGAAGTATAATTTCATTGTTAAATAATCAAAGTTACTCGTAATAAAACACTGTGCAGAAATAACAAAACCTATATTGTGACTTTTGTAGACTAGTGCCTGTGTTTTTTAAATTGACAAGTATCATCGTTTCTATTTGCATCATTTCTCAACGTGTTACACCTCTTCAGACCCAGTATAATATGCTTCTCAATGTGTTCGGGAAATTCCATGTTTAAAAAACGTGCGTATAAAAATGTTTATGCTTTATGTTTCTCTTGTAAACAGATATTAAAAATATTACAAACAAATCGCAAAACTTAAGTAAGTTCTGGATATATTTAATAATGTTTTTAATATATCATATGCCTACTGCTATATCATGTAATTAGGTTGCTTTGGAATCAGATGACTTTAATATCGAATCTGTGTCTGCCATTTTCATTGCTGTTTAGCACACAACATAATCTTTTAGTCCGCTTATAGTGCATTCTTAATTTGCTTTGTTCATTGTCTTATTAATGGAGGTTCATTGCACAATTTAAATGTATGTTCTATAATATCTGTAAGTGTCTATGTCTTACTTTTATTTCTACGTCGTGCTATATAAAATGTATGCATGTATATATGCATTTGCCATCAAGTATTGATTTAAAACTCAAAATAGAAAATGAAAAATGTTAACACTCATGAAACTTCGTATTACATACAAATACTCTATTACATAGAAGTACAATATTAATTTCTGAAAGCAAGCATTAAAAATGTATTCAGTTGGTTCCAAAAATGACTGACACTATTGTTACCGTAATTTTCCGATAAATACAATCACATCATATTCCTATTAGTGACTTAGTAACACGCTCAATGCTTAACACTTTAATGGCCTCATGTCTACAGTCACTCCGGCTGTCACGCACTTCTTGTATGAGCAGCCATTATAGTATTAATCGAATTTTGAACATAACTGACTTATAAATAAGTCGGTTTCGTCAAACATCTTTACTAACAATATTCCCATTTTCAAGCAAAGTCGACCTTATTTCTTGGCACACTTGAATTTTTTCTTTCTACACAATACTAATCTCGTATACAGGATGGTCTACGCAGCTTAAACGCCTCGGACGGCTTCCAAAGCTTGCATTGTGTGGTTTGAAATGACACATATACTCCAAGCTCCATGCGTAGCACCCTGCATACAGTGCAGGTTTCAAAAGTTGTTCCTAGTGTGCAGATTGCTCAGACCACCTGAATATATAACCTTTAGACCCATTCGGTAATAATACCTTTCAAACATCAAATTTTCATACATTGAGCATTTGAAACATAGTTGCATTCGGGAATGTCATTCCTAATATGACTACACCTTTCAACAATACCCCAGGAACTCCATAACTTCTTACTATCGGCATTCAAATGATTCCTATATTACAATAATTGCCAGAGAACAAGGGCTACGCCTGCTAAGCTGTCAAGCACAGCCAAGTAGTCGGCGAACATGGTCATCGAATACAGATGAATACTAAAAACATAGGCGCATTCGTTACAGTGATGAACAACTATCAGGCAGCAGCAGCGCAGGCCGGATTCCCGCCAGCATCGCCGCACGCTGCTGGGGGACACGGTGGACCGCAGGGCCGTTCATTCCCTGCAGCCAACTCACCGGGCCCGATTGACATGTACAGTTCGAGCGCCGCAGCTGCAGCAGCGGCTGCAGCTGCAGACTCCGCAGTCGCTAGCTACGTCCAGGCTGCAGCTAGTCCGCAGCCACCTACGACCGCGTTCCCCGCTATTGCTGTTTCGCGTGCTCCGCTCAACTACAGTCCCGTAAGTTTTTTTTTCAATGATTACTTATATTTCCATATTAACCATGAAGCTCTGAGATTTTAAGAACAGCTTGTAGTGGTTTATTTTTAACACTTTATCTAACAGAAGTCTATTAACACGTTATTGCGTAGCCGATTTCGGTCTGTTTTTCGGTTCCGTAGCAAACAGCGGCAATCATTTTGCAAGATCCTCGGGTATAACAAAATTTCCCACAGTGTGCGCCGTGGCCTAATATTCTTCCATAGAAAAATTTTTAATAAAGTTTATTCAAAATAAATATACTGCTTGTTTGCGAATTTATGTATTTAACAATTAAAATTACTATATGAGACAGCATTTTTACGTAGAACGTAGCGACGTAAAAATCTTGCAAAAAATACTGGTCCGGGGTGGAAAAGATTTGCGAAACGCCGTGTTATAAAGATCTTTCAACAATTTAAAATTGTTTAGTTTTGAAACTATTTTATATAATGCTGTTGTGAATGGCTTGTGTATATTACAAGATGTAACAGGGATAAAAATCAGAGGGAGAAGTCCACTATCAGTCCTCACTGGCTGACGCAGTGTATAACACTAACCATACCATACGCGGTCAATTGATTCGCCATTTTGTATTAAATGCCAAATTAAACGCCAAATTACCATACGATTCAATGGAATGAAAATTTGTACATTTTTGTGTCATCAAGTAAAAACTCATTTTCACCAACCTGTATTATATGAAAAGCCTCCTACAATTCTTTGAGAAAGGTATCACCATTATTTCATGACAAGTCAAAAGATCTGCTACAGTAAGAATAGGTATTCGGAAAGTGTCCGTAGGGCTAGTGTTAACGTGTTAATAAGAGCTTCATTAGACAACGACGATTTGCACACCGACCGATATTCTATTAACTGGGTGTTACAAATTATAACAAAATAAAATTACATTGCTTTCATGTAATAACTATTGTCACATTTTAATTTGAAAGTTAGAGAGTTAGGTACCACTGGCCTTCAGAAAGGAGTCACTTGACAAGTGGTTTGCTCCGATTCGCTCGACGACTAGAGACGTTCCTTCTTCTGACGTCATTTTCGATTCGAATTCGTGACTGACCGAAATAGTCGCAAGCTCGTTACGTCATCATGGGAATGACGAAATAAGTGTTTTGTATTCGATCGTCATTCGTCGATATCAGGCTTCCAGTAACGATATGATGGAGATAGGCGGTACGAGCAACACTCTTCCCATACATTGTGACATGTATACACCGCCAAAACGGTGAAGTCACTTACAATTAGCTTGTAGTACAGAGTAAGGAGAGACTTACTAGCCTCTCTTATAGAGGGCACAGCCTATTCCCATCATATCGGCCTTTGAAATCTGAGCTCGGCGAATGACAACCGAAAACTAAATACTTATTTCATCGTTAAACGGTTTTTCAGCCAGCCACATATTAGAATTGAAAATACGTGAGGATGAGTGGTGTCTCTGTCTGCCAAGCGTGTCGGAGCGAACCACTCGAGTAACTTCTTTCTCTGAGACAATGATACCATGACTTCTTCCCTCTGGTGGCCGGTGCAGCTCGTGCATACTATGAAAACATATATTACATTTAACAGAGTGAGCGGTAGATAAAGTGTTAATTTGAACATCAGCTTTTATTGAAAATACATCTTTAACTCTTTCGCTACGGCGCGCCGCGCCGAAAATGACATGAACATTAAGCGCGCATAGTCTTCAGCATTCGGGGCTAAATCTTTATCTCAAAAGCGATATTGTGACATTGTATTTAGAAGCAAAATGATTTTTGTTCATAACAATGTATTCATAATTTTTTCATGAACGTATTTTTGTATAGCACCTGTTTTAACTTGTGGTTTTATTTTTGGAGCGGTGACTATAGTCACCCGTCGGGTATAGGAGGCATCTTGTGGCCGGTGACTATAGTCACCCGTAGTAGCGAAAGGGTTAAAATAATTATAGCAAATTTAGAGCAAGATTCTTGTTATTGTATTGCATACTTGAAACTAATGAGATGACTTACGGCTGTCGGACTTTTTCCTTGCCGAAATCGGCAGAGTCTGAGTCTCTGTTACCTATGGGAAATTACCTTCTTTCTCACCAGGAATTGCATCAATCCCATTAACAGTTAACCCATCATTCCACCATGAGTAGACTACTTGCTATGTCCTTTATTGTGAATTAAAATAAAACACACAAAATGTGGTTCCAAATACTATTATAAATGAAAGATACATGTTGCATTACGGTTGTGCTTGATATGTATACGTTTAAATTGGGCGCCTAAAGTATTGTGCAGTCCTGAATAGAAGTCCAGCGAAAGAGATGTTCATAAACTTGCATAAAAAGTGATTTTTTATTATAACAAATGAGAATGATGTGAAGATTCTCGTGTTCAATCCATTCCAAATTAATATTTGTAGCACATCAAAACCTGCAGGTTCCTGTAAACACTAAAATTTTATTACTTTATGATGCGTAACGCCAAAAGAACAAGGAATGTCAATGTTCAGATTAGACAGACCTTGTGAAAGCCCTCTTTTATCCACGTTTGCTCGCGATACTTCTTTTGAGCACCACACAATACGTTCGAATTGATCATCGAAGCTACTTTAACGGTCAAATTGCGAGCTTATTCTAAAACTCGTTTTGTGGTATTGTGACGAATGTCAAGGAAGATCGACTCTAGCAAATTCTCACTACTACTTGGATAATTCTTTATTCAAGATCTCATTAATAAATGTCAGTTCAATTCAGATGAAAGGCACCGAAAATATTAGAATTTTGTTTCCCTTCAAAATTAATACTAAAACGTTTCTCCTATTTCTGTTATGTTCATTGCTATTGTACACAACTCAAAAAGTATTATGAAAAAACTCTATAAATCTATATTGTTTGTGCCTTATCTTGTTCAACATTGAATAACCTCTTGCCGTACGATTTCTTTCGTGACTGCCTCCGCAATAATTCACAATGAAATTGGTAAAATAAAAATTGATCGGTGATTCTGGATCTATCGTATAATTTAACGTAATATTAATATTATCAAAATAATTTTACTGTGTCGCATCTCACCGATACTTTCAATACGAAAATAAGTTTTGCAAAATTTGAAAAAGTCGTATCCAATCACGAGTGTCGCTTGTTATTGTACCAAGGGGTTACATAAAGAGTTCCTTTAAAAAATCTATTTTACACGTCCGCAAACACAACGGATGACATAAACAATCAAGTTAATTTGATTAACTATAGTATACAGGCAAAGATACGCATCAGAAAATTCAAAATTACTAAAGTTTAGGTAATTATTCACATGTATTCTTTAAGGCATTCGATTTATTCGTATACAAGTGGCAGAATGTGAATACATAATGAAGATTAGTCTGCTGGCGGTGGTAGTCATGTGATATCCGAAAGTGAAATGAAACGCCAATGTAACACCCCTCGTTTGACTCCCAATATTTACGTAAAGACGTACAGTGCGGCTCGGCCAACTTGGCACCTCAGCGGCGGAGCTTCTCGCTTTCAACCGCCTATTCGCACCACTTTGTTTCTTGGAATCCACTCGCTCAGCCTCTTAAAGGAAGCACCCGACAAAGTCGTAGCATTTAAATATTCTCACTAGTTTGGCTGGAAGATCGAGACATTGTATTACATTGTTTTCTCGTCGCGCACTCCGTTTCATCAAGTTGAATCTCCCCATGTGGTGAGGGTAATTCTGCCGGAGTTTATCTTGTTTTTACTATAGAGATGTTAGAAATCTGGTGCCTACGCCGATGTCCTCACTGTCGCCACCCAAATCGCGTTGTCTCCTTTACTTCGATCTGCAGCGTTCTCTCTCTTTGTCTTTTAGGTCGATTTGTATGTATAGCTCTTTTAACGAATCGCGAGGTAGAACGTCATGTGCCTTCGTGTACGTGTGACAAGAGGCATGACGCTTGACGCATGGCGAATCAGACTCTGCCGAAACAGGCCTACCTCCCAGGTGCCAAGTTGGCCGAGCCGCACTGTATATATGAGGCAATCTTTTCTAACCAAATGCAGTACAAATTTTATCGTTAATTTTCCTTCAGATATAGGGGAATGGGGCCCAAAACGGTCACCATAAGGTTAAGTGAAAGACTGTATGACTGTAAGACTGTATTAAAAACATGTATTAATACAAAGGCAAGAAACAGTGTTATTGCTATTAGATGCTAAATTTATAGTAGTTTGATAGTCAATGTTTAAATTTTTCATATATCTCAAAAATATGAAACTGGAACCCAAATAGGAAACCCTTCCTAAAACTTAACACTTTCATCGTCTTACATAGAATGACGCTTATGAACATTTAACAAAAAATGAATTTCTCTTCCAAAACGATCTACGAGTTACATAAAATTTTAATACAATTAAAAATAATCTACTACCAACAAAGTATTAAAATAATTTCAAACTAAATAAACTTCAAACTTTTGAACCTTTATAACTTCAATACTTGCAATACCAATTAATAGCTACATTCTATTCAATGAAACACTGGGCATTGCGGGAATGCTCGCTTTGACCTGCTCACTTTGCCTTTTGCGATATCCTCACGTTCTCATTAAACCTATCCTAAAATTGATATCAATATTTGCATGCAAATATGATTAAATTAAAGTAAGATAAACACAATACACTAAGCACATCTTGATAATAACGTAGTTTACACACTGTTAAACAAAACACATTCTACATACCTTCGTTTTCTTGCATAAATATGTCAAAATTATTGTTTTTCGCACACGGGCCGTACTGTTTATCGGAGATGTGAACCACGACTACCGCGGACTGAGGCGGTACGAGGGGTGCGGTCAATGGGACACGAGACCGCGTGAGGTTTATAAGCGATGATTTTGAAATGGGTGCTCGCGTTAGGCTGGTGCCTGCATTAGGCCCCCTTCCCCTACTAAAAACAGTAGTTGTCAAACTTGTTTAGAATCTTATACATGACGGTTTCTCTACAATTTTGTAGATCACTCGCAGATCCTTTAAAAGTACATATAATTAACATACTACTCAAACCAAGACATTTTTTAACAAACAATTGTTTATCCTAAAAAAGGAGAATCTTAATCGTCAAATGAACATTCATTGAGATAGATATATCTGCTTTTTCTGAACCAATCAAAATGTCAACTTGTAAGTGGCCCATTTGCGTGTTCCGGTTTAAGAAACAATAACCAAGTCTAATAAAACTAATTATAAGTGCCAAAGTATGTTTCGACCAAAACGTCTGCACACTGATGCACCTGTACAAGTTTAATTAATTTTATGATTTCATTATAGTGAACAAGCCACAAACAATTCCTTTTTTAGGATGAGCAGTTGAAAATGTATTACAGTATCATGTGCTTTGATATTTTCTTTATATTAAAAGTATAGTCTATAATATATTTTGTGCTATGCTACTGAACATGGCAGTAGTAATATTCATATAACTAGTACACTAGCTGTTTAAATAATTTGGTTATAAGAAACTGTTTTTTATATAGACAATCGCAAGCATCTCTTTCCACCACATGCTAACTTTAAATACTGCATTAAAATTCTCGTTTCGTGTCATTATAGGGCCCTCTGATACCAGCGGCGTTCACCAACGGTTATCATTGAACCTTGTTAACATCTAATAACAGGTATGCTTGAAACAAACTATACTTGTAAGGGATAATTAATAAGCAAATCTTTTGCAATCGTACAAAATATTTTTATCGTTTCTTACACCATTGAGAAAATAACAATGAGTTTAATAGAAATATAAGATTTTTAAAAGTAGGTAAAAAATAAAGATTAATAATATTTCCTTCCTGAATTACAATCTTCTCGATTGATATACTCATCGTTAGTAAGTAATTTGATTATTTTCATGCTCCTGTAACAGCTTTACAGAACAACCAAATGTTACTTTTGTATAATAATTCAAAATATTTTAACGATTCAAGCACAAGTTTCGTATTACTACAAATTATTATAATTCTTTAGTAATATTTTTCTGTCATCTGGTAACACCAATCGAAATCAATTTGTGGGTATATCTCATGCTTGTTTAACCAATTTTATTCATTGTTAAGAATTCAGAAAACAGTAACATCAACGATTAAATAATTATAGTCGTTATATTTTGGGTTCTAAACAAAATATACTAGGCTCTAGCAGATAAAGCAAAAACTATTGCATAATATAAAAAATGTTATGTATTCAAATGGTTTTTGTAAAGGAAAATTTCTTATTTGCGTATGCTCAGGTCACCACATTCAATTCGTTTTTGCAGAGCAAAAGTAACTTAAATATTTAAAGGCAAATTTTATTTGCATTGTGGACATTTTTTATATGAAACGTATACTATTCTAGTTTGAATGACATTAAACTTGATTAACTTCTTGTCCTCTAATAACGAGTAACGTCAGTGATGCAAACAGTGGAATATAAAGCCATATTTGTTTTCTAAAAGCACTCAAGTTAAAAATATTATTGGATCACGACAGAATAAGATGATTTTCATGCCATAACTTTTATTTTTAGCTTTGCACTACATATACCGGAAACCAGTGCCACAGTATCTCAGTAATATTAGGGGAACCGGAAATTAATGTCGTTTTTATACATTAAATTCAAAGAAATAAATTTTCAACAAGATTTTATTTTTAATCAATGATGAAATCACCCTTGTTATTAATAATATTTAGCCATCTAGTATGTCAATTTTCAATGCCAGATCGATAAAAATCAATTAGTTTACGAGAAAAATATCTGAAAATGGCATTTTGGATGTCATACAAATTTTCAAATTTTTTGTAACATAAAATGTGTTGCAGCGATCGCAATAACAATCTTTTGCATTTACTAACATCTAATGCTCTTGGATAAATATCGCAAATGTTTCTGGTATCAACTGTTGCCTTACCACCCTTGTCAAACTCGAACAGCATGCAATCCCAGTGATATACCTCTTTCGGTATTTGGCCAAAGACTTTAAACTGCTAAAAAATGTAAGATTTTATTATTTACAAGTAAACAAGTTGCCTTAACCATAAAATGTTTGTGGCACGACTTTGGAGTACGTAATGAGTTAATAAATAAGAAATAAGTATTAATATTCCGGTTCTCCTAATAGAATGCTTAACTATAGCATGTGCAATCACAGAAGTAAGAGATCGCAGTGCAAGGAGTTAAAAGAAAAAAGAACCTGAAGTTAAAAATTAGAAAAATAAGTAATAACTTTATCGGGCTACTTTCTTTCCAGAATTCAATAGCGCGACTATCAACGATATCAAACAGCTTGAAACAGTTACCCCTTGTCCCCTTTAAAATGCATCGCATCGTTGTCCATATTAGTTCATAACGTTTAACAAATCTTTCTGTTAGGATGGACGAGTGGGCAGAGCGCAGCACGGTTGATTGACGGTACATTGAGCAATATGAATGCCACTACGGGGGAAATTATCACGAATAATCGTTCTCTGGATGGAAAGGGGACGCGGCAACATTGAGCAAGAAGTATAGAAGAATCGTTATATAGGTAGGAAATGTGTGAAGGGATTGAGCTTCCCAATTATACGTGAATGCAGAATATGTTCAAAGGGCGAAAGTTTAGGAGAACTGAAGAAAGGCAGTAAAAAGAAGAGGAAAGCGTCAAAGACAACTGCAATAGAATAAGAAATACAAAATATAATATACATCATAATCAGCATCCGAGGAATATGCGTGGAAGAATAACGGGAAAAGAGAGGAGAAGGATGTGGAGAAAACGCATGAAACAATAGATAGCAAAAGCTACAATAATACCAAGTGTGGTCGAAACTGCGTATTAACGTCAGCCCGTTCTCCAACATTAATAAAAAAAAATAATAATAATAATAACAAAAATAATTATACCAATACCAATAATAATTATACCAATAATAATAATACCAATAATAATAATAATAATAATAATAATGAATTAAATTAACATTATTAACTGCTAAATAATAAGCGACTAAGTATAGAATATTTAAATACTATATATATATATAAATAATTGATAATTATTAGACAATGTATGGTATACTTAGTATTTAAAACGAAAACAGGAGAATACCAACTTACGTACGAATATTATAATTATTGATTATTATATCTACAACATTGTGGCAATTATGAATATTGAAAAGTGCGCAAAACAAGCGTATATATACGTGCGCAATATACATATTATATATAAATATATATACACAAATTATTATATTCATGTACGTTCGCACCCGGGAAAAATCTTTTTCTCTCGGAGCTTTTGCAACATAGAGGCAACCGAAAAGAATAAAGCACCGGAGGCTGGCTAAGAGAATGACGACGTAGATGGGGCAAGGCTGGAGCAAACGAAAGCACTAACAGAGTGACTTCGCCCTTTTCCTTTGTTTCATGCGTGCGCGCGAACGCATATACCTACAGTGTGTCCGCTACTTCACAGGATACTCTTTACCATCTGAATGGCGGAATGGCACTTCTGCCGCCTCGGCGTCGTCAAGCCTCTCTTCAGTTTCCCGGGTGCGCAACGAAAGAGAAAGAAAAGTAAAACGAAAAAAAGGGGAGTAAAAAAAAGAGATAGAGAGGCGAGGTTACAGTATACACGCGTGTCAAATAGAATGATGTTACAACGCTCCTAGCATTACCTATCGTGCGAGTGTGAACAACGCAACTGCCGATAAAGCGAGAGCGTTCATTTGCAGAGATCTACATAGGTACAGTTTAAAAAAGAAAAAAAAAGAAAGCCGTTCTAATTGTAAGATTATATATACCGGAGGAAGAGAAAAATCGATGAAGAAGAAACGAAAGAGAGGTTAGGTTTTCGCGACTGCAAGATGGCAGACTAAGCTAGAACTTTATGGCTATTCTAGCATCATTTTCAAAACTGACACGGCGAGAGTTGAATTTAATCGGCTACCGTATAGCTGTCCAATTCGATTAGTTGCAATTAGCCACGAACACACATATTACGCTGACATGAATTATTATATCATTGATTTACCATAATGGTGTATATGCATGACCTTCTAGAGAAGCCAACACATATACAGACATATATTAATACTGTGACGTTTGAAATGGAATGTACACAGTATAGGAACTCAGACACACGTAAACACACACACACACACACAGAGAGAGAGAGAGAGAGGGAGAGAGCGAGATACACACGAATCAACGGCTTTTTGAACAAATTGCACCCTTTAAAGAACCATATACCTACAATTCATATAACGTTACACTATAAAAGATACATTTAAAAAGTACATATATAAATATATTATATACATATATTATGCAGTTATATAACGTTTCGTCCGCAATGTACAGAACGTTAGTTAATGGCGATAGTAATACTCGCCAATTTAATGCATTAGTGCATTAAACAGTGAAAGGACGATAATGCCGATGGAGTGAAATTCAGTATGATTGCGTGTACGCAAAAAAGGTAAAGAGGGAGAGTGAGTGAGTGAGAGAGAGAAAGTGTTGATGCACGAGAAATAGGAGATGAAACAGTTACATTTTTAGAATTACAAACACAGTCACCTATAATATTGCGATTTAATATAAGGTATAAGCGGGCTAGCAAGGAAAGACATAAACGTGAGAATGAACATTATGTAAGTAGCTATAAATGAGCAACAACTGGACATCAAGTGTGTACTTTCTTCTTTTTTTCTTTGTGTTTTAAGTATTTGCATACTTTTCGAGCAAGGACGATTAAATTTTCATTAAAATTAAGTTCTATTTATCGAGAAGTGTAATTGATCAAGAAACAGGCAGGAAATGCAGGAAATTAATATAATCGGTGATTTTCTGTTACTTCATTTGTACACTATTCCTTAACAGAATAAGTCTATCGCGTCCGATTTCAGGAATATCTACGAATTCATCATAACACCTCATATTTCAACAGAAACGGCAATTAACACCACTTAATTAGTCTTTTGATTTATTCTCCTACAGGAAAACATTTCCTACCTGTTTCCAGGTAGTAAAACCGTCGACGTGTATAGCTCGTTCTAAGGAATTATTTGTATTCGGTTGATGTCATCGGTCGAGCTGTTCGTTGCTATACCATTATTACAGCTTTATTGAATTCGCAAGTGATAGTCTACGAGCGATTAATTATTAAAATTACAACAGAAAAAGAGCAACGGAATATACGTGCGGCAATTATTCAGCACGATTATTATTGTATTCAACAACAGGGTAAACAAAAAAGTGTTTAACGACTTTTTCAATTGGGACGCGTGTCACGTCGAACGGCGGCCATTTTGTTTTCCTGTGCGCGGATGTTGCATGCGCGCAACGAAATATAAACAAGTCAATTCTTATGAACGTTAGCAATACTGTGTCATGACCACAAATGGATTAAATAAATGGCAAATAATTAAAAAGGAAGAAGGGGGAAAAAGAGTACTAAACGACTAAACTATATTGCGGGTATTGTATTCTTAAGTTTGTAACACTATACTCGAGGGAACGACACTCAATGGGGATGAGTGAATACGATGGAATACGAACTACGGTCGCGTAGATTTCACAATACACTACGATGATATTTTTCGAGTGAAACAAAATGGTAGCTGCTTCGTTACGTCCCAGGACTAACAATAAGTACATGTAAAAAGATGTATGTATTACATCAAATTTGGTAATCGATATTCGTGTAAAAAAGTGAAAAGAACTTTAAAGCCAACATACAGGACAATATTTCTGAATTCTCAAATGGTAGACATTCTCTAGGGTGAAGTTGTCCAAGGATAATAAAAATCCTCCTGCCTTCTTGGCCTCCATGTGTTACCTTGTTACTTGCAAAGAGACGATACAACTTGCGCGTCATCGATATTTTTCAGTTCTGACAGCTATTATGTATTTAACATGTAATACGAATTCTGCAAATGAGACCCATTACTTCTTAAGTATTTCCGACATATAAAATAAAGAAGTTTTGTGTGCTCTTCAAGTTTTTATTAGAGACCAACTCGAATGTGAATATTAGTATCAACATTCGAACATAATCGCAAAACTCGAAGACAAAAGATTTCTTTAAATTTGAGCACAATTGAAAATTGAAATTGAGGGATAAGTGAGAAAAGAAAAAATATCAAGATCATTTGGCAAAGTACCATTTTCGAGATCATTGTGCTTTGTAAACCATCATGTGTTTACAGCATCGACTTATTGCTGTTGATACAATTCACCTTCTGATAGAAACTTTGCAGAAAGAACAACATTCTTCACATTGTTCGTCGACATACTTAAGAAGTAAATGGTCTCACTGACAAGTTTCGTATTATTAATGAAGTATTTCCTGATCCCAGAAAATGAAAAAACTATTGAACGTATTCTGCCCTTTCTTTCTGAATTTTTGTTACAATAATCCAATGAATTGCTGCAACTGATATAATATAAATATCATTTGATTGACAGATAAATGCACACAAATGATAACTAAACTGCACATATTCATGCAAATGTATATTGAGTGTGTAGGTGAAACTCCGTAATAGAGTATCTAATCGCTACCTGAACCTATTATTAACAATCTTTTTTTAGATATTAAAATATTAAAGTTTGTTTTTTTAATGAAAGGCGTTTTTAATACAAGAAGAGTATTTTCTCTTTTATAATTTCTCATGAATTATGTATATATTTACCTTTTATTCGTATGGAGGTATATACAATTTCAATGTCAATGATTCTAAGTGCGCTACATCTACATTTATATATGTGGCAAATCCCCACGACGTCAAGTTATAAGCAACACACATTCTACGTTTTGCATAACGTGAAAACACTTCAACTGTTAAAACAACTAAAAATATTTGTCAAAAGTAACTCATATGTCGTAATGGCACAGGATCATTGAACGGAAATACACAACGAACGGCATGTACATTATTACAAAATATACAAAAAGCTTTATTCATTGCCACTTTATCATGTTTTTAATCGTATAATACAAGATTTCTAAATACTCATTCTCAACATACAGTTGCATAAATAATCGCAGTTTCGTGAAAGTCTCACCGCTTCTAATTCAAAATTCTATGCGTGGTACGTTATTCTTAAATTCCCTAATTTGAAAAAATTAAACAAATTTGGTTACATTTAATCACGCTCCAGCACAATTATTTGCAATTATCTGTGGCGATCAAACTATTTTTCGAGAATATAAAACTATGTCATATTTTCAAAAGTTATTCCATAAATTTATATATTGCATTAAATGCAAAAATTATTCGCCATAGCTAACTGGAGTTGCACCAACAACTTTAGTGTTCAGTAAATAGATAATTAATGTGACGAACGTTCCTCGTTACTAGCTTACGCTATTTTCTCAATCGCTATGCTAAAAAAGTCGGCAACTTCGTCTTGAAATGAATTAACACTGGATTAATATGTTCATGAAAAAACGCCCATTGCTACACGAAATATATGTGCCGATAATTATAAAAGTGTTTTAAATTGAAGATTTGTACAATTCAATTTACCACCTATGCCGCGAAAGGAATGCATGTAGAATGCAATCTGATTCAACATTCAAATCGAACCATACGATAAAAAGAGTGAGCAAGTCGAATTTAAATCAGGCCAGAGAAAGTCTTGCGAGAGCCTTCTTTTTAACACTCCACTGTGCAATTACACTACAGTGACATTATTTTCTATAAATGATACAAAGTTGAATTGTCATTCACACGTTTATACAGAGCCTAAAGAGTACTCCACAAGAAGAGTTTAAATATCTTGGGACGAAGACTAAACAATTTATACCACTGCTATAATTAGCGGTACATATAAGTTACCTAAAATGTTTTCGACCGGTACTGTTTTCCCAAAATCGGAACATTATCTTCGGCGAATCTGACTTTTCTTGCATAGCAATAACTATTAATTGAGTCTTTGTGAGTAAGCTTGTAATCGTCGGATGGGAAATTACCGGATCGATTTGTCTTGTAGCGTCAAATGAGAAAATTTTTACAATTAGTGAAAAATCTCTGCTGTAAACGTGTTAATCTGACAAGTACGTAAATTATTCACATTGTTTATCAGTGATTTTGCCGAGCGTATGTTGCAAACCTATTTACTCCTTGGACAACTTTGTTATGATACTTTCACTTGTAATGGTTACTGGGTCGTATGGAATTAACGATAACTTTCCAAGTTATTTACATACCTTTTCTCAACTATAAGTTCATATAATTGTGTTTTGAATGTTGATAGAATGTTAAGTAATTCAAAACTTGCCACTGAATTAAATCTTAAAAAGTTCTTAATAAGTTTTATGAGATGGTAATAAGTGAATTATTATTTAATAATTAACTCTCTGGTTCCTTGTGGCTTTGTAGTAACCCAAGACACACCTAGAGCTTTTATTCTCTAAAGGCAATTTTCTAACTTCACTAAATGATACAATTATGTTCTCACAGTTATAAAATTCTTTACAATTCAAGGTTTAAAAATCAAGTTAAATTCATTATTTAAAATAGTATTTTTATCATTTTTTAATGTGCCATTGAGCAATTGATCTTCACATACTACACAAAATTCGGACTATAGAGGGTTAAAAAAACAAGTTGAAATTTTTTATACCATTTATCAAGTTCGAATTCGACAGGATGCTTAAAATTATCTTCTCAAAAAGTAACACTTACGATATTTTAAAAACAAGATGGTAATCTCGTAATAACAAGTTTAAAGACTAACAATTAGTAGACCCAGTGCCCGGTGGAAAGTGAAAAAAGGGGAAAAACTGAGCAAGCAATCGTATCGTTCACGATTCTGTTTTCATAGACGTACCAGGTTCCCTTTTTGAAATTTGTTGTCTCATTAGATAAGAACAGCTATCCGAACAAAATAACTGCAACTCCAGAAATTGCAAGATAGGGATGCACTCGATGATTGTCGTAGCTTTGCGACTGTGGTTATCTTTCCATTACATTCTTAGATCCATCGTGACTGATGAATCAAAAACATTAACCCTTTCCACACCATGTACAATTATGAAATATTCATAATCAATTATTTACATTACTTGTAAAAAGTCGGACAGCTTTTGAACCGTGTTACTCCAATCTTGACTGATTAAGGAAGAACAAACGGTATATTAAGAATAAAAGTATAACATAATCAAAACTATGTAAATCTTTTCATCAGTTGATAACTTCCTGGAGATCACTTTGTTGCGGTTATCTTACGCAAACCAGCATTAGAAAATCTAATTATGTGAACTGATCAATATCTAGACAATTTGAACACTTTCTTTCATTTCAAATTTGGATTGCAGATGTCGTCTAAATTTCGATTGCACTACAAAATAAATAAACATTATAACCGACCCAAATATGCGATTAACTTTTAATAACTTAATACTTAAAGGAAAGGTGAAAGGCATACTCAAAGATCCACTTTAGCTTGACAAGAATGTAAATATCGTATTTGGAGTGTAAAGGGTTAAATGTTTCATCATAAGGGCTTCATATGTGATGAAGCTCTGTTACGGAATGAAATCAAAGGGAAATAAACATTAAACACATAAGGACATAACACCAGCTCGAAGAACATAAAATTTAAACAAAATTTCTCGTTACGTAGGTTTAAGGGAGACGTTGACGCGCGAGATTGTAGCAGAAGTGTAAAGTAGAAGGCGACGAAAAAAAAAACACGCAAAGGGAAAGAGAAAAGGGAAGCGAAATGTAAGATGAAGATAGTCATAATTAAAGTGTACAAGTTGTAACTTTTCGCAACTAGAGTGAAAAACGTACCGAAAGGATTCTGGGTACCCATTAATGAACATAACACGGGCCTATTTGTAGTTGCTTCGTTGTAATCGTCGAATTAAGAGGACAAATTACGCAATGAATTACAAGTATTTAAAATTGTCTCTTAAACTGAAGCAATACAAGGTGTATCGATTTATAGTGGAAAAGTGCAACAAAGCGTCGTACATTTCGATGGTTCAATTTAGAAAGCAAAGTTCACAGTATGTTGGAAATGGGCACCGAGATGACTTTCAACGAAGTATCCTCTATAAAGAGAATTATGTATAAACATATATATATATAAATATATATATATACATATTCAAAAGAGATCTACGATCAATTATTAATTAGAAGATGAGAAAAAAAGTAAAATTGCGATGATCATATATAATTGTGAGTTAATAACAAAAAAAAAACATGACGATAGGAAATGTCGCAAGACTATTATAGGTGAAAAAGGTACAGGAGAGAAGAGCAAAACAAAATATATATGTGAGTACAGTCCACGCGTTTATATTTATAAATATAATGAAATATATTAATATTAAAATATTACATCTATATCTAGAACTAGTATATAAAAATATATATAAATATAAATATATATATATATATATAAATATACATATTGAACGACTAAAGGAGGCAAGAAATATATTATGACTATATATATAAAAAAGGATTAAGACGGAAAAAAGATGATGAAGATATGAGGTTTCTGGAGATGAACAGATATATTGAGACATTGTTTTATGCATTTGTATATATATATAGTTATTGATGTTTTAAAAGCTAATAATACTATTGTACTGAAAACTTGTTCAGTCACCACCGATTGTGTATGAAGAGCCGAGCGGGGATGGAACCGGAAATAGAGGGCCGGAAGGGTACGATAGAGGATTGGGTGAAAACACGAGAAATGCGACCGAAAAAGTTCGACGTATGATGCAATCAGTTATAGAATTTTGCCGCGCTTGTTTTTGTACTAAAAAAAAGAAAAAAATCACGCGACAAGAAAGCCAAAGTAATTACAGCGAAGTAAGTGAAAACGAACGTTGATTGCTGGATCACTGAACGTGATGGTCGTAACAGGAAAACAGACACATACATATACACGCATGTTCAAATAAATAAAAACGTACATATACATATGTATACACACAAAAGTATATATGATAAATAATAATTACGATAATCGTTTCGGAGAAAGCAGCTCGAGAGACATATGAAACAAGAGAAATAGCGATGATATTGTAAAGAGAGTGCGAGAAAGGTATTAATTAATTACTCAATGTAATGATTAATCGATTATTGTTATTTCATACCCAAATGATGAAATTGATTTTACAACCCATGAATTTAAGTGGAAGAGTTTTTTAATACAATACACAAACACACACGTATACAAAACAGTACACGATATACATACACGAACGAATGCAGCGGTAAAATTTACGATGTTATTGATACGTTTAATTGCATTATAAATTATAATTTGAGAAATTATTTGGATTCATTAATATTAATAAGATTTTTTCCTTTGCATAAGTATCCCTCATTGTTCGATGATCTAAGAGATACTCATAGACTATTTCGTCTTTTATTGCAGAAATCCACTGTTTGTAATTAAGATCGGAATGAAAGGAATAATGTAACACCATTCAATCGTACAATATTTCATAGGGAAAAAAGCAATATTAAGTAATAATATTACAAAGAAAGCGCATTAACGAACTCAACATAATCAACTGTAAACAATGATACACGCTAAATCGTACGTAATTAACTAATAACTATTACGCGTGAGATTGATACGTAGATGAAGTAGTACAGTATGCGGACTTACAGATACAGTAGTCGACTATATTTATCTGGAGTCCCATTGGTTTATTGGACACGTATAACTTGTTAAGTAACTTTGCAAAATATTTTATCGATCACGGTTGGTAAAGTAATATCATCCGCATGAATGCCAAGAAATAGAACGACCTAAATCATTTTTGAACTGGTACAGACATCATATTAATATATGGAACTGTATTTTTAAAGCATGAGCGTGACTTATTCGCGTCATTGAACTCTAAACTTACGATTTCATATTCTCTTGAAACATGAAACTCTTCTGTACCCTCCAGAGATTTTGCTACTTTACTATGAAAATACTCAACAAAACACAATGACACATTTACATACATATTCGTGATCTACATATTAAGTACTGGATCTAAAAGTACGACATTTACAATCTACACAACGCAACACATACCTATGTATACACATTTTACGCACAGATACAAAAAAAGTTTCATAGAAAAAGAAATATGAAAGAAATTTGACTTCCGTCTATCACTAACTCGTCAATAGCAATTCTATGGTCACTTTCTACGCACCCTCTATTTTTTTACTATTCGAGCTATGTTTCCTAAAGAGGCTAGTTACAGTATATCTACTTTTTCTCACCGGTGGAACGCAAGTATCCATATTTCGTTTCGATTTCCTCATAATGAAAGCTGATGTTTAAAGACAACCAAGAAACGTTTGCATGGAAAAACGTGTTGATCGAGATTTAAGTGAGCATGCTAGCAAAAGGAGAAAAAAAAGTATATCCCCGTCGCTCTAAGCGCGATGTTAATGCATCGAGAGAATTAAATAAACTTGCAACAGTAGATAGATAGGTAAAAATTTTCCGAACGTCGTTTAAATGTAAACGAACAAGATCTGACAGCTTGGCTATGTAATTTGAAGAACTTGAGTGCTTTTCATCCATAAAGTCCATCAAATTTGACCAGTGCTTTGCGATTAACTAATTACAGTCACTTTGGTCAGTGGATAAGAAAAGTACTCCAGAAGGGACACGATTAGTTTCATTAAAATTCAAGTCATTGTAACATAATCAACCGATTGAGATCGTGCATTCTTCAGATGCAATTTCGCAGTCATGATGTGTAGGGACCTAGTATTGAAGATTACTTTAACTCACGCGTCATGAGAACACACATGTAAACCAGATGGTTCGTATGTTTCGAATTACTTTTCTGTTAATTTAAATTATTCATAACAATTATTATTTTTATTCGTATCCTTATTCTTTTTATTGTTGTTATTCTTATTCTTTGTATTATTATTATTATTACTTACTATTACTACTATTACTACTGTTCTTTTTTCCTTTCTCCGATTACTCGGGTTTCACTAAACTCAGGCGGGACGTTGCCAAATTCGGTTTATGAATTCCAGCATATTTAAGAATATTCTCATAATACTGAATATCTTCGATACTTCAAATTGAACGTTTCGGGCCTGTATTCTGATGCAATTGTTTCAAGTTTTATGGCACTGTAACAGCAGCGCATGATGGTTCTGTTCATATCGTCAGTCCATTTCATGCACTGTCTCTGTTTGCCAGATTTGGTTATTGCGGGTTACGCCTGCAAAGCATTCTTGGCTGGGTTTATAGTGTTGTTTTGTTGTGTTCTGTATTGTACATTGTCTTGTGTTCTATTATCGAATGTATCTATTATGTTGGGATTTCTCGACAACGTCCCGCCTGATCAAATGACAGTCATCGATGATTTTCATACTGGCGTGCCAAGCATCAGCTTCAGCCGCGATCTGACGCTTTTCGGTCTGCGCACAGTGGTCCAGCGCGAGAGATAAGCCGCGCTTTTGCTAAAGAGTCAATTTTTTTATTATGATATCGAATCCTAAATGTTTATGAATTTCAAAACTGACAACTTAATGAAGTTTAATAAAAATTTTAGTTACAAACACTTAAAGTTCAAACTTTTTCTGAAGTTGTTTTCATTGTGACTAATAATTTTTAACTAACTGCGATGTGTTTTGCGCTTTTTGCGATGATTTCGAAAAGATCGAAAACTTGTGCAAGGTGCCTGAATAGCTAAATTGAAGTTCTGGATCATTGTGTGACGGCACTGTTTTTTGTTCTGTTTCTTGTCTTCATTGTCACGGGTTCCCATTTTAATCGTCTCATACGACAAGCAGGACTTTGGGCCTATTCTTCCCCGGGGCCCAAACGGGGTGTATTATTATTATTGCTATTGTTATTATTATTATTATTATTATCATTATCATCATCATCATCATCATCATCATCATTATTATTGATTATTGTAAATGTTAGTACTTGAATTAGTACACTGTGTGTTATATCATCAGTTATTATCACATAGCGATAAATCACATTGTTATATTTTCATCACATTAAGGAGACCTTGTTTCTCGCTAAACAGATATATGTTTGAAAAATGAATCGTGTATTACTTTCATACATAGTCACCGGAAAACTTCAATTTGTGAGCGAGTGGATTAATTATATTAATGAAATACAGTTGCTGAAATGCATTAAATATAGCCGAGAATCACAGCTTAATAGAATCTGGCCGATCTTCCAGAGAACGCTCCTCAAATTCAATATGAACCTAATGATAACCCCATATGATATGTATGTATATTTGTATATATATTATATATATTGTATATATATATAATATATATATAAGTATATATATATACATAATATAAATAATATTATATAAATGCTATATACGCTCGCAGGAGCATTACGTATTATAATAAGTATATAATCATGTAATTACACGTATACACATAATCTACAATTGTTAATATCTTCCTTATGTAAAAAAAAAGTAACGAGAGAAGTAACACTCACCCCCTTCACACGTGCTTCGATGAAGTTTTCACTAAAACCGTGACATCGGAATTCGGCTAAAATTGTCAGCTCCGTTTGGCAATTAGATTATTTTCTATATTTGGTGCCTGTGAGATATTTAGGTAATTCTTTATCTGACACTGAATTCTGTGGAACGGTGGATAGAAAAGAAAGGGAAAGATCATTGTACACAAAGTGTCCAGTCCACGATATTCTTAGCATTGCGCTATTTGTAAACGTTGCCTACTAACATGTATGATCGTGCAAGGGCCTCGAGACCTCATTAATCATTATTATTATCATTGTCATTATTACCATTTTATTATTATTATTGTTGTTGTTGTTGTTGTTGTTATTATTTAGTTAACAAGATAGAGTGAATTAAGAACACGTCCTTTGCTTAAGCGTTACTTTCGAAATCAATAATCTTTTCTGCAGGCGAACTGAACCGTTTACTGGGCAAGAATTCAAGAAAAATTAATCATTTACAATGCGATAATCATTGACAATTCAATGAAAGAGAAATATTCGATTCATTTGAACGACAAAATATTATGAAACAATTTGCATCCTTTCCTGGAACTCGATTCAGTGCTGCATGCTATCAGAGCGCCGTGGTCTTTTATGATCTGTACAATCATGACGTTATTATTGTTCGTTTTATGGTACATGTGTATTATGTAATTCTAGTTTTTATTGTAATTCCCCAAGATTCGTTTGTTTTTTTTTCTTTGTTGAGACTATGATGAAGCGTGATAATATCGTTCCGTTTCCTTTTGCGTTTTCAGTATTCTCGAGACACAGGCGTGTTCGTATTGTATAATTCGATAATTGTTATTTGTTTCAATATCTTTTAGTTCAGGGTATGAATCAATAGTTGGCGATAATAATGTATCTCAATTATGACATTGCACGGGAATCTATAAGATTCTTCTAATTTTACTATTAAATGTTTTTTGTCGTTCGCATTACGATCAGGGTTACTACTTATTGGAACTGACGCTTTGGATTGCTTAAAATTTACATTAAAGGATAAACGTTTTATTATAATCACGAGGCAACTATTGAAAGTAGAAGTTTTTCAAAAATCTCATTAACCTCCATTTATAAAGTTCTTTTACAAAACTCACAAAGTACATTTTGAGAATAATTATTATTTCTATTAGAATAAATATGCAAACGAGGTAAATATAATTATCTCAAAAGAACAGGACATACTGATATAATTCCAATTTGTTTCAAAGAAATCAGAATCAGTGGTAGCCCCGATTGAAATACCCATTTCACGTTTGCTTTCAAAGTTACATATCAAGTTGATCTATAAGATCTAAAAATTGTTTAGTAGCTTAGCATTGTACCGCGAAGAAATGTGGAACTTGCGATTTGAAAATTTCAATCTGATTTGATTATGTTGTATACTAACGACTCCGTAAAAACGAAAAGTTGTAGATCAATCTGTTATTCGTTTTTACTACGAATGAAATAGTCGTCCACTATCACAGTGTTATGCAAACAAAACACTCACTTCCATAGAGTAATTCCCAAATAAAGCCATTACTAAAACTGACCGTTAAAAAAAGAAAGGGAGAAAAATCATGAAAAAAGATGACTTCCATCTGCAAAGTAATTCCTGAAAACATCATATATTGTATTTGTATCGCTGTATCTATGCGAAAAATGATAAATGACAGACTCCAGAAAATTCATCGTCCCATTCATTATTAATTTTATTTTAGCAATTACTTTCAATGCTGCAACTTTTTTTTAGCGAGAAGCTAGCAAAAAGTTTACGCCAGAGTTGTCCACGAACAAAGACCCTCACATGCTACTACCTTTGTGTTATACTCTCACCATCTTCTGAAATTCTTCTAAGCTTTAATAATAAGTGAGATCATTATATTAAGCCTTAAATTCTTAATTCGACACAGTGTTAGGCCCATGAGGTCACATAAGAAACAAAGGTTTTGTCGCATTAGAAGTATGTTATACTAACTTTTATAATTTCTCTTTACTTCCTTTTCAGCATTGATTGTATAACGTACAATGATTACTATTCGTTAGCGAATGGGATATAAATGAAAGGCAAAATTTCAATATGCAAGAGAAAAGTTCGAGTATGACCACCTGTGTCCAGCACTGGTGTTAATTTCAAAACACAATATTTTAATCAGATAAAATTTTCTGCTATGTAGCATCGGTATTAATCTTTAGACTCTACTGATTCGTAGATATGTAACATTATTAGATAATTATGGGTAATTCAAACAATATCTGTTGTAATATAATGTTATATCAACAGCATTAAATTCAATGGCAAAGTGGGGGACGTATACGTTGTAGAAAACCTTGGACAGCTCTGAACGATGTAGACAGTATGTTTTATGGATCAAGAGAGCCTAAATCTTGTCATTCACATTGTCAAATTAGGAAAGACTAAGCCGTCGGTAGTTACGTCGGCGATTCGAGGAGAAAAATAAATGTTTTGATATTTTTTACGACGCCTCGACGTGAGGCAACGAAGTCGAGAAGCATGTAAGAATGAATGGGAACTCGGCGGTATGGTACACAGCTTGCAATGAGGAAACTTGCAATATAAAGAAGCAATAAATAAGCCAGTTTTAATTCCATGTATATTAAACAATTATTATGTGGATGCTTAAACAAGATTTACTGAATTAATCGAGCAAGCCAAGGTAAAAAAAAAAACTAAGATGAAATACCGATTTTACATATTCTTACTAATCATAAACGATTAAAAATACGTATAGCAACATAAACTATAAAATTATGCAATTATGTATGGATTTAACTGAGCAAAAAAAAATGGTACATAATTATAAAAAAAATACTGCACGGAGAATGTAACCGTGGCAGATGGTAATTTAATCTTACATAAGTACGTAAAGGTTTCAATTTTACACTACCGATAATAATGAAATAAGGATAAGGCTATATAAGATATATAATGATGATTTATAATAATTATAACATTGTACAGAATATTTATGAAAAGACCCGCTGCTGGCGATAGAGCCGCACGTTTCTGTGTTCGCTACTTGGCAATAGAAATGTTCATCTCTGCAACATTGACCCAATAAATTTGATTTGGAATATGACAAAAACTTTCGAGGATTACATCGAACATGAGAGAAACGATGCGCGCGACTCTTTATCCAAAAGCGGCCAGACTATAATGGATGTTTTGTAAGATACGACAAAACGATTATGGATTACATTGGGGATCGCGTTCGGAGAAATGTATAGTCGATTTGTTCGATAATGGGGATTGATCGAATTCACTCGACGATGCCTTTCTCGGTTGAAGATCGATGAAAAGAAAATAATAATAATAATAATAACCGCGGCTCTATTCTTCACGCAAGATTCGAGCATAGCGACGAAAGCGCAGCTCACGGCGAAATTCAAATTCCCTCGATACGAGTGGAAGTGGAAATTCAAAAACAAAAAAAAGAGAGTAGAAATGAAAGAATAGAAAGTGAGAATTTATCCGAGGCACTGTGGCGCAAGAAAGGGCCGATAATCTAATTCATTGTGTATGTATACAGACAAAAAATAAATATAATATTGCGATTATAAATATTAAACTAAATAAAGAAGAACAATATTGTACCCCTCTGTACATATAAATATATATTATAAAACAATGATTATTACTATATGATTTATTATGTATATGTGTATATATATCTATATATACTATATATGGAAGTATATAAATATATATATATACATAAATATAAATATATCTCATGAATTCACACTATTATGTTTATTATTGTTTACTTATTATTAAAATATTATCATTGCGATGATAACGAGAATAATGATGACGATTATTATTATTATGATAATATTATTAATATTTAAGAAAAGGTTCACAACGTGCCGTGTGTATGTGGGAATAAAATATATAATATAATGGACATTGTTCAATTCAATCGAATGTTTGTTTTCTTTAATAAACCCTTGCCATATCCTACTTCCAAATAAAGTGCTGTGACAAAGTGCTATAACATCTTCAAAAATATTGATATATGTCAACCATTCATATTGAAAGTGGTTCTTTTTAAATCGAGATATTTAGATTTTATGTTTTACCTTGTCCAAAAATATTGATGTGAATTTCCGAAAAGATTTAGTTGTACTTGTTACCTTGGATACTTATTATCTTCCCAAAAATATTTTTGTATAATCATTGAAAAATCACAATTTTTCTTTACGGTAAAGACTCTTATGCCACTTTTAATATAAATGGTTCATGTGTTACTTTATAACACGACGTAAACATCATAATATCCAAAGCGGCCGTGGCAAAACCGAAATAATTCAAATACAGGAGATATCGAAAATCGTAGAAATCCAAAACTGTGCTATCCTCAACTAAGTAATTGTTAGCCAACTGTCATAATTACATATATGAATAGTATTTTTTCTTAGTAAATTGACACATGAATTAAAATACGTTGAAAAATCATCGTTGTTAAAGTCATATGAATATGAATAGCACTTGTGACGAAAATTAAAAATTATTGCAAAGATTAAAATTCTTAAATCTACACCGCAAATTGATCATCCCACGCCAACATGACTGATTTATGCAGGACTCGATACTCGCATTATGAAATCTACATAAAAGTAATAACGATTTCCTTAAAAAGGATGCCATGAAAAATTCTGAAAATAATACAAGCGATCGTACAAGTCACGATATATCAAAGCTCATAAAGAAGATATTAAAAATATTAGAATCTGAAGGTATAAACATAACATTATTCATACTCCGAAAGATTTTAAAGTAACGCAGGGTACGGTTACGATCGTGTGTCAACCTTCACCGCACGATGACACTACGGTTACAATTCACGTTAGCTGAGAGTGCGTTAATCGTGTACAAGAAAACCTGTACTTTTTAGCAAAGAGGAAAAGGTTGTGTACGCAATTCCCCGCCCACGAGAGACGAAAATCTCGATCAACATTTTCCTCCTTTGGTGATAGGAAAAACGAAATCAGCGATTTAGTGTTGCTTTTGGACGCATAAGATATCAATAATTAAATGATAATGGAATTCGGCCACAGTTTTAAAATGCCTTAACAAAAAATAAATCAAATACAGAAGTAAAATTGTCGCAACTAAAACAAGGGAAATCTAGCCGCAATTAAACAAGGGAGACGACTCAGGTACCACTAATTTAAAAGTATGTAATGAGCTAGCGCGAGCTATTGTATTCACTTTTGTTTATTTATATATCCCTTCTTCTTTTTATATTCCCAATAAATCTTATTAATGAAGTGTTTATCCACGATATCCGGAATCGTAAAATCTCAATCCTACATAAATAAATTCCAAAACTGACGCGATTATTCTTCGTTTATATTTGTCGTGTACCTATCGAATTGTAATTGCTTTGCATATTTTTCATATATACAGAAATTGTATACATCCAATAAAATATGTATAGGTAAGTATATATAAATAGAGAATCATAATTTTCATAACAAATTTTTGAGAATTTATCGAAACAACTTCGTCGACATGGTTTTATCAACCAAGTTTAACACATGATCAAAACTGAAACCTAATACGTATTAAATAAGTAATGCTGATAATTCCACCTAACTATATATTACATTCAGTCGTGAAAATTACATGCGGCCCTGAAATTTTGAAATCTCTTTGTACAAACAGATTATCAACCCTAAGATTTTTTTCTTCCTTATTCGTCGGTACTTCCCTCCCTTTCTCAATGTCCTACCATCTCCACTCATTTTTCCCATTTTTCCCATTTTTTCCGAAACAAAGCCCTATATAAACAGGACACTCCTTCCTTTTTTCTGGATTAGTCTACAAGCGAACGTCATGCTGTCAGTGAGATCGACAAAATTTTCAAAGACAGTTACTGCAAATTCTATCTTTAATTTGTAAGTACGAGAAATGGATATCCCTGCGAACCGACTCGTGATACACGGCTACATTAACTTTAATTGTTAATTTAAGAATCAATTCATGTAATTGTATTTCGAACGCAATTCATTGTTAATAATTGAACATACGTGATTTCAACGTTCTAGTTATTTTCAATTTACTTCCTTCATCTTCGTGTAACTGAGCAACGATATCCCATATTCGCTCAAGCCGCTCGGAGTGAATAAGATTATTTAGAGTTACGGGTAACGTTATAGCAAGTGGCCGACCAATAAATAATGAAGTGTAATAAATCTACTAGTATTTATTAAATTGCATTAAAAAAATATAAATATATATAATCAAAATAACGCTAAACTACTTAAGGAAGTTCGAGCGAATCTAATGTAAGAAACTTTTTCCAACTTTAAGCTTTGAAACTCTGTATACATGTAATTAAATACTCGATTGATATATCCTAAACATTTTAAAACGATCCTCCGTCTAGTTTCTTTGAAAAAAAAATGTTAAAAATTACATTTTTTAAGTCCTTATACACAGGCTCTAATGGCTGATAAGCTGTACTCGCGTCTTTTCCGATTTTTTTTCGATATTAACCTCCCAACTTTAAGGAAAACAAAACTATGTGTAATAAACTTGAATAATTGTAGAATAAGATTAGATTTCAATAATATAACCTTATCGATGTAGTTTCATTGATAATTTAACATAAACTTTATTTATTACTCATGCTTATTGGTAGCCGTACACGTTACTGAACGTTTGACAACGCTGCGAGAACAGCTGAAAAAAGTATAAGGATAGAAAAAGAGTTAGAGACAAAGAGAGAAGATAGAAAATTTATTTTGTCACCTTAGTTCAAAAATTGTAGTTTGAAGCAAATTAGAATAATTTTAGTTCTTGAATAAATCAATGAATAAAATATATAAAGTTATAAATTAATGAAAATAATATCGCAATAATTATATTATAAAGAAAATCAACTGTGTTTATGTTTTTAAAAACTAAAATATTAGATGTCAGTATGAAAACGGGAGTATAATCTCAAATTAAATAAAAATGTAAATAATTACCTATACATTTTTTTCTTTTCTTTTACAATAATTGCAATTTTTGATTTTGAAATTATTGTTCCTGCAATCAATCCGAGTTTTGTTACTCTTGATAACATTTTGAGTCCATTTCACAATATTTTTTTTACAAAATCGACCGTTAAATCTGTGCATTTTTGCAAATTATTTCCATTCACTCATAGACTAAAACACTTAAATTTGATAATGCTCTCTCCGTGCTCTCTAACTATAGTACATAGGAAGAACAATACGCTGTTGCCAGATCTTCTTATTCAAACTGATGAGTCAAAAGTCACGTAGTCATTTCGTTACTTTTGTTAATTAAATAAATAATATTTAACAATTTTTGGATTAGATATGTTATTGTAAATTGAAATAATGAATTTTTATTACTATTACAAGAATTGAGAATACAGAAAAATTCAATTACTATTTTGAGTCATTAGTTACGCTCGAACTTCCTTAATAACTCGTAAGAAAAAAAACATAAATAACATAAAAGAAGATAAGACCATACGATATAAGGAAACATAAACTATATAACGTCCGACCTCGTTTGATGGAGAGCACGTTCTGCTTTTAGGCCCATCCGCGGCAGCACGCTGCACGTCGGGACGTCACGAATTAAATCTAAACAGTCGATCATCGCGACGTCTCTCGCCACGACACTAGGAATGGCGATTCTTTCGGAAAAAGATCGATTTTTACATAAATCGATTCGAATCGTAACCTGATGAATCGATTCACAAAAAAATCGAGGTCTAAAAGATCGATTTCTAAAAAATCGATTTTTTTTCAAGTTTGCATTTACAATGTAAATACAATTCCATTTTATGAAAAACAAGAAAGATACATAATAAATGATCTCTTACCAGTAAAATCAGGGATTTTTTTAGTTCAGGGAATTCGATAATATCAATTATTTTTATTACCATATTAAAGTATCAGATCAAGTATAGAAGAAGACATTTATTTCGCTAATCACAGTATATATATATATATTACGACAGTCAGTCAATCAAGGCATACATAAAGAAATGAATGACGCAATATCAATCAACAAATACAAAAAGTCAAAGATTACAAACGTAACTTTTTTTTCATTAAAGAGTGGCGAAGGAAACTAAGCACACTGCCATCTCGCGAGTTTTTGAGTAATTAACCCTCTAACCGGCAACATCGTAATATTACGGGTACATTCAACTAGATAAGTTAAGTTAGCGCCGGACTAGAAGCAATCTTAATGAATTATATCTCAAAAAATTGCTCGCAATTTGCTCATCAAGAATGTAAAATTGCTCACTCTGCGCCAGTTATTAAAAAAAAGTTATTAAACAATTTCGTAACAAACACTGATTTGACGATTTCTAAGTTATTCGTGTACGAACAGGATCCTTTCTGTGCTCAAAAGATTGCGATTAATTTGCTCATCACTGCCCCATCTTTTTATTTGCGTTTTATTAACGTTTTTTGAGTTAAAAATAATAATTAAATTTTCGATGTTTTAAGGCCTGGGAAAACGACAATAGCGCCGCTAGGTTTGAAACATGGAACTAACACCCAGTAAAAGCGGTCCTCAATGCAAATCGGAAATAACAGTTCCGAATTTCGAAATTTTAATTCAGAAAACGTTAACAAGACGCGAATAAAAAGGTGGGACAGTGATGAGCAAATTAATCACAATCTTTTGAGCCCAGAAAGGATCCTGTTCGTACACGAATAACTTAGAAATCGTCAAATCAGTGTTTGTTACGAAATTGTTTAATAACTTTTTGTTAATAATCGGCGCCGAGTGAGCAATTTTATATTCTTGATGAGCAAATTGCGAGCAATTTTTTGAGATATAATTCATTAAGATTGCTTTTAGTCCGGCGCTAACTTAACCCATCTAGATTGCTTCTAGTCCGGCGCTAACTTAACTTATCTAATATAACCGTACTCTGATTTGTCCGTTGCCTTCCCTACCACGCGGCAGATAGGCTGCCGCGTAAGGCTTCCCCCTCCATTCGCTAGATGGAGCACCAGCCTTTTACTCTGTTTACTTTTCGTGCCATCACAAGTCTCGACGGTGATAAGTTCCATTTTCTACCTTTTCCTTATATATCGATACCCGAACAATAGTATTCTGTTTTATCTACTACATAGTATACTACTATCGCAAGCTAGCTATAGGATGCAATTATCTGTGCTGCTATTGTATATCTATCAACTTCTCTATGTACATTAAATACAAATTTAGCCATTTCGCAATATCAGTAGATATAGTATAGTAATACTATTGTAGTAATATTATATTATTTCATATCTATTCAATTTTTGCAAAATTGATTACGGCTTATACGCTTTAATTTTGTCCCTTTCAACATTAATACTATTGCTGTTTCTTTATATGTCCATTTAGTGAGGGATAAAAGGATTAATATTACTCTGTGCAACGTTATAACAGATTATTGGACTTTTACACAGTTGTACAAAACTTTACTCTTGTGTGTTACAAAATTCAGAGTTATTTTTCAAACGACCCTACGATCAGGCACCTTCAAACACAATACGCAATACGTCAAACATAATACGTATTATGACGCAATACGCAAGAAAAGTTTTGATTTTCTTTACGCTTATGTTGTTATAGTTTACTCAGTATTCACATTAATTGATATCGCAACGAAAGATTGTCGTGTAGAATCTGCAATACGATTATTTGGGCAGCATTGAGCAATTGAAATCTTTCGATACTACTTTAAAACCTACTCAATATACGATCTCTAGTTCAATAATTACATTGTGATAGCCGATTTGTGAGATAGCTGTCTTATTCCGGTAGAGGTTTTCAATTATGATGTTTTTTAATGACTATAGGGGAGAGTCGGGTATATTGTACCACTTTTCAGTTTCAGCAAAATATCTCGTTTTGATATTAATTAAAACAAACTATTTATCCAATGTCACATAGTGTAGAGCCTCGTTTAACTTATACCGCAAAATCAACACCATACTCTTAACCGATTTCTCAAAATATTCGTTTTTCTAAACGCTTTCAGTTGGTACAATTTACCCGACCAGTCGGTTTAATTGTACCACAGGTTCGGTAAATTGTACCACTAGGAGTTAAGGGACTTTCAAACATGATAAATGATTAATTATTAAATAATATGGTTTTCATAATACACAATACTCTTAATGACAATATTTTAATTATTATTGAAAAAGTGTTAACAAAAATTAAATCAATATTTCTTCAATAAGTAACATTCATAATTATGAAGAAAAAATTAAACAAAAGTATCAAAAACGAAAGAAATTTAAACAACAACAAACTTAAATACCTACTTATAAAATTAAATGATTGCTTTTATGAAAACGAAATAAATCATTTTTACTTAAAATTATTATTTGGTCAATTACTAATTATTTATTATAATTGTTTTGTACTGAGATCGAATTATTTATTTTCTTTTAACCTGTTTTAGTTCAAACAATTGTCGCAAACATTTGGATTCGATGTACAAGTTTCGTCTTGTTGAGTAAATTGTACCAGTACAATTAAGACAACTACTGGTGGTACGATTTACCGTACTAAGAGATTTAAAAAATATATATTTGTCACAAAATGATCTCAAAACCTAATACGTTCATTTCTTTATAGTTTGAGAGGTGATTATAGACCTGCTTAATAAAAAATATAGCAAAATTCTAACTTACCATTTTACTGAGTAATGTCCTTAGGTACACGCGTCAAAATTTACATCAGACACTAACAAAAACGTTTTTTTTCTCTCAAACTGAATGCACTTGCCGGATGCCGTTACAAAACGAAAAGTAGTTGTGGGTGCTGTCAGTGCTTAGTTTCGTGTTGCCAGGAAAAAAAAATAGTGGCATTTAGTTGGAAATTTTAAGGTGGTACAATTTACCAAGCGGTACAATATACCAGACTCTCCCCTAATTACAATTAAATAGTGTTCGTTCTTACTTATGAGCATTTTGGTACTATTACGTCATTACCTGCTGTTTCGAAATGCTGCAATGAGTTTATATAGGTTTGGTAACGAAATATAAACATAATTGAAGTTTGAATTTGTTGATGTAGAATATGAAGGTCCTATGTTAGATTTGTCCGTAATTTATATAAAGATTGTCATGAATTTATTCAAGAGGGTTTAAAGCATTCATATCTAAGAGGAAATAAATATGAATTATCATATATCTTTAACAATGCCACACCACAGCAAATACGAGCCGTTTATTTCGACAGTGACATAAATTCTTTCAAAATAAACATTCAAAATAAACGGCTCATATATTTCTTACAATTAGCTTTTTTTCGAACCGCTTCACCTAAACAATGCGCCGATGTTGTGCGTGATTAACTATTGGTTAGACATTTTTTATTTATCTCTATTAGAACTTATTTTCGATACATAGCGAATTAAAGTTTTAACAAACTGCATCTACGTTCATTGTATAAACGGAGATAGTTACTCTGAATCCATACAACTATTTATAAATAGAACTTAATATCTTAGAAGTTGTGTTATGCAAACATTACTGATAACAATTCTGTGTCATATGATCTCGAAAAATTGCATTCTCGTCGAATGTACATGGAATTTCTAAACTAGCGATTTTTGATCAAGTGCCTATATCATGAAGATACTATTGTTACAT
Source organism: Cerceris rybyensis (assembly GCA_910591515.1). Lineage (NCBI taxonomy): Eukaryota > Metazoa > Arthropoda > Insecta > Hymenoptera > Crabronidae > Cerceris > Cerceris rybyensis. The sequence goes on along the minus strand of OU342789.1, from coordinate 19,980,275 downwards.
GTCCTGCTGCTCATTCTATTTATATAAGCTTGCATTATACTTGTTGGTTTACTGAAAGCACGATAACAACTAGGACTTCTATATACACTGTCGAAATATTAAGCGGAGGAATTTTATTTTACTAATTTAATTCTAAATTATTGCGGAGGCTGTTCGAGAAAAAAAATCGTAGGGTAAGGGGTTAAAGTACGCACCAAAAACTAGATCGATTAGAATTTTTTGACATTCCTCTGGAGATGGCTACCTTAATCGGCTGAAATATTTTTTACTCTTTAGTCGAAGTACTTTGGAATATGTATTTTTTATTCCAAAACAGTATCTACAATATGTTTGGAAATTAAACATTTATTTTACTTTTGGCACTTTCAAATACTAACGAAATAACGTAACAGATAATAACGTACAACGCGTGCCAGTTGTAAATAATAGAAAAGAGACTTTCTGGAAAAAAAATATTTTATAACAATACTGCCCTGTGCTTTGTTTAAATTCTAAGATAAATTTCAGCTGTATTCAATGTATAACTGCACATTCGTGACCGAAAATCCGTATGGATATATCTTTTCTACTGACGCACTTTACCTATATATTAAATGTAATTAGTTAGAGAAGTGATACTATCTGTAATAGCCATATTGACGACATCGAAATATTGTTGGAAAACATTATACATCGACATAACACGAAGGGAAAACTATGGATGTTAACGAGCATTTGGTAGATTTACAAAGTAATAAGGTATATAGGAGGGTATTTTCATAAGAATCTGCTGTTCACACTTTACAATAATTGTTATATTTTGAAATTATACATTTCAGTATACGAATAGACTAGCGAAAACCACCAAATGTATAGAAGTATATTAACATGTAATAATTAATTAGCGTTCCGCGCAAGAAGTTTTTTGGCCCCTTCTATCCAAGGAATGTAGGTGCTCACTCTAGTATATACGTCTGGTGCACCACGTGCGCAGGGTCGACCGAAAGACACTATTCCAATTTGAGTATTGTTAGCAACCAGAGGTCCACCCGAATCACCCTAAAATGAATTACAATTTATGTTATCTACATACTACATTTAAAGTTTTGAGGTTCGTAAATTGAATTTTTTTGGACAATTTAATTATTAACACGTTAAGCGCCACGCTCGTTCTTAAAGCACTTTCCGTTTAGGCCCTTTATTAGAAAAGATATCTTTCTATTTGTTTTAACATACTACATTCATTTTTGATAAAATGTTCTATTTTATTCTTAACTCCACTAATTGTGGCTCGGTTAGGCGCGACAACGTAGCTTCGATAAAAAACTAATTGTTCATTTTCATTGATCAGCGTCAGCATGAACGAAAAGTCAACGCCCAGTCCCTAAGGACCGGTGTGGCGCTTAACGTGTTAACAATTGTTTCGTTAAGGATCTAAAACTACTTAAATATTTTAATATTATACTATTCAAGTATTATTTTCCACTGAATAAGCGTATAGCCTGCCTGTAACTCTATCTACTCATCTTATCGACATTTACGTGACTTATTTATCGTATTTTATTCGCATTTCCCTTCTTCGAATTTTCATAACTATTGAATGAACTTTGTATATTGTGGCTTAAGGATAAATAGACTTACATAACATGCTCCTTCACCGTATTTTGTGTAAGAACAAATGTGAGTCGCCTGAACTTCCTCGTGATGTCGTTTACAATCTTGTAGGGGGTGGACAATCAAATCGATTTCTTGCAAATTGTTTGGTGTTGAACCAATCGCCTGTAAATAATTGAAAAGATTTGTCACAATATGAGTAATAAGTAAATAGAATTGATAACAGATACATAGATGTAAATTTAAAAGGCGTTTGCCAAAAACTAAGCTGTTTCTTTTTTAAATTATATTTTTACGTACCGAAAGTCGTCCCCATCCAGTTAAAACGCAAGGTTTACCCTCGAACAATACATTACCACTTGCAAGTTGGATTGGCTTGATTTTTTCATTAAAAATAATATCTCTATCGACACGAAGTACGGCGATGTCATGCACAAGGCGGAATTGATCGAAGTCTTGATGGGCTAGAGAATTGTTGACCTTGTATACCGTTCCCGTTTCATTTAAACGGTTCGTTCCAGCATGCACGGTCAGATATTTTATAAGGGACGGACTGCCAAGTAGATATTATGAATAAAAGTGTTATTTTCACCAGATATTGTTGTTTTCAACAATACGCATCAAGTCTTAAAGATTTTTGACTTCAATATTGCATCAACAGTAGAAACTGTTTCCAATTAGATAAAAATAAATATTTTAATTGCGTGGAACTTACCTATCCACACAATGAGCTGCAGTAAGAATATGTCGTTTGTCGATGATAGAACCACCGCAATTGTGGGATCCGAAAATTTTCAAGGATACCTGGTACCCATATTTTCCGTCTGGTGCATCACGTCCACCGACTATACGAGTCCATGGAAGTCCTGTGTAAAAATAATCGCATCCCAATCATTTTCAATGATCACTGATTCGAATTTATAATTAAAAAGCTATTCCTATGTGTTGAACTGCTTGATTGCCGAAACTTGTGTCACTGCCGCTCGCTTTCGTACATCTTACCTTCAACCGTAATAGTTCTTTTAATTAACACGTTCAGTGCGGCGCCGATCTTGCTATACTTTCTACTTAGGCGGCAGCGCGTAAGGTATTCACAAATTTTAAAAGAAAGAAAAGAAGGCGCATAAAATTTGGAAATACTCTGCTAAATGTTATAGCACAAACACAAAAATATTCGGATGTAAGTTCGCCAGAAAATTCACAAAACAAGTTGTTATTTACTGTAATATGTGCAAATCTCAACCACATCTTTGCTTAAAATATCTTAATAACCTTCACCAAATTTTAATATAAAATTTTTAATTGTCATTAATACTTTAACCCTTGACAATTCCGGTCTCACGCACCAATGTCGATCGAACGAAAAATTTGCTGTCGATCCCTAAGGACTGAGGCCGCCTGAACGGAAAGTTCACTGTCAGTTCCCAGGAACAGACGTAGCACTCAACGTGTTAAATGACAGTTACCTACAGATAGGTTTTACAGTTGGAGTCTTACAAATGGATTCCAAAGCAGCCAAAGCGTGAATCTCGCAACGTGACGTTCTTTTCTGTTATTGAACATTTTAACCCTTTGAGAAAGACAGTCGCATATATGTGATCAGAGAAAAAATTTGATCATAGTTTATCGGTGCATGTACACGTGGTTAAAATAGAAAAATTGATATGTAACCGTTGAAATACGACTACGCAAATAGTAATTTATAACTTCTTATAATAACATTCTGACTTTTTGTGACAAGGATGTCTTTTGATCGCAAAATAAATGATAATTTCTCAATATTCAAAAAGTGTCTGTCCGCAAAAGGATTATAAATGTTGTACTTTTTTCTATACGACTTCTATCATTGCTAATTCTAAGCTCAGCTGATATTTCAAATCGGCGATATCCACTTCCTAACATCGTGTTTAACACAGCATTCTACGTTGTCGTAAATAAAATTGATTGAGCATGCTTTGTGATGCAGGGTAATTACTTTGTAAGCATCATAGTAGTTATTTGTTTTAGACTATATGATACAATGATTTTTTTATGTAGAATTCGGTGCTTTATCAGAATTTAAAAAGAAAATATAGGCATTTCTTTAAAAAACTGAAGGTGACCTAAATATCTCTATAAAACAGTAGAACAGCATAAAATCCATATTACTATTGAGCGCCTTCTCATAACCGTGCAATTTTTGTCTGCAACATTTTTTTTTAGTTTTTATTTTAGTTAAGGTTGTACTTTATGATCCATTTGGAATCATCACCTTGCGTGCCTCATCCGCTACGCCAGGGAGCTGACCTTTACTACCTCTTAAGGGCCATATAGCTCTTTTCGAACTGATCACGTACTATATATTTTGTAATTTGTAGTGACAGTAGTATCTTCTTCGATCATGACAATTTGGAATGTCTCACAATATTATATTAGAATCACATTATATTTACAAAGTCGGGAGTTATCCTAAATGCATCTATGTATTGTGCTGTGGTGATATAAAATTAACTGAACTTGATATTATAATGAAAGAAAATACTTTACTCTTTGATTAATTGAATTATTAAATGTCACTAATTATAATCAGTAAATCTTTACTTACCGTATGTACCCAATGCAAGGCAGATTACGAAGATCGTCAACGTATGCATTATGGCTGTCATGATGCACTACGACTTAACGTGTTAATACTGTTTCATTAGATTTATATAGATTCGTTTACTTGAGTGCAGTGATATATTAGATAACAGAAAATAAAAAGCTACTTTTTAATACCCCTGTAATGATATAATAATGAAATATTGCGTTTGGAGTGCTACTAGAAACTTGGAATTACCGCGGGTGCGATAAAATTATTGAAACAGATAGGAATGATTATTACATATTTTTACAAGCGAGTAGATTATTTCACTGATTAGAATGTGTTTGACTCATTGCACGAAATTGGTGTCGATCTGTCGACAATACGATTAACCTTATTTAGTTAATTTCTTTCTACACTGTTGACATTCTTATTATTTCTCTATAGTTTGGCAGATTTAACTATAACAGGCTATTTTTCTGATGATACAATTGAAAATAAATGTATTGTTGCGCATTCAGCGTGCTCACGGACCTCGATTTATGATTATTAGTACCATAACAAGTCCATACCGTTTTAAAAAAAGAGATATACGTTTACTTCAAAGTTTTACAAGACGTCCGAGTCTAAGTGTGTCAAATCGTAGCATCTCTCTTTCAATAAGTATTTTTGACAATTGATATGCCTCATGACTTACAATTAGAAAAACCGATTTTTCTGGATGTTTTATGCGTAACAATATTTCTTAAACTTATTCTTCTGTTAAGGTCATTAGCAATAATTGTACACAATTCAATTATTTATATATCTCGTATAAGAACGTTAATATCTGGCTTAATCTTTTGTAAAGGCAGAACGTAAAATTTCAAAGAGGAAAATAGAAATACGTCATCATTTTTATCATATATATTTGTTTATTAGTAGCTATGCTTATAAATGTTGTATGGTCATATAATAAAGTAAAAAGAAAAATTTTTCTAATTTGAGATTGATAGTGAGACTTTCTGTTCCACTATTAAGTGCTACAATGAGAAGTATCGACATTTCTTAATACTTCTGTAGTATTCGTTAATATATACATATTGTATCTTTCATTTATAATGTACTTGTTAATATTATTTAGAGTAAATACTTTGCCATCATCGTAGTATTAGGAGTACCGGGAAAAAATAATAGTTTTTTTCGAATATATGACGACCAAAAAAATTGACTCATTGGATATTTTGAATCAAAAGCCAGTGAATTTTAAGGTAGTTCTAGCACTTGACCAAAGTCTGTAAATAAATTTAATGTCAAAATATGATGTTCTTGAGATTGTCACGAACAAGTTACAAGCAAAAAAAAGCTCAATTATCGGGCATTTCGATGAAAAAATCGAATTTAAAAATACAGTTTCATACATTGACGTAAATGAGAGTGAGAGAGAGAGAGAAATATTACTTCCGACTGTATCGTTCAATTTTCCAATCTTCCATACTGCAAATACTTACGAAAAACGAGATCATTAATTCGGGAACGTTTTCGAATAGGTATTTCACAAAAAAAATTGCAGCTGTCGAATACTTAATAAAGAAATTATTAATTAAAAACTATAAAATCATGCATATGACGTTTACAATATGGCCACTGTTTGTGAATGTAAGTGTTTGGCAACGCCGCGTTATCGATAAGTACGCGTACATCAAATTAAAAATTTTTTAAGTTATAATTAGTATTTAGAATTATTTGTTTTATAGAAATTCAATGGGGCCCATTCATAGCACTCATAAAATCCGCTCCTATGTGAAAGAACTATCTTAAGAGCAAGGTATTAAAACATTGCCAGATCGACGAAGAAATTTTGTATCAAACCGTGGAAATTATATTTTAGATTAATATTTGTAAATTCAATTCTTATAAGTGTTTACATCTTTTATTTAACAAAATGATATTCTTTTTCCGTACCCCTAATAAATGCCAAGTACACAGTGCTAATTGGTAATGGAAATGGCGAAATGATCAAATGGTAAAGTAGGTATCATTACTTTGTGTGAAGTTCAATATGGTAACCAATAATGGCAATTAGTATAGCTACGAAGTTTTAGTTGTCGGGCAACATTATTTACAACGATCTTACAAAATCTTACCCTTAAAAAGGGGAAGAAGGAGCGCATTATATAAAAACATTGCATATCACTTAATTTCATGGCAATTGTGGGAAACGTAAAACTGTAGAAGTTATCTTTGTGTACATCTTGTAGGAAATTATAGAATATTTCGGCTGATAAATAAACAACATTTAAAATAAAGGAATATGTTTTTAATTTATTGGTCATCAGTGCGTCAGTAAACGTGTTAAATTACAGTTAAAGTATAGATAACACATTCACAGCCGGTAATTTTGACAACATTAAATACTGATTGGAGTAAAATAATTAAAAATATATTGCACTATTCTTTAATTATCAAGATAATATCATAAATAAGTTCGTAACGTTGGGTCGTTGGTAACTAGAAACAAACATTTTAATATGAGGAATTTATGTTCAAAATGGTGTGAGTCACTTTCCGTAATGAAAAATGATCATCTTGCAATAGCTGTACGAAATTTATATTATAAAAATATATAAAACAAAGTGGTAATATATTAAGTTTTAAAAGAGCTTAAGAAAGTAAAATGTACTTTCTAATTCTTTCTACTAGAAGAGGAACTGAATGTCAGACTTTAACTTATCGATATAGGAAAAAATCGGTAGTCAATTGATATCGAATAATAAAGAAAAGCATGGGAGTAACTACGGTATTTATAATTTATCATATTAACATTTTACCAATGTTTAATAATAGCTCGAAAGAATTTTAAACAAATTCAAATATAAAACAAAATATTCAACATTAAATAATACGTATCAAGTAAATGTTGAGTTAAGAGATACATATATAAATATTAATGAACTGTTTTAATATTAACTTTTATATACCATAACACTTCCGCAATACTTTTACAAAATTTCGTGTATACGTGATGTTATAATATACTTAAACATAGTTACACGTATCCAACACTGCCTCAACTTGTACAATTAAAATATTATTTATCCGTCCTATGACCAATTAAGAAAGAATTATACTGAAAGCTTGTAAGAACAATGAATTTCTACGAAATTTCATTTTCTCGAAATTCCCTTCGCATTACATAAAATATCCTTCGGATCAAGTATAAACAAACTCTCCTTCTCTTTCTCTCTTTATATTTCTACGTGGATTCTCCTCCTGTTGAAACATCTGAAGATGTCTGCCTCGTTCACGCACAGGCACTTTCAGCAAAAACTTCGTAATGAGCGGAACGAGCCGAGAGAGACGATGTTTGCAAATCATTAGCCCGATGGTAAAAGCCCGCCAGAGATAAGGACCGAGAGTCTCTACAGTTTCTTCCAGGCTTCACAAGGCAATTTAACAAGAATGGTTAATAATTGCATGTCTTTATGTTTTATTTTTGTTTATAACAATACTGCTATTGCATAATTTCGCGCGGTGGAGAGTCTCGTGCCCTTTTAAGCTACAGTGTTTGCATTTTAGTCAAGTGCAATACTGCAGAAAATAAATATTACCTGTAAGAGATATACCGTAAATAGACCCGTAATATATTCAAAAGTTAATACTATCCATGGAACCATTGATAAACAGTATTCGTTATACGCTTTTGCTACTCTGCAGGCAGCTGTATTCAACTATATTTTCAGTTATAGATAACGTTTACTTAAAATCAATTATTGTAATATTTGTGCTTTTAAAATTCCCTTTCTTTTTTTGTTAAGATATTTGAGAGTTCATATAAAAGCTTTTATACTGTAATCCGTAACAGTTGAACCTTTTTGAATGAAATCATAAGGATATTTTATTCTGTTCATTTTGTCAATTTAAAATATGAACAGAAAATTCCTGTGTTTAGCTAAAACTAACTTAAACACACTTTTCTGAAAAGTGGACTTATACTCGTTACAAAAGTACTGTCTTATTTAATAATAATCTGCCTTATAATAAATGATTTTACAAAAAGAGGGAATGAATTTTACAACACAAATTCCAAGTACTTGGTAACAGTTTAACCCCTTGCCCTACAATTCCTTTTGGGCCCGAATGCTTAATGACTCAATACTAGTTGCTAAAATAAATATTTATCAATGGTTCCTACTATTCAGTATAACTTAACATAATTTTAATGGTATAAAACTATTATAGTTTCAATGTTTTCAGGTCATCTGATATTTTCAACATAATAGTTTTTCTAAAACTTGAAAATTTCCTATTACATTTATCGTATTATGAATTAATGTAGGGCAACGGGTTAAAAAGAGTTTGTACTGTAAAGAGTTGAATACCAGAATACTTTAAGTAGAAAATATTTCGGATAAGTATTGAAAGTATCATCGAATACAATTTCCTCCAACCGGCAAACCAGACGAGAATAGAGCCGACACTGGTGGCAAGTGGTTTCGTTCATTGTGTATTCTACAAATGAATATCCCCCCACCCCTCTCTCTGTCTTGCGGTAATTCTTGGGGTAATTTCATGATGGAGGTGGTGGCGGGCGGAGGGATTCTGCGTCCCTGAGGATCAGAAGGAAAGGCGATTGCGAATAACAAGGACCCTTCGCTTGCCACGAGTCTTGATCCTGTTAACAGGATCATCCGAGCGTCGTCGATAGAAGCAAGGACCGTGAGATAAAACTAAGCATGCTTACTATTCTCACCCCCTTTCATCCTTTCGTTTCGTCATCGTCGAATCACATCGTGTTTCGTTATCGGCGAATAATACGAATAAAGAATAGCACGTGTGCGGAATATAACTGACACCAGAAACATTTAATGGGGACTGCCAAAAACGTACCGACGAAGATGTTTTTAACTTGTTTCAATACTAACAGTACTTTTTACACCTGTTTATATTAGAAATTGTTGCGTAATATTAACTACGTTATGGTGTATAGATATTCAGAGATAGAACAATTTAGTATACGTTTTTTAACATAGTGTAAGGAGTGAAATTTAAACAGTGGATTAGTTAAATTACTGTAAAAGATTCTATAATTCTCTTTTTTTAATTTCTTGTTAATAGCGCTAATTATTTTAATGATAGGAGTTACCGTTCATTCAACAGATTCTTTATTTTAATAATTACGGTGAAATTTTTTAAATCTAACTGCATAGTGATGTAAAAATCATTGGCTTTGCTTGATTAGCATATTAATTTTGGCTTTGGCATTTGATAATAATCTTCTTAAATTAATTATATTATCTTTCAATGTTCATATTTGCTGCTTTTTGATAAGAACGAAAATACAGTGGTGAGGAATACCATCAAAATTATTTCAATTGATGTAAAAGAGATCGAAAAAGTTATTTGAACTGAAGTAGATCAATAAAACTGTTTTTATAACAATTTCAATACGTATACGTATCGAAGTTGAGGTAATGCATTGAAAGTTTGCTTTGGCAGAAGTTTAGCAGAAGCAGATTTTTCATTATCAGTATAGACTTGCAAATACAAAACAACGTGTACAAAGGTCAATCAAGTTATAAAAATATGCATTCAGTTTGTGAACTGCATTTTCGATATGGCTATTATAACGTATCAATATTAACAATAACATTGAATGCTATAATATGAAGTTTCATTCGGGTATGATTCAACAAAAAAAGTTCTAAATGATGCGCAAAATTTCTGAGGAGGCATAATATTTCGAGTTATTAGTCGCACTAAAGATATGCTCATGTCCATGAAGCGTTTTGTAAATCAGATTCCCCGGCATTAGGCCGATTCGTAATGCTCGGTCACTGTATTTACATATGCATATCATTTGTCCTATATCACCAGGGGAGAATGGTGGTACATACTAGTAATATCCCACAGGATTCACCATATATCCTAATGGCATTACCGCGTTGCCCATTTCGTGTTAAGCTACGCTACGGAACGATTTGATATGCGTGAGTTGTAACCAACTTAACCGGATCCGCTGTAACAGATGGCGAGTCGAACGATTTTCACTTCACTTGCTCACTCATGTTGTCTAGAAAGATCTTGAATCGTGCGATACGTAATAAAGATGAATTTGTTGAGGATGAAAATGTTTACTAAGCCCTCTCTCAATTTTGCGAGTCTTTCAAATCTCGGATTGAATTTAATAATCTTTGGGGTTAGACGAGGCAATTCGAGATGAAACAGCAGGAAAGATGGTTCAAATATTATAACTTTTTTGTTCTACAGTTTTTGTGCAATGACAAAAATAAGAATATACTTTATAATATTCTGTGAGAATTTTGTTAAGCTTCATTAAAAATTAATGCTTTTATATTGGACAAGTTCTTACATGACTTTGTCTTACTATTTCGGACGTAAAATATTTTGTCTTGTGAATGAGTATTAAAATAATTTTGATGTCTTAGACTTTAGTCTAGCGTTTAACACGTTGACGGCCATGGGGGTCACCAGTGACCGGCGCTATCGAATCCACTGAAATTTCATGTAACATTTAATTTTCAATATTTTTTTTTCTAACATATTGATTATTTTTATATTGGCGTTAAGAAGACTAAAGACTGCTGCATATCTATCTATTAGTGTCTTTGAAATTTCTGCCTTATAAAGATGTGATCTTAATGGAAAAAGTTTCATCTCATTGTCAGAAGAACTAACGAAAAGAGTGAAATACCGGTGGCGTTCAATGTGTTAACCATACTATTCTAAACAGGGAAAATAATTTGCCATTATTATTCTTACAATATCAACTTCTTTCATTTATGTCATACTATTCCGGATACAAAGGCCGGATGATTTTAAATGGGTTAACGTTATACTATAACGCATATCGAACAGACACAACATTACAAATTAATTGATTCGGTAAAATATTTACTTACGGTGATAAATAAAATGCATATTTATTTCGATAACTACTTTTTCTCCAATTTCTTTCGAACTTTCACTGAAACATTACAAGATAATAATGTCCGAAAAATGTCGGAAAAAAGTAAATACTTCCAATGTAGCAGAGGAAAATTAAAGTTTGTAACAGAAAATAGACTATAGTGACAGTATGAGTAATAGAATCTAATATTAAAAGCTTAGGGACAATTTTGCATGATTCGTTTTTGTAAGGGAATTTCTTTAATACTTTCATTAAAAATATACATCAAAATTCATTCGTTTGAGAACGTCTTTATTCTTTTATCGTTTCTTCCGTTGAACAGAATCAGAGAGGTACCTTCAAGAGAACATCTGAGAAAGTCGACTGGTGAACAAAGGAATCTTTCTGTTGTTATTAAGATATACTCTTAACTAAAAGAATAATAATGATATTGTTACGTCCTCTCGAAAGATGCTAACGGTGTAATCCTAGGATCGTAGGAGAAACACCTGTGAAAATGGTGAAACGTCGATTTCTTGTTGTTGTAAAGTATAATTGTAAAGTGATTGAGCCTTTCAGTTTCGTACTTGTTTCATGAAGAATTATATTATTACTTTTTACACCTTTACATAGTTATAAGTTGGACGAATCAATCAAACTGTATTTTGATTTATTTTATAATGCATATGTCATTTTGCAAAGTAAAGCTTTGTAAACTTTTAATATTACCAACGTTATTAATACATTGACTGCCATGTGAGTCGCTAGTGACCGGAGCTTCTGAATTCAATAGAATTTTACATGATTTTAAAATTGTAATGTTTACGAATTTGCTAATACATTCAGTATTTAAATTCTGCTGTCAAAAAGGTAAAGTACTGCTGAATATACTTACACCTATTTGTGATTTTAAAGTTTCTGTTTTATAAATGTATGATATTGGTAGTAAAAATTTCACTTCGGTAGACGCGGTATAACTAGCGATAGCAGTTGCGTTCAACGTGTTAATATTTTCTTTAAATAGGATTCCATAGAAAATAAAACGATTTAGATTATTACTGTGAATTCTAACAATAAGTACAGCATTGTTTTTTACATTGACATTTACATTCATATAGAATATAATGCTTAGATATAATGCTATTAGTAATTTGGAGATTATTCCTGAACTCATTAAGAATTATATCTCAATGAAGAATTAGGTACTCTTGCTATCTATGCCCATAACGTGTCAAAGATTCTCTGGTAACCAACAAAATTACCATGAAAGAAGTTTTTCGTTCATTCTTATTATCATGTGATAATAATTCTCTACCTAAAATTTCATTTTTTTTGTTTGACAGTTATTTTAAAAAATCTGTCATTCATAATTAACATTTACTTAATTAATTATAGAAGATATTTGATTACCGTGGGGGTCATTGCTAATTGACACTCTAAAATTCAGGGATTAATCAATTTCAATTAATAATATTCGTGAATTTCCTAATATGTATAATAATTAAAATACAAGTCTACAATGCGTAAAGTATTGGTGAATATATAATTATTTTTATCTCTAATGATTCTACTCTAGAAACGTATAATATTAATAGAAAAAGTTTCGTGTCAATGTAAATGACAAAATCGGGGCAATGCGGTCGATACACAACGTGTTAACACGTTGAGTACCATGAATATTGTGAAATTTCTTCTCATTTTTAAATTGCAATCAAATATAATTTGAGTATTGAAATTTTATCCATCCCTTCTGGGATTTCCTAATCGTATAAGTGTGTTGTATCATCAACTTTTAAGACAACTAATCTATCATCAAATTCTTTAATTACTACTTATTAGAGAGATTGAATGTCAAATTATTTTTGAAGCAAAGTGAATAGTAATGATGCACGTTTTTCGAGAGTTGGCAATGACGTAGTCACAGGGTCGTGGGAGAAATATGTACGAAAATGCCGAGCTGCCGATTTCTCGCCGTTCTAAAATGTAACCCTAAAACCAGAGGAATGTATAATTACGGGGCATAAAAGTAACCATCGCCCACTCAGAAAGCACTCGTTTGCTGTCCCGTCTATTGTGTGAGTGCGTGTGTATAGAAGCAATTTTTCGGGTCGTCGCACCCACAATTCGAAAAATTCCCATCGATCAGTGGGATCTTCGGGAACTTTTTTCTCCGGCAGCGATTATCGGAAGAAAAAGAGAGACTGCTTTGACCCTAACGCTGTAAAAATGTTATTGCAAGTATAAAAGGGAAGGTGAACTGAATGTGAACGGCGAAAAAATCAAAGAAACATCGACAGGTTTGTTTTTTTCCGGGAAGTTCAATGCTAGGCGGAGGCGTTGAGAAAGAGAGACTTCTTTCGGCACGGTAATTTTCGAAATAACTCGATAGCATGAAATTCTTTTGCTCGAAGATTAATGGAATTATGGGAAACTTGTTATGGTGATGCAGTTTCTCCGAAGAAAATGAAATAATTGCCTCACTACTGATCGTTTTGGAATACTGGATTACAGTATGCGAAGAATGATTTTTACATATGTGAGTGTATGTATGAGAACGTGTAACAAAAGATGGATAGATTAACAAAAAAATCGTCGAAAAGAAGAAATGAATGATGATTTAGTTGAACAAGTTTATTTATATAATTATCTACTCTTGAGGTCCTTTTTTCCACTATCACAATGTTTTTCCAAAACTATTAAGGTGTATATTACTTCAATCTACACAGTGCGAACACATATTTGAAAAATTAAATTTAAGTACAGTTTTTTTTTCATTTAAGTGGTTAGTTTCCACATTAGAGAAAGTTAATAATATCTTAAATTGTAAACTATTTCTTCATTTCAGTTTGAAAGAATTTAAACATTTTAATTTTTGTCTACTAGGAATATGACAGTTATAAATAGGAATTTGATTTTTCTACTTTAAAGAATAGATTTGCCTACTAATTTATTTGAATACTTTTTTTTATGTCTTCAAAATCTTTAAATAATTGACACGCTCAATCTGACAAAATTAAAAAAATATCAAATATATATTTTGGGTTAGTGTAGCACTGGATGTCGTTTCATCATTATTCTCACCATAGATACCTCAAAATTAATAAGACACTGAAATGTTAATCGAATACTCAGTCTTCTGTTTATTTATAACATTATTTACACTGGTATGTTCATGAAACTCACGATATACATTCATTGATCTATATTTTTCAGAAATAGTGAATTCTTTTGAAAAAATATAGATTTATAATATAATACTGTCCTTGCGACAATTAAATGCAAATAAATCATATTAGAAGCAAAGGTATCGCGTTATCGAGGAATCTCAATGAAAGTGTATTGAAGTATACTTACAACGAGTAAGACAATAATTGCTAGTATAGAAGCTACCCTGTATTTACTGAGGACCTATTATTATTACGAACACGTATTACCTGTCCGGTTCCTCTCGAGTTTACGGCCAGTAAGTGATTTCCACCACGAGCCACTCCGTAGAAAGTAGCAGTAAATTGAGTACTTGAAACGCAAAGAAGAAGACGTCAAGTGGTTCTCGTGTTACGTAAATTCGATGATCACTTTTAGAATCCATGATAGTGTGTTTAAGCACCCTTTCATCTTTTAATAGTCCGTTGCGTATTATTCTTCGTCTTTTATAACACTGTCGTAAAATGTAATTGTGATTGTAGTGAGTTCTCTGACAAAATTTAAAATTTTCTTTTTGGCTCGCATACATTTTGACATGTCATTGTACATGAATGTAAGTATACCGTATTATTTTACATCAAATTTAAACTTTATCTTGCAAGTTACCTACTGCCAGTGTAATCAAGTAAAATTTACCAAAATAATCTAATTAAATGTTAAGAATGGATTATTATTTATCTTCCTATGCATTTATGCCTGTATTAGAACAGAATTGGGTCTATTTTTGTCGTTAACTTATCAGGCAAGGCAAGAGACAAGGTAGAGATACCTTGGTCAGGGGTGCTTTCCCTCGATATTAAACCGTTCTCAAAGTATCCCTCGCAGAATTCGTTGACCGTTACACTACCCACTCATTCCGGGCAGCGCATAGTCCAACACGGATAATTATAGTTTCTCGATCGACGTAAAAGTTTCTGAGATTTTTGCGCCGCTGAGCTAGCCACTTTCTGCGCCGCAGAAAAGTATCGTTATGGGCCACCAGAGTGTGGGTGAGAAGGTTGCCCTCCAGGGAGAAGGAGGAGAAGGAGGAGATACTGCGGGCCAAAGTGAAGGGTTCGCTGAAGAGAGATTAGGCCGGGCCGAGACTTTCGTGTTTCTCGGATCCACGAACCCGTAGATCATGATAATTGTGAGAACAATTCATCAGATGAATTTCACGCTAAGCGGACCTCGATTCGTTGGACGTGTACCGACGATCTTCTGGTTGGATCTATTAATCATGATCTACGATTGCTGACCGAGATCCGTCGCTTTGGCTGAGCCGTGTGCAAATTTTACCCTTTGTGGATGAAATTTTGCCGCGAATTATCGCCGTATTTTGGGATAATATCCTTCGCCTTGGTACTTCCTGCAGAATTGTGGGTAGATTATTTAGTTAATTGGTAAATTAATGGGTTGGTATTTGACAATAATTTGAAAGATTTTCTAAAGCAATCCACTGCAAGAACTGCTTGTTGTATGGTGAACCAGTAAATGTGCTGAAGGATTCCGAATGTTACACAGCATGTTTTGAAATATAGGCAGTATTTCCTTTAAATCGAAAATGGATCCTTCTCATTTTCACGGATATGTAGTTGTCCGATTATCATAAAAGCAGAGAAAAGTAGTATTTAGAAAAATATGAAAAAGGAATAGTATAAGTTCAATCATGAAATAGCGTAAATAGAGTTTTAAAATATTTTGAATTTGAAAGTTAGGTAGCCGAAGCTCGTACACTAAATGGCATAGTATCATAAATGCTTTACAGCTCGTATTTTGAGGTATAGATTTCATTGTATCATTATAATATATTGTATCATTATAATTATAATATTACATATTATATATTACATATTTTTTTATTATATAATATATTATATAGTTTTGATTTAAAATTTGTGTTTAATGGTGTTGACAACCGTTTTGTGCTTCATAGGATGATTTTATTTTAGAGAAATACAGACAGAAATTAAGTACAACATTTTTCTTATTCTTCCTAATTGTAGAATTCCATAAAACTTCATCAAAATCTGCGATTTTGGGTTTTCAATGATCCTCTCTAATTGTATGATATACTTCACGCACGGCATCATCATGCATGAATTATGAGTTTAAATGAATGCAAATTTTAACAGCTGTTTTTTCACATTTTACAAGATTTATGGTACACGGTTGATGCAGTGTTGCACAAATTTTTGAAATTTCATTGAAGTACGAATTTAATTGTATTAAAGATTTGTAATGCATTTTTCTAGATATTTGTACCGTTTGTTTTGAAAGTGGCATAAGTCACTTACTTTTCAAATCGAGATATTTACAATTTTGAGTTTACGTGTTTAAGTATATCCTTGAGAATTTCCGGAAAGATTTACTTGTATTTGCTATTATGGATACTTATATTTTTCTCAGTATAAATAATTTCATATTATCATTTAAAAATCATGATTGTTCATTATGATAAAGCGACTTCTGCTACTTTGAAAATAAACAGCTAATTTGTCTCTTTGAAAAGTAATCATCATTGCCTTATTATTTTTACGAAAATAGTAAGATTTAAAAGAAATATAATGCATCATTATTAACGAAGAGATAGAACTACGGTTGATTAGGAGATTCCGTCAAAAATACAACACGACAGCACAGAGGAATTTCCGACGTTCAAGCTTTGTGATTTATGGAGGATTCTCAGTTTGACCGCTGTTTGCGACGATCACGGTGATTTAATCTAATCAGTGACGTGTTATTATTTCCAATTAACGAAAATAACGCGAATTATCGGATCTGTAATCACGACACGGGAATACCGGGAAAAGAATTCTCTATCTTAATCGCCGGTTCTCGTAAACACGTGAGCGCAAATTCCCAGAGATTAAGGGAATACGGAAGGAACATATTACTTCCGATTTTTCTGTGGATACTGATAGTTGATACTGATTTTTCATGCATTTTATCGACTACAGATCAGCATTTGTATTTTCAGACTTTATGAAATATCAGTATTTTATAATACTAATATATAATAGGTAATACATTTTACTTTTCGTTCTCCCAATATAGAATCCATTTTAGAATAATTACAAATTCTACTGATGGTATCGAATTATACTTAAAATTAATATCTCGTTATATATTTCTCGTGTTTCACCCATTTTATTTACGATTGATGTAGCTGTTTGTTACCTTACCCTTCCATTGCAATATTGATTTATCTTATTATTATCAGTAATCGTACTATTTTGTAGATTTTGAGCAAGCACTGAATAACAACGCAAAACTCAACATATTATGTATCTTGATTCTTATTTCAAATCAAGTATTGAAACCGCGAATTTCATTACAAACAAAAAACTCGAAATAACGGAAGTACAACGGAAGTACAACATACGGAAAGTATATTTTTAATAATTAATACTGCAATACATAGGTACAATCATATTGCAAATGCACATTTGTAATATTTTGCAAATATACATTTCCAGTATTTTGTTGAGTACCTTCTAGAAATTCTTATATTAATCAATACATCATGTCTTGGATTACTTTATTTCTTAAACTTCGTATCTTGTATTTACAACGTACTTCTATTGCAATGCTTTACAAAATACTACATCCAAAGAAATAAAGATCATAATATACTATGGAAATAATTATTCCTGAAAATCTAAAATACATTGCTACGTAACTAACACTGCGAAAAGTTGCGTTGTACGTCCGTATTTATTTTGACCACATAGAGAAGGACCACTAATGGAAATATAGTTACGTAGATTCAATATCAATGCAATAAGCCTTTGTGTGTGTCCTTTCAAGGATGGAATCTGTCGCTGGGCATGAGAACGGAACTATACCAACAATTGGAGGGTAGGGAATGAGCATACTTCATTTAAAGTACAGTGTCACGCGGATAGAGCAAATTAGGGTTATAATCCCCGAACCATCTGATATCTACGGTCCTCCCCTTGATTCCGACTTACTATTTACCGATAGTATTTTAACCCACGATTTGTCGTCAACAGCTTTTGAAATCCATTGGGAATGGATTGCTGCTTGCTCTTTACTGGCTAGCTCTGTCTGCCGAATTAGCATTTAGCGATTGTACATACAGGGTGTACCTGCGGTTATTAAGTGCTTGAAATCTCTTCTTTACGTATGGAAGGTTTTCAAGAAAGATTTACAAGATCAATTTAAAAAATTTCTTGTGTTTATCATTACCGATGGTATCATCATTTTACTGTCCTTAATACCATTATTTGTGTAAGACCTGATCATGGTCTGGTCTCGATGCAATTAGTTTCCTTAAGTTTCTCCTACATTCTACATACTACATTCCTCACTGTGGAGAAACATAAATTTAATAAATTTTCGACATTTGGGTAACCTTCACCATTTTTGTATAATGAAATAATTTCATTTCTTGCGTACTATGATAACTCGTTGTTCTGGGTAGCCATGATTCTTGTTCAAAGTGTAAACACAATCTAACTGTGTTAACTGAGGGAAGCGATTCGTAACAGGAAGTTCTGTTTATATTTATGTCCTTAGAATGATTTAACGCATACGAAAGGGAGTAACATTTATCGTCAAACCGTTCATGCACCAATCCTTTTTTGACTATTCGATTTTCGTTTTCTTTACTTTACTTCTTCAAAACAAATACCTCAGAATTCTCAGCCTACATACTATTTATACGTGTCGGAAGATACTAATAGACATAGTTAACGTTAATAGATTGCTTTATAGTTTAACCCTTTGCACTCCTATGTCGCGCTACACTCTACACAGCTTTCTATGGCACCTAACGTGTTATCTCTTAATTATTAAGTTTTCAAAATTAACAATAATTGTGCATCTTAACATAAATATCCTGCGGTATTTATAGTTCTTCCTAGTATTAAATAACAATGAATAATTAAAAGTAGACATTTTCCAAGACTGTATTTGCTTATCTGACAAAAAGTTAGCAAAACAACTCGGAGTGCAAAGGGTTAAATATATTTCAAGAAAACTAAGTGTGTCAATACTTATTTTACTCTCTTTAATCCCAATATGTAAAATTGATAACGATAACTGGACAAAACGCGGATACAGAATATCCTATGCCAGGGATCGGCAACCTTTCTGGAGTTAAGAGCCATTTTTTTTCCGATGTGATAAATTATTT
The DNA here is from genome assembly GCA_910591515.1 of Cerceris rybyensis. Taxonomy (NCBI): domain Eukaryota; kingdom Metazoa; phylum Arthropoda; class Insecta; order Hymenoptera; family Crabronidae; genus Cerceris; species Cerceris rybyensis. The sequence goes on along the minus strand of OU342789.1, from coordinate 19,960,886 downwards.
CTTTAAAGAGCCAAATATAGGTACATACATCGGTAATATGTATTAGAAAAAATAATATAACCGTTATCTGCTGCGAACCATTTATTGTGAAATCAAAACACATGTACTATTAAACTACTCAAGGGCCACAGTATGTACTGAGCCGCAGGTTGCCGACTCCTGTCCTATGCCAATAGGTAAGGTTAAAAAAGACATTATCGTTGATATGACTCTAAGCATATCCATCGATCGTTCAGTCTTTTTCCGCAGCAGAGTCAGCCAGTGCAACCAACCAGGATATTTTGATAATTCCCCTTTTTTGTGCGCGATACTCTGCAGCCGTGTAACGCGGAGAGATCAAAGGCGTCAGTAGCACCTGTCCTCTAACTCCCTTGTCTTGTCATCCAGTAGAATTGCGCCAGGAGCACGGGGATTTCCCTCTTTCTCCCTTCCTCTCTCTTTCTCTCTTCTGTTCTTTCATTTCTCTAGTAGTCTCTCTATCTATTTCATTCGCTCTCTTCCTCGTTTCCTCTTTGTGTGTATGCGTGCGGTCTGATCAGAGTCCCTGGATGTGAGAGATTGTCTTCGGTGTACTTTGTACCCCCCTGTCCAACGGTTTCTGTGGATTAAATTGCAATTATCTTTATTGCGAGACGAGCTTTACCGGCATACTCTGAACGTTATCACGTAATCGAGTAGTTACTTTCAAATTGAAATGCCATATTTTATGGTAAATAGATTGTTTTTTATGGGCTTCGATATCGATATCATTGACAATATACACACGCGGGCTTTATTGAAGATAACATTAAAGTTATGTTGTTTGCTGATGAATTTTTGTCAGAATAAATTGCATAAGATGAGATTTTACGAGTCAGTTGTTTTTAAATACTTAGAATATGATATTGCAATCTTACAAATAAAATGACGAAGATCAAACATCTCGATTTAAAAATAATCACTATAGAGATATCTCTCGAGTAATTACAAAAGTCTTATTGATTTATTTTCATAACTTAACCGATGATTTATTGTTAGTTATTTTAAATTAGTATCATGAAAAATTGAAAACGAAGAATGAAGACTTTTCGCATTGTAATATCTACTTATGTTCCAAAACATTTTTTTATTTCTCCAGTCAAACAATTTTTCGGGTTGTAAGGTTTTCTTTGTAACTATACGTGACGTATGATTTGGGAAGAAACAGCGACTACAGTTTTAATAATTTAATTGTAAGTTGTATATGTAAGAAGTGATCCAAGGGTAATATTGCATCAAAGTAAAGGAAAGCTTAGGCAGTATTAACTAAAAAAATAGTATATATTAGAGGTCACAAGTACAAGATGAAACGTATACTTTCGCCCAGACAGCAAAAATTGGCCGTCAGAAAGCCGAGACTTGCAAAAAACCAGCAACTGAACACTCTACTGGAAATTCAAAGTCTGCTATCGAAAGTCCACCCCCGCATTTAACAACATGTAAACGCTTCGGATAACCTAGAATTTTATACAAGAGATCTATGGAGGCTAGGCAATAACGTTTAAAGATAATTCTAGGGTACCTCTGTCAGGCACCCCCTTAGGCCACAATCGGATGACTTATGCTAGTTCTGCTGAAGTTATTTCAGCTCCTCTTGGTGCATCGAGATGGCACCCGCGAATCATATCCCAAATTGTGCTTCAAATCGTCTTTGTCGTTATACTGTGCAAATATTAACATGTACCGCATGAGCCCAATTCAATTCACCGTTGTCTTCATGAAATGTGTATAAGGCAGTGTCTACATACGTAATTTTTGGGTGAGGGGAAGTACGTATGAACTTCCATTTAGTTGTAGTCGCTATTTTCATGATTATGGTGAATTTCAGGTATTTGAGTTATTTTAGTCTTCTATTGCAGCTTCAGTAGATTTAGTAGGAAACTGAAAAATGTTGGCCGTATAATTAGAAGTAGATTGAAAGTATTGTGCTGTAATAAATTTGAAAACAAAAATAGTATGCTTGGATAAAATTTAAATAATTTTATTTCACGGAATTTATATTTCGCAGTGAAAATGTATACTTCAGGAATTATCTATAACGTCGATTGAAATATTCTTATACATTTTTTTACGACTAAAAACTGTTTCACTCACTTTTATTCATTTCAGTTTGGTAAAACAGATTTGTTAATCTTTGTCTGGATATTTGTATGGAACCTCAGTTATTTTTTTTTACTTGTGTTTAAGAAAACAAATCACTACCTTGAGTACATACGAATACTACTATACATAATACTTTTAGCGCACTTACAATAAAATAATAGTACTCTGGTAAACCAAAACTTTAAATAATTTTCAAGATTTCCAAACTGCTTTGTTATGCACCTGATTGGGCATAAAATATTTTACTAGAATTTACATTCGATTGTCGAGTTATTTTAAAACTAAACCTACCAGGGGGGTCAACATTTTTTTTATATCTCCTATATTGTTCGGGCAGATATGTAGGACATATACCATTTCTTTTAAAAGAATAAAACTAAAATTATTTAATTGATCATCTTTTTCACCTCTTTATTTATTTTTTTTCAAACTACTTTTTTAGTATATATCTAAATATAATAGATATAACGCTGGCTGTTTTACTGTTGAAGATAATTATTAGGCTGATATTTGAAAAATAAATAATGATGGTCTTTCTTAATCGGATATTCGAAGGAAAACGTAAAAAATATGCAACCAGAAATAGTAATGTGTACGAAGAATTTGACACGTTGGAGGATTGCCTCAAAAGTATAAACCAATCGAATTTAATAATAACAGTAACATATAGAAAATATTAACGGGTGAATTTACAAGGCTCAAGCGCACATCAAATAGAATAAAGATGTTATTAAGATAATTAAATCGTTGAAATATATTAAAATTATCTATAATACAGATAGTCTTTAAATATAATGGTACTTAAATACAATATTTAAAAAAAAAAGTAGTTTGCTTTCCATTTTTTTTAATATTAACTTAATAATTATTCTCTAAGTGAAAAATACCAGTTAATTAATGTAATGATAGTTGTATTTCAGTCGTTTTGTTATTGAATTTTTATTTTATAGTTTTGCATTATTATCTGAAATTCAAATAGAATATGCTCTGAACTTTGATTACAAAATTTTCTGCATTATGTATATAACCGCATTCTATTGAATAACTTTTATCTACAAAAAAATAAGAAGTCGCTACTTATTTTCAAGGTCTGGAAAAATACTATTGTGTATTATATTGAAAATACGATTTCTAGATTCGGTGACGTGTTTTTGTTTGCGATTGCTAAACTGGAAGATATTAGTCGATTATATTCTGCGGTTGTAGTACTAATCTACCCACAGTTGGAGAAAGAAAGGGGGTTCCTCATGGGACGTATGAACGCCGTAACCGAGGAAGACACTCTGAGTGATTGTGGTTGCGCCGATCTTGACATTCTTCGTTAAGTCCCTGCTCCGCTTTTCGTCTACATTTTATTTAAAAGAATAGATTTATTTTACGATTCTCATTGGTAGAAGTCTACTGGAAAATGAGATTGTAAAACGCAAATATCAAAAGTGGGGACTAAGAACGAACGTAAAACATTCGTCCTTTATTGTCTATTTGTTTGAAAATAGTGATTAACCCCTTGGCGTAACATTTATTTTGTGACTAAATGTGCAATGACGTAATGTGCAATTAACGTAATATTGAGTAGCGTAGAATTTATTTTATTTTGTCAGAACCCACTGATATTTGTAATCAAATAATTTTTAAAGCACTTCAAAATCAACTATTCCGTTTATCACGTCACGAGTAGCACTCGTTATTGTACGGCAAGGGGTTAATAGAAGAGACAAAATGAGAAATGAATTTCATTAAAAAATTCAATTGAATACTCCCACATTTATATTGCCATTCTTATGTCATATATTTAATCTATTGATATCTTCAGTGTAATCCTCACCGAGTTTTTACAAGATTTTAGATTGACTTCTTGTCGAGCATCGTACAAATCACTCGTAGTAATCCTGGTTTATTAAAAATTTATGTACGTCAGAAGAAAAATATTGAATTATTCTTGAAATATGGTAGATTACAATAGTTTGTATTGCCGAGTGGATATTGAGTATATCTACGGAATGGTAAAAAATGTCAGAAATAACAATTCACCCGAATCGTCTATGATTCTCTATCACGAGAAACACAGAAGTTTCGATGTAAGTAGTTTGAACAAAAGACTTGTTACTATTGGGATTAATTGCTCAAGCGCATCACTTTGTCCGGTGAAGTAAAAGCCGCACACGAAATGTCTGAAGCAGTATAGCCTCCAAAGTTTAGTAATCATACGGTCCGGTGCACCGCAAAGCAAACCTATGTACCGTAACCTCTGCGTTTTGTGGAAGACCATTATTTGATAACTTGATACAATTAATTAAAAACGTTTCAAAGCAAGCTCACCTGCCTCAGTATACGTTAATGGATAATCATTCGATTAAGGATTATGATGCAACAAATCTTTTGATTATGCTTTCGATCATATAACTTGAAAACATGAAATATATAATGGAGAGGTAAACTTTAAATAATGCGTCTAACTCTAGATTTAATGATTTTAATCTTTGATTCAACTTCATAATGCAAGTATTATCAATTCTACTTCAAATATTCCGACAAGTAGTTTTCAATCACATAGTAATCATAAGTTAGAAATCACAGTAAAATTAAGATTATTCATCCGATGTTAGTTTCCTCATCTCACGAAAGCTTGGAATGGAAAAAAAGAATACGAACTACTTATCAAACTGATTTGCGATTTATTTAGGTGTAGAGAAGAAGGAAAATGTAAAATCACGATTTTCGACAGATGGCCAGAATCTCAGACCTCGGGCCGTGAATGCGCGAGTAGCGAAGGGACCCCCAACCCCCCACTCCTTCATCCCTCACCCTCCCTCACGATTTACACCCTCAGGCGCATTGCCGATGGAAAAGTTGCGCTCTGAGTGCTCCACTTTGTTTTTTTCCCTCTCAGACGAGTGTACCTCGAAATTTTCGAAACATTTCTGCTTCGACATTTCGTCGACCATTCTTTTTATTTATTAAAAAATATTTTGTTATTAAAAATTCATTATAAACGTGGGAGTCTCGCCTAAAGTTTTATGGAGAACTACGATATTCTTGTGCTTGAAATCATGAATAATCATGAATTACTGCATAGAGTGTTAGGGCATTGGTATTTTAACTCTCACATACTTCTCGGGTAAAATTTCACCCAATCTCCGTTTTTGATGGTATATGAGCAATTTTTTTTTTAAGTGACATAAATCTGTACATCTTTTATTACCTCACCGTAATGAAATATGGTGATTTTATAATGACTGGACGAAATTATTTGCACTGAGAAAATCAATACGTATAAAAAATAATAACAAAAATTCCCTTAAATATCTCGATTTAAAAAGAAAGTAACATATGGCAAGTTCAAAATAAACGTCTTGGGTGATGTTTAATTTCCTTTTAAATACATTGTAGCTTGATTTAGTTTCAGTGAAATATAGTATTATAGACTACAAATAACATTAATTAAAACGTAAAGGGAAAGTGAGTGACATATCACCCGAGGATGTTTTACGTAGCTATTTTTGAGAAGGGTATAAGTGATAATTACATATACGATATATATTGTAAATTTACAGTTCATGTACTGCAGAGAACACGTTTGATTTTATTTTCAAGCTACTTTTTATTAAAAAACTATTTTTTTAGGGTTTAGGTACTTAATGAACACAATTTTGAAAATGACGTGCAAATTTAATGTAACGATTAAAACTAATTCCACTTACAAATACTAAACGTTGTAAGACAAATTTATTAATCGATTAGAACGTCAGAGTTACGTAATATTAACATATGACTTTATTGTAAAGATCCGGGAAATCTTTCTCTCCTCTCGTCTCTTTTTATTAATGTCGCGATATTATAAGTCTCCGTGCACCAATTTTCTTTTTCATTATGTATATATTTCATTAGCTTCTGTACTAATGTTCCCCGTGGAGTATCACCACATGACATTTATTATAATCAAAAGATCCTTTAATATCAAATACTACAATATTCGAATAAACAAGAGCTTTGCTTGCACCACAGTCTCTTCCAGACTCTTCAATGATCAGTTGCCTTATTATTATCTGTTGTTGTTACGATGTTCGACTCCCCATGACTGATGTCTCGCAGAAAACACTTATAAATCGGTTCAATCATCGAAGACAGCTTCGCTTCATCGTAACACTATTTACTACGTAATTATATTGCACACTCACAAAGAAAACTTCACGACTAAAAAAAGTATGTTTTCCTTGGTAACAATAAGTAAAATGCCATTTTCGAACAAAATAGAAATTGTCCTCGGCATGAAATTGTCAAACAAGGAAAATGTTATTTATTGAACACGTTGAAGAAACGTTTCTCTCCAATCCTGGTTTTAACTTCCCAAGCAACAGTTAAATTCGTTTCTTTTTAATTAGTGTGGTATGATTTGAGTTTTCTCTACCACAGAAACAGTGGGATAAACTAGTAGAATCGGTTATCCTTTAACCGCGTATCACGTCAGAATACGCATCTCCCAACCTAACTATGAAAGATCTACGTAGGAGGAACGAGAGAGGTATAAACAATGCAAGTATCTAGTGCAAAAGGGGTTCGAGCTCTTGGCACGTGGGGTACCCTCGACGAACCAACGTCCAATTACCAGCTGGCCTGTGTATCTTCATGGGGGGTCCTGTACACGCAATTGTTGTATTTTGCCATTGTTCCATGGCGCGATTGAGTCCATTGTTTTTGTTCTTCTTGTAATTATCAGAAAAAAAAGAGAGAGTGCCGAAAGAATCGAGGAGAGAAAAGTTTAAGGTTTATACGTGCCAAGAGTTCCAGATTGAGGATCTTCGGAACAGGGGATTGTTTTAATGATTCGTCAATGACACGTGAGCGCTCTTGAAAATAGTTATCATTTCTCTCTTTCTATTCTGCTTTCGTTTACCGTTTCGCAGCACCATGATCCTGAGTCCCGAAAATTCTTTTGTTATTACACCTTCTATCATCACTTTCATATTGTTTTATCGATCTTGATGATCATTGTTGTGAAATGGTTTTATGATTTTGTCACGTCATCCTTAATATTGCTTCTTTTTCTTAGTAAATGTTCTTGTCGCTTCGTAATTCGGCTCCAACAGCTGTGGTCATTTCGATTCGGACCTACAGTTTTAGGTTGGTTCTGAACCACTGATAATGAAAGTAGACTTTACTTTCAGCGATCTTATGTTCCTACTCTTTCCTTTGATTTCTAATTTCCTTTACCTCTATTCTTTCGATTATTTTTGATTTTTTCAGGGTCATTATTAAATAATCTTTTTTTATGAATTTCTAAATCTTTTCTATCATTTCAACGTTGTTTGATAATGGTATATTTATATTTTGTGGCATTACGCACGCGTATATGTCATTTTCATGTTTCTTATGTTCCATTATATGCCGTACTGCGAAATCATTATTACAAGTTTGATATGTTAACACCTTTTTTCTTGGGATCAAATATTACGACGGCTTTTTTAAAGAGACCTTTCGAAAGCTATGCCTCAAGATCAGTTTGCTTGGCAGGCACTTTTTCTATTCCAATCCAGCTAGACCCTTTATGTGTCGTATTCATAACCTTATTAGAACCACTTCTTTATTCTTACTGTTTGTAAGTTTTACCGACTTGTATATTAAATATCTGAATATTACCTACGAAAATCTACCTTAACACTTTATCTATCGCTCACTCGTTTGGATATCGAGCGGCAGTATTTACACCTACGTATTTGTAAAACTCTATAATTTCGCCATAAAAATGTGAAAATACATTTATCATGACGTTTCTCATTTTAATTGTTTCAAGGAAGTGCAATGTTTTATATTATCATTTAGCTACAATGTCCGATTGATACGCTATAGATCGATGAGCTTTGTCAGATGAAAGTTCTATTTAAATAATTTCGATAAACAAAGTGTTAAGTACAATAATTCCGCACAATATAATACAACAATGGATGACTATTCAATCCTTCTCCTATTAAAACAATACCAGTTTTGCGTTTTACGTTCACTGGGAAGCATACAAATCTGTAATTCCATATTTCTCTCCGTGATTTCACCGATAGCGTGGCCAATAGAGTGGATTTTCCGGGGATGTACGGTGCCGAAATTTCGGAAAATACGTTCAACGTCAAACAAAACGCGAGGCCTCCGTCTGGCGCAGTCAGTTGGGCCATTGCTTCAAAGCCCTGACGTTTTCAATATTTAAAGCCGGTATCCAAATACATTGAACTTGTGCGCGTGTACGTTATCACTCAATCACATATGCAAGACATACGTCGGTTTAACTGATACGTGAAATGGAAAACCGTGGAAAAAAAGAATAGAGGTGGTTAAGGAGTAAAAGGTGAATTGATTTGGTAAATGTACATACATTATATTTTTATTAATGCCATACAAGAAAAAGTAACATTTGAAATGAAATTAACTGCAAATAGTAGCCATTTATGCATTATTGTACAAATGTCCGAAAAATGAAAGGCAAAGGGAATAACCTCAGAATCTGTTCAGAGAAGATAAGAACAAGATATTTTGACTGGCTTGGTAGATCTGTTGGTAGAATTGTAGTTGAACACATTTTTTCTATTGCTTTCTGGAAATTCATCCATGTCTCCATTACATACGATACATTCCACCCCATAGGCAATCTGGCATCAACATTTCATCATTCTTCAAACTTGGCAAAAAGTAACTCAATGACCGTGTTCCTCCACGCAGTCATGCGTAATCGAAATTTTTGTGGTGTGACACTTTGTGCCATATCACGTTTCCCTTTTGCCCGAGGCGTGATGGCATACTATACGTCCACGTGGAATAAAGATCCTTTGACAAAATTCTCCCGGGGGAGTCGCTTTGGGGATGACTCTATATGGCCAGCAGGAAATGACTGAACTACGTTAGGATATTAGGTTATGTTAAAGCCATATCCCCGTAAGAAAGTTGCCTATATCGTTCTGAACGATTCTATGGAGTTCCGTTGTGGTATAGATATTTACTCTGTACCATTAAACTGTCTGTAATATTGGTTTTCTGAAGATAGGTTTGGTTCATAAAATGATGAGATAACTTCTATTATAAAATATTCATGCGATAGTTTGTTAAGTTTCGATTTTTAAATTTAGCACGCATTCTTTAATGCATGGAAATTCTTATGATTGTGTAGTGTTTTTAACTTTGTACTATTTGAGCCGTTATTTTCGAAATAAGTCCATCTTCGAGACAAATGTGCTTAAATTAGTTTTATTTAAATATAGGTGTTTTCTTTTCACATTTCAAATGGCAAAACAAGTAGAATGAAATATCTCCGTGACTTCATTTAAAAAGATTCGACAGTTACGCGTTATAGCATTACAACTTTTGTACGAACCCTCAAGTATCTCAGCATCAGAAGAGACTTAGCAAAATTTAAAAAATTCCTATCCGATTTACCCCTTTACGAGTATTACTCGCCATTGTAGGGCACTGAAAAAAAACGTATATACTATATGAAGGCAAATTAGTTTATCATCTACGGACAAAGTTATCATTGGTTGATCATAAGTGTCCTAAACCATGAATCAATTAAATATGACTTAATTGCACTAATGAAATTGGCACTAACTACTAACTCTTCAATGTCTATACTCCCATAGTACCATGAGGGCAAAAAGCATTGTTAAATATTTATGGTTTCTTAATTCATCAACGCTGTTATACAACACACATGTAACACAATTCTCTAACAAGTTTCATAATAATTAATTAACCAACACTTATCGATAACTGGTAATTATCAGACTAAAACATATTTCATCATACAATGTTGTAACTAATTCTCGGGCCAGTTGGCCTGATATTTTCACTGTCCTTATGGGCTATTTATTTTTCATGGCAATTTATTCATCACAAGTATCAATAATAAAGCATTGAGAATAACCGGAACCAGTCAGTTCCACGGAGTACGGTTGTTGGCTATAACCGATGAAGACGTAAAACCCATGTCCGCGCGTAATTTAGAGTTCTTAACTCCCAGTAGGTGGTTGGCCACCACCCGGGGCCCTTGAGACACCTTATCGCGCCCACGGCGATCTTTCTTCTCTCTTTCCTTTTCTCTAGCTTAGTGCCATGTCTCTCCTCTTCTCTCCCTCTCCCTCTCACTCTCTCTCTCTCTCTCTCTCTCTCTCTCTTTCCGACTATCCACACTTCCTTCTTTCTCCATTCGAGTCACTGCTCCGGCCCAGGTAAGACGAGTTGTTTTACAAGCTGCCGGGCGCTGCCATCGTACCACGTGCATTTAGATTAGTGCGCATGCCTGAACAACAACCACGGCCCAAAAAGGGGACCAGGATGTCGTGATAGGACAACGTTTGTACCATCGGGTCAGAACTGGTCAACCAGCTTCAATATACGTCGACATTCGACCTGACACGTATACACCGTGGCCATTACTTTCAATTTATGTTCCGCTCGATCCTCGAATCTGCAAACTTTTGGAGACCGCCTGTAGGGCGCTCCGGTGGCATTGAAATATATTTGGGTATAGGGTGCTCCGTAATTCGGGATAGAAAGGACTACTTTTGAAGAAGTTTACATGTTTATATTTTTCAATTTACATGATGTGCAGAGTGTTTCTTCTAAATGAAACTCTACAACGAGTAGTTCTGGATTTTTGCAAACTATTTAATTGCAATTATTTTTTCTATATTTCCGAAACATTGCTATTTAATGAGGTCATATAGTTTTGCAATTCTGTCATGCGAAATGGGTATTGTCTATCCGGTTATTATATTGTATATTTAATACGTGTTTGACACGGTGTAGTTCTTATTAAAAAATCAAATATTACTATATATAAAATTTGTTAATTTCTACTGGGAATTGATTTTGCAAAAAATACCCGGCTTTTGAAATTACATTCACAATATGCGCGTTTTTCCAAATGACAGCGTTGCGTTTACGCAATTGATGAATATGCATAATGTTAATGCAGCTAAAGTTACGATGATGATGGTGGTTACCAATTTCCTGTTACCAACTGTGCTGCTTCTCATGGAGCTCGATTAGGGGTTCATGGTCCACAGGTTGCTCCAGGGTTTATAGCATTTCAGTTTGATGGTATTTCCCGAAGTAGCTACTCTGTAGAATAGTAATTAGGTACACCGTATTTATTTTCTGGCAAAATAAAATCTTTCTTCAATTACTACCGTGATATCAGTTGGTCAATTGTAGCATGCCTATTATCGATTGATTATCTTTATTTTTATAGAACCAATTGCATAGATGTGATAAATATCTCTAGAGCTAACAGAAGTCGACTGTTTTTGCAATGTGTAATATGTTGCGATACATTCGTGACCCTCTTTTCAGCATATGAGCTGTTATTTTTGACAATATTATAATTCTATTTTTGAGAAAAGTAGTTTGAGTTAGTTTTAACCCTTTGCAGTCCAATGTCCCACCTGAGGGGACATTGTAAGTTTATCATATCACTCTGTTGCACCCTCTAAGGAGACCATGAATTTATTAGCAATTACAGAGGATGAACTTACTGCACCCCAAAGTTTTAAGAAATATATGTTTACCTGAATTTTTCTATAGAAATTGCACAAAATAGAAAATAGTAAAGTGACGACAAGTTGCTAATAGATAACTTCAGAGGTGGCTCGGAGTGCAAAGGGTTAACTATGAATGGGTGTTTTTCCGCATTTTATATGACAAATTAAATAGAATGATATATTCTTATGATTTCGTCTAAAAAAGTTCAACAGTTCCGTTATAGCATGAAAGATTTTCTGTAAGTTCTCAGGTATTATTGGCCCAGGAAAAGAAATCACTTCATAAGCGCTTTACTCAGATTCGCCCGACGGATAGAGACATCCCTCGTTCTGACGTCATTTTCGATTCTAATGCGTGGGTGGCTGAAAAATATAACGACGAAGTAAATGATTAGTTTCTAGTTGTCATTCACCGAGCCCAGGTTTCTAGGACCGGTATGATGGGAATAGGCTGTGCGAGGACAATCCTCCCTTACACCACACCAAAAGTCAAGTGACTTCTTTATTTTGGCAGAAAATACCTCAAAATATGAGAAAAAGGACTAGTACCACTTTCAAATATAACGGCTTATGTCATAGTTAATACATCCCGTTTCACGATATACGCCCTACGCTGTTATTTCCGTTCAAACCACTTGGCATTCTCACTGTCCGACAAAATAGTTTTCAAAAATTGATTGTGAAGTCAAATAGCGATCATCATGTTTACCGCGCTTATTGTATCATGGGACATATACGTTTTTTTTAGGTCATGTTATTCCTTCTATTATACAAATTGTAAGGAATACGTCAGAAGCAGTTCCGTAACGGTAATAAGGCGGACAGTGTTCTAAAAGTGGTTTGGCACGGAAAGTGTTAAATTGTATTTTACTAGAGTAATTACATTAGTATAAATAGAAGAATCACACGTACAACAGTATTAATTGCCGTATGCTGATATCTGATCACTTGTAAACAAGAAAGCCATAACAGAATAAGGATTAATAATTAATTTACATAAGTATCTAAACAAATATTCTACTATTTTGTACTGAGAAATACTGTATAAGACATACCACATATGTAAATTTCCTCTATAGTCTGGTTCGTATAAAACATGCAGTGGGAGCAATGTTTTATAGCAATTGAAGCAATGTCGTTTGTTATAAATCGAATGAAATAAAATATTATCCGGTTGAATGTCGTAGATCACTAACGCTTAGAAGTTCTATCAGGCCCGATGTAAATTTTAAAATAATAGCAACCAGATTATGAGAAACTTTTAACAATGTAGTCTCAGCATCGTTCATCGCATTAGCATCAAAGAATACATGAAATAATACTTTTTAGCTTTTATTGAGTTTTATACCAAATTATATTTTCCTGCTAAAATTTTTCCTTTTTTGTCGGTTCGCTCCTAAAAATTGTAATTATCACTGTCATAAAAGATTCTACATCGTTATACATTCATGCGTAATAGAAATTTAATATCTTTATAAACATTTCTTGAGTATATTCGAGATATGAGCCATTGTAGTTGAAAATGGCACAAGTCCGTTTTTTCTTAGGGTGAAATATTTGAGAGGTCGTACAGAAGCTCTTGTGCTATAACATGTAACACTTTTTGTATGCATTGGGATATCTCATTTTTTTTCACTTGGTCATATAAATTGCAGAAATAAGACATCTGTATTTAGGTAAAACCAATTGTAACACACTTTTCTCACAGATGAACTTATACCATTTTCAAAAATACCGGTTTATATATTCTTTTCTTTTTTATTATATTCCGCAGTTATGATAAAAATAAAACTCAATTACACCCTTTACCTGTAACAACCATTGTTGATGCTACATATGAAAAAAAAATCTATGTGATATAAAACAAAAGCAAAAAAGATATAATAATAACACTGCTGATGTCTTAATCAAAACGAAAGTTTTTCAAGAAGCGAAAAATGCTCAGTGACCGTAACAGTGTTAAGTGGCCCATCCTGTATGTGAACCTTATATCTTACAGGTACCTAATCATACCTTGATTAGGAGGAGAGATATATTTTTAAGATATATTTTCAAGAAGAAGAAGAGAAAAAGAATGACTTTGCCAGAGAGTGACAGAGGGTGCGGAGGGAGAAAGAAAAAACGAAGACAGACTGATTTGTGAAAGCGTGCGCGTGATCACGGTGGGTGAGCCTGATACTTACCGTAATTTTTCCTTCGGCTCGTAACTTTTCCGTTCGTGCGACGACGTCATGTTGAGTGCGACAAGCAATGAACCGAATTCTGCTAGTCGTATCGGATTGGAGTTTCGCACGCACGTTGCAGTTTTCGTGCGGAGTATTTTTTGTAAGTATTGTAACGGTAGGAACATCGCAACCGTTTGAATGATTAAAAACGATACGATAATATTGAAACGTTTATTGGCAAAGCCATTGGAGAAACGCGATGAGAATTAATATCAAATTCTGGAAAAACCATTTACCCCTTGCCTTACGATTTCTATTTGTACAGCGTACGTGATGATTCAAAATTAATTTGAATTTTTTAATAACCTTTTTTAATAATAGGTTAAGGAAAAAGTTCGTGGCGTTTTTTGCAACAGATGGTGTTAGAGTTGCATAACTATAGTAACATAAACATTATCAATGCATGTCATAGCGCGTTTGTAAGGTGACAGTACATCGATTATTTAAAAAAAAAAAAAACACAAAAAGTTATTGCGTTCTAAAATTGAGCCAACGTTCTGAAAAAATTCGCTATATTTTGCAGTACCACTTTGACCAAAGCGATAACGCTTCTTAGGCTTTTGAAAAAATTTGTAGTGTTTACGGTGAAGATACTTTATCAAAATCAGCAGCACGTAAATAGTTTCCTCGTTTCCGTTCTGGAAATTTCCACATTAAAGACTTACCGCGCTCTGGTCGACCAATTATTGAAAAAGTGGATAAAATTTTCAAAAATATTGAGGAAGAACGGCACGCATCAATCTATGACATCGCTTCGGAACTGAACATCGACCAAAAAACAGATCTGAACCACTTAAATAAGGTTAGGTAAAAAAAAACCTCAATGTTTGGGTACCTCATGACTTAAGAGCAAAAAATTTAATAGACCGAGTTTCCATCTGCGAATCGCTGATGAAACGAAATGAAATCGAGCCATTTTTGAAGAGACTGATAACGGGTGATGAAAAGTTGATCACGTACGATAATAATTTACGAAAAAGATCGTGGTCCAAGATTGGTGAAGCTGCACAAACGGTGGCTAAGCCCGGATTGACGCGTCCTAAGGTAATGCTTTGCATTTGGTGGGACTGGAAGGTAACTGTGTATTACGAGCTGCTCCAACTCGGTCAGACGATTGATTCAAGCATCTACTGTCAGCAATTAATGTGATTAAAACGCGCAATAGAGATAAAATGGCCAGAAGTCATCAATATGAATGGCGTTGTCTTCCATCACGACAATGCTAGACCGCACACCTCTTTAATGACTAGGAAAAAATTGGGAGAGTTCGGCTGCAAAATTTTAATCTATCGGCCGTATAGTTCAGATCTTGCTCCTTCCGATTATCACGTATTTCGGTCACTCCAAAATTCTCTTAATGGGGTAAAGCTGGCTTCAAAAGAGGCCTGTCAAAATCACTTGGATCAATTTTTCGCCCAGAAATCACAGAAGTTCTACAGTCATGGTATAATGGTTTTACCAGAAAAATGGCAAAAGGTTATCGATCAAAACGGTACATATTTAGTTTAATAAAGTTCATTTGAAATATAAAAAAAAATGTGATTGAATTTTGGTGAAAAAACGCTACGAACTTTTCCCTTCACGTAATATTTCGTATAATCTACTGCAATATTAATATTATAGACATAATCTTACCGTCTCGTGACCGACGGATATTTTCAATTTAACAGTCATTTAAAACTTCAGAACTTCGTGTTCCATTTATCGCGTCACGTGTATCACACGTCGTAGGCTAATGGGTTAAAGAATATATGAACATATCATAGTAAAAAATGAGCAAGTATCATATTTCGTTAAGTACCTCCGTTCGATGAAAGGTGTTACTCACATGTGTCAGACATACTAATTTAACTCATTTGTGTCTCGACTCAAATTGTATTACTTTTGCCTTATCACTGCTGTATTGACCTTTATCAACGAACCGGAACTGCATCAACGAATTATATGAATGAAACATACTCAATTGATGATATATAAATTAAATTATCATTCGTGATTATATATAACTTGAGTATTTACAAGTGTTCATTAACCCATTCGTTACTAAATTTCTATTGAATGTGCATTATGTTTCTCATATTAAGATTTATGTTTTCTAATACTATTAAATAGGTAACAGAATTTTCACACCAATACACGGAAACGGTACATTTTTCAAATGAAACTGCAATATTCCCAAATAGGATTGATGGTGGTTGCGATAACATAACAGTGCACAATTTCTAATAGTTCTTCATTAAAAACGCAAGCTACAAATGGGTTAATGATATCTGCTTATAACGAAGTTATAACGAAAAATGGTTAACAAAAGTATTTGAATTTCCCGCGAATTAATCCACACTTCGTGATCAAAAGTAGCAATTTCTCGCAAAATCTTGCAATGATGCAAATGTATAATGTTTATCAGCCAGAATGAATGAAAAAACAAAGATGGTTCTTAATAATAGTGCAATAACAGTTGTCAACACTTAAGAAATCTCCCGTCGTGTACGATTCAGCGCGATCCTATCAGGGTATACCCCTGTCTACTCAAACGAGGAGGCTGCGTGTCGTCATTACCGCATGCTACGTGACGATCAAAAAAGGAGGGCCGTGCGGTATTTACACCGAAAGCTATGAGCACGGATCGTGGCCAAGCCGATCGATCGATCTGCCGTCGCGGGGACCCCAACAGTGAGCGCCTGGCAATTCACGTTCTTCAAACAACGCCAATATGTTGCTTCGTGGGTCACTGCCTTGGCACGAAACTCGTACACACTCATGTACACGAATACACAATCCGAAGAGAGGGAAACACGCGCCTGTGGAATGGAACAGTGGGATGACGAGGGACGTAGAAGGGGTATAGCGCAGTCTGCAGAGTATAGGGTGAAATTTAGTGCTGAATATAAGGGACCCTCCCGAGCCTGGCCTAAGGCGGGGTTTACAGCCCTCCTTGTGAATCTGGCCGTATGCGCATACATTTTCAAAACTCACTTCGATCCACCAGGTTGGAAGGGATCGCATTGTCCAAGACAGTTTCCCGGATCTTCTCTTTCGTTCGTTCTTGAAGATTTCTTTCCACTCTGTATGGGGTTAAAATAGGTGGGACAGACCTCAGGCAGCTTCTCGAGGACTTACCCCCACTATTTAGGTATTTATGTTTAGATTTTTCAGAGAGACATGAATATGACAAGTTCTCCCAATTTTCTGGTCGTTTAACAACTGTAAAGTGTGCCTGAGATAAGTTCCAATTAAAGTTTTGGCGTCCAGAGACCGTGTCCACGGTAGCATGTGGTATTCGTTGCGTGACTGGAAGGAATTTGGCGGGACTAATATCAATTTGTGAATTGAATTATCGTCGATGATCTCAATGATCCGACGATAATATATGTAGAACTTTATGTCTAATGTATTATTAATCATAGAATTAATAATTAAAAAAATAATACACCGGTAGCAAAGAATTTCAGATGTTTAAGTTTGAGTTTATTGTGGTAATGATTTTTAAAGGTATCTATTACAATATTACAATAATAAAGTAATATTAAATGTTTAACCGCAGGAAGTACTATAAGGCGCGTTCATGATGATTTTCTAGTTTAATGTGAAGCAACGAAACGTTCGTAAAAAGAACTTTTCCGGTGTCACTGTCAATAACT
Source organism: Cerceris rybyensis (assembly GCA_910591515.1). NCBI lineage: Eukaryota > Metazoa > Arthropoda > Insecta > Hymenoptera > Crabronidae > Cerceris > Cerceris rybyensis. The sequence continues at coordinate 19,943,378 of OU342789.1, read as the reverse complement.
CAAATTGCGTCTATAAATTTAACAACAGATATCAGTTTAATTTGTTGTTCCATGTATAACATTATTAAACAAATAATCTACCACTAACTAGAGAATATTCAAATTATATTAGGTCTGTCAGGGAATTCTGTTTCTTTTTTAATTAAAAGGAAATTTTAGCACTAAAGTGTAACAAATTTTTTATATTTGAAATGAGATTTATTAAAGCAAATATGCTCTCTTTTGTCTGACCACTTTTTGCCATTTTTGTACTAAAGACAATCGTCGCTGTAAAACTTCTGTAATTTGGTGCAGAAAAGTTGTTTCACTTTTGCGTTGAAATACGAAGAAAATTTTTCCCCAGCTCAATGTATACATAAAATACTAATAAACGAGTATAAATGTACTATTTTCTTTTGTATATGTATGTCATTTTACTCCAGAAGCTTTTATCAATAATGTGTGATCAAATATTTACAAATTGTGTATCCTACTTTAATTTTAAACAAGAAACAACCATAGAAAACTACTGTAACTATCTAAAGCCTTTATTAGTTTAATCCATTTGCATCATTAGCATATATACACGCTATACATACACTCAACTTTCTTAGTCACTATCATTATCGGTTAGCTAAGAAATAGAAACGGAGAATGGGGGAGATGAAATTCTGATCATAGTGAAGAAGAAATTAGGCCACTAAAACAAAGACGGACTATTGAAATAAGATCCGATAGTGATGATGATGATAATAATGAAAATGAGAGTGACAGTGAATGCGACTTGTTTAGCTCAAAAGAAAAGAAGAGAAACAATTTATCAGTGTGAAAATTGTGAAATTGCTTTATGCATTCAACATTCCAAATATTATCACACTGCACAAAATAACTAATCAACATTTCCGTCATTATCAATAATACATATGGATGGAAACCATATATTTGCAATTCATGTTTTCTTACAATGCTGAAATATGAAATTCTTTTACTTGTAGTCATTTTTGTACTTAAACATAATGAAGAAAAAAACTGTTGATAAAGCCGTTCTTTTCACATTTTCTTTTGATGCAAATGGGTTGAACGTTCGGTAGCTATATGTCGCCAACGTTATGAAGTCACTTGGCTTGTGGTATGTTGTAGGGAGATCTTCGCACCGCCTATTCCCATTATATCGGCACTTGAAACCTGAGCTCGACGAATGATAACCGAAAACCAAACACTTATTTCGACTTTAACGCTAGATCTACGACCGACAAATCTGGCACATTTAAATAAGTATATTAATTAAGTATTTGGAAAAAATATACCTAGATCAAGCTGCAAAGAAGACGGCAAGCGGAGCAATTTGTATATTATAAGATACACGTGAAATATTTACTATACTGTCTCTCTGTAAATCTAAGAAAAATTTAAAAAAGATTACGGACCCGGCAATTTAATGGCTACCGTAGATCTATTGTTAAACGCCTTTTCATCCAGTCGACGCATTAGATTCGAAGGACGAGGATCCATCGGGCGAATTAGAGTAAACTACTTATAAACGAACTTCATTCGGTAGGCCAATAATACATTCTGAACGAGTTATACCGCAAGAAATTTTTTTCCACTCCTTGCGTTTCACGTTACACCTTCAAATTTCTAACCGTATATTTGTGTGGCGTTTCTCTGTCGGAATTCCCTAATAATTGAGGCCTACTCGATTCGCAAGGAGGAATATTTGTTCTCTCCACTTAAAATCGAATCTCCTCGCATTCCCATATTACGCGGCTTCGTGCCGCCGTTACTCCGCTTCGGAATGCTATAGCGTGTGTACCGCCCACGCTGCATTTCGCGCGCGTGCGCGTGCACTCACAATCAGTCGCACAGATACACTGATCCTTAAGGCAAATTCACAATATGCGCCCATTGTGGAAATATTTGATGTATTGTATTGGATAAAACATTAAATAATCACAACGCTATAAATCTGATCCGATCACGCGCTATAAATCTAGAATATCACGATTTTTAGCGCGTCCGTTATTTTTGTTTATTAATTAACTATTTATGAGAACCTGATTTAAGCAATTATTTGACTCGGAAATTTGGATAAAGAATTGTAGAGTGCGGAATTCAGATAAAACTTACAATTAGATGGACTTTCAACGGTATAACGTTCAAATATACAATTTGCAGGGTTACGGTAATTCACCAATGGATGTTGTCGATAAATAACTAGTATAGAAAATATCAAAAGTCCTGAGTATTGTACAATTGCAATAGTTCCATTTTGGTGTAATCAGTTTTCTTAATACAGTTAATAATGCAATTGGTTATTAGATCGCCGACAGCAACACAGTTCTAGACAGAGATACTTTAGATGTCACTTGTGAAAAGAAAAGTTTTTTTGCTAATCATTCACTGTATAAAAATCTGAAGATACCATTAACCCGTTGACTGTCATGGGTGTCACCGGTGACCGGAGATATTAAATTTAATGAAGTTTCATATGACTTTCCAATTGTAGATAATATTTATGAATTTTTTAACGGATTCAATATTTAAATATTAGCGTTTTAAAGTTAAATTCCTGCTGAATATATTGTATTATTACGAATTATTATGAGTAACGCAATTTTCTCCCCTATATATGGTATCGATTACCAGAGCGATAGTAACTAGTCGCAAACGTTATTAATAATATGTCAACGATGCTGTCGATAATATGCCTGCGAGCTGTGAAATTGAACTTGTTAAAAAGAATTGTTATTTTATAGTCTTTAAGTGGTTTTATTATGAAGCGCCGCAACAATATATTTAAAGTTTCTGCTTTACAGAGATGAGATTTTAACCCCTCAACGCACAGTTTTTTTGAAAAAAATCAATTTTTTTTATGTAAAAAAACACACTTTAGAACGTTGTCTTGGCAACAAAATAAAAAATTAAACAAAATTTTTACTTTAACTTTAAATACAACGCCGCTCGAATTATCTCGAGTGTGCACGTTAAGGGATTAATAAGAAAATCATTACTTCAGTAGAAATGATAAAACGAGTGAAATATCAGTGGCGTTCAACGTGTTAAATATAATAAAAAGATATCAGTTTGGCAAACTAGGTTTGCTAATACCTAGTGGTTGATTTTCAATGTTTATTATGAGTTAATGTGTTACAAAATTCATACTCATTGCACCAGGATATTTTATGGGCTACTAATAACTCAATATTCGCTGACAGATAACCCGTTGAGAGATACTTGTATGAAGCTTTTGCATCACATAGTGTGAATCCACCTTTAAATGGACAATGTGGTTATAAGGTTAAGAGAGAGAAAAGAAAGAGAGGGAAGTGTAGAAAGAAAGAGAGAAAGGCAGATGGAATGAGAGGCAAGCAGTGAGTTCACGCATACGCGTTTGTGGAGATTAAACTCACGCAGAGTCCGGCCCCGGGGGCGGCGTGCCATGCAACTAATGAGAGAGGCGAGCGACCGCGATGATAAAGTCTCTTCCTTGAGCTCCTATATACGTACCATGAGGTCCGATTCTTTTCTCTCGGACTACAGCTTTTCTTCTTCTTAATCTTTACTGTGAATATTTTTGAGAATACAGCTATGGTGTTTCTGATGTACGGTTTGGGCGGAACGAGGACGGCAATGAGCCTACATTACGAAGCGAGCAGTTGAGTAGAGTGATATGATGCATGCTTTCACGGTTAATTGTAACGGGAGCGAAATAAACGAGGAGGGAAGGGAATGATTTAGGTATCAAACGTTCCTCCAGGCAAGGTGTAGAGAGCTCCTGGCAGATTTCTCTTGTGGTTTATGTGGAAAATAGTGGTAAACGTAGAGAAAATTGCTTCCTTGTGTTGCCCCTTATACCAATCTGTTGTACTGTCAAGCACATACAAGACTTCTAAGTCTGTTGAATGCAACGTCGTGTGTTCCATATTTTCCAAATATGGTCCTTCTTCCACTTTCTCTTTTAATGCGACAAGGTGCATAGAAAGATTAATGGATATAGTAAGAGTATGTGGTGGGTGCTATAGTACTCGCAATCGTAGATGGCCAATGTCTGGAGCTATTATTGGCTCACCAAAAGAAGTCGCTTGATAAGTGGTTTGCTCCAATTCGCCCGACGGATACAGATATCCCTCGTTCTGGTATCATGTTCGATTCTAATGAGTGATTGACCAAAAAAACGTGTAACAACGGTGTAAGTGTTTAGTTTTTGATTGTTATTCGCCGAGGTCAGGGTCCAAAGGTCGAGATGATGGGAATAGGCGGTACGAGGACAGTTTCTCCTTTATTTGTATCTTAAGCCAAGTTGCTTCATTGCGTTGGCGACTCATATCCGGGATCGAGAAATTTTGATTACCTTGTATTGTATTATTCGGTATTTTTGTTCTATTTGAATAATATTATTTACAATTAATATCTAAATATTATATAATATAATCATCGACTTGAAAAACAATTTAATATTAGAGAAATCACGATATATATCTTTATAGAAAATTTCACTGTTGATTAATATGCATAACTTACAATAATCAAGCAATATCATTGTTTTAGTTTTAGAGCAAGACGTATTTTCACAGATTATTGTAGTTTCATTCATTTTGCATATATTTTACATTAATTCTAACATAAGTCTGCCGATGTATTATACTTACAATTAGGATTAGTTACGGATATCACTATTTGAATGGCACCTATACATTTCTATTCTTTATCAATCTTTCTTGTTTCATTTACTAGTAGCCTCTGAAGTTAAACAAATATCTCCATATCAATAGAACGAAATATGTGATAAAAATAAATTCTATAAATTTCTTTTGTATAAAAGATATAATATTGCAAAAAGATGTTATAACAGATCAGTTCATTCATGATGAACGATTAAATACGTCATAAGGAATATTTTAAAAATTGCACTATAATTTCACTATAACACCGGTAGCAATTGTCATGATATAACGCAAAGTATCGTAACTAATTGTAAGTCAATGTTAAATATTATCTTCAACACGAAACTATAAGATTTCAAAAATTGAAGGTATATTGGCCTAAATCAATCACAGCATCAGTAAGTAAACCAGACCTCCTGAGGCCCAAAATGAATCTCCTATAAGCCGCCAACGCAAGGAAGTCACTTGGCGTGCGGGGTAAGGGGAGACTGTACTCGAACCGCCTATTCCCATCATATCGGCCATTGAAATCTGAATACTGTGAATGACACCCGAAAACAAAACACTTATTTCATTGTTAAACGTATATCTTTATCCGTCGGGTAAATCGGAAAAAACCACATGGCAAGTGACTTCTTTTATTGGGTCAATAATAACTAGATTCGCCTCACGCTTAGCTTCTAGAGATTTCAGTCTGCGAAAGAAAGAGGACATCCGAGTCTTGTTCGCGCCGTGGGTGCGCGTTCGAATCCTCAACAACTTCCAAACCAATGTTTTATCGCGAATTAAGAGCTGTTCACCCTGGTATTTGTGGTTAACTTTCAAACGCTACTTGATCACGCTATGCCACGGGCTAAAAGTCCTACGAGACGATGTTCATACCGTGAATTCTTACAGCTTGGTATCGAAATTCGATTGCAATTGACACGCAGCTATTATAATTGCTATAATGGTGCAACTTGTATCAGAATTTTATTCATAGACGCATAAAAGCAACAGTAGTGTGTCGGTTTCAAATGCTACCGGATCACGCCATGCTGGAGGCAATTTCAGAGCAGGTAGAACGTCGTTCATACAGGAACGAAAGGCTTGGCATACTGTTATTAGAATTGCTATGCCCTTCAAAAGACTTACAGCTTGCTAGGTATTTTATGTTATGTTTTCCTAGAAAATAGTTTAAAACTTTGTTTATGTAATACGTAAGGTAAAATATTTACGAGATGTTAACTAAATAACCGACATACTGTGTTGCTTGATTTTGTATGGTTATATTTAACTAAGTACAACTACAATGTAGGTAATATCAAGATGAAGCCCATAAGAATGTAAAATTGAATATTAAGGTGGGTGACCCAAATAAAGCCTATGTCCTAATAAGGCCTATTTTTTAAATTTCCCGTTTCACGATTTCAAATGGCCGCCAATGTTTGTAGATGTGTGCGTGTACATTAACTAACGCACACAAGCACAGCAAGTGGCCCGTGCCGCGAGTGTGTTGGAACCTGCAGTCGAAAACAACAACGACGCGGAGCGCACGCTTGTTTTTATAAAATTCTGGCTGAGTAAGCAGTAAGTATTTTTATTTTTATTTGTACACGGTGTGCTGTGTTTTGTCTATAGGATAATTATACGTGTAGCCATCTCCTCACATAAATGAAAAAGCTGTAATATCGGTGTATTCTATATAATTGTTGCTTTGTTTACCCATGTGCCATGCCCTAATAAAGCCTATAAAAATGTATAGGCCTTATAACGGCACAGGTACAGGCCTTATTAGGACAATATTTCATGTCAGTTAGAAAAGTATCACAGTAAATTAGTAAACCCTTGTTTTCAGTAACATCATGGAAAACGAATCACCAGCTTCTACCACAAGGAAAAAAAGGGCTCAATGGACTTCGCAACAGATGGAAAAGGCTGATTAATATAGTACTTTTACATGATGAGAAACTCGTTAAATCTGATCTAAAATGACCAAAAGTAATTAATGGGATCTCATTAGATTTAATATAAGTATTGACAACGTTTTGTATTCATTAAGAAGTTGAATGTTTACTTGTTTTTATTAAGGTTTTATTAAGACACAGGGTTCCCAATAAGGCCAAAGTGACATTTTAGTTATTTGTGTTCACAAAAGTGTGATTTTTGTTTCTAAAGCAATTTTGTTTCATTTATTACAAAGTTTAATAAATAAATATAAGTATTTCAAATTACCAGTGCATTGTTATTATAAACCCGCTAGTTAGATAATAAAAAAATTAAGGTAGGCCTTATTTGGGTCACCCACCTTAATATACAATAGTAACTTTTTATTAGTCAGTGACAGTATAGTTCCATAAGTAGGTAGGTACTTACGTTTATAATGTAGATATACCTTATTATGCTGTGTTTAACCCCTTTGCAACTTTGTCCCGAGCAAAAAATGGTACAAAAAATACATCTTCCTAAATTGTGCGACAAATTATCTTTTTTGTACTAAGAGAGTGCATTTGAGCAATGAAAAGACGTTTTTTATGTGGAATAAATTTTTATATAAACCATATTTTGCTGGAGCAAATTTTATCCAAAAGTATTTTATAGGCGGTAATTTTCAAAATAAAATCGTCACGAAAGGGTTAAGAGAGTGTTAAGAGATTTTTATAGGTCCACCAATCGCCATTTTCAACTCCCTGTCCTACAATAACGAACGGTACTCGTAATGCAGTGAATGGTATAGGAAAGTTTCAAATTTTCAAAAACCTATTAAATTGACCTTATCAATGAGACACGGCAAGATGAAGTTAGCTCGCAAATATTAATGTTACATTGAATACAATTATGAATTACTTCCGTTACTAAAATTAAATCTACAACTACAATACATTTAAGTCAAACAATATGGAATAGATGTCTGGAGATGGAGAGTGTATGGTGATTAAAAGAAAGTGGTTATTTTCATTTATATTTTATATATGTAATGGGATTGGAAAAAACACTTTGCTTTTTTTATTACGGTAATACCTTTTTTCTACGCTTATCTTTAGATTGATACATTACTTACTCTTTACTTTATTTTTACTTTTTACTTTATACCGAAATATGTTAGTTACTTTCTACGTTACGCGAATTGATTAATACGTGTGAACGCTTAATAAATAAGTACATAGTTAGCATGTTCGATTCGAAACTGCACGTGGAAAAACATTCTTCTTCGGCATATGTCAATCAGACTCGCATTCCCTTTAAATTTCTTTCGCAAAACTGTTTCACAGCACAATAATAATATAATAATTAAAATTATACAGGATGGACCAATATCTCTGCCCCCCCCCCTCCCCTCCCGCCCTTGAATATTCTCTATATTTGCAATAATGTGAAAAAATGTTTTATGTAAAACTTACAGTGGGTCAAAAAAGTATTGGTACACCCAGTTTTCTTTGAATATCTTTAAACTAAAAAATAGTCTACTAATATTAACTATGTTTAATAGTGTCTCTCGACACACATAAATAGTACGTGTACTGAAAACTCTCAGTTATTTGTTATAAGGAAATACAGTCAAGAAAACGAAAAATCCATAGTAAAAAAAGTATTGGCACACGTACAATGTTACCGAAGAAAGCACAATAATAAACAATATGAACAACATTGAACTTACTTAATATATGGTGTGCATGCCTTTGGCCTTAATTACGGCCTATAATCGATTGGTATCGTTTCTAAAAGCGTTGCTTTTAAGTCTTTTTTACTCTTCATTTTCATTTTTCGAATTTTTAAATCTAAAATATGCCAAACATTTTCTATCGGGTTAATATTCGGCGATTGAGCTGGTGTAGGGAGTTGTTTTGGCACGTTATACACAATAACCGTTCCCTTGTTTTCCTTGTCGTGGTGCTTCGGGTCATTGTCTTGTTGGAAACGAAACGTTTCGTTTAGGCCCATTTTTGTTGTACTCGTTAATAAATTACTTCGCAACACGTCGATATATACGCCTGCATTCATTGTACCGTCAATAAAAGCCAAATTTCCTACTCCATGGTATGACATACAGCCCCATTCCATGACATGACCACCACCGTGTTTGACTGTAGGAATAATATTCTTTTGATATAGTTCGGTGTTCGGTTTCCTCCATACAAATCTTGTTCCATCAGAGCCGAAAAGATTAAACATGCTCTCATCTAAGAAAATAACCGTCTTCCAAAATTTCATTGTCTTACCTATATATATTTTTGCAAACCCGAGCCCTTTCTCCCTATTCTTCTCATTGATGAACGGTTTTTTTCTCACTGCTCTACCGTAAATTTCCGCAGAATGTAAAACATTTCGTACTGTTTGAGCACTCACTTCTTTTGCTGAATATATTGCGATGTCAACGGCTGAACTTTTGGCACTTACAAAAGGATTTTTTATTGCTTCTCTGATATCTCTTCGTTCTCTAGATGAAAGTACTTTCGGACGACCTGATCGTGGTTTGTTCTCGACGCTACCAGTTTCCTTAAATTTTTTTACAACATTTCTCAATGTCGAAATACTTAATTTTAATGGATTGCCGATTTTTCGGTAACTTTCACCACTTTCATTTCGCACGGACAATGATAACTCGCTCTTCTTCGTAGTCATAATTCTGGTTCAAAGTGTAAATACATACTGATTGTAATAACTGAGGTAAGAGATTCATAACAGCCAATTCTGTTTATGTTTATGTTCATGGAACCTACTTTATCGCGTACGAAACCGAATAACACTTGTTCTTATAGCAAAACCATTCGTATGCCAATACTTTTTTGACTATGGACTATTATCTCCTTATAACTAGACTGCGGATGTTTATGCAAATTTCGAGTTTCACAAATGCAGGTGAGACAGGAAAACCTATCTAGGGATTTATTGCACTCAATAAATATTACAACAAATACCATACTTTGGATATTTTAGATATATTTTTATATTATGTCCTTTTTGTATATTTTAGCCGTATTTAATTTGTCATAAATGCATAAAAATCCGCAGTCTCCTTATAACAAATAACTCAGAGTTTTCAGTACACATACTATTTATGTGTGTCAAAACACACTAATAAACATAATTAATATTAATAAATTACTTTATAGTCTAAAGATATTCAAAGAAAACTGGGTGTGCCAATACTTTTTTGATCCACTGTACGTGATACAGCGGGATTCAAGGTAATATCAGTTTTTTTTTTAAATGGAATGCTCTGTTTTTTTGTCGCGATGCCTACACTCCTTGGGTAATACGTTAATACTCAAGTAAGAATGCTTTAGTGCCTTGGTATTGCAAATACTTACAATTAGTAACAGTTCTGAATAATTCCATATTACTATTATTTGGGTACCTGAGCTACGATGTTTGCAAATCTCAGTTTTTCCTTTTCCTAAATAATTGAGAAGACCATGCAATACGGAGGGGGACATTTTTTTTAACTTTAGGACTTACGTATTGTTACTATCAAAACCATCAAATTATACTATCCAAATGATTTATTCATGTAGCAATCATTCCAACAATCTTAGTATTATGGATCTTTAAATTTTCTCTCGGAACGTGATAGTGCAGACCACAATTCTTCAAAGCACATTGTTCAACTTATTGTAAGCCCGAACAATAATTTCAGTAATAGAAAGGTGATTGTATTTTACCTTAGAAAAAACGAATCTTTCTTTACATTTTCATATCCATTAAATTTCTTTCCTTTCTTCCTTACAGAATTGCAATAAAAGCCGCCCAACTTACAGATCCACGATCAAACGGGCTAACCTAAATAAATTACGAAGAATTGTAACATCAAACGTCCTCTCCCTTTTTTCCACCCTCTTATACCAGTTCAACAGACTCTTGATTTTCCTCGGATTCCTCGATTCGATAACAATTTTTTTGCTGGTCTTTATAAAAAACAATCCGATCGATACATAGATTGAATGGATACCCAGATGATCCTTTCAGAAGTACAAACAAATCCCTCAAGATCGATAGTGATCCCCATTGATCCCGAGGACCGCAAATGCGACTCGTCCTCGACGTATCCTTTCAGCTTTCAGGACCCCTTGAGGCGGTCAGGTGAATGTGAAAATGTGCGTATCTGGAGGTGATTTTTCTCAAAACATTCGTGTACCTTGAAAGCCCGCGTTGTGAATGCCCCTCTTCTCTTCTCCCTCTGTCTCCTTTCTTCCACCCTCTGTGGGCGGTGAAGAGGTTGTTGACTTAAGCGCGTGGCAAATTTCGTTCTTTCAAATGTTTTGCTCTGAAAGAGTATAGTTCACTTGGAAGAATTTTCGGGACTTTGTCTGGAAAATTGGTGAAACGTATTGTTACGTTATTCTTTTTTTTTTATAGAAACACGAAATTACCTCTTGTCGTTTCGGGTGAAGTATTAAGTGGTTGTACCATTTTGATCAAATTTTTAAGAGAGCCTTTTTGTTGTCTCTTCTTAAATCATGGATATAAACAAAATAATGTTAAGTACTCTAACTTTTTAAATATTACCGTTCATCACTGAATGTTTGAGAAAGTATTTCTATGTTATACAGACTGCTTTTGAATGTTTGTTATATCAAATTGTTATTCCAATCAGCCAGAATGTCTGATATGCATTTAGATGTACACTCTATGTAATACTTATATTATTTTTGTTTGAATCATATTGCACATCGAATAGTGACTTTTTCAACGTTCGTTATTAATTGCAAATTATTAAGAAACATATTGAATAGTTTCACATCAATTGGATATTTATAATGCAAAAGTCTATTTAATCGAACCAACAGACACTTTCACCGCATTTTTTAAATTTCATTACAGTGATGATTTATGCGACACTTCGCCTTTATTATTTTTTTATATAGTGTATTATTCGAATCAATAAATTTATTTGTAACCATTTAATTATTTATTAATTTATCTTCGGCAAAATAATTAAATGATACAAAAGAAGCATTTATTTTTTGATATTTAAGAAATAATGTTAGCTGGATTAACAAACATAACATAATACTTCATTTTTTTTTGTCAATTTTAAGGGAATTAGAAAAATACGTTAATCATTACTGAGTTTTTATTGTTAGAAATTTATCTTCATTCCGTTTTGATGATTACATGGACTATATAATTAACCCATTGACACACGAAGCCGGCGAATCGCCGGTTAACTAACAAGTTATGTCATATCATTAGTGGTGGAATGGGTTAAAGAATTAAGACAATTATATAGTCCATCAATATGATCACATGTACTACATCGGCTTCTATTTCTGCATGATACTAACAAATTAATACGTCGATAATGGCAGTATCTTGAAGAAATAATGTGGCAGAAATACGGTGTGACGGAAATTTCAAAGAAGTTGTGATTTGTTAAATTAAAGACAACTGAAATTCATTACTTTAATTTATTTAATTCTTTATTTTTGTTTACACCTCATTTTACAAATCCTAGGTATATAACAAGCATTGATAAATAAAAATATATACTTTGCGCCAATGTTCGCAAATTACTAACATTATAATTCCTTATTTAATCACCTTATAATTCGTAGTTACACATAAACAATCAAAGAATCACGAAGTAGCCGTTTATTCCATCAGGTAGTCGGAGTTCGCTTCTTTCTTTCTTGCTGCCATTTCTCCTTCATCCCCTTCTTGAGATGGGGTTGCCGGCATAGTAGACAAAGACTTGGGATAAGGGCTGCAAGCTAAACTTTCATAATTGTGATAAACAACTCCCGGTTGCCGGTGCAAAACGGCCTTGTTCTACCAAAAGGCAGAAACGTCTCACGGTAATAAGATGCAAATTGTCGGCTTACCGAACGTCTGGACCACCGTGGTTTTTTCAAATGTGATTTCTTGCTACTTTGAATCCTGAACGGGCTTTGCATGCCTTTGAAGCGATATTATTCTGGGGTGGTAAGCTCAGTTGTACACGTCGATGGAATATCGATTATGATTTCCTTTTGAATTCGTTTTATTCAAATGTGGATCAGGTCTTATATCTTGCTATGATTTATGAAGTCGAAGATGTTGATTGTGTTGTAACAAACCATCATCATACTGTTAACTCTTTGCGAACGGAGACTTTTTTGAATATTGGGAAATGATTATTGGCGCTGGAAAACCACTTTTTTATCAGGAAGACTGATAATATATAGAAGTTCAAATTACTATTTGTGTAATAATATTTTAACGATTATATTTCATTTTTTTTTAACTTTAACCGTAAATACATGTACCGAGAAACTATAACTACATTTTTTCTCAGACCGCATATGTGTATGCATCCGTCGTCCGCAAAGGGTTAATAATAATTGGAATATTTGTCTTATTAAATTTTGACATCGAAGTGTTTGGGCATTCACGACTCGTAATTTTAATGGATGTATAAATATTTATAGACGCAAATGTAATATTTATACAATCAAATATTTATAATGTATAAATAAAATATTTGCGAAGTTAATGAAACGAATACTATTACTTCATAATCAGAAAACCAATATGTTTATGGCAATAATTAAACTACTTGGATACTCGAAGCATCTGTGTAGGTAATATGCCTTCAAATACTGAGTTGCTCTTCGTACCATTTAACAAGAGAATGTCGGAAGTAATGACTTCTTTTTCATATGGATTTCTTAAAAAATTTGTAATTGATTGTGTTGGAATTAGGGATAGATAAAATTGACTTAATTAGTATGACCTTGATACCCTTCCCCCAACATGAAATATTTGCAGCGCTATTGTAAATGATTTTCCTTGCTTTTGAGTTCACAAGTCTGTCAAATTCATTTCATTTTCAAACTCCTTGCCCAGATGTATACATATACCTAATACGAAGTTTGTCCATAAATGGATCGATCTCACAATATTAACTTCTTACTCTTCAATGAGGTGTGACAATCGTGATGCAGCAAATGGAGTAAGAAATTTTTAAGTTTTCCAAAGCTGTTGAATTGAAAATATCACTAGATCAGGAGACGTTGAAATAACTTTTATGCTATTAATATTGTATTAAGTTATACGTTATATCGGAAATCAGTGGTAAATTATTCCTCTAATAATTAATTCTGACTTACTAGAGGTTCAGTCACAAAAGAACTTGTAGGGCAAGGGATTAAGCTACAATAGTATAGCTGCTATACTATTGTAGCTTAACCCCTTGCCCTACGAGATTCTATACTATAGCATCATCTTCTTTGATACAACTGTGAAAAATTATGTATAACTCCGAGTACAAAACGCAAGTTGCAATGATATCTCTCCAAAGTCGAGGTACCTCTCGACACTTCTTTTTCCTGAATTAACAGCATTTGCATTGTCTGACTAAGGGCAATGTTTATATTATCCTAAATCGAGAAGTTGCGCTCCAAATGACGCTACGCGCGGATTTCAGGTCGGCAGCTTTTGAGTTTACTCCAGCTAGCAACAAGCAACAACGTAGTCCGCACGGTTCTTATAATATAATAATAAACATCATGGTGGATTATTATTACTAGTGGGCTTCTGTAATGTTTTTGCAATAAGATCAGATACACATGAGTACTAACAATAAGTCGACGTCCGTACACTTCTACTTAAAACGTGCGTTGCAAAAATGCATTCCTATAATTGCGCTTTGCTGGTGCTGTTTTGCTACGATAAGCGTATTCGACACCGGAGCTCCCACCTATGCGTTGTTATAAATGATACGTATACGTATAAATTTTTCTATGTACACTTGCACAAAGGAAAGTGCTTTGAAATATGTCACTAGTTAAAGCATTTTTAAATTCTTGATTTTCTTAGTTTTTGATTTCTGAGAAATTATTTTTATTTTTTTAAAGTGAATAGAGAAATTTATTTTTAAAGAGAAACTAAAAGTTTTATTAAAATAAAACTTAAAGTTCAATAGCCTACACCTATTCTGTGCAGAAGTAATTTAGTGCACGAATTGCATAAAAACGCTCGTGACTCCATGAAAGTTTGGCTGGAAAGCACCCGCGCAAGATGTGTTAATACACAACACCGAATCAAGGTGAAACTGTTGTTATATTATTCTATTCACACAGTCAACTAGAATTTCTTTCAATAAATTTGTAGTTCCAATCGCTAAGGAACTCACACATATATTTATGTTTCCGGCACTCGTATTTTGCATTTGTTTCTAGATCGCTTTCTTATTCATACACAGCCCGAGGAAGACTGCAGCTACTCTGCCACTTTCACCACCTCCAGGGTGCAAGTAGTACCTTTATCAAAATTAATAGCGTGCTGCTAATAAAAAGATAATAATAACGTAAATAATGATCTCGAGCGATATTCCTGTAATTTAAATCGTGAATCATTATATTATAATAAAAATTGAACTATGCAAAGAGTCAAACAGTCTTAAAATTAAAATTCCTGTTTGGAGAACATTTCCACGTCACTTTCCCACTCATATTATGACAAACATTATAAATGTAAATGATATATGATGTATAAATTCACTGTTTAGCTTTATGTGCTAAATTGAAACCTTTAAATGTTATCTACAAAATTATCCCAAGAATGTCAAACAGACATTGAATATGTATTATGTTTGTTTCAGCTTAACGACATTTTACAGATATGTATGTCATTCAACTTCCCTTACGTAAAATGCATTTAAGCGTCGCCAAAGTTAGGTCATCGCTTCAGATTATTAGGTAATTAGGGTAAGGTGGTCTCCGTGACCATCTCGATGATGGAGGGATCTATATTATAGATACACACACACACAGAGATATATAAGCAACTACACCTGCCGATAGATAAACACACGGGTAGATTACATGGCGCTCTTGGCTCTACTATAGATATATATGCAATTTAACTAGTAATTTCGAACTTACATCGGCTTAACTTCGGCAGTGGCAGTTAAATTGCATCACACGAACGAGGTATGGCGTCATAATGTGACGTGTTCTGGAACAAATTCAATTACAGTGTATTTCTTGGTGAACAACTTCGAGTAACCGAGATTAGTCGATCAAACAATTAAATTGGTAAAATTCTGACGGCAACGAGATTCAATCTGATAACAATGATTCCTATAAATCGAGTATATATGACATCAACAAAATTACGATAATTTTCACTGGCCTGATCACTTGTAATAATGTACATACAATTTATAGGATAGTACTGTATATTATTATTATTACTAAACGTTTCTTCTTAAATTCTGTTAAAAGTATGCTACGTTGAACGACCGACTTATTTTTATCGCTTTAATCTCATGATAAAACTGAACAAACTAACACGTCTGATATGGAGAGAGCTTTGAATAACAACGTCGTAATTATTTTTTATTAGTATTAGTAAACTATACTATTAATTAAGTGCAAATACTGGCGTATTTCTTAATTATAACTAACAGTAACATACACGTAAGAAGAAAAAATACAGAGAAACAGATTCTATTATATCTGTAGAAGATAGAATTGAATAAAATTTGTCAATGATTATGGGATTTTTCCTGGTAATTATCAGAGTCAAAGAATGCAATATCATAGTATTTCAACATACTTAACGCGCTGCATACTGAAAAGTAACTATATGCGGACCTTTTAAACAATTAATGCCATATTGAGTACTGATTGCTTTCAACGTTTCTACGAACTAAAAAACTGGTATTAATGTAATTAAATGGCTACTTCTTCCATTAGGTTGAATTCTACCAAAATTTACTTTATAATAAATGGAAGTATTGTTGCATGTCAATATACCAATCTGCATCTCATTGGTGTTATTTCGTTACTATTGAATTTCAGAGTTCCGTCCAAATTAATATTTTCCGTTCCCAACCAAATATCTAAAACGAAAAAGAAAGGCAAAATATGTCTCACAGCGGGGATACTTGTGAAGTTCGCATGTAACCATCATCCCTGTTCTAAGATATCGAATATCCCTAGTATAACAGGACACGAGTGTCGATTCGACTCAACTCGATTTGACCCCACTCGACCATCCCGACCTCGGTCGAACTCTCCACTCCAATCGGCTGGTCTCGTTAATTGTGCAAGCAACGTTCAGCCCGGCTAGCCGCGGCTGTTTGTCGATCTCCCTTTTCTCGCGTCTCTGGGCCCACGAGCGATTCACGAACCACCGTGGATACCCCGGAGGATTGCATCAGGTTGTTCCTAGACGCTAATATAACACCGGCGCTTCTTCCTCCTCCTTGATCGAGTCACGATTTAGCATAGGCGTGGTACCGCAGCCTTTCCGGATTGAAGATGGGCGGTTTGACCTCTCCCATAAGTTAAAGTCAGTTTATAATGTTCGGTACAAGTAACTATCGATGAGTTGCATTGTTATGGATTATTCTGTGTTTGCTAATGAATTAATGTCACTGTGAAAATATAAATACGCTATAGTATTTTTTTGTCATTTAATATCCCTTATGATGTATAATATAATACGTTAAACGCTACCGGTATTTCGGTAGCCTCATCATTTTTACCATAGGGAAACTATTCTTATTAAAATCACATCCTTACAAAGGAGAAACGCTTATTTTTCACCCTTTCGCTTACAATGTTGTCTGGGAGACGTGGTTCGTCGATTGGTCTTAGCGTGAACTCCACGTGTGATAAACATTGCAAGTCGATTGAGCAAAAGGCGAATAACATGATTTAGACAAGTCGTATATCCATCGGGATATCTTAATAATTTTTTTGATCTCATTAATAACACAGGTCCACAAAAAAAAAGTGGTCTGTGCTGGGTGTTGGACAAAGATTTTCCGACGTATTTTTTACCGCTGAACACGAATCTGAAGTCTAAATTGGGGGTCAAACTCCAAAAAACGGAGAAAAATAAAAAAAAAACGATAAAATCCACGATCTAATAATTTTTTCTGCATGATAATAACAATCTTATAATTTTTGTTGTTTCCTGGCAGTTTTCTCCTCAAATGACCTGTGCAACGGATTTCTGCTACGCTTTTTTCCTCTCTATCGAGTTTCTCTTTGTAGCATCCAGCAGTAATCTGCAAACATATTAACTCCCCACTGTCCTTGAAATCGCCGTTCAAATTCTTTGAGATCTTGATGAAATCTCTCTCCTTGCTCTTCACTAAAGTCTCCGTTGTTCTCCGGAAAGTGGTTGAGATGCGAATCAAGGAAGTGAAGTTTCAAATTCATTAGGCAACCTGAACGCTGAAAGTTTGCGATCATATTGGCCACAATATTTTCGTAATCAGCATCCTTGGTGTTACCTAAAAATTTGGTACATACTTCCTTGAAACTTAGCCTTGATGCCTTTTCTTGGTCATTCATAACTGTAATAAATGCTTCATCTTTGAATAACGTCCGAATCATTCTACACATCCCGTTAAAGGGCAGTTGTCATCGTAGTCCAAACACTCCGTGGTAGCAGGTTTTTGCCGGTAAATGTACCGATTCAATGTCCTGACGTTTTATTTTCTATCAAATACAAAATTCATTCTATAAATGACTTAAATAAGACACAATAAGCGGCATAAAAACATATTTGCGAATCACTGATGGATACTACAGAGAGAAACAAGCAGAAACTGCAAATTGATAATAAGATACTGAAAATACTATTAGATCGTGGATTTTATCGTTTTTTTTTATTTTTCTCCGTTTTTTGGAGTTTGACCCCCAATTTTGACTTCAGATTCGTGTTTAGCGGTAAAAAATACGTCGGAAAATCTCTGTCCAACACCCAGCACAGACCACTTCTTTTTTTGTGGACCTGTGTAATTTATTCAAGATAGTAAATCTTTCTTGTTCACTGATTAATTGCTTGTACTTGTGAATTATTCGCCGTGTGATAGATATTCCTGTTGATTAGGGCACAGTTTATCGGAACTTAAATCGTAAGGCAAGGGGTTAAATACGGTACACCACTGTAGTGGCTTTCGAGGATACCATCAATTGAACCGTACGCCATTATACTACTTTTGTGGATATCATGATTTTCGGCATTATTATATGTTTAATATCGTATTTATTTCAAATCTATTCCAATGTAATGTCGCAGTGGTAACATTCTTTGACATTCACGACAAGATGCGCTGTCCCAGGACTACAGTCATGCTGCCGTACGGGCCGTTTTCAAAGGTGTTAAAGACACAAATATTAGATCTGGAAATAAATTATTTCCGAATGTTTGATAAAGTGAAAGATTTAGTTAAAGAAAGGCATCACACTCCAAACGCCAAAGTATGTATACGCCGTTGTTATCAATGTATTTTCGCCGGTTTTTTAGCAACTTATGGATCCCGGTTCAGTTAAAGTTTGGTGGCTTCGAATCAATAAAGTCATCTAGGCTTTTTCGCACCTCATCCTATGTTTTAAAGTGTACTTATCTCTTCTAAATGACATTAAGAAGATCTGAATAAATACAAATCAAATAGGACCACATTTGGAGAATAAGCTGTTTGAGACATGGTTTCCTAACCCGATATGAAGTTGAGACCTTTTATCGTCTTCACTGCATGTAGACAATCATGGCCGTGAAGGAGAAAAACCTTACAACTTTCTTGACAAGATTAGTTTTTTTTACTCGACCTTGCTGCTCAATTTTGTTAATTGTCGCTGATAACTTTCTGCTGATGCATCGTTTGCCCAGATTTAACAATTCGTAATATAAGATTCTTTTCATATCCTTTACATTTAGTTTGGCAATGAATGTTGCAGTTTGGTCAGAATTTATTTTCCTAAGATCTTCAGATTATCATGGAGATATCTCTTCATATTGTCATCGAGAATCGACTTCGTCAAAATTAGCAGTTCAAGCTGTTAAAAGATTGGAATAATATCCAGCAGCATATAACTGTAGCAGCCGCCTGAAGTTCACCGGAAAGAACTATTTTCTACCCCTAATACATCCATAGTTAGCAGTACTTTACCCTCTTTAATGCCAACACTTAAATACTAAAAGTATTAGAAACTTCCTAAATATTACAATTTAAATGTCATATGAAATTTTAATCTAATAGTGCCGGTGTCCGGTGATCTTCATGGTGTTCAACGTGTTGACGCATTCGTAGCAGACGATTTTAGAGTGAGACCGCTACTTAACACTTTTCCAACCGGTATTTTTTAAACATACTACCCACTTGTGACCGGCCACTTTGTCGCAAATTCTCGTCACTGAGTCTTTAACACAGTAAACCGCAATGATAAATAACAATTTATTAATTGCCATGGCAACCAATAAATTAAACGTCTAAAAGTGTTAGGCCCAAAAAGCGCATTAATAGGCTACCGGTTTGTAAAGTGTTAAGTGCTGCATACAATTTTCAGATGAGTAATAGTTGAATGATCCAGGTTTCCGCTGCTTATTTAAATAGGTGTAAATGCACAACATGTGCCTGCGTCATATTTCATTCGTAACTTTAGTTTATTTATGCCTTTAAAATTTAAAAAAAAATACGTATGTAAGAGGAAAATGTATTGATCTGAAAGTATTGGTAATACATTTATAACATGGAGGAAGAGTGCTCAAATCGTAACCGCTAAGAAAAAAGGTCTATATATTATAAATTGTATTTAAAAAAAGGACAAAATTTTGCTTTATTTACAAATTGTATGAATAATTAAATTCAACTATTGGAATCGGTGAACAGTCAAGGAAAATTAACAGAAACTTAAACAGTGATATCGGTACATCTGAGAAAACGGTATGTATTAATTTGATGGTTTGTCAATATATTTCTTAGAACAAGATATAATGACGTAAAATCCGCTTTTTACAATTAAAGCCATGATGAATGAAATTTGATTCTGATCATTTTTGGACTCTGAAAGCAACGTTAAGCAGCAACGATAACGATCGCTCCTGAATTCAATTTTCTGGAAAATTAAATGAATGAATGATCACAAAGCCAATATACTACGATAAACCTAACCCACGATATCGTGATTTTCTACAACAAATGTAAAAATTGTTAAGGTCCAATATATACTATCGCATAAAAATATGCGGACACTTTCTTAATTGTTGAGACCATCTCCGAACACTTACAAAATGTTTGATAAATTTTCTTTTTCAATGTATTTTAGTTGACTCAACATTGGAGAGTACATTTTAGTTATAATTTATTGAAAATCTCATCAATAACATTAAAAAATAATTACATCGATGGAACAACAGAATGCCTCTTATTTAACATTCCTCTTTGGATCATAATTTTAAGTATGTACATCCCCCTTGATATGCCAACAATAAACACAAAAAGCGATGGAGTCATCGTGAAATAAAAGACAAAAGTTTTACCATCCACGGAACATCGTGTAGACCCACCGAATAAAATAGTATTTATTGAAAACATTGGAATAATTAAATTGTTTAATTTAATTCCACTAGAATACATTACATACGTATATATTTGTAATGGAATTTAACAATACATGTTGATTAACATCAATAACATGTATTAAACAATACATCATAAATTTCATGAAAATAGTAAGTGTACACATATTTATCAGCGGCATCGTACAAAACATGTAAATGTTTTTGGTGGAAGGGGATATAACGAATAAAAAGAACGTATCGGCAGGATAAAAACTAATAAAGATAGCCAACTAAAAATAGCCAGTCGATGAAAATAAAATACTGCGGAAACTCGCTGAAGTCTCTGTGGGGAAAACCAGAGGCTTCGTCTCGTGAAGGTCTCTTCACCTTCAACTGCTCTTCCTCCGTCAACCCTTAACATAGGAGGGCAAGGATACAGGGTGGGAGGGGCAGCAGAGACAACAGGAGCGTACGAAAAAAGGGGCTGCAGCTTGATAGTCTACTCCGCTTTGGACCGAGTGGTGGGGTACACGTACGATCATGGTGTGGTGGTGGGTTGATGTAGCAGGGGTGAAAGAGGGGGCATTGATCGGACATGCGCAGGTAGGACTACTCTTTTGAATGTATTTATCACATACACAGGTAGTGATAGATCCACACGGTTAGGTAGTTCACATCGGGATTAGAAATGTGGAGGGTGTGGTACACCGAATCCAACCCTCCAACCTCTCACACGAACTGAAAGCGATCACATGTTTGATCTTTCACGTCCGTTGGTAGTCTGGTTTTTTCTCCTGTCGCCATGCTTTATAGCGTTACCGATTGAGGGTCCGTAGAAGAGATTTACGTGTTATTAATTTTAGCTTACTCTTTAAATTGGTGGTACGTGTTTACTTCTAATTTTGATTGTCAACGAAAATTTGTAAAATGCACGATGAAGTGGGATAACGAGGAGTAGCGAGGTGTTATAGAGGTGTCAGGGAGAGAAATTTATTTGCTAGGATTTTAGATAAATCTCGGCAGAACTACATCTCTATTCGTTGCATACTGAATATGTAATAATGTAATTCAGCCGTGTAATACAATAATGTAATATAGCTGTGATAGAGATTGATAAAATGTTGTGAATTAGAATATCGAATTTTGTGCCAAATCACACAGCAAGCGTGCAGAGCTGTTCTACTGCATGATGATCAGTCTGCGACATTTTGGCCAATTTAACTCATCACAAAACTAGCGTTGTTCGACTACTCTTAGAAAAATATAATTTTTTTTGGACGCCGGCATTCGGCATACAATTCTTTTTTTTAAATTCAGATAGTGAAGTAAATTTTTTAAATCTTTTCAAATACTTTTACCAATTTATTTCCGCTGACCTTCACAGGTCCCTATTTCAAACACTGTACCGCGTGTATGATACTTTAGTTCTCCAATACAGAATATAGTACAAGTGTAGAGTGCACTGCATCTCTTTCGTTACACTTGATATTTCATCGAGTAATACTTGAGTACATCGAGTAACAGCCTGTTGATTAACGGTTAAAATACCACGTCATAAATAAGGTATACTAGCAACTGTCATTTTAAATTCAACATGGCTGAAATAACATTTCATCGAATAAACACTCCCCCTTAAATTTTCACTGGACATTTCACTGATATATCAGTGAATGTTACATCCCCTAAAATTTTACATTCATTCACTGAAAATACAGTGAACATCAGAATTCTCAACGGATCTTATATAAATAATTCGTCTTGATAGAAATTTTATTCATATTAAACTTCTTTCGGCTCTTTACTCAACGTTCGATATTTTCCTGAATCCAGTATCGCACAATATTTCTTAGCTGTTTCAATACCGTTCAACGTGTCTCTAACGAAAGAGGGACAGCTACAGCATACTTGCTTGATATGCCGCTCGAGCGGCGCGTTAAACGAGGCGCGTTCGCCTAGGTTATATCGCATTGCGACGTAGGTTAGGCTAGTCCATCCCCTCTGGCGAGCTGAACAGTGAGAGACAGAACGTGAGGAGAGAGAGAGAGATGCGAGAAAGGGCGAAGGAGAGAGAGAGAGTGAGAAAGGTAGAGCAAGAGAGACATAGGAGAGAAGAGAGAAAGAGATAGCAGGGAGGCCTGGCGCAGGGTCCGCGTCGTGTGACTGGAGGCGGAGGCACCACACCCCTTTGGGGTGCACCGGGTAGGGGAGATCGGCGGTGGTTTCGCCGCAGGTGCGCCCGAGCGGGCGGGCTGACGAGGAGAAAGGGAGCAGAACAGAAGGAGGGTAGAAGAAAGGAGGAAGGGGGCGCCGTGGCGCCTATCTTGCCTCGAGCGCAGTGCGACGTCGCGACGCGCCACGTGCGGTGGCAACACGTATCGGGGGTGGTACAACCTACAGAAGTCAGTTTCTTCCGACCATCGTGCTTCGCTGTCTTCTTTGCGACGGTTTTGTACCCCAAATTATTTTTTGTCACCTTCGGATACTATCCTCAAGATTCGTCGTTAGAATCAGACGGAAGAGAAGGAGGAAGATCGGAATTAAAGAGGGGGGAGAAAAACAGGGGGCAAGAAGGGGTCTGCGAACTTGATGAAGAAGAGAGGGACGTAGGTTCTTGATATCTTTCGCGTTATCGTGTCCGCTTACTTGAGGGTACCGTTGAAGTAGACTTTGGGGGAAGATAGGAATAGAAAGAAGAGGAAGGAAGAAACGTGGCAGTAGGGAGCAAGAAAAAGTTCAAGGTGGAAAACAAATAGAACGTTATATTATTCCATCTTTGGCATTATCCTGCTTGATTGAGGGGATTACATAAACAGTTACGAGAGACAGTCGGAGGACTGGAAGAACAAGAATAAAGAACAGGATACAAGAAGCGAAAGTTGATGGAATGAATTTTTTTTAACAGTCAAAGTTTTTGTCCCCGTCTTTTGTAAAAGTGTCATCTAGAACGACATTAGCGAAAAATTAGTAACCGAGGTAGAAGAAGGGAAGAAGGATCTCTCGAAAGATAGAGTGAGGAAGAGGTGAATAAGAAGAACGGAAGAAGGTCGAAATTGAAAAAGGAAAAAACATAATTTTCTCATCTTACATCGTGCCTTTCTATCTTATCCAAGAGCATTATTTAAATGGTACCAGTGATAAGACCAGAGGCAACGATCATCACAAACAGAAAAGGATATAAACGCTTGGGATAATAGATTAAGAAAAGAGACGCCTAGAAACAGGACGTTCACCAAAAGGAAAGTTCAAATCTTGGTGAAAACGGGAGTTTTCTAGAGTATAACATATTCTCAAGATAACATCGCTACGTTATTTTCACAAACAATTGTACCAACGGAATCGAATGTGATTGTCGCCGCCATTAGAAGTTTGACTTCTTTGAACTTCACGAATCAAGGATTCTCAACAGAGCACCTACACCCTAAATCTAAATTTCAGTCCTTTTGAAGATTAAGGAGATTTCAACTGAATTCCTTTATACTGGAGTACATATAAAAGTACACCAAGAATTTCAGACGTTTGCATCTCTTTGACCGAAGTGTGACTTTGTTTCTAGACTTGGAACCAAGGATTCCCAGCGCTGGTCACTCTCAGTTGCACTTTCTTTCGAGTAGCCGCGGTGAATCCCCCCTCCCCCTTCTTGGTTAGCATGAGTGAGTCGTAATTTTGCAGTCGTGTTTACGCAGCCACACGCGCGAGTTCGAAGGAGCCCAGTATTATAGTGCTGTTTTTTTCCGCGTTGTTTACCGTCTTGTGTTTTTAATACAGAACAATATCTCATGACGTTGAATCTTGACCGTCGTTTTACGCACTGTTCCTTTTTACGGTTGTTTCGAGATTAAACATCCACTAGAAGTTACGGTGAGTACAAGCATTGTGAATCGTTGTATACTGTTGTCTGTGTCATTGACAGAACAAGCATTTGGGGAATGTGCATGAGTTTTTTGATATATGTATCAGTTGAGAATGGACGAATCATAGAGTCGTGATGCTTTGAATGAGTACAAATAATAAGCTTTCTTTGTTATTTATCTAGTTGTATGTTTCTTGGACAATAGTTATATTTTCTTTCCGCAAATTAGATGAAATATAAATACATAGTGCGAAAAGGTAATTACATTCAGAAGTATATCATAAATGGACACATTATTAGATGTTAGTAGTATATGAAAACTATAAAGCTTAAGTAAAAGTGAAAAATGTAAATTTGGCTTATTTGATTGTATTAAGATTGATAATTTAATTCTTTTTGATTTTCAATGATGGTTCTTTAATATTTCGTCGAACTTTTCTGTTCATTTTAACATTATGACAATGAAATAATTGACACAGGCATGGCAGGACAGAATTAGATGGTTTCGACTCGACGATTTGCGTTATCTTTTCGTTTCTTTGCGAAAGTGTTTGCAATTAAAAAGTGGCTGTGCCACCTCGGGGAGCCGTATTTAACTTTGCTTAACTAAGTTCTCGATCCGCTGACGGAGCGCCCGAGGGATCTCGAACGGACCGAGTGTAATTCACATTTTTTCTTACCCTCCGACTCCGAGTTTTCATCGTATTCTTCCACATTTTTCTTATTGGCATAATTTGTTGAAATTACATTTTTTTTCTGCGTTTTTCATTAAATAAACGGTTTCAAATATTTTGAATAACGTCAATCGTATATTTTTAACCTGTAGAGAGCGAAAAATCCAACTTGGGATAGTCAAATATTCTACTGCTCATCACATAAGCTTGCATCATCAGCTTTGGGTTTATTTGTAACATTTCTAAATATGAAGTAAACAATATGGAACACTAAATATGATAAAATTTATGTATGCATTATCAGCAACGTGAATGTTGTAAGATTTCGAAAGAAAAATATATTATAATTAAATCGTGATCACTTAAATTATTTGTGAGGAAATAAAGATGCGATGATTTTTACTATCGAATAATTATTAACTCTTCGCATGAATCTGATTGCCTAAAATAGCGTGATACGTTGTTAATGAAGATGAATTTGTATATATATATATTGTTTTTAAAGTGTATTCACCTTTAGTCTTAATGTGATCGAAACTTTTCATTATTGCATAAATTGATAATAACGGAAACACTTACAAATGAAAGTTTAAAACATCTAATTCTGGCTATTTCACGGAAAAAATAATCTTTTGCCAAGTTCCATATTTCTCTTGAGCTTAAATTTCATGAAATTATATAAAAAAAGTATTTCTTCTTTCCTTTTACATTAGAAAATCTCTACTTTCATTCAGTGGACGATTATATTAAAATCGTGAAAGGAAATACCGTATTTCTCCACGTAAAAGATGCATTTTCATTTTGAGGCCCAGAATTTGAGAAATTTGTAAAAAAATTGAACTCAAGTTTTGTTTAAGTAAAAATAAACTACAACCACTGTACAAGGCACACAAAGTTTTTAGACTCAAAGTTTTCCGAAAAAAGGGACGTCTTATTGGTATGGGGAAATATGGTTCATGATAAAATAATGGAACTTTCGGATTTGTTATGTCTCTTTTTACCCTGCCAATGTATTCTTTTACGCTTTCTAAAGCTGCCATTTCAAATGTTCTTCATATAGTTATTTTTGTGGTAATATTTGTCTTCTAACTTTTCATACAAATGTATTAATATTTCTGAAAAGAATGGTGAGTGATGAATAAACTCCCAATGTGTCGATTTGCCATGGTATTTTGACCGCGAGTAAGAAGTTAAAACAGGCTTGAAACATGACTAACAAAATGGCCGGTTCTAACTACGTAGGAACAGTCACCAGAAACGTGTCGTTTAAGGAACTCTGTTATATTTTCTATTTCGTAATTTGTCGACCGTAATTAAATATTGCAAATTATAGATTCATGTTTATCTGCTATTGGAGGCACCATTTGCAAAAATTGATTCGTCACATTGTACTACTTATTACTTCAACATTAAGTATTACAAATATATTAACAATAAGTAATAGGAAAGAAATATTTCATCATAGAATAAAATATGATATAAGAACAATACATGTTGATATCAGAATAATGTGAAATTTTGTCAATCTCTAATATATAAACATTAACCCCTTTCCTACTCTCTAACTACTTCTTTTGTGACTAAATACGCAACATCTCCGAAATAATTGTTGGAATAACACTCTATTCCTGATTTTTTATATAGTGTGTAATATAACGCAATATTAATAACATAGAAGTAATTTGATCGCATCGTGACCCACTGATGTTTTTAATTTAACAGTTTTTGGGAAATTGCAAAATTTCGTATTACATTAATCATGTCACAAGAGTCACTCGTTATTGCACACAAGGGATTAACATCTTAACAGTGCTAACTGTTGTACTATCCAAACACTTTAACTTTACATGTCGTTCTGTTGATTTCAACGTAGCTTTTAAGTATGGGAAATATTTTATACAATTAATTTCGAATTTATAATTCCGCAGTGATTTTACTAATTTAATTAAAGTATCTCTCAACCCTCTGCTCGTTGTTATCCAGTAAAAATGGATATTCAGGAGTACAGATTATCGTGAAATTAATTTCGACTGATTCATGATAGATTGGAAGCTTAGCCAAAATTGCAAACGATTAAAAGACTTCTGTGTTTCAATCACAGGAGGAATTTGAAAAAAATATCAACTTGATCGTTAGAATTTGGTCGTCTAAATTAATCTCATCGATCATGTTAAACTTATACCTACACTAAGAACCTATACCAATTTTCTTCGTTTACTTATTTTAACACTAAACCTACCGAGCCGGTCAAAATGACCGGTTTCTAATTTATTCTAAAACTCCTCTAAATTAATAGGAGAGCCATGAAGCAAAAATTCCACTTCTACCTTATAAAACGTACATTAAATAATTAATCATCGCTTCGCCTCTTGATTCTTCTTTTCCCAAAACACTTATTTGGTGTTTCTAAATATGAGTGGATATAACGCCGGTAGGTTTAGTGTTAAGACATTTCTTATGTTTGGCGAAGCGACCTTGGTCTAACAAATTGTTTAAAATATTTTAGAACATTCTGATCACGACACCGACGGAAGATGCCGCCTGCGGGTCACCTCGGTACGTGATCGAGAAGTTGCGTACCAATACAGTGCCAATTGTCACAGGACTCTGTGGGTCTTCGCAAGTTTCACAGCCACGGAGGACAACAGCAACAACAACAATATGTCTTATCTCGCTCTGGACTCCAATGCCTGGCAGGTAAGTGTTGAACTGTGTTTCAAGTTATTTAGAGAGTACTTCTAAATAGACTTTTAAATCTAACCAGATTCTAATTATTTTTCGAAATTTAATTTGAAATTTTATCTGATTAGTCATCGACGTGTTAATATCAATTGCGATTTATGCAGTAGTTGCATAAATCACTGGTATTTCTTGAAGGAAGGAAATGCCACAAAATGAATTTCAGAGTGAAAAGATAATTTTAAAAAATATTGAATGGTAAATTAGTCATGAAAGATGAGCTCCTGACAATCTGTTAAAGAGTTACTACTCAAGGCTTAGAATACCTGTGAAATAGAAGCAAAATAAAATTTGAATACTTTTCTCTGATACTGTCATTTATTGAAATACCGAAGGACTCTTTTCACCAAGTGTTTTAAATAACTATTAAGCATTCATTGATTAACTTTGAGTTTTTTAATTCATTATATTAGGGCCCCAGCTAATATAAAAAGATTACTTCAAACAAAATTGTGATATGTATATATTATTTTGTAGATTAATACGAATAAAAGTAAATGATTTTGAGAATAATTTTGCTGTTAGTAGCAGAGTAAAAGTAGTCGTGCATTTTATAACAAGTGTACATTCAAAATTCAAATATGTGTAATTTATTTAGTTACATCTTTCTATTTTGAGGTGCTTTAAAGCAATGCTAGAACGCAAACCATCCGTATTAGTTTTGAATTTCTAAATGCAATTTTCATAGTGTGAAAAGGAAATCCCAAAGACCATTGCATATTATCAAAGTACAGTAGAAGGTTTGCTTCCTCATATGCTACACAGTTTTATCCTCGTTCTGACTTCTACATAATGAAGTATACGTTAAAACCTAATTGATAACCATGCTGGTAAAATAAAGAGAAGTAATTTAATCCGTAAGATTCCTACCAAGATAAAACACGTATACTTTAACTTATATTGTAAAAATATTGTTGATCAACTTTATATTCCTACTAAATATGTTTATTCCGCAATTTCCAGAGGCTTTTCTCACTTGCTTTCTAAGTAAGGAATTTAGAAATAAGGATTAGTCAAACATCTTCCTTACATATGATGCTAATTTATAGATCACAGTTATTTACAGAAATCGGCACCATATTCATTGTTCAATTTTTTGAATGTATTTTTTTCTGTCTTTATTATCTCAAATAAATTAATAACATTTTAATCCGTTTTCACGATAATAATGTATGTAAAAAAAAAGTATAAGTAGATTATGCTAACCGCGTGCCACATGGAAATGGGTCAAACTCATGATGCTTATAATAGTTTAACAAGTGGTTCACATATGTCTACTGCTTTGTATTCCGATTATTATTTTTCAATGCCATCAGTGAAATTGCAAATTATTATTCGACAGTAGTGAATAGAACAAATTTTATTATCTTGGCCTTGTGAGATCATTTTCTTTTTTTTTCCATTGCAGCATTATAATAATTAACCCCTTAGTCTACAATAACGTGTGACACATGACACGATAAGTGGAATACGAAATTTTCAAGCTTTCTAATAACTATACCATTGAAAACATCAGTTATTCACGGGATGGACAAATTATTTCTGTAACATCAACATTGCTGTCAATTACACCAGATTTAGAAGATCAGAGAGAAACTTTTATTTTAGGAATTATTTTTGAGTTATTAAGCACGCTGTCAAAATAAGAATCGTAAGGTAAGAGGTTAAATAGTCCAATGTAACATATCGATCTACAATACCAAGACAATCGCGAGAAAAGTTATTAGGTTGCTTTTAAATCGAAAGACAATCATTGGAAACATTGTTTTTGATGCCACAGTCAGTCACCACCAGCTCCAATCAGCACCGTAGAGAAAACTGGTTGATAATTCAGTATCTCAATGATTTGTAAACCATTAATTACACCTCCAGGGGAGACGTTTTTCTGGATTACTGAAAACACTTCAATAACTATTGATAAATTATGTTATCATTTACTACTAGATCTATCCATGATTAATGTAAGATATTTAACCCTTTGAGTACCCCTGACGCATATATACGCTCACAGTGGCAACTTTCTCATAGCTTTTATCGATACATACATATATGCACAATTGCAGTCGAAATATTGAAGTATGATTGTTCAAATATGTATAGTTTTTATAACTTAGCCTTCTGGAGTTTTGATAAAAGGAGAACTTTCAATTGCTAAACAAATTATTACTTTTCTATGTGGAAAAAATCTCCGCCTACAAAGGGTCAAAGAGACTATATAAATGGGTAAAAGAAACTTGATTAATTAAATTTTTTAGAATATTCTAAATGACTCCTCTACTACAGTGACTATTCAGATTACATGCTCAAGTTGATTATTTCAAATTCAATGGCAAATGTAAATTCGATAATTTAAGAAAACACTCAGAATAGCCAGCCGCTACAGTTAATTCTTCACCAGCTTAGTTCCACTTTTAGAATTCGTGAATGATTTCCTATCCTTCGCGTAAATACATGTATTCCAAAGTACCTACAGTTACCATTGATGTCTGATAAATATATATTATCAATGTTAATATATCTCGCAAAATTTGATTCACTTATTTTACAAAAAGTAATGAAAATAATTAATAATGCAAAATGTGAATTTCATGAAAGCAAATCCGACAGCCAATACCCAAAAATTATTTGTTTTTCTATATATATATACTTATCGATACCAACTTTCTAATATGTCGTATCCCACATTTTGAAAATTTAATCAATTTTTTAATTATTACGTGGGTTACGACATATTGATTGACGCTACATATGTGGGATACGACATATTGTGAATAGGATTCAAACAGTAGTAAAAGAGAAAATAATTAGTACGAAATTCTAAAGAAATAATAAATTTTATTACTTAAGAGTAATAATTATTTTTAACACAGTTTCATATATTACTATATTTTAAACGGACAATCAAACTTAAAATATAATCACAGCTGCAGGATACCGCACAAGTCTTAGACTTTCTTTTTTTGAGAAGACTTTTTATTTTTATTATCTTTAATACTGTCTTTGGATCCATCTTTGTTTTGTTTTTTATAAACTTTTCTTTTCTTTACTTCAGGAACATCTTCTTGTTCAGGTTCCTGATGTTTCTTGCTCCTCAGTCTCTTATCACACGTTTGTTTACAATTAATTGTACTATTTATATCACTTTCAAAATTTTCTTTACTTTTCGAACGTAATCTTTTCATGTTAATTTCTGGATTAACCAAACAAGCTTTTTGTGTCTTCTTAGTCTTTTTTGATACCTTAATATTATTCTCATCCACATCATTTAAAACTTCCGTTGACGGAGACTGATTAGCAGTAGAGTCAGTCTTGTCACCTTGATATTTTAAACTATCATAAAAAGGATGTGTGTCTGATGGTAATACTTTTTTTTATTCCTGTAAATGTTCCCACTTATTTTTATTAATCTTTACTTTTTCATTAAATAACGGTTTTGGTAAGTAATCAAGATTTATGTCTTGTCGTTTAATATTAAAATTTTCATAATAGTCAGTAAAACAAACTTTATACTTGATATCACCATCTGGTGAATATTGTAAGCTGCGAATATCGACCACTTTTGATTTACTTGGACGAATTGAAGTGAGTCTTATCATTTGTGGATCATCGTAGTTGAGGAAATAATCATTGCTGAGATAAACAACATCCAAAGGCTTCGGGTTTCGACGTGCACTTTTAACAATTTGTATAGTGGGATACGACATGTTAGAACGCGCCACAGTTCGCTTGTGGGATACGACATATTAGAATATTTATTTAAAAATAGTAAATAAACAATTTGACTTCTAAACTTTTTACATAAGCTGCACAACGTTGTTATGATTCCATTTTTCGAAAAAAGTGAAAATGTCAAATTTTGTGGGATACGACATATTAGAAAGTTGGTATCGTTATACACTTTTACCTTCGTTTACGTTAACTTTTCAAAGTGCAGTTTATGTCGTATCGATTTCTCTGCTGAAAACGTACCACAACCCAGCGTGGGATCCCCAAAATTATTCCAAGGAAATCATAAAACTCTCCGGGTGTTGTCCACTTAATTGAATCCGCGTACGTAGATACTAGCCCTCCCTTCTGGTATCGTCTCCATCCCACTTGAACTGCATGAGAGGACACGAATCGTCGGTTTATCGTGTATTGAACACCAGCGCGAAAGTCGGGTGGACAGCGAAGACAAATATGCAGGGGACACGAAAGTACCACTCGAGAGTGCCTTAACTCTTCGCGAATTCGAACGAAAGCACACGCGGCGCACGTGTACGATGTGCACGCGCGCAACACCGTCTCGATGATATATTACCGTCTCCTTGTCCAGCAGACGGCTTGTGGTTTCGTGGTTTTCCTATCGTTTACATTCGACGAAATTCATTGTGACAGAAAGACAGAGAGAGCGCGAGAGTGTAAAGACAGCGTATAGAGAAGAGACTTATTACAGGACAAACCGAAGAAGACACTTGGTATGAGGTAAATAGTAAGAGGCGACTGTCCTCGCAACACTTATTTCCATCGCATCGGCTCTTGAAACCGGAGCTCTGCAAATGACAAAGAAAAACTAACCACTTATTTCGTCGTTAGGCGCTTTTTCGGCCAATCACGCATTAGAATCAAAAATGCACGAGGACGAGGGATGTCTCTATCCGTCGGGCGAATCGGAGCAAACCATTTGTTAAGTGACTTCTTTTTCTGGTCCAATAATATATAAGTGATAGGGTAGGAGGAGAGAAGAATGGAAGGAGAGGAAAGGAGAAGGTTTGGCAGAGACTTAGGGTAAGAGAGAGATAGGTAGATTGATAGAGAGAGAGGGGAGAAAGAGCAGGGGACAAAAATTGAGGAAACAGGGATTGGGCAAATTGGAGGAGAGAAAGGGAGAAAGTAGCAAATCCGATACGTGGGAGCGAAGTATTAATTTTGCTACACCCCCTGTTATTTCAGGCAAAGACAGAGCCCGCCACTCGCCACGGCCACGCGTCTGGATCATACTTTATTGGAAAATGTGCAAATACTCATCTCTCCTTTACTTTGCATCCCCCTGGGTGTCTCGCTGTGCTTTCTGTTTTTCTACATTTTCGTTAACTGTTTTGTCTGGGTCGTTCTCTTCTCCAATTATTATCGGCCAATTGCACGACGGCAATGAGAATGTTTAAGTTAGGTGATAAACCTGATATTATTGTTGCAATATATTTCTGCGTGGGAATATTTCGAGTGCTGCGAAATTTCGAATGTCTTGAACAACTTGTTGCTATAAAGTTACTTATTATTAAACGTTCGTAATAATAAATATATGATTCATTGGGAAGATTTATTTTTTATTACGAAAGTTTATAGATATTTGCCATGTAAGATTGAAATCGCATTTCTATTACATCATATTTTCGTAACGTTAAATAATTATAATATAGTTTTGAGAGATGTTGATATTTATTAAAAAATAACCCAAAATGTTCATAATGAATTCTTTATCTATCAAAGAAATTGCAAACATTTTCTAAATGAAGGCAGATTTTTTTAAACAATTAGAAACAATGAAACGCTTCCGACATAGTGAAATTATAATTAGTATTAACGAGAAATTAATAGATTTTAATTTTAATTCTTACTTCTCCAAAATTTATTTTACGTTAACATTGATTTAACTTTGGTGCGAAATGTATGAAATACATTTATTATATATAATGAATTTATCTGTTTGTTGTAAATTGAGAAACATAATATTTAATGCATAAAAAAATAATTATTGTCACTTTATTTCACTTTTGCGTGGATTTTGATGAATCTGCACCCAATTCCGAATATTGATATACTCTTGGCTGGTAAAGTATTTCAGGATTACTAGCACAGATACACTCCCTGCGCTTTAAAGGTGTTTTAATGAAGACCGTTTCGTAATGGCAACTCTTCTTTTAATAAAAGAATATAATACAAAACAAATGAACTTCTCCGATAAGTTACACTGTTAGAAAAGTCCTAGTCTTACAATGCAATGTGTTACGTGTCTCTTTCCAGACGCATAATTAATATTGCAAGAGGGTTCTACGTTAATAAAATTAATTAATCTCCGCTGTACCACGAATAGAGACAAATCACTAGAATAATTTTTTCTCTTTAAGACCATTGACAATTATTATTTACTTCCAACTTTACGAACTAGAGACACAATTATACCAATAACTTCACCTTTGACATCTAAAGCTATATTCCCTTCATGCCCAGCCTCCAACTCACAAAGAGACACCCACCAAAACTAGTCTGCCACCTTTTAGGTATCCTGACAAAGGTCAGAGAACTTCTCTAACAGTTTAATTCGATGGAGACTGCTTAAACTTGTTTCCGTTATACGGCATGGTCGTGCCCCGTATATTTCCTGTCGCTGTTATGTGATTTCCGAAAGGGGATTTCTAACGTGCGCCACACTGTGACAAATATGTCTCGATGATTGCCGCTGCTTTTCGTTCCACGAATGGCTCTTTTTAGGTCTACACTCTGACCTCATCATGTTTTTTACTGGGACCGAAGGTCGACATTAAATTTCTTTCCGGAAATAGTAACATATGTTAGCAGAATATGTTTCAAGAATTTTTTGAAGGGAAATCTTCAGATGTAGTTGAAGAAAAAATGAGTTTTGAGATTTTGAATATTTGATATTTTTACTTCTTGAATTCGTGTTTCATGATGTCATTTTTTTTTCATCGCTTTATGAACGGGCTAATAATATTTATCAGATGTCTAAAGTGGGGATGAAGTTAAAGGTTTAGGATTTCAAGTAGTGTGTCCGAGGTTAAATACTCGTAATTTTTGGGGGATGCTTTCCTAATAATTGTTCACTATATCCTACTTTTGCTACTTTGGAACCTATTTCAATTGTCGATCGTGAAAAAAATGACCATCAAAACTAATGCTGAGAAATAAAAAAATTACTTTCGAAGTCATTAAACATATTAAAAAATTATACGATTAATTTTTACGAACGTGATTCACTCACAGAACATTAACTAACAACTATTCTGTTGTTATTCCATATTTGCTACTCTCATTCCTGAATATCACTCTTATATTTTTCTCTATCGCTCATCCGCTCGACATGGAACATTCATAATTAAAACGATTTCAGACCCCCGCTCTCCTTGTCTATATTAATTTTCCATTTTCAAAATTTATTTAACATATTCAAATTTTGGGGATTGATGCTAGTTAAATTCCAGTCTCCCATTTCATATTTTTCTCTATTTACTTAAATCAAGATCTTCTCTCACATATCTTCTCTCTTTATTCAGCTTTTTTTTCTAACTGATCTCAATTTTCATTATGTTAGCACGTCTAGCAATAATGGTAACATTTAATAGTTTTCATTTATTATGATCGTCCAGAACTTGTAAGAATATTTTTCAAACCACAAAACGGTGTTTTTAGAACTGATGGACAGTGAAAACAGCAATTTCAACCAAAGGGTATAGCCGGATAAGGATGGCAAAAGTGCCCCCAAAGGTAATTAACTTTGAGGCATACCATTCGATAGGGCTCTCTGGAAAAACCCTTTCTGCAAAGTATAAACCCGGTACCCCTACCGTAGGGGTTGTTATAGGGTGAAACGTACTTTACGGTTTTTGCTCGATTTCTCCCGTTTGGCTTGATAGAAAATTCTGAAAAAAATCACACATATTATACCCAGTGGTGTGCATAGTCTGGAATTTTTTCAGATTTTTTGGTTGGCAAATCGATTTTTAAAAAATTAAAAAAGTTTATAAACATTAATTTTTTATTGAAAATATGAAGTGACCACTTTTATATTTTTACAGTACCTGCATAGTACCCTAATTATTAACCCTTTGCACTCGGATTAAATTTGGAGATGGGTATCGTACTGCTCGGAATTAATTTCCGTCGATAGAGCAGGGATACATAACACGCAAGTTTAGGATGTATAAACAAGATTTAGTCATTTTTTTGCGAACTTTAGATATATCTTCATTCAATACACTCATCTAGTGATATGTTTTTGTATAAAAATTATGTTTTATAATTCTCCATCGTGTGATATTTTTCAAAACACTCTCCAACATGTAGGCCAGGTTTTCGAGTGCATATATCGCAAAAATAATTGGTTTGGTGCCTTCCACCCTTAATCTTTCTGTTTGAACATACAGTACAATCTTTAGTTTTTACATTTTCGCAATGCCGCAATATATGCAGTAGTCCATTCAGTATTTCATACTTATCGGAGGTCGATGGTCTTCCTGGTTTTGAATCTGCTCCGTCACGAAAATCACCTACCAGTTGTGCCACCAATTTTCGAACGAACATAAAATGTGGCATAGGTTTTCTGCTCTCCATTCTAGCTGACATCTTATATAAAATATAACTATTTATTACAGAAATCTCTAATCCCCAGAATAAAAGTCTTTATCGCAATCGTCAGTTTCACCGAACACTTCTTGCGGTAACTTTCTTTTTGCCATTTTGGGGAATAATTTTGGAATATTTTAAGAAGAGAGAATGTGTAATTACTGTTAAATACAATTTATAAAATGTTCTTTTGAATTCTACGAGGTATTGCCAAACGTTGTCGACTTCATTAGGTTCAAAAGAGGACTGACTCGCCGCTGCGTCTTGCATGGCGATCGCTGGGTGACAACATTTGTTTAGATTGGATTTCATTATCTCCAGTCGATGGAGCACTGTATTAGTTCGTGAATAGGTTCCTTAGCCATTGAGGTTCGTATAGGAAAAGTGAAATCTGATACATGAATGCATACAGTATACGATTTGTATACTTCCTTGCTGTGGTGGCTGAGAGCAGACATACGAGCGGAACGGTAAAAAAGCTTTGGTGGCTGAGAGTAGACATACGAGTGCAAAGGGTTAATGTGTAATTTTTTCAGATTTTTACGAGTAGTGGACGGCAGTTAAAAAAATTAAAAACCAACAATTGTTTATATTTTTTGCTAAATTATTGATGTGACCACGTTTATATTTTCACAGTTTCTCAAGTTTGCTATAAACAATTGACTGTAATTTTTTCAGATTTTTTGCAACAGTGTATCAAACCAAAAAAAATAAAAAACCGATGTTTTTTGGAATGCGTATTTGATGTTAGTTTGTTTATAATAATCCACAGCTATACCAATTCCTAATTATAAGAACTTATTGGAGGATTTGGAACTTGTCTCGTATCCAAATAAAATTGTAATAGATGTTTCATAAACCTGTACCCATTCGAGTCTTACCGCTGGAACTAGCCGGTAACAGCTCTCCTCTGTAGACTTTGCCCTAAGGAGGGTAATAAGTATATATGTACATTGCCTTTTACCAATTTTTAATTTTCATGCATTAAGTAAGAATTTGGAGTTTCTCTAACATTTAAATAGCAATTGACGTATTATAAAGATTAAATAAATAAATAAATAAATATTTTATATTTGTAAAATATTTTTACAAATGTAAAAGTATCTAATAATTCATACCTAACTCGCAATATTTTTTATATTTAAACGAGGATAATTTATGTATTTTCCTTGGTGAAGGCTTAAATTCGATAATACAGTGAGAACGGTGGAGACGGAACTTATGCGCCTCACGGTCCAAAAATTAGAAACCGTAAAACTCATTCAGTAAAATTAATTTTTCAAATGTAAAAATATTTAATAATGAAGTATATTAGTTTATTTCATGTGAAATAGTGGGTATTGTGTATAATTTTCGATCATCCAAGTCTACACTTATTTGTATATTGGTCATGAGTGAACATCGGTTTTTTATTTTTTTTGGTTTTATACACTGTTGCAAAAAATCTGAAAAAATTACAGTCAATTGTTTATAGCAAACTTGAGAAACTGTGAAAATATAAACGTGGTCACATCAATAATTTAGCAAAAAATATAAACAATTGTTGGTTTTTAATTTTTTTAACTGCCGTCCACTACTCGTAAAAATCTGAAAAAATTACACATTAATAATTAGGGTACTATGCAGGTACTGTAAAAATATAAAAGTGGTCACTTCATATTTTCAATAAAAAATTAATGTTTATAAACTTTTTTAATTTTTTAAAAATCGATTTGCCAACCAAAAAATCTGAAAAAATTCCAGACTATGCACACCACTGGGTATAATATGTGTGATTTTTTTCAGAATTTTCTATCAAGCCAAACGGGAGAAATCGAGCAAAAACCGTAAAGTACGTTTCACCCTATAACTACCCCTACGGTAGGGGTACCGGGTTTATACTTTGCAGGAAGCGTTTTTCCAAAGAGCCCTATCGAATGGTATGCCTCAAAGTTAATTACCTTTGGGGGCACTTTTGTCATCCTTATCCGGCTATACCCTTTACGCAAGTGTGAATGGTTTTAAATATTGATGAGAAAATTGTTTCGCTGACAATTGTCGAAACATACTGGAAGATTGCTCATGTCATATACGTTAAGAAAGAAGGTCTATTTTTAGGTTTTATTAATCCTTTGAGGAGTATCAACACATATGTACATGTGATGTGAGAAAAAATTTAATTATAGTTTATTAGTATGTAGTTTTAAAGTATTGAAATACAACCGTTGAAACATGATTACACAAATAGCAATTTAGAATTTATATACGTCAACAGTCTAACTTTCTGATAAAAAAGCGGTTTTGGATCACTAATTGAAAGTAAATGGCTACCGCCCAGTATTCAAATATGCCTCCGTCCGCAAACGGTGAAATACCTACAAAGAATGTCGTAATGAATATTTTTCTTATTATTTTATTATCTAAGCATTAATCATCAAGAAACGATATATAATTTCATTCAACGATGTTGTACAAACAATTGCCTCGACCGATTACATTCTCAATTACTCCGATTATTTGTCTCTTTGCCTTAATGCGTGATTCACTGTTTTGCATGATGAACGAGGCAGGAACAGTTGGTGACTACATCAAAAACTCGGCGCACTTCAAAGTTCCTCCATCCTTGGAGCAATTCACAATGTGCTGGCGAAGGGGGTGGAAGGGGTTGGAGGTTGGTAGGTTCGTTTGCGCATGAAGTAATGGTGGGTAAGAAAGGGGAGGGAGAGTGAACGAAAAATAAATGATAGCCGAATTAGCCTAATCGGGTGATGGTTTTGCGAGGGAGATCCACATATTCCGATGGGGTTCCTTAGATGTAAGAGTGGTAGAGACGAGAAATTGCATTTCAATTTTATTCCATGATATTTGAGATCACAGATTCACAGATAGCACAGCTGCTGCTTTGTTACATATTTCTGCGATGCTATCTAAATAATCGCGACCTTGTAAGAATTTTAATCTGTATGAAATATTTATTTCAAAAATAGCTGTCTGGAAAATTGGGCTTTCCAGCTAAATGTAAGTAAAGCACAGTATGTCTTTCACTAAATCACCACTGTTAAGAATAGTTTTGTCATACCCACCAAGAATAACTACGTCCAATTGCAAATTTCACTTTGTCTCTAAAGTTGCGTAAAATTCTAAGCATTTATCTAATTAAAAAGAAAATGAATTGTTAAAGAATTCTTTCTCTTAAAAGGAATAAAACAGATAAAACTGAATGACCTATAAATATAATAGTAACAATGTTATACACTTTATCCCATTACGTTAAACGTCCTGAACGTGTACCTGTTATTTTTAAACAAGTGCAATTTACATCCAATCTCGATGCAGAGGGGACGTGAAATTCTCTAAAACGCGTGCGGCTGATGTACAGTAATTACAGTTTCGCGGCCGAGTCAGGTACGTCGTGTACGTCAGCCAAAGAGTTGAATAAAAGATGATGCGTTGATGTTGGTTGAGCCAAACATCCGCGATAGCTCGTACCACCGTGAAAACGTTGGTTAACCCGGTGACAATGGGGAGAGCGTGGTCCATTGTCACCCCCATCGGACACAAAGGGCGGTGGCACTTTGTTCATGCTCGCCTCTATGGTGAACATGTCAGTAGACACATTCCTGTATAATGCAAAGGGCAAACTCTGCCACAACGCGTATCGTTATGTGGCATACTGTAAGCCAACTCTATGGTAACTTCTGGTACTATGTAACACTGAGTGAAAAAGTGTAAATTCCTTATTGCTAAAATACTATGGAATAAATAACTGGAAGTCATTTTCACAGATTAGAATTATATTGTTAAATCTTAAAATAAATCGTAACGTGAAAAATATTGCTAACAGTCACTTTCATAAGAAAAAACTGAATGATAAAAAATTAGAGATTTAAAGTTCTGTATGCATCACAGCATAAAGTACTACTTTTTACAAAAACAAAAATTTTCACGCATGACAAAACGGGTACGTTCAGGGTCTTCACTAATATTAGGAGGAACGGAAGGTTATAACATTTTTTGCATTGAATTTAAACAAATAACTTTGTAACAAATTTTTATTTTTAATGAATGATGTAATTCGCCCGGTTTATTAACAACCTTTTTTGATCTGGTATACAAATATTCAACGCTGGATCGATAAAAATCAATTGGTTTTTGAGCAAAATATCTGAAGATACGGTATTACTTTCCGGTTACTCTAATATAATATAATATTGATGTGTCAAATATTACAAATGGATACCTTCAGTTAAAATACATAATTCGTATCTCTTGATGACTCAACTTTACTGTATTTGTTCTAATTAATACGGTAATAAACAAATCAGTATAACGCGTATAACATCATGTTTGTTAATGCTTCTAAAAATTCTCTTTACGACTATTTTTACGGCAATTTGGAATATCATCTGATAAAATATCAAGATTTGTTACACATTTTACCTGATTCATCGTTCATTAAATTTCACAAACGTCCGATATTTAAAAAATTCGTCGAGGAAATTCGAAAATCCCAGTGTGAGTGACCAGAGATGTGAAGGGAGTAGCAGGTGTCACGTACCTTCCGCAACGATAATTTTTCTCGACCGTTTTCATTTGGCACGGCCGTCAGACGCGACGCGCCGTGATCAGTCAAGCAACGTCGGCTTGTGTTTTAGTCTTTAACCCGTTCTGCTTCCAGTAATTAAGAGTCGAGCATAAAAAAAAGGGAAAAAGAAAAAGAAGAAGGAGAAGGAGAAGAGAAGAACGAGAAGAAGGAGGAGGAGGAAGAGGTGAGCAGGACAGAGCAAACGTATCTAGTCGAGGGAAAAAGAAGGTATAGATAGAACAGACGAGTGGTGGCACAGGGTTGAAGGTAGAACATCGACAAAAACAGAGATAGAGCATCATGGTTGAAGGGTGGAGGAGGAGGGACGAGTCGGCTGTACAATGACATACTCCTTTGTTCCGGCCTTTTGCGGAAGACACCGGTAGCGAGTAGCATTTGCAAGCACAAAGAGAAATAATGACTAGTCCAGTGTTCAACTAATATTTGCCTCTAACTTTTATCCCAGATTTTTTTCTCGGAAAATGTTTTCCTTTGTCACACTAAGAGAGAGGCACGAAGAACGAGAGAGAGAGAGAGAGAGAGAGCAGCAGAGGAATTGTAGGAACAGGAGACGTTGACGAAGCTGGCCCGGTTCGGCTTGTCAGAAAAGTGCTCCGCTCGTGCACACGCTGACGAAGGAAGACCCACAGTCGTTGCATAGAACAACCAATCTTAAGAATAGTGCTGTTGTCTCGTTGTTGTCTTATGTGCTGTGAGACAAAGAACAGCACTCCCTTACTTTTTTCCTTGGATCCCGTGTTGTTCTTCCTTCATTTTTGCGAGACTAGCACGACTCTCACGTTTACATTACGTTCTCCTTTTTTGGTTCCTGCTTTTTGGTTTTCAATTGAACATTTAACTAGTACTCTTGTTTTTAGAAGTTGAAAAAACTTCTAATTACGTTTGTGTAATCGTCGGGATCATGTCATCGATGTAACACCATGTCTCTTACGATAGGAAGAACATTTTTCGACGAGCAATACTCTTTCCTGCAAGAAAAAGTTTTGCATCAACCTAATTAGTCAATCAGACAAAATATACTCCTGCATTATTCAGTGCGTTATTCTACTTTAAGCAGAAAATTGTAAACATGAATGTTAGTTTCGATATTGAAGGCTCTCATGATACTCGATCATTTGACATAACGCTAGAATGGTGTATCCGCCAGAGGGGTGACCATCGAATCCACCCTACATCCAGTTTAGTGGTCCTGGTTTTTCGAGGGTGGTGGTTGCTGGCCTCGCCACTGCCGCTGAAATCGAGTTAGCCAAATTAACCATGAAATAGACTCCCTCCGCCCTAGTGTCTGTCTGTCTCGTCAGCCGCTCGTGTCGTCCGCATCCTTCCACGAGTGCCAAACGAGAATAACCAGTCCCGCGGGGCCTTTTAGGGTGTACTGCACAAATTGAAGCATCGACTCCAAAGGAGGTACTTGCATCGCTTTTTTTCACTATCCGATACCTTTAACAATTACAGTCGTTATTCACATATTTAAATGAAAATTCAGTATGTTTCATTTTTTAATCATTATCTATAGTATTAACATTGATTCGGTGTATACAGTAGATTGAAGATTATCTATGGCATAAATATCTTGCAAAATCGTAAATATTAACTCTTGGGCTCCTATGTCGAGTTACACTTGACATTAACACTTTACCGACCGGTACTTTTTAACATCCTACCCACTTCTGATCGGTCACTTGCACGCAAATATTTCCCTGATACTGATATCTCTTCGAAAATTGCAAAGTTTCTTCACTGAGTCCTTGGCATAGTTAACCGCAATGAAAAATAATAATTTATTAATTACCGTAGCGACCAATTAATAAGTCAAAAGCCCAAAAGTATTGCGTCTGAAAAGTCGATTAATCGACTACCGGTCGGTAAAGTGTTAATTTGTATCTCAGGGACACCCTTATCAAGTTGGACTCGACATTTTTTCAAATCCAAACCAATAGATGTTAACGTGCAAAAGAAAGCCAAGATTGTATCCTAGACATTTTTTCAAGAGACATCGAGCACTTGCAAATTACAAGACACAACAATAATGCAAATAAAGCAGATATTTAATTTAATTTGTTTCTTCCTTTATTTATTTAAATTGCCCTATTTTGGAGTTCAAGTAAAATTCAAACAAAACACTTACAAGCGTTGGTAGCTACTGGTAACAAAATTGAAATATAATTTAGAGTGCAAAGGGTTAAGGTTTACAACCTCAATATTACAAAGAGTATTACACGGTCATAGAACTGACAGTTTGCAAGAGGTTATTGCTTTTTCTCGTGCAACAAGATTTCATCTTCCAAAATTCAATGCACTTGGCCCTTAACTTCGAATTTAATTTCTTTCCATACATTTAACTTACCCTCAATAGCAATTATCATATAGTGAACCAGGACATTGGTAAACTAGCGCTGATGCTGTTGTCTGTATAGACTTCGATTAAAGGGTGTGAACTTTTGACGAACAGGTAATAGAGACATGAATGTCCCGTTCTTGGAAATTCTCCAGAGATTCCAATGTTCCTTCATCCCCTCGAACGTAAATCTCGATGCATTCTCTCTCACCAGTTTTATATGGGACCTTCTAAGGATGCTTGGTGGGAAATGAAAGAATGCAGCGGAGTCATAATTCGTAATATAACAG
This sequence comes from Cerceris rybyensis, assembly GCA_910591515.1. Classification (NCBI taxonomy): domain Eukaryota; kingdom Metazoa; phylum Arthropoda; class Insecta; order Hymenoptera; family Crabronidae; genus Cerceris; species Cerceris rybyensis. The sequence continues at coordinate 19,899,656 of OU342789.1, read as the reverse complement.
TTACCGATTACAATCAATCGATAGTATTGTCAGAAATTATTTTTTGCGGTTGTAGTAAGTACCTAAAAAGGTAATTGTTTGAACTCGCAGATAATGAGTTTAACTATAAATTCTCCCCCGTCAGGAATGGGAATTTTTTCTGTGCGCATATTAGCCAGTATTTGATGCAGAAGATGATATTAGGCTAATATTGTATATTAGCTTTCATATAAGGATATTATATCCTCGGTGGTTCGAAATCCACCTAAAACAGCAGATCCCAGTCAATCTGACTATTGCGAGTTGTAATTAAAAGAAAAGTATAAAACGAAAGCATTCTTTCCCTCTAACAACCAGGGTGGTCCTTCGAGTTTCATATTTAAAATATTATACTTAAACATTATGTGCAAATTCTGCCACAACTATGATTGGCGGAAGTCAGCCATGAGCCAAAATAGTAAATTGTTTTTAGTTATTAGAAAATATATTTTCTTACTTATAATCTTTTGCACAGTAACATCTGAAAATAATATAAAATTGAATAGTATACATTGTTAACAGGAAGTATGAAATAAATGCTGAAGAAATTGATTGAGTTTTCTGTTATTGATTAATGTTATTATTGTTATTAACTTTTTCAATCCGCGGCAAATTCTGGAATTCTATATAGGTATACATAGAGTATGAGTGCAGCGTAGAAGTTGCTAAGCTGATGAATTATGATTTAATCACGGAAAATCTTTTTTAAATTCATAATTATCCTTGAGATGATTAAACCATAAAAAAACACTGTATTCGTTAATTTTTTCAAAGGAGACACTATGTCATATATTAAAAGCAAAAAGTCATTTTAATTTTAAATTCCATCTTACAGCTAGTACCAGATTAAGAGTATTTGGCAATTTATAACTGAAATAAAAATTACTTGCAAATCCCATTATTTTCGACGTAGCAGACCACCTATTACCAATTGAAAATATCACTTGACGCGTATTATCTTGTTCTCTAACAGAGTCTCGACGATTTCTGACTCTGGACAATTCAAGAACTGAAGAGAGCGTCTCTCTGAGTTGATTCATGGGTACGATGATCCCATTGACAAATAAGAAGGACGCGGGCCAGCCTTCTTCTCATTAGCGGCGCTTTGAACCAACCCGCCCACGTTATGACAAACTAGATTAATTTTCTGTCCAAAAGGCACCGCCTCCGCGATCGTTTGTTACGAAATTTCAACTGTCAAAAATTGCTTAATCGCACTATAACGTTGTTTGCGGGCTGCTCCTCAAAACTTGCTACAATCTAAACGTATTTCGTCAAACCTGTTCTTTTCTTGAACAAAAATTGCCTCATTTTATTCATCAAATGCAACAATATGCAATTTCAATAAATATGTACATAGCAGAGTAGTAACAAGACAAAATATATCATTTGTATTGAGCATTATTTTGACGTTATTTCTCAAGTCTTTATTGGACCGTAAAACCTCTTGTGCAATTGGTATTTTATTAAAATAATTAATAACAATGAAATTAACATTTAGCACGCGTGTGATATATTACTTAGTAGCTGTGCAGTAACATACATATGTAGAACTTTTGGGAATATTGTAAACAACAATATAACAGAGTAAAACAGTTAAACACTAAGATTTCTGTGATATTCATTGAAAAATATTAATATAATTATGTATCTTTATTTTTTCCTCAATGTCATGCCATTGAACATTCATGATCAAAATGGCACAGAAACTCATTACTCTCTTAATATACTAATGGGAAGGTAATCACTGGATGCATGGATGTAATCACAGAATGCAAGAATAAAAAGTGCTTTTAATATGAGATACAAGAATAAAAGTGCGAATTTAAATACTTTACGACTAAAGCGGTTAATGCCGAAATCTAATCGACAAATTGCTAACGATGAATATCAAGAATGATAGGAGGGTGGAGAAATAGGAATTAAAGGATGAGGACGTTTTCATAGTAAAAATCAAGATCCGGTTAAAAATATTCAAAAGGTGGGAGCGATGCCCGTAGAGGGGTTTATAACTCACGTCAGGCAGGTAATTAGCCGCTTTTGCCCAGCTGTAATGGACCCGCTAAGCCACTAAGCGAGACCCTTAACTTATTTAAATGAACCGGTAACCCATGTCCATGTCCAACCTGAGCCAGACACTCAGGCAATATAGAAAAACCATTTATAAGGCCACTATTCCGGATGCTTTTAAAGATACGTTACCTTTTCCTTTTGCTACACTTTCTGAGTCCGCAGACATCGATCTAGTTTTTTTTTTCCTGTTGACAGCTACGGAACAACGAGTGTATCACGAATTTAGTACAGATTGGTTAGCCTATTATTATTTTTGTGAGACACTTTTGCGTTGCACATTTTTTTACCCATATACTAGGAGAAATATGAATTGTTAATGCATGAGATCAAAACCCCTACATGAAAACTTCTATTACTTTTCCGAAATACTTATTCGAAGCGACGATAAATGAAACGTGCAAGTTTCCGTTAGAATTTGTCTTACAATTAGTTGTTGACTACATTTTTAAAAACGATTGAAAAATGTGCATATTTTTGTAGAAAAATGAATTTGGTATTATTACAAATTGTTTTATAGAAATATGAACCCTTTGCAATGCTATGTAGAGCTCCTTTCTACACGTCTTCCATGTCAAAAGAGGCTCATTAACTTAATTTCTTCTTTAGAATTTTACAATAATCTCGTATATTCCTGTAAATGCGCGTGATAAACAATGAAAGAAACACAATATTAATTTGAAGTAGTTGTCAGAAAATTGACAGAATAATGTAAAATACGAGGAATTTAAATAATTTTTCTATAGTATTCTTTCTATACAAATTTTTTGCAAATTCCACCGAATATCGTATAATTTAATGTAGGACGATCTGTAAGGGTGACGTATACGGGCGATCGGAAAAATTCCTAAGAACTCCCGTTGCTCGATTTGTCAACTTTAAGAGCCGAAGAGCTCATTGATTTGTTTTCGATGGAATTTAGGGACGCGTCCAAAGGGCGAATATTGATTTTATGTTCGAGCTGTAAAAGTGTGATTTGAATTTTGATTGCGGCCTGGGAGAGATCGCGTAACAGGATAGTGCACGCTTTGCCAGACGCACAAGGGCTCTCCAAGCGACGCTTACTCGACTGGAAAATTGAAGGAATATACGATTTAAAGTACCGAATTCGAAGACCTTCTGATCGTATACCACTTCTGTTGCATAGAAACAATCGAGTACATTGCTGTCGTGAAATTTTTATTTCTTTCACTGCATAAATGTAGACATGCTATTAAAATTCAGTAACACATGTGATCAATTTCAGTTCACTAGAATTTTTATTTAAATCAATTACTCAAGTCTTTAATTTTAACACTATATCTATCAGAATTGTGAAAATGAATGATTGCAAATTTTGTTAGAAAATCATACTTTATTATGATAGAATATCTTTAATTTCAACGTCTACATTATAAAATATAAATAACTGTAGTGATTTATTGTCTTCTGTCATCTTGTTTTTTTTTTTCTTTTCTGGCATATGTTTCCAATAAATTTAAATAAATCGATTTCGTTGTCGAAAGTTCTGGTATTTATGGTCATAATCTTTACAGGTTTCATTATATAAACCTTTGGGTTGAAAGTATATATGGCTTGTTTTCCGAGTCAATAAAAATTGATGTATAAAAAGTTTACACTTTCAAATTCCCATATTTGTTTGATAATAACAGTGTGGATATCAAGAGATATGTCATTTATTGCATAAATTTATTTGTATAAATATACAAATAATAGAGCAATGAAGAAGTAATTAAGTAATCTAGAATTTGAGAACGACAAAAGGCTATAACGTGCATAGTGTGACATAACATTTCGAAGAGTACAACTCATGCTTTCTGAGTCCTTCCGGTCCTGTCTTAAGTACAAGTGTTTAATATTTATTCATAATGAAAAACAATACTTTCTTATTATAAAATTCTTCGTGTCTTCTCATAACGTAGAATATTTCATTCAGAAAAACCAAAAGAGCCATAACTTTCGAGCCATTCAGGGTTCTATTATTATGCAAATAATACTATATTTTCATCATATTAATTAAGATAATGTTATTCATCTTCCTCGTCTCCAGAGACGATCCGATATTCAAAGTATTTTACTCTTAGACTTTTTATATGGAGAGAATGTAAAAAAATAAAACCTTTACGGTGTAGGCGTTTTTCTAGACGAATCATCTTAGTTTGATTACGATCTTCAGTGGAGCATAATTCGATAATGATACGAGGGCACAGGTTTTTATCATAAAAGCATGCTAATTTCGCTTTTGTTGTAACTCTAGATGGCTATAATCAATGGAAACTTAAAGACAGATATTAAAATATCATCATAGACCATTTCCAAGTATTATCAATCTAGGTGTTCGTTTTCTACCGTCAACTGACACTTTACGATATTGCAATCACTTTACGACACTCGATATCTTTTTATTGAAATTAAGATTTCTATCATTTTAACGTATCAGTATTGAAATACTGAAATGTTTGAATGATATTCAGTAATTAATTAATGCCCTCAGGCAAATGTAATCAATTTTATCTCATTTATTTTACCGTTTCTTTCACGAATATTTGTATTCAATTTGAACCTGATAATGCATTATTTTGTTATTATAATCATGATATGTTATTTTCGAGCACATGTACCTAATAATCACACTATGTGCAGTTAAATAATTCTGTTGTAAGATATTTAAAACTTTACCATTACAATAATTTCAAGTATGCAATTTCAATCTTTTTTACAGGTACAGAAACTTTCAGAAATATGATCAACATAAAGACTATTTGATAATATTGAATTCTCATTACCCTGTGGTTGAACGAGATATAGCTCCATTATTCTTCAGATCCCATATCTAATAAAACGCTTTAAGTTTCACATATTTACGTATAAATTCAGGAATGAGTAATTTGTAGGCGGAAATGAGCTTACGGAATAATATTATGTTCAGTACTCTCTCGGTTTGTGCAGTTACGGGCCATCATTCATTATTGTACCTAAGGCGCATTTCTGATGCATCAGCATGCAAAGCTAATGTAAATAAACGCGTGTCCAAAACGTTATTTCGCCCCGGGGATAGCACATTTATGGGGCACGAAACGTCTCAGTTCCCAATAATGTTGAACAAACTCATGACGCTGGTGAACTAACTGTTAACGTGAATATCTTGCATCGTCCAGCATTATATTTCCGTGTCGCCAGATCACTTCAAAGATTTTTCCACGATTAACTTGCTCCATAAGTGCATAATGACTTTCAAAATGATCGTATCTCAGCCACATTCAAAGGACATCTATCAGTTATCACCTAGATGCTTGTTACAGTGTTACTTTTTACATGTACCACACCAGTGATACATTTATCCTTTAAATACTGCATACCCATTCAGTGGTTAGAAGAAATACTCGAACCGTCATCGTTTTTACCCTTTTCTGTATCATCTACATCGATTTTCTTTCTCCCCCGAAGTATCTCATTGGCGCTCTTAATATCTTGTGCTTCCAATTAGTTCTGAACGTCGGACCATCCGATTGTCCGTCCGTCCGTCCGTCCATCTGCAGTTCGCGTTCCTCTGGTTCGTTCCTCGGCTCGTTCGTATCCCTCAGCTTCATTAAGAAACGGTAATGCGTTTTGTTTCTCTTATATCGCTCTCCTTCTCCTCGAAGGGGAACGAGCTAGGGACCTCTTTTAATAATCCTGCAGCACGCTCAGAGATTTATTATTTTCGGACTACGTCGCTGGATAAGTCCATATGGCTGACGGTCTATCCTCCTTTTGTCTCTCCCTTTCCCTCTCATTTCCTCCGTTGGACTTTGGTTTCCGACATTTTTGCTTCTTCTTTTTCCGTTTCACCCTCCTGCAACCGCGTCCGGTCATCTTGTCTTCGAGATTTTTGTAGAAGGTGATCCAATAAAGGAGAAACACTTTTCATTCATGATTCGTAAGATGTTCTTATGAAGGAATCTCATCGAGAATTTGATAAGGAGTAAATGATATTTTGGAGAAGTTTGTATGCTGAATGGAAGTTTCTGAGAAGTCAAAGTATGTAAGCTATGTTACTTCGGATTATTCTGTATTTTGACTTCACAGGAACATGCTAAAGGAATAGCCCCTTTCAATGCTAATAGTGGGGTTATAATATTCCGTAAGTGATATGCGCGAAAGGTGAAAACATTTTAACAATAGATCTACGGCAGCCGACAAATTGATCGGTCTCTACTTTCTTAAAAATGTCTCCTCAAAAAGAAAAAAAAAGTACAGTAGATATTTCACGCGTATCTTATAATTCACAAATTAATTAACTAATCGTATTTTTTGCCGCTTGATTCATGCTTTTTCAAATTATGCGTTTAATATATTTAAATATACCAGATTTAGTGGCCTTGTGTTAACCTCTTGCCGTACAATGACGAGTGCCACTCGTGATGCCAGAAATGGAATGGGAAATTTTCAAATTTTTCAAATACCTACTGTTAAATTAAAAACATCAGTAGATGATGAAGTCAAATTACTTTTATGCTGCTAATATTGCATTGAGTTATACGCTATATCAGAAATCAGGGATAGCTTGTTATTTTAGCAATTAATTTTGAGTTATTGCACGTTCAGTTACAGAAGAACTGGTACGGCAAGGGGATAACAATTATACACTATCACAATACAACTATACTAGCGGCATTTGGTTCATGAGGAGTTGTATAAAAGATACAAGGTATAAAAAATTAATAAAATTTTCAAGACATTTTACTTCTCTTGAAAACAAATTTACTACATCTTTTATACATACCTACTCTGTTTATTTGTACACCATCATTCGTTAAATATATCTATAAATTCTCAGTATTGCCAGAGTCCATTGTTATGTTAAAGTTCATACAAGTTAATAACCAACTGTAATTTTATTTAATAATGAAAATATAGTCATACAGGGATGCATCATAATCTCCAATTTTATCTCATTTGAATGACTAAAATTCTCCGAATCTTAATATATTCTCTTCGTCTCCGATAACAGTGTAAGTTCAGTTAAATTTTGACGTAACATATAAAATAAAGATTATATTGTTCTAGCATTGCAACTAACGGTGTTGAATAATATTTACAACTACGTAAAATGTAAGTCACATTTTACTTGCTGGCGACTGTTGAAAAAAATGGAAATAGTATTATAGTTATCCTTATGTCTACCAACAAGGATCGAGACAAGAGACTCACCTCACTCGGCTCGGTTATAATTCTTGGGGGACGTATAGTTATACGTATACCCCCATAGTCCTTTGATTTAACGAGGTGTGGTGTCGGTTATACTATAAACCGTACATCGGAGCGCCTATAAACTAAACCGGCGAGTCAGTAAATTAGGAACAGCGAGACCTCTCTCGCAGGAAGCCCCTAAAAATACAATTAACGAGTCGTTTAAGGACTATAGCTTCAATCTATTCTCTAGGATCGGCTAGCACGTGTGCTAAACCAGTCGAACCTTGCTTTTTATCCGTTGCATTCCTTCATCGTAATTAAAACAAAATTAATCTCTTTGCGTACAGAGTAGTTCTTGATAAATATGAAATGTAACTTCGGTGAGCAAAAGAGTTGGAGATTCGACTAAAACAGTGTCGTACGATTAGAAAGTATGGGTAGGCGTTTATTAATGTAAATTTCATTACACTTTCCTCAAACTACAGTGATCTCTAAAAATATTCCATTAAAATTCTTAGATAGATATAGCTGCTACATTAGGGATCTTTTTTGAGATCAATCCGTAATAATAACTCTTACTTTCGATAATAAGATTCTATAGTATGATTCGGATGCCTTCTATATAACGTCAAAAATGTTTTTACTTATTATTGACCGGATTAACCATTTTGCAAACTGAATTTAGCATTATAACTTTTATAGGTATATAAATTTATATACATATAATTAGAACTTAATAAAAAATTTTTAAAATATTCAGAAGTTGTTTCATTAAATATTGTTGAAGCTTATTTTCCACTGCAACATGTGTACATAATATAATTTTGTATCTACAAGACACACGCTATATCTGATAACCTATGTCATAGGTCTATATATCATCATATATATCATAAGTCCTATGATATATCAGTGAAAGAATCTTCACCTTAATGAGTTTTTAGTGGCGAATTCCACCAACTATGTTTCGTATCGTTTTTTACTAAACTTATTAATACCCTGCATCCACGAGTATAATCAATTCAATTGACACGCTACTGTTCTCGATTTCGTGTCAATTTTCTCTATCAATCTTGTATTTTTATTAAAATTGCCCTTAATAGAACGTTGCTAACACACAAACTTCTATCGTTGTTATTTATAAATAATTAATAAGCATAATAATATGTAAAAATATTTTGTATTTCCTCTGCTGTGAAAAATATTGAACATTCAATTTCATTTCCACATTAATATCGATGAGAATAAACTTACCACGAAGATATAGATTTAAAATTTTAAGATTTTCAAAACTTACGGCAGCTGTTTTACTAACATTTTCTAGTTCTCGGTATTTGTTTTCTTTTGCCGAAAGTGTAAATTGCAAGTATTTTGTCAGGCTTTCGAAATGCAAAATCGAAATTATTTTTTAGAAGAAACTATTTAGTTATGAGAAAAAGTCTCAAAAACACTGGTGAACATAAGATTGCAAAGTTAAAGAAATTATTTTTATCGTGTTCACTTAATGCATTGTACTCGAAAACATTTGTTAATATTCATTGATGCTGAACATTTTTTTTATAAATAGATAAGAAAACCATTTTACAAAATTTATCGAACTAAATGCGCCCACTACGTTCATTTCAATTACAACACGATAAACTTGAAAAATAATTTACTCCACCACACAATAGTGAACGGTATTCGAGTCGCCGATTTAGAGAGCGTCTTTTCTCGAACCTGTCGTTTTTTCTAAAATTGGTATAAAGAAATAAGTCGTTTAGAATTCAATGAATTATCTAAAAAAATTGTGTTATTTAGATAATAAATAATATTTTGTTAAAATTAAAATGATAGTAAGGATTACGATGTTAGGCAGTTATTCAAGTTTTTTTTCTCATCTCTTTATACTCTAAAATTACCTAGGTACACAAGCAAACGTGTTTTCTCTTTTTTGACAGGTAGATTAAATACAAAATTCTTCAGTGTTTCAACGATTCCATAATTTTTTTTAAATACGTAATTTCAGAATATAAATACAAACATGTGAATTATAAAACAATATCTGATTTCAAGTTTTTACACCCTGTTTCAAAAATTTCGCAATTTCAGTAGAAAATACTTCCATCGTAACGATAATAATCACCATACTTATTACAAAATCAATCATCTAAATACCAAAGACAACTTTGAACAAATATTTCATTGTTTGAAATTAATATATCATTTATTAATGAATGAGTGAAAGCGTTTCGTAAATCTGTCGATATATTTCTGACGAGATTGGACACGACAAGAGAAAGACCGGCATAGAAAGGAAGAGAGGGAAAGAGAGAGAGAAAGAGAAAGAATTACAGGAAGGTGTCGGGGCCAGATCCCTGCGGGATACGACCCCCGTGGTGAACACACGACTCCCGAAAGAGCCCCCGTTTGGGATCCTCGGGAAATGTAGCCTCCTCGTCCACTGAAGTCAACCTGTCGACTGTTCCACTTCATTGCGAAGAAGAATGTCTATCGGAGAGTTCATGCATTACTCATGGATTTATCACTCTCCGTTCATGAATGAATATTTCTATTTTTAACACTAAAACTACCGGCGTTATATCTACTCATATTTAGAAACACCGAATAAGTGTTTTGAGAAAAGAGGAATCAAGAGGTGAAGCGATAGTTGATTAACTAATTTACGTTTTATAAGATAGAAGTGGAATTTTTTCTTCATAGCTCTCCTATTAATTTAGGGAATTTTTAGAATAAATTGGAAACCGGTCATTTTTACCGGCTTGGTAGGTTTAGTGTTAACATGTCGATTTACGTGCTCTATTGGATAAATCGGAAGATTTCGTCTTGATAGTTTTAATAATTACGGTAGAAAATGATGATTCAATCTGAATATAATAACGGAAATAAATTATCAATGAGAGATTTCTTATAATTATCATTATTTTTGAAGCTGACCGCAATTATTCATGTGATTGTAATATTGAATTCTATACATCTGTGGTTAATTACTCTATCTTGCAATCTGTTAATCATGTAACAGTAGATGTATTTTTTCCCACTTCCCTATTAGTTATTAGTAATAACTTATTACTATCGTAATGACTTAAACTTGCTTTAACACATTGGTAACGGTATAGTTGAGAGCATAAAATAATTTCATAAAATTGTTTAAAACAATATAACTATAATAAGAGTTGTCTCTTATTATTCTAATACCCAAATGTGTATTATAAAATCACATTCGCTTCATTTGCTGATAGATGTCACAGTACAGTGTTTTGCCAACAATGTGTTAACCTCTTGCAGCATGATTTTGTGACTGTTTCCGCAATAATTCAGAGTTAAATTGGCAAAATAAAATGTGATCAGTGATTCTTCATATACCGTATTATTTAATGTCATATTAATATTATAGAAATAATTCTATCGTGTCGTGTGTCACTGGTATTTTCAATTTGATAAGTTTTGCAAAACTTGAACGTTTCCTATCCAAGTTATTGCATCACGACTATTACTTGCTACTATACGGCAAGGGGTTAACACATCAATTCAACATCGTGAAACAATAAAATTGTGACATTAATGGACTAAAGTCAGTTTAAATGATGGTACAGCACTTCAGATTTTACGTGTGTAATCAGTTGAAAAATCAGTGCAGAGGCGTTGAGGGCCGATTCCTTCGAAAGACGGATCTATTAAAGTTCTGGGTGGTGGTTGGGCGGCTATGTGAGGTTAGACCTGTAATTAACCGGTAGCTCTTTAACTCGCGAGAGCGTACTCCTGGAGGTTTAACAGTCTACGTTTATTGGGCACTTATTGGTTATTTTGGGGCCTTGGTTGCCCCGAGCGCCGGCCGCCTCGGGCCCGCCCGCCACGTGACCGGAAACAGGAAGCGTGGAGATCGAATTCGCATAATGGCTTTATCAGTTTTCGTTTGGAATGATACTAACAAATGATAATTATTCGATTTCAAATACTATTTGAGAATTAACGTATTTTTTTATTAAATTAAAGTGGTGATAGAACTTTACTTACACTACAATTTCTTGCTTTGTTAATGCCATTAGGAGACATTTGCCTGCATGCATAGAGAGGGAAAAGTCAATCAGTAAAATTGACTGATTCTGCTACAATTGTTATTATACTTTATTTTCTAGTAAATGTAATGAGCATAAATAAAAGAACATATTTATTTAAGAACAAGAAATGTTATGCAATTCAATGGTGTTTGATTTCTTTTTTTCTCTACGAGTGAGACTTATGTTTGTCACATTTCGATTATAGTATGAATCAATATCAAAAATTGGAAGTTGAAGCTGTAAACTTAAAAGTGCCGACTCATAACTTGTGAGACTTACACTCTAAGACAAAAAGATGACACATCTGCGCTATCGTTAATTTCTTACGATTGAATTAAGATAGTATAACATCTGCGAACAGTACTACCAGCATGCCATGCACGAATATGTAAATGTAACATAGATTGACATTTCGCGAATGAGTTCTGTTAGTATTAGGGGCACCGAAAAGTAATCAAAATTGGAGAACTGAAAACGCAATTGGATACGTTTTTTAACAAAAAATCGAAGGACTTTTTTAAAAAGGGAATCGAACAGCTACCTCTACGCTGGCACAAAGTGTCAGAAAATTATGAAAATTATTTTGTTGATTAGTGTTTAAGATTTCTGTAATAAAGAAATGTTTTTCGCCAGCATAAAAAAATTTTGATTACTTTTCGGTACCCCTAATATAAATAGAAACATACTACAGACACAGAAGAAATGATAGCACGCTTGGAAATAGAGGTATATTTTTTATGTAACAGGGACTATATATGTATAGAAATATGGTGAGAATGTAGTTTCACATGTTCTTATATGTCCTCTCGAACTATTATCTAGAGCCTCCTTTATTTTCAATAACTTCTAACACCCATTGGGGAAAACATTTGTATTGTATATTTCTGTAATTTTCACTGCTTGCAAATTTCCCCATTTTGCTGTAATACAACTATTTTAGTCGTTTATGTCCGCAAATTGTCGATTTCAGCATATACCACTTGCGAAAGCATTCCCCAGCAATTTTCGATAATATCTTTTTGTCTGAGAATATTGTTGGAGTTCCTGTTACTTCTGAGAATGTTTTTCTATGTGAGATGATTTCTAACCCAGTTCCGAATGTTACAGTTGTTTTTTTACACATGTCCAACTATGCAAAAGTATATTAACAACGCTAGGGTAATTCATAAAAAATTATTTTCGTAAACCTTGTGTATTGTAACCTCATTGATTCTGAAGTAAACGAAAACCATGAGTTATAGTCTCTTCCTTTGTACTTACAATTAGAACCATCCCTGACGTTATGTATCAGCAACTCGACAGCATCTTACGAGTTGCTGTCTCGTGTTATTTCAATAGACAACTTTAGGGAAATACGCATTTCTTAAAATGTTATCCTGCAATAAGTTTATTCTCCGTAATCACAAAAAAATTCGAATGTGTCATCAGAATAGATAACCGAGCGACATGCTAGACTTACAATATCCTCTAAAATGGTACATTTTAATGTAAGGTGTTAACAATCTTCCAATTTGAAGAAAAAATGTAAAACAAAACAAAGCTAATCATCTGACTTTGTGTAAAAATTATGACGAGCAGTAGAATGATCTTACAATTCGGTTCACTTGAATCTAAAGGTGCGAAGTTATTTCATCAAATAATTGTCTGCTATTTTATTTATTTATGAATGTATACAGTAGATGCATTGGTGAGAAATTTCACTGACATTAAATAAAACTCCGGAGAAGGTACGAACCACATCACTGTTTTTCAGCTAGTGCTAACCTATTCACTTGAAGCAGCGATACTTTCAACAGGGACGGGGTGGCTTAACAAAAGTGGGTCCTACAGTATCATGATTTTAGCTTCGCACGTGTCCAACGAGCCCGTTGTGTTTGCTAAGCGGAGAGCTCTTGAGGACCGGTTTTGTTTATTAGTCGCTGTATTAAGTTCACTTCGCGAATCGTTCGAGTCTTCAAGAACACTTATGCCTACTCGTCGATTCTACCGACAAGCGTTCACTACTACTACCTCCTCTTGATTAATTAATCGGTTGTAATAATTAACGTGCTATACTTGTGCTCTGGTGATTTTAGAGGGAAATAGAAAGTTGTAGAGAACCTATCAAAAATACAAACATATACCTATGTACCAAATTTTATAATAGGAATCGTAATTTTTTCTTGGCTTTGGATACCTAATTATTATAATCCAATCTGTTACTGGTTATCATTAAAATATTATATGATAATGAAAAGTATAGTCGCATAATTTCATATTTGTGGGAGAAATTTTGAGAAAAGGAATAAGCTTTGTTTGTTCTTCCCCTTATGTTGTGTCTTAAACGACTTTGTAGTGATGGTTATCCACGTATAAGTACAAGAGAAGAAGAAAAAAATGCTTATACGAGCCAACGAAATCCATCGTTTTTTTTTTGTACCCGAAAACATTCCAAGATACAAGATCGATTAAGGACTTTAGAATGCAGTAGGATCCACTCATGCGAAAGGAAGGTGTGTTTTACAACTATTGGCTGGTTTAAGGGCTATAGCTTTAGGGTTTTGAGATTATACGCAATTAACGGTTATAACGAGCGGCTTGGTCAAATTGGATTATTTTTTTTCCGGGGAACGTTTCAATCAAGCCCGTCAACGTCCCCCTGAGCTATATCGAAAGATTCGAGCCTGCAATTACTTTGATAATTAAATTACGATCGCTTCCGCGGCAAATGTTCCTTCGACCTGTGATATTTATTCAAACTTGATTTAAATCATTATAAACTTTAATACGAAATAATTCATTATAATTGCATTACATGCATCTGGTATTCGAATGATCGAATACGTTATAAGCAAACATTCCATTATATTTTAATACAAATCAGCATTAAACATAAAAAAAGAAACTTAATGGCCATAGTGAAACAATTCTCTTCAATCGACTGCGATAAAACTCCAAATTACAATACACCGCGTCATTTTCAGTTGAACTCGACACCTTTAAGAGTCGCAAGATCACAGTCGACGATACACCGAGTACAATTGCTCGGCGCGTTCTCGTTTTTACAAAACCTTTTTGTCCGTGGTACAATGTGCCCAAAAATCGAAGCAAACTATTATGCTCGACGTTATTATCCGATCTCACATAGCGATAATGGTCTCCTTCTGTTCTCGAAGGATCACGAAGTGTACGCCTTTTTCTCTCCTCCCTGTTTTCTCTGTCTGTTTCACAGAGTTGCACATCGTACGTGAGGTTTTCACGTGCTTGTCGTATCGGTAATACTAACTCGATGCACCCCGGTCCATCAAGCTGGGTTGCTCGTTTTCTCTTGCCGCGGCAATGCCACGTGGCGGCGCGTGCCGCAAAACTAAAAAAGACCCTTCCCGCTGCCGAACTCCAAGTTCAGTTGCGGGACGAATATAATTAACCATCAGTTTTGGGTTTCTTCGGTGGAACAACACCCCAAACGTGCACAACACATACATACTCTTGCTCTCTTTCTCTTTCGAGGGGTTTGTTTTAACCAGACGAGAAAGAAGAGGACGAATGTACAAGGGAAACGAATCAGAAGGAGGGCTGCGGAGGATTTAGGTAGGAGGGACAAGAGCAGAAAGGCGGAATATATTTGGCAGGTCGAGAGAGCTGCATAAAGATCGTCGAAATGAGAACACGGCTACTAAGTGGCTCTGGAAAATTTAAACGTGTTTTAATTCGGACCTTTCGCTGAAAGGAAGATCATCTGTTTTGACGGACGATGAATATTTCTTTAACCATTTGCCCTATAATAACGAGTGACACTCGTAACACGGTAAATGGAATAGGAAATTTTGAATTTTATCAAAAACTATTAGATCGAAAATATCGGTGATTTAAGAGATAGTCAACTTATTTCAATATTATTAATGTTGCTTTCAATTATACTGTAGGGGAGGGTGGGGCAAAGTGGGCCCCTTAAAATTTTGGAGCCCAAAAAAATAAAGATATGACTATTTTTTGCTGAAGGGCCCACTTTGCCCCCCCCCCCCCCTCCCTATAACAAATAAAAAAAATAAAGATATGACTATTTTTTGCTGAAGGGGCCCACTTTGCCCCACCCTCCCCTATATCAGAAATCAGTGTGAGAATGTTCTATCAGGAATGTTGAATGAAGGTGTGAAGGCGACACCGAATGTTATACTTTAGGCAGTCATTAATGTTTATTGATAACAATTTCAACTATAGCTTTGCTACAATCAACTTTGACATTGGGACTTAAATTGATCTGAGTGAGCATACTTAAAGCTCATGATTAATGATCTTCTTTTGTGATATTTCTTCATCTCTGGTGAAATTATTACTGTTTAAGTGAATTCATTTTTCAAAACTTTCTTATTATTATCAAACCTTTATAACACTATTATGAAACTAAAAAACTATGGTCTCACACGTGAAAGATTCTATGGATAGAGTATCGAAATTGAATTTTGACATAGGGTCATGTATTTCTCTCTGTATACTCAGTTTTCCATGTGATCAGTTTATAGGTGTTTGTGTTATAAATGTTAAGTGGTCTCTACTACGAGTTATGTGAGAGTAATTAATCCTTCATTGATTAGCTAACTAACAATTTTCTTGCTCGATATTCGTTACACCCTGAATCTTCATATTCTCTCACTTATAATGTGCACCACAATAAGCAGATAACTCTCCAAGAATAGTATTAGCTTCCCATAGTATCAGTACATTTTACGAATGTTAAAAAACATTATTATCAGTATCTTTGCCTTTTCTTATTTTCAATTATAGGCATTTGTAAAGATTAAATATATGTATTTCGAAAATTTGAAAGATTAAATTTTGTCTTTTGTTCGATGAAATTAACATCAGAAATCGATGGCATTTATATAAATCTATAGAAATATTTAAAAAAGTACAAACTGTGACAATCTTGTTACTGTTTTGAACAACACTTTGACTACTTACCTAGCAAATACGATTCAGAAAATAGCTACATACCCTGCACGAAAGAGATTTCTTAACCCATATCTTTTATAATATATTATCAAAACACGTTATAACATTTTGATTTAATTTTTTGACATCTACTCGATAACGAACGTAAATTACCTGCACCTCGGCGGAGATTAATTTACAGATCTATTGTTATAGTACATCCTTTGTCTACTCCTTCGAATTTAACATGCTTTTAAATTTTCTTTAAGTATTTGGAGTTTTGAAGCCTTCATTGAACTAATTGTTTTAGACTTTTAGTTTCATTTAATTCGTTTAGAGAAAGTATAAAGATATGGCAATGTTTTGTGAAAAGAACAATTACTTTAGGATTAGCCCTCTTGTTAAAAAAGTTCAAAAATATGGGATCGTTGTTCGAGTTCCATCAGATAGATAATTTTGCACTATAGGAAAAGAAAGTGCCGCGTATAAAGTGGACTCGAGGGTGGCTCCAGGTTGGAATACAGGGCTGATAGCTTGAGGCTGATAGATGTCGGCTAATTATGTGCCCGTGAAGTCCGCTCAGGAAGAGAGCCCTTACTTGCATCCTCCATTGGGCCCCATCGTCGCGACCACCCATTGACAATATATATTTCTTTTCTTTTGAAACTCCTAATCTGATGAAAAGTTAAGAAGGAGGAGCATATAAATGTATCTATGATACGAAAATCATAAAATTCTACAATGTCTAATTGTTTTTTTAATCACAGAGTTGTAACTCTTTGTCAGGGTAACGGTATCAGGCATATACTCTCAGATCACTGTTTCTACTTACAATGTAGACAGACTATGTTTTAAAATATACACTCGAAACTTTTGAAAAGCACTTCAATTTTGAAGAATGCTGTATTTTACTTC
Organism: Cerceris rybyensis; assembly: GCA_910591515.1. NCBI lineage: Eukaryota > Metazoa > Arthropoda > Insecta > Hymenoptera > Crabronidae > Cerceris > Cerceris rybyensis. Next base: position 19,882,506 of record OU342789.1, on the reverse strand, counting down.
TAATTGTTCTTATTTATTAATATTTTCAATGCACGAGTGTATCAATCCGTCCCTCTGACATAATAAATATTACAAATTCCTTAACGTCACACTTTTATTCGTACCTGAAGAAGTACACAGTTAAACCAGTAGGTAATTTTTAATAGTATGAAATTACTTTGAGTAACATTTAAACATTGAACTGTTCAGTTGTACAAATAGCTTGTATAATGCAAACAAAGATACAATTATGTCGATAATTGCTCAACAAAAAACGCACAAAGTATTATTTTACAATTATCTTACGATCTCGTAGAAACTTCATTATCACGAGTTGAAATCTGTAGACTGACCCTCGAAGCACTGAATTTATTAAATGAATTAACATACTTTTCCGAAACGATGCGTTATGATATCTCACTGCGGTTATCGTAAATTTGAATAATGCAACGCGCTTGGAGCATCGTTGACTCGCGTGCTGCAAACAAAGAAATGTGCAGTTTGTGTATAATAAAGAAACCTCATGGTAATTGAGCACCGTGCAGATGGCTGTCACGTTATGCCCGTTTTGTAATGTGTGCGAAAAAGATCGATTGTATCGCCATAATAGTTGTTATGTCTTCTTTTCGAACTCTCTTTTTAGTTCTAATTGTAAGCTTTAAAACATCGATAAGCTGTAATTCTTCTTGTGCTATTAATGTTGAGTACTATAGGTACAAATTTTATTAACTGTCATATCCTAATGCAGGAATATGCAAATATTTGTGAAATATTAATTCATTTTTAGTTACATTCCGCTACCTGAATACAGATATGCTGGTATTGAAAAGTCATTTAATGTAATTTAACCGTTTTCAGTAGCATAACAGATTGTAGGAATATCCACACAGCTTTCATTGTAGGCAATTTTTTATTCCTATCACTTCCATTGTGAAATTTTATAATAATTCTATAAAAGTGTATTTTCATAATTCATAGCTGTTGTTAATACAGAACGAAACTGAATTTTGTAAAATTAATTTTCATTAAGTAACAGTAGAGTGATCCTCCAGTTTCTATTGGCAGTATGTATGCATTATCTTTTTAAATTGTTCCCGGAACTGAAACGTATGAAATATAATATGCTATTCAGAAACAAATGACAAAAGGATTGAGTCGTATTATAAAGCTGAATTAAGCAAACCAATCCATTTCAATTAATCTCTCTTTTCCAGTTTTTCCATATAGAACAATAGAAAATTGTTATTTTCTTATATTGACCTTACCAAATTAAAGGTCAATACGTGAACAAAATATTTTTGTTCCCTCTTTAATCAATTTCTTAGATTCTTCTCACAATTATACAATCCGGCTTTTTCTGCAGAACAAATTAAAGTTTTATGTAAAATTATATTCAACATTAGCATTAAGTGCTCATTTAAAACAGTTTATTAAGCATCGACTACATTATTTTAATGTTCATGATTGAACTGAATTCCTAAATAAAACAGGGACATAATAACAGAGAGCAAGCGTATAACACACTCATCATAATAGAGATACATCAATTAAATTGCAATTGAAAACCATTTAGGGTTTATATTTCTACGCTGAATGTGGATGCTACAAATTTAAAGGTTCAATTGTAAAATGTAAATGAGCAATTTTATCGGAAATAAAATAAATTACGTGAATACATAATATGTGTATTGTCATACACTGTATTACTTTATTCTAATGTTTATATGTTACATACTCGATGTTGTTTACATTCATACGTAACAATAATAAGTAATCTTCATTGTTTATTTCTTTCCTTTAAAGAATGTAATTTTTCTACAAACATTTTCGAATATTTCGAATCTTTATTACAGTCGTATAAATATTAATTCAGAATTCAATTCTTATTACAATTACTTATATGATAGTAGTACAATATATATATAAGTAATGTATTTTCAGTTAAACCAAGCTTTTTAAGATTCTAATTTTAAATCAGTGTGGAAAATTAAACATGTGTAATAGAATTAGTGGGTATGAATCTGAAATGTATAATGCCTTTAGGGAATCTCCCTTACTTAATGAATACTAATCAAAGTATAATCTTGAAATGTACCTATGTGATGCTCAATCTCAAACAGTTCAAAGAATTGACTGTTATTTTTCAGCAAGGGGAACCTTCTTTACTTACATGTGAGGTGTATTAACGGAATCTTATTTAATAACAACGAAAGAAATGAGTTACACATCTAACATTTTAAAAGCCCTCATGTCTGCATGGATGGCTGATAGAGAACGGTAAAAGGATCAAACTTATGCTATTTATTTATGTAGTCTGTTGCCATTAAAATATCAAGACTAAATTTAACATAGCAGACAAAATGGCTGACTCTTAAGTTTTTTAAAACTGCATGACATTTCAAACACTGTTTATCTATTTATCTTTTTTATTTATCTTACAAAGTTTCCACGTTTATAACGGCTAATGCACTTTCTACTTCTGTCTCTACTATTCCTGTATATTTATCTAAAATTTCCAAATTTAGCTGATTGATCATCATTAACTCTAGTACCAGCAGACCTATGAGAACAACCTGAGACCATAGAGTTTTTTTTTGAAAGATCGATTCATCACCGCCTAACCCAACAATATCTCCAAAACAATTCGTTCTCTCCCCATGTCAAAAAACAACATAAGGCACGTGTTAGTTGCACGATCTAAGATAGTTTTTGATATCGTAAGGGTTTTGTGGCTTAAACGCGGGCGAGAAAGTCACTTGGTGTACGGCGGCTTTACCTTGTGAATCAGATACAGGTATCTGCAGCATAATATATCACACAAGAACGTTTGGTTCTGGACCCTCGGGACATGCGGGTGTATAATCTTTGGCCGGTCGAGCGGAGCTAAGAGTTTGGGCCCAATTACAGGGCCAGTACCACCGAACGAACTGAGCGACGGACGGACGGACGGACGGATGGACGAAAGAAAGAAAGAACGCACGCCTCCACCTTCGAAAGTCTTTGGAGAATCGCGATCGTGGAATTCTCTGTATGTGTGTTCCTATGTGCTTGTATGATTTTGTTTTTGTGGCAGTGAGTTTCGTGATGCTGCAACCAAGGGCGTACTGAAATTTGTAAAGACTCGCTGCACCGGAAGGGAATAAATAGTAGTTAGTTCGAACGAAAGATTATGTTTATTTCTTGCATTCATCTACATTAACGTAGCTCTTTGATCATTTTGGTATTACTTGCGTTTTTAACAATCGTTTTTTTTATGAAGTTTCAATGAAGTTATATTATAAAACACAGTTGCGTTAAATTTCAATTACGCTGTCAGGTTAAAGAACGCATGAATTGATATCATTGTAATATTTTGTTTTCCTGTTAAATATAATTTTTTTTTAAGGTTTGAAAATAGTGATGTGGAAGATCTATATGTCAGTTGGTAAGCATTTTAATTTTTCGGAACCGACGAACTTCTACTCAAGTCGAACACAGCTAAAGCTCAATCAAATATGTCCTTCATATAAACATTATGTTGTCAAGAAAATAATTGTAATCAAAACAGAGAAATTATGTACTACTTCTACTGTTCCTTATCAGAATATGTTTTAAATTAAAATACTAACAAACTGTACAATTATGCCACGTATTTGATCAAATTGTTTAACTACTACAATTTCAAGGCTTATATGTTTTAGTGCAGCGGTCGCCAAAGTGGTGATCCGTGGACCACTAGTGGTCCGCGAGAAAATTTCGCTGGTCCCCAGAAAAATGTATAATATACTTACTCATCACATTAAGTTATGTCTTAAGATACATTGAAACATAATTCAATTCATGAAAATACTTTTTATGTGTTCTTAGATCACAATTTTTTTTATAAATATATTTAACACTTAAAAAATCCTATTAGCGGTCCGCGGGATTTAAATGAATTTATTGGTCCGTGAGGTCAACAAGTTTGATGACCGCTGTTTTAGTGTACTCTTACATTCCTTAGTGACATCATTTACTTAAAGTGACATGAAATGAACAAAGTAAGCTCGGTAATAACAAAACATTTTTTTAAACGTTCGGAGGTATAAAGTGTTGCAAAATAAAGATAACGGTTTATTTGATTTAAATCGTACTCTTTGTACAAGATAAAAAAAATCTCCACGTGTGCTTCTTAAAATTAATTGCGTAATATGTCAAAAATATCTGTCAGTGTAAAATAAAAAGATTTTATATTGTATTTTCAGAAAGCCTGCTGAAATTACATTTTTTCGTTATTTTTTTCATCCTATATTACGTGTACAATTAAAATTCTCTAATATGCATTCCTCTGTTTGCTAAAATTGATATTCTAATATAAACAAAGAATGAAGCTATGATAAATAAGGAAGTAAAGTCTCGGAGTAACAATGAGTAGGCAGGAGTTCACATCCCCCCATCACAGCGGGGAAATTTTTCCTGTTTGATGTACTTATATAAATTGTAGCCTTGGTGGTTCGGAATCGAATTAAAACTGTACGTCCATAGCTACATATAATGTGTAAGGAGGTAAAGACTTGAACTCGCAAGAAGTCGCCATATTCAGTACCCTCCGTCAGCGCTGGGAAATTTGTCATATGTAATATTCCTATAGTCCGCGAAAGATCTGGCGGCGGGTAGTAAATCAGTGCAAGAAGAGAGGTCATCGTTCGCACCACCTAGTTCCGCCATATCGTTTATGGAAACCTAAAGCTTGGTCAGTGACAAACAAAAACAAAACACTTCTTTCGTTTTTCTCATAACGATACAAAGAATCTGCAGCATTTTCGTCCAGTAGTGCGTTAGAATCTAAAATCACGCGAGAAAAAGGAGTGTCTCTATCCGTCTTGCGAGTCAGACCAAAAAACTTGCCGCGCGCCATCAAGGCTTTTGAGCTCGGTATACTTATATCTTACAATTAATCTGAGTGATCTAGAACTTACGTAAAATAGTTGATCTTAAACGAAATGACCGTACCAATTAAAGCCGAGAAAATATTTAAGAAAGGAAAGAAAGAGATAAAAAAAACTGGTGAACAAGAAGTTATAAGTTGGAAACATAGAATGGGACACTACTTACAATTAGAGGGAATATTGGGGTTAATTCTTTGACTTCAGTGGTTTCTAATTGTGAGTGGTAACTGAATGAAATCTGCGACATGTTATGTGCTTCTTCGTTGTTAATATTTATACCAGAAAGAATTCATATTTCTCAAAGTTTAATTTATTAGTTCTAGCAAATTCTTCCGGTATAATCTCATTTAAACTGAAACGGAGTATTTCAAGTTCCATTACGCCAATCCATATTACTTACAACTTAAATTAAGTCCTACATTTGTAAATATTAGTTTTAAATACGTTAATGAAATTAAATGTTAATTTTTTTTTTCATTATTTAAATGCTCATTCTACGAACAGACACTCGCCTGAAAGTTAACAATGAAATATGCTGGGAGAAGTAAAGAACAATTTTTATTTCCAACGGAAATGCACTCTAAAGAGTTGTAATAATATTTCAAAGTTTTTTTTTCATTGCAACTAGCCAACAGTAATTAATAAAAACAAACTTTATACGCAGAAAATTGCATTGCATAATTTTATGATGCTCATCGAACAAACTACAAAGAAAAAAAGGCACACGGTCTTTCGTTTAGCTTTTTTAGCCGAAATATTTGTTAGAATTGAAATTTCAGAAAAAAAACTTTCTGAAAAAGTCATATTAATGTGATAACCGCTAAATTATAACGAAATTACTTTTGTTATTGAAGGTTATTAATTATATGAAAGGATACGAAAAGAGAATTTAACTAGTACTGTGAAATCCTTCGAGCTCACAAAAGTATAAGAAGCACAAGTAAAGATATGTAAGTTGAGCAAATGTAACATTAACCAAATTCAAGATAGAAAACAATATGTATTCTCGCAACTTCTGAAGGGCACCGATGATTATGCAAGAAGTCCTGATTACAATTCGTGATCTTCAAGGATAAAGAACTTTTTGTGCCTATTACTATTACCTTTTTCAATCGTTCCTTTAGAAACTAAGTGTCGCATAATATGTTAAACCTTTCAAAATATCGCAATCAGAGTTGCAAAGTACAGCTTCATTAGCAAATCCCATTACAGTAAACGAAGTACTCAATAAGACTAATAATTTCGATCTATCCGTGACTACGTTTCACAAGCCATAATGATAGAAAATGTGGATTTAAGTTGAACAAATGATTCTTTGGTTTTGAAACGAGATATCGAGATTAATGAAATACCACCCACTGCCGATACGACAAGAAAGAGTCTTAGCTAGATAGAGCACAGAATACCAGCCAAGTTGTAGATACGTCAGATCAAACCAAGAGTAGTCGGCTCTTTTATTACGTTGAATTCTAAGGGGTGGTGTATAACGCTCACCATTGCTATAGTATAGCGTGCAAACGAAAAAATCGCGAGAAGAAGCTTTGCTGGCGTACTCGTTGATCTGGCCACGCCCGTGGCGGATTCCTCATACGTAACTTTGCGGTGGCTCGACCTACCAGACCTCGTTCTCCTTCTCCTACGCCTCCACCGTCTAAGATTACGGACACCGTGGTTTTATTACAATTGAATCTCCAACCCCACCTCAAGTGGCTGTACCTTCCTCCTCTCTCTTCCCCGATGCGCTCCTTACAGCGATCTTTCTTCTTTCCTTCCCTTTTCCTACAGTATTCCGCCCGTTGCTCTCATCCTCACTTCGTTTTCTTTCCTTCGACCACTATGCCTCTTCCTCTATCATCTTTGCTGCTGCTGTAACATCAGCTCTTTCATTTTCTTCTCCTCTTCGTTTCTCTTCTTTTCTCGTTTGTTTCCAACGGCGTTTTGTATCCAGTGAACACACTCCAATCCGTGTCTCGCCTATTCCTGTTCTCCACCTCTCTCCTCTTCGTTCTCCGGCTTCATTCGAGTCTTCTCTTTCGCAGCTTGGACCTCTAGCTGCTACAGGCTACCACGTATGAAATATTTTCCTGGAGCGTATCTTTTTGCTCTTTCACTCCCAGTTGGTTGTACACCTTTTATATTACGAGTTTTGCTCTGCCACGCTGCTCCTATCCATCTGTGGTCTCTGGCTTGTACTGCTATCTTTCTTCTTCATTCTCACTCCGATACTCTGTCGGTCTTTCTCTGTGTTGTATCGCGGGCGAGGTTCACAGCTCATTAAAGCGATGCCTTCTTGATTCCCTAATTACAAGATGGCGGTTGCGGTTACATGGCGTCTGAAGAACTTGAGCGAGGTATCTGCAGTTTCTCTCGTTTCTGGCATCGCGTTTAGCATTTCTTTCGAGTAAGAACAAATTTTCTAAAAAGTTTGTTAATCTTTCTGTTCTTACGACGATATATCTTCATACTGGGATAAAGATAACGTCATTGTTGACATTGAAGTTTCAGTCGTTTTTGGCAAATGAGCTAATTCTTTTAACATTTTTACTTGTCATGGAAACTAGAATTTGGAACAAAATACTTTTGTTAAAAATTCGATCTTTCAAATCGAATGTTTACGAAGCATCAAGAAATTCTGCACAATGTAATTGAGGCTTATTGAGGTTTAATTCTGACATATTGATATTGAAGTAGATATTTGACTGAATCGTGTGATGCACAGTTAACACCATTTTTTTAAACGTTCGTTGCCTCTGAGAAATTTAGTTATTTACACGTATCAGAAATAGCATTCAGTAACTTAGGGTATACACAGGGTGCACCAATTATATATCTTTATCATAAAAATGGGCAAGGCAATAGTTCCCCCATATTTGTCACCTTAAATTATTCACGTTAGAGCCGAGTAATTATTGTGTAGCACGGTTTCCCATAACGCAAATTGACACAACGCGCAACGTATTAACACTAGTAGTACCTACCTATATACTAAACCAATTAAAGTGACTAGTTCTCACTTTTTTTAAGTTCTCTCCAACTTTATGAAAGAGCTATATAGTAGCTATTTTACATCAATCTCTTTAAACATAAATTACCAAATCTATCAAAAATATAATAAATCAAGAAATACAATATAATAAATTTAACGTTGGTAGATCTACCGTTAATCACGTTATACGTGGATCTATTATATACCTACCGTGCGGCTCCACAGCCGTGTCACCTAGGAGGTAAGCCTGTTTTGGCAGAGCCTGATTCGCCAGGCGTCAAGCGTCATGCCTCTTGTCACATGTACACGAAGGCACTTGACGTTCTACCTCGCGATTCGTTAAAAGAGCTACACAAACAAATCGAACTAAAAGACGAAAAGAGAGAACGCTGCAGATCGAAGCAAGGGAGACAACGCGATTTGGGTGGCGACAGTGAGGACATCGGCGTAGGCACCAGATTTCTAACATCTCTATAGTGAAAACAGAATAAACTCCGGCAGAATTACCCCCACCACATGGGAAGATTCTCCTTGATGAAACGAAGCGCGCGACGAGACAACAATGTAATACAATGTCTCGCTCCTCCAGACAAACTAATAAGAATATTTGAATGCTACGACTTTATCGGGTGCTTCCTTTAAGAGGCTGAGCGAGTGGACTCCAAGAAACAAAATGGTACGAATAGGCAGTTGAAAACGAGAAGCTCCGCCGCCCAGGTGACACGGCTGTGGAGCCGCACGGTACATATGTTTATAATTTTTGTTTAAATCAGAAGACGTAGGTGTATTAAGGAAGGATGTGTCTCAGCGTCGTAGGATTATCAAAACGTTAACCCTCACGTTGTCAGACATAGGTACGAAGGTATATATCGTCGGAAACCACTTGCTACTTGCGGATACCATATGTGTATGTACATACACATGTACGCTCTACGTAAAGTCAACATAATGTATACGTCAGAAATTTGATGATTGAACCGTAGTAGATTAGCTACCAATATTACACTTTTAATGTGCTTATGTAGATAGTTATTTACAAGAATCTATCTACGTCGTATCCCTGGTAGTTCCTTTTTGAAATTTGAAAAAAATACCGTCACACTTTAGAGGAGTTCATAAAATGATTATAATCATTTTTGAAGCTACCGTATTATAATGTAAAGATTGGTTGAAATAAATCAATGTACTGTCTTTTACATTATTTTTTGCTATCGTAGAGATACATCTTTCCTTCTTGGTGTTCGAATTTTTTAGATCAAATGGCAAGCTTGATTTATCGATTCAGCTAATGTCATGTATTTCGGAAATCGAAACGAAATGAAGTTTCGCAAATTTTCGAAAGTACAAAGCAATGAAGCAAAGTAAGCGATGAATTTTAAAGAAGTGGAATGTGGCTACAAAAAAGCGAGTCAAACAGGAAATAAGTAGGGGAATACTAATTATTTCAGAAAGTCTACGGCCTTATTTAAACTCCAATTTCACAATATATCTGCTATCGATCTATCGATATCAGATCGAACAATGGCTACACTTTAAAAATTTGCACTAGACACTAAATACGAAAGATTGTTCTAATTTTGTGCCTGTTATGCCTGAACACCTGTGCTATTGATACATGCGTCGTAATAAAAAATAATTTTGGAGACTTCTCACTTCGTACCATCCCGCAAAAATCTCTGGTGAAAAAGTTCTTTAATACCTCAATCTTCAAGTTATAAATATATTCTGAAACAAAGTATTTTTCGCCACAAAATATATTTCTATCCGTTTAGTTTTTAATTCATTGTTATAACATGTGTGAGACCTGGTAAAAAAATCCGATAAACGCAATTCTTAAGAGATCATTTGAGGATAAAACTAAAACAAAACATTGGCACATTACTAGAGTACTAAACATAAAATTATTTGTAAAAGTTTCAAGTACATTAGCCTTCATATACGTACAATTAGTTCAATAGATTTCTTTTAGTTCAGAAATATCTACTCGAAGATATCAGTCAAAATAAAAGACTGTTTCTGAAAGTGGCTTCATAATTCCTTACTGGCCATCAACCCTCGAGAGAGCTGCTTCAGCGTTTTCCCATTTAATGGCACATTTTATCACTGAGAAATATTGTTCTCTTAGTGGAAATCTTGATCCATTTTTTGCCGAAAATGGAGGACACACGTATCACTATACTATCGCTACTACCTTTCCTTATCTACTTGCAAATGGTACTTTGTGGAGGATACTTTAAGCAATAACACTTTTATTATAAATTCGTTCTTATTCTTATTTTATTTGCTTCACATGTGAACACAGGCTTATGCCATTTAAATATTACAATGACTTTATTAAAATGATAGACAATAATGAGACGTCATTATGATAATAATTCAAAACATAACAATGTTATAAATTTTGAACGAAATATTTTCCTCTGTGAAGAGTTAATCTAGTCATACTTTATTTCCGGAAACATGCTAATTTTTTGTATTCTTTTGAATTTCTTAAAATTCAGGATCAAGCAAACGAAAAGTTTGAAACTACGTTTAATGACAAGTGCTCTAATCTGTCCAACTGCAATACTTGAATATCAATCATCCACACTGGCATTAAAGCATTTGGCCTATGGCAGGAAACTGTAACTACAAATCTGTAGAATACTGAAAAGCATGGAAAAGTAAAGTGAATGTAACATAGAAAAAATGTGCCAGGTACATATTTCTAACGTACTACAAATTAATAAGGAAAGAAGTTGCTGCTATGATATTCTAAAGGGTGGTCAAAAAGGTTACTATTATTGTAATTGTGCCATTTTATTATACAGCATTTTTTTTCTATACCTAAACATTTTCAAATGAAAAACAAGATGATGATCATTTGAAGAACATAATTTACATAATCAAATAAAGATAATTTTCGAAAACTGTATTTATTGCTTCTAAAGAATAAATGTGACTTTTTAATAAACGATTAATTGAAGACTTTTTGGTCTTAATTTTGGAAATGTTCCGAATGAAATGGAAAAAGGAAATAATTATGTTTACTAGACAAATAAATATAGGAAAGGTTTCCCAAGTTCATAAATAAATTTGAAAATAATGATGAATTAGGGTGTTTAGATTAAATGTTTGTACAACTTAAAATGTTCAAAAGAGAGAAGATAGTATGACTGTTTTTCGTCAGAGTTCTTACAATCACTATGTTTACGCAGATAGTGTCCCATCTACTTTTTCAAAAAATTAAACATTGGACACCCTCCAGCTCATTGCCTTATTATCTTGTTGAATTGAAGTTGTTTGCATTAGAATCATACTGTTATAGAATAACACTAACAGGAATGAATTGCATTTTTACCTTGTAAAAAACGAATTTTCTAACAATGAAATGTCTGTACCTGTAATGAGCATAACATGTAACGTAAGTAGATTAGACAATGCACTCTGTTGGTTCGCAGTTTTCGACAACTGTTCCTGATGACTCAGTTTGGAAAATTGCGATTATATTATATATACCTACGTCTTAACTATTGATACTTTTATACCACACCATTTTGATTTATTTTTAGTAGTGGAACAAAAATTTAATATTATGTTAAAAACCGAATTTTCTATATTTCTAAAATTGTGAAGAAAAGCACAGTATGGATATTGTAGGCAGTTTAATGTGTTGATATCACGGAAAATAAAAATGATTTTACTCGCAAATGTTATGGTTAAATGATTTACATTAAATGTTATGAAACCATACACAAAATTATTGAAATTGTTTAGAAGTAAAAGCGTCAGCAATCACTATCTTACATATATTACAATAATGAATATACCTTTTTAAATTTTCTTCCTGGAGCAAATTCCATTTTAAATTGTATCATCGAAGTACTTACTTGGGACGTATTCTCTTTGTACAATACTGTACTAGTGTTTTAATACGAAATATATTGAGAAATATTTATCGAGCAGAAAACAGATTTTATTTAATGAATGCAATTTGAATATTAGATTTACAGTCAAAGGATGACCCAAAATAATATTTTTCTTTAGTTCTTTCAAGTAATATAATATATGACCTGAAGTATTAATGTAATAAGAGAAAGACCAAAGAGAGAAATGTACAGGAAAGAATTCTGATAGCAGTAAGCATTCACATATCGAAGTAAATACGCGGTATTTCACGCACTATAATATTCGTATTCTCGTTCAATCTTATTTTCCAATTAGAATGTATCGGTTGCCTTCTTGGGTGGTCTTAGTTCACTTTGTGTTACCTCTATGTGAAAATGGGACTCTCTGGTACAAAGATAAACCTTAAAGCTGAAAACAGATAGGTTCAAACTCAATCCATTTGGTAATTTGGTTTTATGATAACACAACGTAACCCATATGTTGTACATTTTTTGTTTTATGATCACATTTTTTACTGAATCTATCATACTTATTGTTAGGCATGGAAAGTGAAATAAAAATATACTAACAGTTTTACTTTAGCACATACACTAAAATAATATCGGCATCGTGACAAAGATTTAATATTGTTTCGTTTCAACAATATTTTCTTTGCACTTTTTGGTTTCCGAAATTTTAAATTCCTTCTTTCTAAGCCCTTCTCGCAAAGACACTTAATGTCATAAGTCAAGGCTGACATTATTAAAATTGTTTTAATAATTTTTTATGTGCTAGTGCAATAAATTACATATTAAGTCCAGTTTATAACATTTGATGCAAGGTTAAAGTGCAATTTACGAATCTCCTAACAATATCTTATGCTTGTAAACAGAGTTTCATCAATAATAATTTTGTTGTTCTTTAATGACCTTATGCGACTATTATGAAAGTGATAGAGCATTTTTTACAAAAGTTGTAAATCGACTTAATTGGCGTACGATCTGCAACACAGATAAGGTGGTAACGCTCAAATTCACAGTCAGTCGTCCGGGTTCAAAAATGGCCATCATCTCTGGGAATTTTTTTCTATGTGATGTGTATATGATAGTTTCCATAGCTCTGATCCTACCTATTACTGACCAAGTAAAAGCAGTCACTTGGTGTGAGACACGGTGCAAGAGAAGAGTGTCGCTCTCACCGTCTACTCCTATCATATCGATCTTGGAAACCTGAGCTCTGCAAATGATAACCGAAGGCTAACCATATATTTTCCCATGGCGACGTAACGAATGTGTGTTTTTTTCGGCCAGTTACATATTAGAATCGAAAATGACGTCAAAACGAGGGATGTCTCTATCCGACGGGCGAATCGGTTCAAATCACTTGAAACAGTAAGCCTCTGAAGAAACCTGAAGAGAAATAAGCATAGCAGTTAAAGGCGAAAAAGGTACACAAAGAAGAGCTCATATAAATATATATATATTTTAAATAAATATATACAATTTGAGTTGAAAATGTAAAAATTATAATAAAATAATATTTAGCGACTGAACTAAACACCATGTACAGATAAATATTTTTTATGAAAACTAAATTGATATTTTTCAGTTCAACCATATTAATATCTAAAAATATTATTTTTGTGCCTGCTATCGGTACAAGGGGTAAAATTTTTCCTCTGGTTTCGCTCGCCTCATTTGATAGAAAATCTGTCGAATATATGCATTCATACATATGCATGCAGGCATATACATATTAGAGCACTCCGCTCTCTCATCACTATTCATTCGGGCCACGGTATATTTGTCTGCGCGAGTAGAAAAGCAGCGTATCATATTTTCAACCTCATCAAAACGTCAACGTTGACACTAGGATCAACTGTTTCCTACGTATAGAGAAAATACATCATTGTCAATGGTGCATTTAACAACAGGTAGACAAATTTTGTAACTGTTAGAAATTATTACTTCTCATATTATGGGTAATGTAAAACATATAATCAATTGATGTTAAAAATATTTATACTTTTTATATCATCATAGTTTTATTACCCACTGAATATAATAATTTTGAAAAATAACTTTGCACGAAGAAAATCAATGTCTATGAAACTTTATCTGTACAACAAGTGTTTTAACACGTAAGTAATGTTATTGTTATACTCTTTAGAAATCAATATTTTATAACAAAGAAGCAAATAATTCGTGTCGATTTATAGATTGCTTCTGTGGTTGTGGTGCAAGCTAAATACAAGGAAGTGAGTCTACATAGAAAAATTAAAAAAAAATTGTCCCATTTCAAAAAGAATGAGTTTAAAGATTTACGTCGCATACCTATGTACCAATCTGTTTATCTATTTTCGGTTATTACTAATGCTTGCGCTTAAAAACACGAGCAGAGTTACCATTTCCTTCCTTTTATCGCTGCTGCTACATTTATATTATAATATCAGTTTCTCTTGTTACATATTCATTTTACTTTTTATTTATTTGAAAGTATCTTTATTTTTAAAAGTCATTTTCCTCATGTAAAAGCAACTCGAAATGTTTCCTATGTTATTTCATATAGAGGCTTGCAAATTGATCATGCTTATAAACACAATTACGAGTGCAAGTAGAAGATATTGTAAGATACACAGAAACTTACATTTTGTACACCCGTATGCAGCAAATTTTCGAACTAGTTTCATCTTACGTTTTACTGCAAAATATGCAGAGAAGAATTGAAGTTATCAAACAAATGTTTTACAACCGTTATAACAAACGGTATTAAAATTCAGGCAAGTATAATTGTATTAAGAAAAAGTGAAGCGAACCTTTTCCTCTTTCTAACTAAACAAAATTTTGGAAATACTACTAGGATTATTTTTATTTTTTCCAACAATAAAAGGAAATTACTAATTTTGTGTTCGAAGAATTACAAATATAATTGTTACTAATGAAATCCCCTAATAAAATGACGGCAGTTGATTAGTTTTAAGTTTACTTCTGGTACGGCTGAAAACGATCGTAAAATACTTAAAGTGGCTGTATACTTTCACTCGGCAGTTCTGAAAAGTTCAAATGTCAGGAACGGAAGGGTAACATTTTAGCTCTATCTCTGTCATGACCACGACTTTTGATACTTTCTTGTTCAATAGAATCCGTGTGTTTTAAAACTCATTGTTCATTTTTGTAACTCTCGGCGTTTTTGCAATATCACTATTCATTCGTGGTAAACTCGTACTCATATGCGAAGAATTCTTTTGTCACTCAATCTTTTTGCCAGGAAGGAATGCAAATTCTTCAATATTCATCAATATTTATGTATGACCGCCTTTTCATTTAAGGAAGTATCTAACAGTTACCTTAAATATAAGGTGCTACTCATAAAAATATTTGATACGTATTTTTTTTATCGGCAATCGTCTATTAATTGCGAAGAACGAGCGACACGTGTAGGTACTCTATTTCGTGTGCCAAACAATAAAATTTCATGTATAATAACTTTTTATTGATGAAAAAATCGAAATTCCTATTTATCCGTAATTTTGTAGTAGATATGTACCTAGTTTTTGTAAAAACATACTCAAGAAGGTTTATTGACATCAAATTGGTGAAACTTCCAAAATATGCTATTTTTTAGAATATAGTTTAAACAAATGGAAATTTTGCAAAAAAGTTTATACTGTTAAATTCATCATTGAAGGACACTAATTTCGTGAATTTACGAAATTACTTTATGTCCCATGGTCTCTGGGATATTATACGAAATATAAATTAAGATCCTAACATTGGGGGCGGTTTTCACCCCTTTAATGTGGATGATTGCCGATAAAAAAATGCGTACCAAATATTTTTACGAGTACTACATCATACTTGAATGTCATGAGAATCGGTGATTTGTACCTCGGGAGGTTCCTTTGTAAGTGTATTCGACAAGAGTCAGCACATTTTACCTACATAACTAATATTCTCAATATTACTTTGTAAGTGACGAAGTAATAATGCTTCTTCATTAACTACATCAAAAATCACAGCAAATTCTCTTGTTCCACCAGAAAAGCTTTTTCTTTCTTTCTTTATTTATAAGAAATGTTCTTCAAGAACCATAAAAGTGCCATTACCATAGATTTTAATCTAATTGTGAGAACTTACGTACTCCAATTTTGTTTACCATTACCTCTCAAAAATTTCTCTGTTCCTTGCATCTCCTTTTCCCCCTTTATATGTAAAAACCGTTAGTTTAGAGTTATAGAAGTGCCATCATGCCGTCACCTCGAATTCCATCTGCCTTCTTCTGCGGAAGTAGATACAGCCTTTAGCAAATGTCCCACGTGTCGTAGGCATTGTTTCTTCAGCGACTTCGCCCGAAGGGCGCGGGCTTCTTCAGGTTGCTGGCGTCCTACTGAGCGGCCCACGCCGACTGCCGCTCATCGACATCCCGACAGCCCCAGGACTCGAATACAGTACCGCAATCCTCCTCATGCACAGGCCCCGTTCTTCGTAGCTCTTCTTCATCATCATCATCTTTCTCCTCTTCTTCGTTCTTTCCTTCCCCATCTTTATCTCTTTCTTAGAAATCTCCTTCTCTCACTTGTACGTAATTCTTGAATTATTCTACAAAATGTTCTCCCTTCGCCATTTTTATAAAGACAGACCCTTTTATCTGATACTTCCGGTAATGGTCTATGATTGACAGTTTGGAGTCTATTTTTTGAAGTGATAACATTGTAATTGAATATTGCTGGGTAAAAAAAATAGAATAGAAAAGGCAGTAACATTTTCATCAATCACATCGATTGCTTTTACACTTTTAACATGTAGAGATGTGCGTTTTTTGCAAATTCCCACCGATTTAACGGTCCAGAACAATGGCTGGTAGGTTATGACAAATAATTTTCATACACTCCGTACGGTAGTGGGTCTTCATGGGTCTCCTTCATCTTCATCATGTACGTCCTTCTCATTCTTTCTTTCTCCACCTTCGTCTATTCTTCGTCTTAAAAGTTTCTCCTTCTTCCTTCAACATTTAATTCCTGCACAATCTTCTCCATCCGCGAATATTCATCTCTCTATTTCTCTCTAAGTCTTCCTTGTCTGACGCTTGAGAGTCCTGATTACAGTGTACTTTTCAGACTCCCGGGTTCGTTCTTTTCGTTTGCATGGCGTGGGTGTGCGTGCGTTCAGGTTGGTCGTTCAGGTAATCGTATGTAAATCGTATAGAAGAGAGAGATCTCTCTGGTCGCGCGACCGCCTTGACGAAGAAGGTCCCGCGTAAAGGATGCTCTACAGGGAGAAGATGGAGGCTGGTGCAACTCCTCTTACCCCTAGGCGGATACGGAGGATAGGGCCGCGTGCGTTGCTCATAAACAAATTATCCAGACCCAAGGGTCGAAGGTCTATTGAACCGAGGCGATCCGTTCTCCGTTCTCATTTACATAGTTAGCCCTGAAGCTGCAGATGCCCTCCTCTTGTATCCTCTTTCCTCTTTTCCACACTCTCTCCCTTCATCTTTGTCTCTCTCTACCTATCTTGCTGGTTCCTCTTGATCCTTCTCTTTTATGTAACGACGGTGCACCTTTGATTCTTCTCGTGTTTCTGTCGACAATCAGTACGGAGGGACAACCTCACTCCGAAGTGCAAGAATGATGCTGCATGTCGGCTCCTTGACACTTCACCTTGATGTCTATTGCTCCTGCTGTTTGACATAGCTTTATATCGTTGATTGTGAGAGGAGGAAGTAATGTCACAAAGATGTTGCTTTTAAGTGTTATAGATACATGCTCTCATATTACATGAGACATCTATGAGATTATCTATGTATTTAAAATAACACGTGTTATCTCGATACTGACTGGGCATAAAGAGTTAAGTGAGATAAAATTTTATAAAATTTCATTAACCCACAGAAATATGAATTTCGTAAGTATTATAAATATATCTAGCAATAAGATCACATACATTAAAATTGCAAGGTATTTATATTTTGAAAATCTATTCAAATTTACGATCCAACGATGTCAAGATCTATTGCTGACATTTATTTCGTCTCCGAGAAATCTTATAATACGAGTGAAGCGAAAGTAGCTTTCTAAATCTACTGGTAGATTTTACAGAAATCTCAGATGTCTACGAAACGAGCTGCAGCTCCTTAATCTACACGTTTAATGCCCAGCTTCTGTTCCTAGTTTTCATTCTTAGACATTCAAATGATCTAACACTTACAATTAGACGAACATTATCTTCACATCATATTCTCAAACTTATGATACAATCTATTCCATTCCAAAATATCATTTTAAACTAACAATAACCGTCCCAAGTAAATCATTCCGACTACGGAAATAGAAGGAGAAGCAGAAGTACCGCGACCAGAAGAACAGCCACTCGATACGGCGAAGCACCGAATAACAAATCTTTCATCCTATAAAATACTATCGGCAAAGAGGAACTCACCTAGGCGATACTCATTACGAGAACGGACGAGCCGTACCGGCCGTTTCTCGCTCCGATCGCGTTTCGTTTAGTCGGCGGTGGTCGTACCTCTATGCGCCGTAATCACAGTGCCCCGTAGCAATACTAGCCGGGCCCTACAGAGTAACCCACGAGGGCAGGGCAAAAGGAAAAGGGACCAGAGGAAAGTGCAGAGAGGAGAGAAGGAACGAAGAAAAGAGTAGATTCTTCTTAGGGATGCTGTACGCTACACAGAGGGGAACTATTTTTTCCCCCAGGCTTCGAAACGTAAGGGGACCGGTGGAAGGAGGAGATTCATGGGGGAGGAAAGGGGTCCAAGAAGGTGGAGGAGGAGGTGGAGGAGGAGGAGGAGGAGGAGGAGGAGGAGGAGGAGGAGGACCGAGGTTCGAAGCGCTGGCTGGCAGGTTGAGTCGGCGAGGCGGCTCGACGCTGCCGGAGGGGGACTGAGTTGCACGAACGGGGAAGATGGGGGCCTAGCAGCGGGGACAGGGGACCGCTGCCGGTCTAGGTGGCACGGGGAGGGCCGGAGGAAGAGGCAACGTGCTCTCTGGCCCCCTCATCTGGCCCGCCCCCGCCGCCCGCCGCGTGATTACTTCCCTGAGGCAGGCATCGCGTGTCAGGCCCCTCTTACACGCACCCCCTCTGACTCCGCTTCAGTCGACTCGACGCTCCATCGAACCCCCTGACTTCGCGGTGTTCCCCCACTATGCCCTATCTGATCATGGTCCCCTCCCAGGGTCACCACGCGTACTCCTTGAGTGAGCATACCGACATTTATACATACAGGGTGCCCCGTCTTGGGGACTGCTGACAATGAGTGTGGTAGACACACCGTAAACTGAGATACTGCGAGATGGGTGTAGTACAACCGTCTTTTTTTTAATTTTTAGATGATTGTTGTTGTAGCTTTGTTATCTTTGGTAAAATCATGTTATGTGTATTGTTTATTTGCCTTTCTGTGAAATGTTTGTTGCGATTGACTGCATTTTTCGAAATACCTATGAACCGAATTTTTTAGTGGAAGGGCATATTTTTATTGTATTATAGATTCCTTGAAGAGCGATTAAGATGAAAAGATTATTATATCTGAAGGATGTTAGGATTTCAAAGTCGTAGTTTTATAGATAACTTTCCCCTTACTACAATCATTGAATATCATTATTCATAAAATTTAATTCGAATAATTATGCTAAACGAGGATCCGGTTCAACTTGATGTAATCTATTAGTGAATAGCCGGCCCTACTTTGATGTTCCATTTTCTAATTTATGAGAAAGAGGTTTGGTAAATTTGATAAAATAAAATATAGCCTAAATGCATGAAAACTTTGGAATGTACTTGACAATATTTGAAAATAGAAATATATACCGAATCAATAATCTGTACCAGTCATGATAAGCATATAAAAAAACTGACCTAAATAAAATTATATAGAATCGTAGACATTATATTATTGGTAAGTATATACCAGATATTTTTGCATAGTCCTATAAATTTTTTATTTGCCGTTTAAAAATACACCTTTCTAGTAAGTGGAAGAAGGTGACTGTAGCGGTGAAACGCTTGAATTTCTTCGTACTATGATACAAAGAAATTGACGAAGGTTAACAATGATTATTAAGTCATCAAAATAATTATTTTCTCTGGCCGAGCGATCTTGCAATAACCAAGTTAGTAGAATTACAGCGAGAAAAAGTTTTCAGTTCCCTTAAGAAAATTGCTGTTTTTGTTATTTGGTTGAAGAGTGAATTACGGAGTTATTGCAGAAAGAGTTCAATTTAAATCCTGATAACAAACTTCTAATTTTACTTAAAAAATTAAGGAAAAGAGTATTAGTTAATTCATTTAATGCAAAAATGCTTTTATGATCCTTTATAACCTTTATATATCTTGTAAATTTCAGAAGCTTTCATGATGTTAATCATTATGAAAATACATTTTCGATCAGCCTGGAAATGATTTACCATCAGTTTATTAAGGCTTTTTTCATATTTTACATCAACAGTACGGTTTGAATTAAAGCACTACATCATTTTCTCGAATTATCGACAAATATAGAACGCTTTTAATACTCATGAAAAAAAAAAGCTTGTAAGAGTTGGTTCCAGTTCAAAACCAACCGTCACCTCTGAGAAGGATTTCCTATGTGCTAAATAGATCATAGTCTCAGTGGTTCGGAATCCAGTATCTAAAACAGTAGATACACAGCTATGGTAGGTAAGGTGGTAAAGATTTGTTCTCCCAATCAGAAGATTAAAATCCTTCATCATCTCTGATTGTGAGAAGTATTTCTTATGTGACAGACAGATCATAGTCTTGGTGGTTCGGCATGCATCTAAAACAGTAGGTCCAGAGCTACGGTGGATACAGTGGTGAAGACTCAAATTCACAATCAGTCAGTCTCTCTCCGCAAAAGCTGTGGTACTAAACCATCAATAAGACCATTAACCCATTCGAGACAGCACATATTTTTGAAGACCATCCCCAGAATCCAAAAATTGTTTTTTTTTTTTGCTTTATATTGGACATTTTTGATAAAAACATGTTTGCAATAGAAATTAGTCGCTTTGTAACTCCCTTTGTACAAATAAGATCATTGCACACTGTGTGTGCAGGTAGCTCCTCTGAATGTTTTTGGTACGAGGGACGGATTGCACACCAGGTGTACAATATAAAATAAAATAAAAACACATTATTAAATTGAACAACATTTATTCCAAAAATAGTCGGGTAACATGAAATCCTTATTTTAGGTTCAGTAATGAACAATGATGACCCTTGAAACAATCGCCTAAACATAATCCAGGGTTACCGACACAAGCAGGGCAAGAGTAATTAGTGCGTCTATATTTACCGTTTTTATAGCATTGTCGACACATTTTTCTTTGTACTTTTCTGTTCTTACCTCTTGGCAGAATTTCAGATGATCCTTTGATTCTGGCGTGGTTTATGGATCGTCTCGGGGATTTCCAATTAATTTATGTAAAATCTCCAGGTGCTATTGGTAAAGCCTGTCCAATGCCTGTGTCTGAACACTCATTTTAGGAGCTAAATTGAAACCAACGTCAAATTTTATTTTTACACACTTCTAGGATAATTATTGTTTTAAACCAGTCTTGTTCTAACTGCCGCTTCTTTCATATTGACTGATAACTGCAATTCAAGATCATTGCACACACGGTGTGCAGTCGGTCTTTTTGGCTCGGAAATGCTTTGCACACATGGTGTGCAATTGGTCTCGAATGGGTTAACAGAATTTCTTCTTCCTGCATATCCTAATTTTACCATGGGTTATACAAATTTGTCTTGCATTAACATTATTTTAAATAATTTTTTGATTCTTATTTTACAGATAATAATCATATATATCATATCGTAATATAACGAAATCAATTGTATTTTACATTTCTATCAAGTCAATTATCTTTAAATAATTCTTTACTTTAATAGGTTCATTCACATAAAATAAGAAAGAATTTCACATTCGAATTTATTAGAGAAGTAACCCTTTCGCTACCAGTGGTGACTATAGTCACCCGTGAAAATTTTGCACGAAGTTATATCAATATTAATTATTACATCGCATTTTGTAATTAAAATATTTTTTAAATACTATAAGTTTCTGTTTTCTTATTTATTACGGGTTTATTAAATAATGACCATATTTTCATGGAGCACTGAATACTTAGACACGTTTTTTCAGTAATATGTGAACACAGTTTGTCTGGTAATAATTTAAACAGTACACAAAAATCTATATCTGTTACGTAATTGATAATATTTACGTAGAGATTGCTTCGAAAGTGGTTATCACGGCTTTCACGGGTTGTTCTACACCCTTGAATCGATGGAGATTTGGAAGAAAAACGCCGAAAAATTTGCTAAAGGGTAGAAATTTGTTTTTATTGGATCATTACAGGCGTCTTGTTGCGTCGGTAAAATTTCTGAAAGGAACCATCGGTCAGAGGCGAACCGTTTTCACGTAAAATAACTTTTAATTGTCTCTACGCAAATGAATTTTAGCTGAATATGTCAGATTTCCAGATCTCCGACCTTTCGGAAAGAAACACACCGAGCTAGTAAGGAAAGTGTGCCTCATGTTTAAGATGACCAGGAAAACATTCCCAAAGTTTGGGTTAGGTTAAAATATTTTCACGTATTGAGCGTTCTTTCTCCTTTGAGCACTGTTTAAACCAGTTGAAACGTTTATGTTATTAAAGCATTACATTCGGGAAGGTTTGTGGGATCAATTTATGCAACAAACTAGACGTCCAGGAGAAGTTCTAATGGTAGGAGACGATAAAGGAGACATCTTTCTATTACAGTTTGTTTACAAATATACATTTATTCTTTATGAGTAACTTCATGTGTTATTATATGTACATACATAGCTTGCTTTACAAATACATTTTATGTTTCTGAGCTACTTTTTGACAATAACGATACGTTAAACAAAACACTGTATTTGTAACATTTGCGTATATAAATGAATAACATCGTTCAATTCTATTTGCAATAATAAGATTAGTTCTATGAGCATCCGGAGCAATTATTTACACTTCACTGAGCAAGAAGTGCAAAGACCTCTGTGTTGTCAAAACATACTCGACGGACCTCGGCGTCCGTAACCTACAGGTATCATTTACGCGAATCTTCACAATAAGTCATTTTGATGCTGACGAGTAAGCAATACTTCGTCATCGAGTTCAACTATTTTCACTTATTACTGCGTGTATAATAATTTCGAAGATGAGATCTTGAATCACCAAACTCCCTTTTTCCGAGCTACTTGGAAATTCATCCTCGCAGTAGTATCAACCCTTAGTTGTCAGCCATACGACTGCTTTCAGCCACCAAGCCATTTTCACCGTTGCCATTTTATATCCGCTCTCAGCCACCAAAACAAAGAATTAACACGTTTCTGAGATACCTATATATAATTTTTACTAAGATTTTGTCAGATTTGTTTTAAGTGCGATTACATATTTTATTCTTAATAAAACACGACCGCAAATGTTAAATATCCAAACCAGAGAGTAAGAAAGGCTCCTATTAAGAAAGGTGAAGAGTGGTGCGTAATTCTTTAGTACCCGCGCGCATTTAACTGCCAAATGTTGGTTTAACCGTTTGAGTCCCAAGCAGCGCGATCGCGCTGTTCAGATTTTATGTCGAGAAAACCCAGCACATTTCGAGCGTTGTGGACAACTAACGGTGCATCACCGACTGTCGGTGTTTTCTTGTTTAATGTGACGGAGCGAACACATCTTATATGTGCAGAACATCAAACCGAAGAAGTGTTATCGTGACGATTGTTTTTTTTTTTGGCATAAAATAAAATAAGGGCTATCACGCTGCTTAGGTCTTGTACTCATTTAGAGAAAGCGCCTTCGCGCTGTTTAGGATTCTTCGACAGTGTTTTTTCAATACCCCCTGGGACTCAAACGGTTGAGGTAGTTCTAGGCACTTATCATTTTTCGATAGATTTCCTTAAAATTTTGAAAATATATTCTTCATGATATGTTATAATTATAACCGGAATCTCAACGAGTTCGTCCACACGGTTTATGAATAAATCGTGTTTAAAAATGACATATTTAACATGGGCCTTATGGAAAAAAATTTTTGCTGAGTCCGTAAAATCTTTTTTTATTTTTCTAATGGAAAAACGAGTCGATGGATTCTAATGAAAAATTAACAATGTATTATTTTATGCTTTTGAAATATTATTGAATTTTTTCATAATTTTTTACTTCATAGTTATAGAGAAAGATGTTTTTTAAAGTCTAAAAAGTGAATGAAATGATCTCTGTGAAGTTAGCCTCTGCATTAATTTTTACGCAATTTTTTTCATTTCTAATGAAAAAAGAAACATTTAGTTCTGAATCCAGCTAGAACTACCTTAACAGTTTCAGAAAGTGCAGTGTCCAACAACAAAAGAAGGGCAGACATTCGCTTTCTTCCAAATTTCTCTTACCTTTTACATTTCGCATTCGTCTTCGTTGACCATCTAAACGTCGATTCTTCTTAAACTTTACTTGAGAAAAGGAGCATTTAGCATGTGTTTATTTTATCAGTCTCTTTCTGTATTAAGGTGGTGAAAATGACTTCCTCCACAACGAAATATATCTATGTAATTTTTCGGGGGCATTGGAAGATGTCAATGATCTGCGTTCGATATCAGGTGCGTTGAAGAGCCTTTCTGGGGAAGAAAACACGAACACTTGCACATTCCTTACTATTTCGGTGACCCACTCCTTTATTTTCTAATTTCTTGGAGTACTGGTAAGGATATGTCGTGTGTTTCTCTCCGAAAGTTCGGAGACCTGGAGGCCTGCCTTATTTAGCTAAAATTCAATAGTGAAGACACAATTAAAAGTTAATTTGCGTGAGAACGGTTCGCTTCTGACCCGTGGTTCTTCTCATTGTCAGATATTTTACCTCCATAACAAGACGAATCCAGTGAACCAAGAAAAAAAGTTTGCTACTCTTTCACGAATTTTGCAGTGGGGTTTTTCGCAAATCTCCATCGATCCAAGGGTGTAGAATAACCCCTGAAAGCATGACAACCACTTTTCTACTATCCTGTACAATGAGTAGAATTTTGGAAAATATCAAGTATAATATTATTTAGTTATGCGTGATTAATGGTATAAATAGTAGTATAAGAAAAAGTATTTTCTTGGGAGATTGAAGTAATAAAATAATTTAAAGACAAGGCATTTGTTAGTATAATTAAATTAATACACGATTATATCCAATAACATGTAATCAGTTAAAATGGTATACTATCTGAATGATACTTTTTCAAATACTTTGTTGTCGTAATTGTCCTAATTTCGCTGAATTGATAACAAAGCGGAATAATATTTCAAAATGTAAAGAATTAATTTATTTATTTTAATGTAACGTGAATTAGGAACTCTAGTTTTAATATAAATTATTCTATTTTGTTGCAGGATTAGACATAACGCAATTCTTATTACCGATTATCTCCGTTGTGTGACTATAATTCAGACTCGCATGACTTCCCCGGAATGCATATGAACTTGAATCGAGATGTTAATCTTAATAACATAGTCACTACGTCGTAATGAATCTTATACTGCGACTGGCGTTGTCCATCACTGACTCTTGAATTTTTTTAACTTGCGTAATTTAACGGATTATGAACAATTGATAGATATTGACACTTATAAGCATCGTTTCAAATATTTTCCGACTTATAATCACTATTATAACCACTATAAATTCAGCTCTTATTTAGCATTAGAAAATTTTATACATCTAAAACAGCCAACCAAAGTATGTACAGAATCTAATCACATAACTGATATACTCGAACTTAATAACAGAAAATATTACCTCACTTTTAGTGTTACTTTCAATTCTTATATCAATATATATGTACCATGATTTTTCACTTCGGTCACGTCTGTACGAAAATAGAATCTCTCTAGAAATATCCAAAATATCGCTGTAAACGAAACTCAGAGATATCATCAACGAGGATGTAATTTGGTTCCACAAACATAATAACGGCTTCGCCTATAATTGACATAGACAAGCCCACCTGTTCTCGGGAATTAGTCACGGCACTAAAATCATCATCGCTATCGTTTGTGGTATTACGAAACATCTTTAACATCGTATATGGAAATAACGTTCACTAGAATTCTTAGATTCCAATCGCAATGAATTGTATTTTGCAAAACTTTCCATCAATTAATGTAACGAATGGGATCGTAATAGTGAATCACATGATTGATAAAATATATATTTAACCAAAATACTTGTGCTATACCAGTAATATAGTAACCGTTAAATACCACACAAATTATGTAAAATATTTACAAAACAAATGCCCCACACACAGTGACACTACAAAATTTAATTCTGCAAGTTGATTTTCGGGTCACGTAGGCTTAGGGTTTCATTATCAGTGTTTTAATACACAATGTTTGCAGAATAAGACTACTGAAATTGTCAACATACTTAAGTAGCATGTAACTGTGTTACTATACTGCCTTTTACGTACTTCTTGCGAAACACACGTGGTCGACTACTACGAACATTTCTTTGGAATCGTTTTAGACTTTCACGTTGATTAGCTTCCTCCACAGAGCCAGTTCTATAAAGAAAATTTTCTATTTAACATTTATGTATAAAAAATGGCACCCAGAAGTTAGGAGATGAGATTGTATGAATAAGGAGAGGTAATATAAACTCAATAAATTTGTCATATAGTACAAAACAAAAACAACCATTGACTGTTTAATATTATTTTCAGTCTTTGCCAATAATTTTACACTAACGTAACGCCCAGCTTTATATGATACTTGTTATGTAGACTACTGAATTATTTTTTCGCAGTTCACCGATAAAGTCTCAGTCTATCCTGCGTAACTTATACAATTTAATTTCCTGCAAAAGTTAGACACTATTCTAAACTTGTTTAATTACTTTTTTCATTGATCTCATTTAGTATTTCACATCAACTGAGAATTCTCATTGAAACGAGTCCAGCTATTGTGCCATCTATTCAAGTGTTCTGATTGATAAATAAAATGAAGGAACTAAATTATCGAAAATTAAAAATCTTTCAACGTTTACCCGGTCAAAGTACTGATACAGAATTAAGAATGACACTAGTATGTTACGGTCTGGCCTTCAATCAGAGAAAGGTCACGGCAACTTGAAAGTAACCATTTAGAAGGGTTCGTATGTCATTTACAGGTAGAGCCACATAAACTAGTCTTTATTCGATAATAATTGCGCGGTAAGAGCTATAAACACTCATTTTCCGAGGCTCATGCTTAATATCAGGGTCTCGCTGTATCTCCTGTTGCATGGTTCTATCGTACCGCCAGCCTTTCGGCGTTCCATCCGCCTATTTCTCCCATTTTCAACGTTTTGAGACTTTTTTGCTCTCGTATGGCAACCGTAATTTACCTTCCAATGGTTCTCCGACAATTCTCGTGGAAATGTTATTTTTCTATAAATTTATTTTTCTATAAATCACACATAATTCTTGAGAAATGCTTCAAGAGCGTGTGGTAACTCTTGTATGTTTAACCTTCTCTATTATTAAATTACCTTTATTTAAATTTATGAGGTGTACAAATTAATTCTCGGCCTTTTTTGACTTACTTTGACATTTATTTATAACAATGTTGATATAAATTAAATATTAAACATAATCTTCTTCATTTTCTATACGTTTTTGTTATCTTTCAGGTAATTGTCGGATTCCAGATCGGAAAACTGGTAGTGGTTCACATCAATGAAATCATTGAGGCATTTATAGGCCTGTTCAACTTACTTGAATTGAGAATCAGTTAGGTAGTGTTATAGGGATCGAAATAGGTGGTTATTTGAAGTGGCTAAGTCTGGAGAATATTCGAAACTGTTGAAACCAATTTTTACAAGTGCTGCACGATGTAGCGTTTCCTTTTTTTAGTTGAAACGCGAAAAGAAGACAGTGCCTTAAATGTTGCTTATCGAACGACATCGCTTCTACACATGATTTTTCACGTTATGTCTGGAGTAGAGTCATGCGATATATCTTATTTTAAAAACAAATGGTGCTTTAGAATGACTATTCAAAGGGTCTAGCCGAATAAGGGGGTCAAAAGTGCCCTTGAGCCGATTTTATTCGACGATGGGTCATTCGATAGGTGATGATGAAAAACCATTGCACACAAATTTTTAATCCGATACCTTCACCAGGAGGGTAGTTATAGGGTAAAATCGAAAAACCAGTTTTTGCCTTATTTTCCCCAATTAATGTGGAGCAAAAATTCCAAAAAAATTCTAACACATTCTAAACATGAATGTACACATTAGGGATTTTTTTCAGATTTTTCCTTTGCAAGTTACACTCACGAAAAATGAAAAACCGAAAAAAAAATGTTTAAACATCGATTTCGTATTGAAATCTTCCGAGCACAACTTTTTCCTTTTTACAGTAGTTGCATAATGTTATCATTGTTATACCCTAATTTTTTCAGATTTTTTGAGTACGGTGCATCACGGTCGGAAAAATCAAAAACCGATTTCTGGGACACATTTTGGGCTGAAACTCGCCCATTGTCTGCCATTCTTGCATGATTTTAATACAGTACGTTCATATTGTGACCTTCAATGTTTCTGCATAGAAATATGTAGATGTTAAAGAACAATATCGGGATAATTAAATAAATTGCTGATTGTATGGTCTTTATAACCTAGAATTTTTGCACTACATCAATTGGGGAAAATGAGGCAAAAACTGATTTTTCGATTTTACCCTATAACTTCCCTCCCGGTGAAGGTATCGGATTAAAAATTTGTGTGCAATGGTTTTTCATCATCGCCTATCGAATGGCCCTTCGTCGAATAAAATCGCCTCGAGGGCACGTTTGACCCCCTTATTCGGCTAGACCGTTTAGCGAAAACATTGACAAACTTGTATTTCTCTTTCTGTTACATCGTAAATGTTTATGTTTGTTAATGTTTAAACGTATAATTCTGTTACTTCATAGAATAACTAGGTATTTTGCGAAATAGCTAACCAAGTTGTTAAAGTGTGAATTAGATTAGTAACTTCACATTTTAACTAGTTAATCTATAAATTAACTAACGATAGAACGCTAAAGTGAGAACTAAAAAATTTGATAATAAAAAAAATTCGTTGTTATAGAAATTAGCTGATGACAAATAGTTAAAGTCTCTTGAAGTCTATCTTTCATGTTACAGGTAGATTCATTGATAAATGATAATAAAAATCAGAATATATAGTATTCCTGCGAATTATTATGAGCTATGAAACTGTCTCTTCTCTATATGTTATCAATTGCTAGAGCTTGTTTTATTATGCTGCACCACAACAATATAATTTTATTGGACAGATTAGGTAAACAGTAATAACAAAAAAAGCAGAATGTATTAATACTTTAATTATTAGACAATCGTTATTCTATAACATAATTAGTTAAATCGTAGAATCCAATAATACTTAGTTATTCCATAAAATAATGGATTCCACGCTTTAACAATAGCATATAAACATTTATGGAGTACAGTGTTTTACAATCCATTTGGTAAAAACACCGTAAAAATGAAATAATTAAATAACAATTCACTGATCTAATTATCTATCTCCAATGTTTGCTTCCCTCCCCTCCATTCAGTCTGTAAGGAATTTTCTTCAAACTACCTATTCCAGAAGGTTTGTAAAAATTTGTTTCTAATACAAAACATTGAATCATAAATAAATATTGGACCACAAATAATTTTGTAAATAACCATATACATATATTACCATATACAGAAACAGAACATTTAAATTCACAAAATTTGTTTCTGATATTTGTTGTAGTACGTTTGATGCAGGACAATTTGCTACTCCCTTGTCACACTATTTTTGTGTGAAGATTAACAATCGACGATTTGGGCTACGGTCGGTGGTCCTCGTACTTGGAAAGGTTTAAAATGTTGGCGCGAGTGTTTCATTTTGTGCCTCATCCTGAATTTAGCGCTAATTGAGCTGGAGCTGCCCTAAACAATGTGTCCCAGAAGAACAATTTTCATCTAGCAGTCAATACTATCTATAGAAACCGGGAAAAAGTGAAGTACTCATGACTATAGTTAGAAAGAACAATATAATGTAATGGGCAATGATCGAATTTGCGAGAGTGGTCGATAGATCATTTGCAACATTACGCTTTACGGAAGTATGTGTTAATAAAAAAAATTTTTTTTTTAAATGTAAGACAAATTTTGTAACACACCAAGTACCATAGTTTCATTCCCATAGCCGTCACGTTCAATCGTATTAGAGTATAATTTGAAATTGACTACCGTAAAGAGAAACTAATAATCCATCTCGAGACCGTGTACTCATGGGAACGTAATTTTACGATGATATCACGACTGGTCTAATCGCAAAACATCCGGATTAAAATTACGGGCGTATGTATAGCCAGGTATAAAAAGGGGGCACGCTGAGTCCGAAAGTTCGAGCAGCAGCAGCGGAAGAAGATCGAAATCTCTGCCGATTTGGCCCGTCAGAGGAATGTATCATTTGGTGGATTAGCATAATCACCGGGAACTTTTATTGCGCGCGCCTTCGCGAAAAAGAGCCGCGTTGGTAGCAAATGCGCCGAATGAAATAATGAATAGCGCTGTTTCTGGTATTCGATGATTATACGCATTCGCGGGGGCCAAATTATAGATTTGCTGCTCTCTCCACTATGCGTCTCTCCTTCTCGTATCAAGAAACGAAGGTTAAAGAAAGGGCTAAAGGAAACAGACAACGAGTAGAAAGGAACAGATACAAAGGATATTAAGAGGATCAATTATAGAAGATATTATTTCGTGAAATTTTTAATAATAATTACGTTCAGTAATGGTTACTATAAAATTTCCTAAATTACAATATAATAAATCTGTAACAAGGTATTAAAGTTGTGTGAAACTAAAGGAACAATAATAGGACCATCTTAAAGTTACATCTGATAACACATTTCATTCAATGAACACGCGAAGGAAGAAGTAACATTGCAAAGGAATGTAAAATGAAAATCGTGCAAATATGAGTATGACGTGTAAAAATGTTCTCAGGCATGCTAAACCTCTTGATTGTGTATTTTTGCCCTTCATTATTAACTATAAATTCAAATACCAAACAAAATAGAATTCTTTGCCGATATTTTAAGAAGTATTTGGAAATTTG
Organism: Cerceris rybyensis; assembly: GCA_910591515.1. Lineage (NCBI taxonomy): Eukaryota > Metazoa > Arthropoda > Insecta > Hymenoptera > Crabronidae > Cerceris > Cerceris rybyensis. The sequence goes on along the minus strand of OU342789.1, from coordinate 19,851,600 downwards.
TAGTTCGGTCCAGGCACAGGTAAAGCACTGACACGTCTAGAGACTGAGTTACGGCCGAATATGCGCGCACCTGATTCATAATAATCGCCTCTAATCTTCCACTTTGGCCTTTTATTGGTTACCTCTCCCTTTCCTTCTTCCTTGATTTGAGTGGTCTATAAATCACTTAGGGTAGTGAATCACTTGGAACAAAGCGTAAAAAGTTCTCGAACGGAAACGAAATTGTTAGAACATAATTTTTACAACAATGTCGTTTTATAGGTGTTTTTAAAGATGATTGCAATTCTTAAACTAATTTTTGGTGAATAAATACTTGTATTTTCTGAAATTTGCTTGTGAAAGTAACTCTTTTTATTATTCTGACAATATTAACAAAATAATTGCTAAAATCATCTTCAATTTTATAATTATGTGGGTGTAAAGATCTAGAATGAAACTGTTTTTTTAATATTTATACAGTCAGTGAATAAAAGGTTTATCTTTAGAATGCTCGCATTTTTTTCTAAAGTACCTTATAAAATAAAAAGTACAATTTGTTTCAATGTCTAAAGTTTCGTGAATATTTCTACAGCGAAAGTCTAAAGTCCTTTTAAATACTTAATTAACCCCTTGCCGTACAATGTCTTTTGAGACTGCCTTTGCAATAGTTCAAAATTAATTTAGTAAAACAAAATTTATCGATGATTCTTGATATATCATATAATTCAGCGTAATTTTAATGGTATAGCAATAATTTGAACGTGTCACGTCTCACTGATATTTTCAATTTATTACATTTTGTAAGACTTGCAAATTTCCTATCCAATTGTACGGCAAGGGGTTAACGCTAGAATAAACCAGTCAAACTGACTGGTACACAATATTTCCAAAAACTCTTCAACTTTATAGGAGAGTCATAGAACAAATATTTTACGTCCACCTTATAAAACAAAAATCACCGAATCAATTATCTTTTCCGCTTCTTGATTCCTCTATTTTTAAAATACCCATATAATATATTGAAATATAACAGATTTAATGCCGATAGTTTAGGTGTCAACGAATGTGTCATCTCCCTTATAATTTCAGAAAAGGGATAACTTTTTTTGTATCTGATATTACATTATAATGTCATCAACCTATTAAAAAACTATGAATTTCGTAAATTCCTTATACTAGACTATCGCCAAGTCGTCGTTTGGTTCGCTTTACAATACTCTCCATTCTTAAACCTTGCAGTGGAAGCACGTGTAATCCGTAGTTCCGCCCACGCACGCGCATTCTCCTCGTTCGTTCCTCCATCCGTGCGTCCTTCCGTCCATCTATACCTACTTCTCGTCCTCTGCTGCTACTCTGGCAAGAGCCGAGAAGGTGCATTCCACTGATGCATATCCTTAGGGCCTGCCGGTGCAGGATCCGGTAATTTGTACGGATCCGCATGTACGTAGAGAGCAGTTAAAGTTGGCGTTATATTCAAATCGCGGCACAAATTTGTTTCAATTCGAGAAAATTAAAAGGTACACCAAGCTCGGACCTTGAGAATCACAATTTGATATTGATGAGTGTCGTAATTTTTAAATTAGATTTAAAGGCTTTTATTACGGAATAATACTTCTTATTCATTTTCTTACAATTAGTCGTTCGTGTTGATTTACTTATATTCCTTCCATCCGAATAAATATGTTCGTTTGAAAATTTGTTATTCATTATATTATCAGTAGTATTACTTATATTATGTTATTAAAAAAAATCCTAGATGGGGAAGAAGTGAAAAATTAGATCTTACGCTTTCTTCTTAAGCGTATATTATTGTTTATCTTGCAATTTTCTCAAGATCTTTTTCAGAAAAATTAGAACTTATTTAAAATTCAAAATGACAATGTAATGATTTTTTAAATATTTTTTCAATCAAATGGGGTTTCTTCTTTACACTGCAAGAAATACATTTAAACTTTGATACAATACAAGGCACACTATAACCTGGCATTTGTTATGCAAATCGAATTTCAAGTACAAATGTCCGTTTCGTGCACTAGCTCACTAGAGAGTGGTTGAATCTAGCAGATAGCCGACTCTGCGTCGAAAACCCTCAGGCTAAGGGCTCGTCAATCTGTCTTTCCAACTGTCCGTCTCTCTGTCAGTCTACTTACGTTTATGTCACATGGACGTATCCACTTGATAATAATTGTTTGCTGGATTGCAATCCTGCTGTGACATACGCATCTTTTAAGGGTAACTTTCAACGATCTACAGTTTATTAATTGAACCGGTATGTAGCCAATTCCGATCGGTTTAGTGCGAAATAATCGTGTCAACATACAGCGTGTAAGTATATTCAAAAACCATAGTACAATGCTGCAGGTAATTTTCCGAAATGTAAGTTTATGCACTAAAATTACAGAAACTTATTAAGTTAGTTTACGAAATCTTCTGTTAATTTTTCGTATTTTTTTTATTCTCCTCTTTTTCAATAATTTGTTTCTTCGAAATTCTCTTGCATGAATTCCCTGGACTTTAAAGGCTTCGTAAAACAAGATATTTTCAATTATGATCATTTACATCCACACATACGAACTTGTGGATGGTTTTAATTTGGGAATTTTCCTATATGCTGTACTTTCAATGATTAATCCATTGCTGTCCGAATTGCATTGTTCATCCACTAGCAATTAATTGAATTTCATTTTGAAATATTCTCTACCGTTATCCTTTTATTTTTCCTCTGTGATAATCGTAATTGTTAGAGATTGTGCGAGAGATGTCCGATCCGCTCTCCCGAAAAGTTCCTGCGTAGATATCGGGGACTATTTTATCTTACGATGCGTAGGGGGCGGACCTACAGATGCCGATGACGAATTCACAATCTCACAAAAAGTATCATCACGCGAGGTCTTACGACATTTATATCAATATACTTTATTACAGTGTTCAAATTCGTTTTATTTGACCTCGATCCACCTAAAATTGATATGTCTGATGTCAATATGAATTGATATGTCTAAAGAAGAAAAAAACCTTGTAGCGTATCGACAAAGCGCAAAACTATCGCGTTTCGGTAATTCTCATTGATACTATTCCCGAATGATCGAAGATTCTCCTTACAGTTATTGTAATCGCTAAAGAACAAGAAAGGAATTAATAAAGGACATAAAACGTATAAGGTATGTAACCAAACCAAGGTCCATCCACTCGTGGGTGATAATTACCGTGCGCATGCCTACAAGCACCGAACTTTTCCACGGTGACGCCATAAAATGATTGTCTTTATTTTCTCCGCGCTGATAATTATACTTCTTCCATTATGTGTAATAAAATAGTTATTAAAATTTATAGTTGAAATTTGTTTGATAAAATTTTATCTATAACAGAGCATTATATCAGCTGCAGAGCTACAAATATATAAAGCAGAATACCGTATGTAGGGCCGCGCGCGCGATCACCGATTTTTTAAAAAAGGGAATGTGAAACCAGGTGACAGTAATAAAGAGTACATAAAGCGAGGAGAGTGCGAAGAAGTGTGAGAATTGTGATAGAGAAAATTATGTGAGAATTGTGGGTAATTAATTGTGAAAGTAAAAAGGTTTTGTTATTTAATTATTCTTAATAAATTTTTTCCTTAACATGTTAATATAATTCTGTCGAATCGTACCCAAAGCTTACACGTATTTAAAGCATTTTTCATAAAATATTTGCGCACATTCTTTGGCAAAAATAGATTTAGGCTGAAGTATGCCTTATGTGGCCTATAAGGCGCAGAAAACATTTGCCATTTATCGTAATGTATTTTTATATTTCAACCTTGTTTTAAATTATAAATCAAATTGTTCCCAATATTTCGGTTGACAGCTTATTTTGTTTTATTTTATTTACTCTACATGTTTCGACATCTTACGATGCCCTCTTCAGGAGTTTCTGTGTTACGTGTTGCTTGTTTTTCCAACAATTTGATTTATAATTTGCCATTTATTACGAATAATGATCTTTTATATTGTTCTTGTTCTTCGATGCTCTGTACCTCTGTAAAGTAGTGTACATTTTATAATGCATTATAGAGTAAAAAAAAAACATTTGCACAGAAATATTCGGATTTTAAATTTGGTACCGCATCTTGTGGAAACAAAAAAATTAGTAACCAAATGACATGTAAATACAATAATAACTGTGCGAAGTTGCAGACGATAATTGGCCTGAAAAATATTATCCCATAATTATTGTACAATGTTCCTTCAACATCACTCGTGCCTTCAACTGTAATTATTGTAACACTTTTTCTTAGTAATGTATTTCGTCCGATCGGTTTGTTAAACCGATAATACCATACATCGGTTGCATATGCACCAGTTAATAATCGTCAATTACCCGCAATTACATATCTGCAGTTTTTTTTAGTTCACCATCCTCCCACTTACTGCTCTTACAAAATAATGGCAATAAGAATCTTATCTTAATACGAGAGAAATCGAGAAACGATATTATCCTCTTTACAAATATTTTTTCATCTACCGGTAATTAGAATTATTGTTATTGAAAAGCATAAAGCATTTGAAATAGATGAGAATGAGACAATTGAAGGTTATTAATTAAATAACAAAAGTTTATATAAGGACTCTTTGTTACATTTTGTATTTTTTTTATATTAACTTAAGTTTAAAGATTTTTCAATATTAAACCATTCAATTTTCGTAATTTGAATATGTTTGAAAGTTTGAATATGAGCCATATCACTCACTTTAGTTGAAACTTTCGCGTTTTATCCTTTAAATAACCCCATAAGAAGAAGTCGGGCTGCGTTAAATCAGATGACAGACAGATAAACAGATAAACAGAGCTCATGTCCTAGTGCGGCAGGAATGATGGCTTTGTATTTAGATTATTTATACTGAAATATCTCCTTAACTATTAACTTTTCGACAAACATAGGTCAGTACTTTTTTATAAAGAATATCTAGCTGTATCGCTTGATGCATAAAAAAGTACCTCATTTCATTTAAAAAAACAAAGTTGACCTTCATATGTCCTCGACGCGTCTACCTACGGAGCAACTAATGACACCAAATTATGTCCCACTCGATACCATTTAAGTTTCCTATGAAACATTTTTCGCTACATGCCACAATACCGAAATTACCAAAATGTTAAAATCGGCTGGGACACCCTGTATCCTAGCTATAATCTAGATTAAAATCATACAATATCAAGGAGCAAGAAAAAGGGGTGCCAGAGAGCAGTAAACAGTAACAGCTGATATTCTCAGATTTTAAAAAACCAATTACTTATGTTTTCTAAATTATTATAACACGAATTTCTTAAATTATAGATATACAGATTACAAAACCCTGAATATATATTATAACTGAAAAATAGTATTAAGATACTTTTCACTCGTTAATTAAAACAAACATGAGATTGTTTATTTTAAATTCAATGAATTCTAACGTAATCCCGGCTTTTCATCGTATCGCAATTTTTAGAACTTGAATCAATAAAACTCAACTACATAGATACACATACAAAATAACATTAACGAGAACGTTTCGGATTACAACAGATCTGTATTCTCACCAAATTTTCGTCGATTAGGAAAATAACGGTGATTTCGACGATTTAACCGCATTCTCCTGCTTTCATATCCAGACTTTTTTCTACTGAGAAATCTGTCCCATCCGAGGGTTGCGTCTTCTATCTGTCACGACCCAGAAATAGGTATATATATAACACGGTTCCTGCCAATCTTGAGAGCGTGGCTATGTACCCAAACACCAAGTCATTATATCACTTTCTCCTGGCTTATTACATGGGTCGGCGACTAAAAAATTTGTTGATCACACAGGTTTCATTAGATGATGTGTACAAGGTGATTCACATAGTCTGTTACAACGTAGGTCGATATAATAGTAATTGTTCATCATATCGAAAAAATGCTTAATGGTAATTTAATGGTTGGAGATTTTGTGATTTCAAAGTCATTTTGATATTAGCGTATATCAGTATAGGTATGCCCTGCTTCATATGTTTACATAATAGAAAATTATGTGAAGAGGTACCTACATGCATATGATACGTGATTGAATTCTGTTTTTAAAAATTAGCTTTGTGGTAAACAACAGACGACTTCAATGACGCATACCTTGAAGTATCTTTTTCACGCCTATTGACGATCGTAAACGCGTACCTACCTAGATTGCCACTTAAAAATTAACTATATTCATTTGTAATATGAAGACATATACCTACTTTCTGATTCAAGGAAACATAATGGACATTAACATTTATGTGCGCATATAAATGAACGTAACTCTTCCAATTGAGTATCTACGACTACATGATTTTCTACTTTGATTGATTCCCAAAGAGCCTCTTTTCAGTGATCAAAAATAATAGTCAGATATTACAAGAATCTAACAATAAGAATATAAGAATCCTCTTTCTTTAAAAACCATTGCTATTTTGAAAAAATTTTTTGTGATACTGTTCTCCTCACTTGTTACTAAGAACAGGCAAGCTGTTAAGAATCAAATAACAATCTAACTGTAAGACCGGGAACTGTACGAATAAGATTTATGAAAATTCTGAGCTGATTGTTTATAACACATTAAATGTTCTACCCTGTATACACAATGTCCTTAGCAATTGGTAAATACAAGCTCGATCTTCTAAGTGACAGACAAAATTCAAAATTAAATTCTAACCTATGGAAATATTGCCGAGATGATTGCATCTGATTTATACAGGGTATTTCACCTAACTTGACCACCTTAAATATAGCGCTTATTTTGAATGATAGAAAAAAATGTTCCAGAGAGAAAATATTCTGTTTGATGGCGCCAATACGGTGATGGGCCGAATTCTTTTTTCAAGGTCATCGTTTTCAAACTTTCAAGGTCATCGTATTTTTTTTAAATGGGAATGTATACTTTCGCTTTAACAGTCTTATAGTTTATAAAAAAACGAATCCAACGAGGTACAGCATGTAGACTTTCACGTGAATTTTAGTGAGAAAATTGTTAAATGTTTATCAGTATCTTCAGTACTCGCTCGGGGACGGTACAGACGCGGAATCGAAACATGGCATTTGAGGGGTAATCGGACTGTGAGACAAGGAGATAAATGAAACAGCCGTGGAACTAACAATAAGAGCGATAGCACGATGTCGATCGTGAAAATCGAAGCATTGACGTAGGTACGAGATTTTTACTATCACGATAGATAGACACCGCTGTTACCTTCTTATATGAATGTGAATTGCTACGACAATGAATGAAAAGGACAGCACACGCGTGCTATAGGAAGAGATAGGTAGTGCGGGTGCAGACTCCCCTTTCGTACCAAATGTTTATATTCCCTCAAATAAATGAAAAAATGTCAGTTTCATTGAAAAGTTTTATGTTAAACCTTTATTCTACATATTACATATTTTATTTATTACATAACAACGCCTTTGTAAGCAATACATTGTAGCCGCAAGCTGCTGTAACATCTCGATAGCCAAATATCTGTACACTGTTTCAACGAAATTGAAATTCTTTCATTTACCGTCCTCGAACGCGTACTGAAGTTACTGACAAACATTTCACAATTTTCTCGTTAAAGGTTACGTGAAGGTCAACATGTTGCACCTCGTTGGATTCGTTTTTTTATAAGGTATCAGACTGTCAAAGCGAAAGTATACATTTCCATTTAAAAATAATACGATGACCTTGAAATTCTGAAAACAATGACCTTGGGAAAAGAATTCGGCCCATCACCGTATTGGCGCCTTCAAACAGAATATTTTCTCTCTCTAACATTTTTTTCTAGCATTCAAAATAAGCGATATATTTAAGGTGGTCAAGTTAGGTGAAATACCCTGTATATAGTTTTTGATGCAACTTACACAATTTGAATAGAACAATGTATAATATACAAAATCCCAGTCGTTGTAATCAAAAGAGTTTACACAAAATTACATAATAAATAGATTAGTGATACCATTATATTAACCATATATATTAAATAAAGCAAAAAGGAATGTCACTTTTTTATATGTCTTGAATTATTAAAACCTAGCCAGTCTACCACAGCCGAGCTATGCTGTGCGAAATTGAAAGGAATAAAATAGTAGATATATTTTTTTTGCAAATAAATTGTTTTGGATTGTAAAAGAAACGTTATGTCTTTTCCCTTTGCTTAAAAACAAATAACGCATTAGATAACATTACTGACATTTCTTCATTTCAATCGTATTTTGAGATTCGCGTCCATGCTACCTCTTTTGCAGCAGAGTAATAAAGTCTTTATTATTATTCAAACAGTTGAAACCTGGCTAAGACAAGTATCCCATAACAGAATCTCGTTGCGTAGGTGGAAATGAGATACGTTCAGAATGGCGAAACGAGAGATCAGAACAAATCTCGTTTTACCGATGCGTGGAATAATTATCTTTTGCATGTTACAGAGCAGTTAAATAGCTCTAGTAAATTGTTAAGCTTATATAAGAAAAGCCGTATATTTCGCGTGCGATAAAATCTTAAAACGATTCTACGACAGAGTCTAACATTTGGATAATTGTAAACATTTTCGCCACAGTGTCGTGATATAATAATCCAATGCGTTATTATACAATGACAGACCTAACTTAAACATAACTTATGACCTGGAATAATAATTCAGTTAAAATATTATTTAATCAGAGTTACTAATACTGTACATTTGACACAAGAAATTGAAAAAGTGACAAATATCCGTTTCTACAACTATATTTCTTCTGAGACGGCCTTTTACCAATAACTCGATATAATTGATTAACGAAAATCTTTGATTATAACGTAAGTAATAAGTATTTGAAAGTGCAAGAAGAATTACTAATTACAGCACTTACATCAAATGGAATCATTTTTACAATAAGAAAGATCTGCGGGTTACACTTTTGAGATATTTCACTTCAACGGTTTAGTCTATTTAACACATCGCACATTATACTAATAAAAATATAAAATATACCAAAAATGAACCTGATATATTTAAGAAGGAAAGACTTTGAAGCGTATACACAAAGCACAAAACTACCACTTTTTGCTGATTCTCCTTAATACTACCCCCGATTGATTAAAGATCCATCTAACAGACATTGTAATCTATGAAGAACGAGAAAGGAATTAATACAAGACAGATAAGGAATAAGGCCCATCCATTCCTGGGTGATAATTACCGTTCGCGTGTCTCCAAACACCGAAATTTTCCAGCGTGGCGCCACGAAATTATTAGCCTTATTTTCGGCACGCTGATAATTATACGGCTCTGAAACTCCAGCCGGGGTTTCTTTTGTAGCAGATCGGAGGGGCCCATTGGTCGTGGTTGCGTCAATGCTTTAGGACTTTATAGGGCTGATGAGGCCTACACGGGGTTACCTAATGAAAAGGTTATGTGACCCCAACCAGAACGCCCTGGCGCCTCCTTCTCTAGGCGGCAAACCTCCTTACCCTTTCTCCCTTATATATAACTGTCTGTTTTTCTCCTATTTATGTCTTTCTTTCTTTCTTTTTTCAAACTGTCTGCACATCTACGTAGATTTTTGTTTATTTTTCTATATCTATTCATCCATATCTTTCTCGATCTATCAATCCACTCATTCAGTTATCAGGCTGCGTATCTGTCTGTCCATTTACTTCTTTTTCTACTTCGAATCATTCATAGTCCTGGATCGACAATTACCGTGTGTCTTTCCTTTAAACAAAAGCACTTCAAGAGAACTCAAACACGCAAAACGAAGGAGAACGTTATTCATGAGAATTCAGTCGAGTTTCTGATCTTTCCGTGAAATTCTCCCCTTTCCGATCGCAGGAACACAATCGGCTCTCACGTAGGCGGTTTGGGCATTTCGGGTAAAGTGCCAGTTTAGCTGGAACTGAACCACCAATTGCGAACTCTCAGCTTTGGAATTTCGATGGTGCGACGGGGGCAATCGGATCTTCGGTAATTCTAGGTTTCTTGTTTCATTTTATATGACATTATTGCGGTTTCAAATTATTTAAATTAAGTGACATTTTTATTTTCAAATCAATCGTATTGTATTACTTCGTATTATTATGATTTTTGCAAACTAAAAATCATTGGTTATATAAATGTTAATGATTACTTTTATTTTAGCAGATATCAACACAATAATTAAGGATATTTATGTAATGAAATGATAGACATAGCTGTAAAAATATTCTTGAATGTCTATTCTAATAATGACAAATTATTATACAGTAGAAAAAACAGCACCGTTATACGGTTAAAGATAGGTTTAGATAAAATCGAAACGATGTTACAATAAACGGTGAACCTAGTCAGTGAGGTAAATAATGATCCTGATCATTTTCGTAAATAACGATAGACCCATATCACTCAAGATCATGCTGCTGTTACAGGTACCGGCAAGTATTATAGTACGACGGGGATAGAAACTGAATTATGGGAATTCTTTCATCGTAGACATAATACCATCGTTTTCCTCCGATTACTATTATGACAACGCGTATCTGACAGTTTTCTACGAAAAGCTCTTTTCTACCTGATTTTCCTGAAGAATTTCGTGTGTCCAAAATTTCATTGGGAAATAATAATACTAGAATTATGGATGATTAATGTGAGAACTACCAAGAGATTCCAAATTACTGATTTCTTATTTGTTACAACAATTTTGTTAATTTACAGTGTAACCGTACAATAGATGTTACACGCCAATCATATACAACACAAATGACAATATTAATAATCTTTTTTACCTCTTGATTCCACTTTTAACAATGTACTTATTTGATGTAAGTATTTAAATACATTACGTTTAACATATTTCGCGCCGGTAGTTCTAGAGTTAAGTCGATACTTTGAGCTACATATGTAAGTGCAATGTATTTCTTCGAAATGGAATAGATTATATTACCTTTCCTTTTTAAACGAAAAAGGTCCTACTTTCCTTGTTTTAATCGAAAAAGTTCGATAGGTACAGTTATATGTCAATTATGGTGTACATAGTAAACAATTCGCATCTTTTTTAATAATACTTTTAAATGATTGTAGTTATTCTTATTACAACTAATAAAATTTATACAAAAATGATAAACATGAAGTATGTAGAAGAAATCATAACGTTCAACAAAGTTACTTAACTGTTATTAGTTAGACCCGCTTTATCACACTATGCTTTCAAACGACAATCTTAACATACTAAACATATTGTGATTTGTTCCACTACATCGATTGTATCACTTTTGAGCTGAAGAAATTTTCAATTCAAACAATACTGCTACAATTATTCATAGCCACTAAATAGTCATATGTTCTTTTCTTTCCAATATCTTTAGTGATTATTTAATTAAAACGTTCACGATATTAACAATTAACAATAAAGCGTTAACATGGATTAAATTGATGTCATTCCTGCATAGACAATATGTGCCAGCATTAAGAAAGTGATTCTATAGAAAAATAACTATTATTGTAATGTTTCTCAACTTTTTCATCGAAAGATATCCTGTTACTTTCAATTCCAAAGGGAACGGAGCCAGCCTCAGTTCCGCCAATCACTTACTATGTATGTTTGAAGAAAAAGAATGGAAAAAGTAAATTGACCAATTTAATGATATAGGTACATATTATTATTGTGATACGGTAATGGAAAATCTCCGAAAATATTGTGTTGTATAATAATCATGTCACCTGTTATTCGTATTACATGGTAAATACATTATTTGTTCATCACACTCTTCATTACATTTGTCATAATGAATCGCCGTGAAGCGCCGTAAATAATGTCAAAGATAGGTGCACAAATTATTAATTACGAAGTATACAAGAGCGCAAAAAATGATACTTTAATTCTCCAATGATGTGTTACGTAAACATCTAATTATTTCATAGTTTTACAATCAGATGTGTGCCAATCTTGGTTTAGTCTGTCTTCATTATATTTTGTAGTGGTACCGAGTTCATTCTACTAATTACTTTACGAATATCAATACTAATTGTAAGTAAATATGAGTCTTAAGGAGCGTTATTTCATTCCAATAAAATAATATTCAATAATGTGTTCTGTAATAACGATTTAATATTGGCGTACAGTAATCTTGATTTAAGTTAAAACAGTTGTATTTGTTTCTTTCTGAAAATGTCTAGCTGTTAACTGTTTAAATTGTCGATGAATTTTATTCACATTCTATAATCAATTATTTCACATTTCTTAAACGCTATTATACAACATATATGTCGTGGAGTAGACGGATAATTATTTTAGTTTCGCCTTCTTCAAAAATTTTGATTTGTTATGTCATTAACACTAGAACTACCGTTATTAAATCTATCATATTTCATTATACTAAATAAGTAACTTTAAAAAAGAAGGAATCGAGTGGCGGAATCATTTCTGTGATTTATGTCTTTTGTGATGGATGTAGAATTTTTGTTCCATGGGTCTTCTATGAACTTGGAGAATTTTTGGGAAAAATTCTGTACCAGTCATTTTGACTGGTTTGTTAGTTCTAGTGTTAAATCCCTTATGGTACATTTTTAATCCGGCACATTCTAACACTAGAACTCGTGACGATATATTTAATATTAGGGGTACCGGAAAAACAATGTTTTTTTAAATAAAAGGTATAAATAATTATAAAAATTTAATTTACCAATATTAATATAAAATATAGTTTCTGTGGTTTGATGTAATCTTTCTTCATAGATCTGGCAAAGTTTTAATACCTCGCTTATAAAATTTAGTGGGTTTTGATTCAAAATCTTCAATGAGTCCTTTCTTCTCGTCGTCATGTGTTCGAAAAGAAACAACATTATTTTTCAGTACCTCTAATATATTTAAATATATAATAAACTCTAGAAAAAAAGGGTGTAATCAGAGAAAGCCTGCGGAAATCTAATCTTTCTACATTTTGAACATGGACTTGAAAGTAATGCACCGTTATAAGTTTTAGTAATTCTGTAAAAAAATCTGGGACCAGTAATTTTCATTGAATTGCTAAATTTAATATTCTTTAATTTCTATGTACTGCAGTAAACTCTAACTAAATTACCATAGAGTTACGGATCAATAGATCATTATCTCTGTGATTGATAATTTTAAACATTATGTTTTTTCACGAATAATATCACAATGACAATGTCAATGATCGGTCCCATAAATAACTGATTTCCATATAATTGTAATTTTCTTTTAATAGATATTCTGATAATTGATAAACTGTATCTTCAGCGTCAACAATCATCAAAACGTTAAGTACTTAAATCCACAATTCCTCATAAAATCGAGTTCGACAGAAGAGAAATCTTCGCTCTTCGTTGTTCCTGCGTAGCATTCTAGGCGATTACACAAAATCCCTAATGTAAATTACAGTGGTTCCCTAAGTGGCGTGAGGTTATAGTTACCGTGCCTCGAGAACTCCGTTAGCGCTTTTTAGCTCAGTTTGACTTGTTTCGGCTCAGTGAGACTGTGTGGGAAGCGTTTCGGTAATCAATGGTTCTGGCAGGTAGGTGCTCTTTTAGTGGTTCTTGAAGAGCATAACCACAGTTTTCGGCTCGATTCGACTCTCTGGCTAGGCAAACCTTTCCCCTTCTTCTCTACTTCTGTACACCCTCCCCTGCTTTTTCGAGCCACGATTCTCTTGGAATTTACTATGTTCAGCCTCTCCTGTGGGAGGAAACGAAATTGAGAAGATCTGTATAAAAATAAAGGAATTTCAAAATAAAGAAACAGTTGTAGCCATAAAGATCTGACTCATGAAGACATAAAAGTAAGAGAAAGATCAGTTTGTTACGAGTTCAACGAGGAATTTTAGATCCGTTTTTTGTGGATGTACATTCTTGAGAATGCATACAATTGTATCATTTATAAATGTAGTATAACAACTTACAATTAGATATCGAATTGAAATATTGATTTGGGAATTTTGTTTGAGGTTTTGCGTTTAGTTTCTTCCGCACTTATAACATAATAAGACATGAAGCAATAAATTATATAGTTTTACAATTAAAAAAGAATATTAGAAGGATTTTATATCAACTCTAAATCTACCAATGTGGTCAAAATGACTAGTTTTGAACTTTTTCAATTTTCTACGTCTATCTGGAAGATCGTAAGCGATTGAATTGATCAATGTCTTTTTCCCTTCACATTTAATTGATCCGGATATATTTATTTGACAATTTTAAATATATCGAATCAAACGTTGCTGGATGTAGTGTTACAAACATTAAATATGAAACACGCGGAGCAGAATATCAAAAATACTCCAAAAAATAATGTATTTATATGTTTTTTCTGAGTTTCTTTTCAACGTGTTTACTGCAATTAATTATCCGCCTTTTAATATCGAACCAAATTCGTAACGCAGAAGAAAACAAAGAAGGTCTACTAATTCTAGAAATGATTACGTAAAGAAATTCAATATATGTTTTGCGATGCTATTTTCATACCGTAGATTTTATTGCAAACTGTTTGTTACATGAAAAATCAATCGATTCTTTTTTATTTTAACACATAACAGTGGTATAGGTACGCACTGGAAACAGATATTGTAGAGCAAGGGTATAAACAGAATTCATCAAGGTGGATCTGGCGATAAGGAATTATCGTTGAATTTCTTTCAATGTTAAATAACAAGCATAAATTATGTACCGGTAAATCATAGGTTAACAATATTGAATGTAAAATCACAATTTGACTGAAATATCAAACACGATTTCCTAACGATATCATGAATGCAAACTGGTTTCCTCGATGATCTCTACGATTGACAGGCATTAAACCCCGAACTATTGATTCATACCACACTTATAACCTGACAGAACCGTGAAAACCACATACAAGATCGATACTGACAAGGCCGAACCAAAGCAAATAAACGCTGCACAAAGCTGAGTCTGATATTAGAACCCTCCTGAACAATGGACGTATATATGCGACCAACTAGTGTATACACGGCACCTCTGTGTGTTTGAACAGAAGAGCACTGATCGTTTCAATTCGAACACGCGGTGATCCGTGATTGAACGAATTCCTGACGATTTTCCTTTCTATCGCGGTGTCTACAGTTTTGTCCGAGGAATAACTCAATGGGTTGTAACTTATTTTATTACTAATAACAGCTAGTAGTGAAGAATAGCATTAAATTTATTCCAATTAATTGATAGTAATTTTTAAAAATTAGCCGGTCCATAAACGTCTATATTTTAAAAAGAATTTTTGCGTCATAATGAGTACCTCTGCAAGTTTTTTATTGCAATTAATTATCATGTTATCATTTATATTATGATATCAGAAAGCCTGTTTTATAACTGCATATACAGATACAGGATTTAAGAAAATGTGATTTAAAAGAAACGATCACTTACACAATTAGGTACTAAAGAATGGAAGGGGAATCTATTTTTATATAAACTTTTCCGACTACATTCAATGTCCGAAAAGACTTTAGATTAGGTACATAGTGATGAAGTTAATGCTTCAATTATTATGATGTCGGTGGCCTTATTCTATGGAGTGAATTTGTTTACCCATACATGGGTATAGAGTACTAATATTTATTTTAACAATTTTTCCTATAGCGGTCTTCCACATCAAAATATCAAAGTTAAAAAAAAACATCATGCTAAAAGGACACATGTTTTGCCGGCATTTTAAGGTTACATCTTAAATTTTCACAATAAATTCAGCACAGAATTTCGTAATCGACGTATCTCTTTTTATAACACGTGATTATTCCAGACAGATATTATGTCCGCACAATGAAACGCGGTTTTTGTGATGAGCAACGGAAATCGTTTATTGTAACGAAAGGGTTGATAAATTGGAAGAGTCCCATATTTCTATCGCAAGGCATACAGGCTGTAGAAAAATATTTTCTCGTACAGAACAAATGCTTCATATCGGCATTTTAAATACTATCGTTTATTCATAACAATTTCTATCGTATTCCATATATATCAATTAATATCCCTATTTTAGAGTATTTTCTGACTTTCAATAGTGTTAACGTAGTTAATCATAAAGTAAAGTTGGAAGATATCTTCATAAATAAACATCTAAAAGTTTTACATCAGGTCAAGGTTATACAAGTTTACAAGTCAAGTATGTACACCTGATCCTTCCCTGTTCCAAACATTAACAAACTACTTTCTCAACATACTCTATACATTTTATGTGAATATCGTTATTATATTAGCCATATAATATTATGTTTTAATCAGTAAATTGTTTTATCTACCTTTTGATCACTACCCAACTGTTGAAAAATAACTACAACATAAAATCTACAAATTCTGACATATTGATATGACGTCATTGAAATCAATTTACAAATCAAACGTGCAGAATAACAGCTGTAATATAAATAGAGAGAGATTACTAATTCAACACGTGGTTATGCTCCTTTCTTTTCGATTGGCTGTACCTACATCGACGAAATTGACCTCCGACCCGTTAAACCCTCTTCTTTCGTCTTTCGGAGCTAAGGAGAACTTACAAGAGAGCACCAAAAGGGGCGTACGGTGCGCCACGTCGTAAACATATTTTTATTAAATAATTAGAGATTAAGGCTCCCCGTAATGGATGGTTAGGGCTCACTCGTGCCCTTCATTCCGCGCATTCCATCACATCGTACGTGAGATTCCCACACTATGTGTATCTCTTACTTCCTCTTTTTGTTGAATTTAATGTCAAGCAATTCATGCGTGTTTTAAACGCTGATGGTACTGTTAAATGTATATGTTTAATGTCAATATACCTATACCTATGTGTACATTTTAATGGAATCACATTTTTTGACATGCGAATTCTCGCCTAGAAATTATTTAAAAAAAGTGTAGTAATTGATACAAAGTAAATTATAGAAAGTACTGTTTGATGTGATAAGTGGAGTTTGTAAGTAAAAGGTTCAAGGCCGAAAATTCCTTAATATAGAGAATACGTAAATTAGTGAAAAGAATAATCATACTTTAAATGTAAACTATCAATTTCCTTTGTAAGTGAGAAGTATATAGAAAAAAATTTAAGAATAATAAAAGAATTTCGTAGTTTTTTTTACAAAAAGTGCCGTGAAAATCAATTAACTCCATCGATTCGGCCGTACAATAAAATGTCCCAAGTCACAGAGAATGAAGAACAAAAGTAGTGTCTTAGATCTTATAATGTAATATTTTTTATTGTTGGTTGCAATTTAAGAGAAGAACATAATTTCATTCGGAATGGCAATCTTGTTCACTTTTCTAATTATATTTTCAATAGCTTGTATACATATACATTTATTAAAACACTCCTTGGTTCATCTCAATTAAGTATTAGGTACTGAGTAACGAAAATAAAAATTGAGGCTTCAACATCATGGGTACTATAGTTACGTTAATCCCTTGACGTGCGATAATGAGTGATAAATACTCCTGACACAGTTAATTGTATAGGAAATTTTAATGGTTTGCAAAATCTATCAAATTGAAAACATCAGTGAGATACCACCCGCTAAAATTACTCTCATAATATTAATATTTTCTCGTCCGAACAATTTATAAAAACTTTTTTCTCTGTCGCCGGAACTCTTTGCAAAGATGTTCATTAAAATGCACAAATATAAAACACAAAATTCAATACAACATGATAAATTTAGCCGCTTGTTATGACATAATACATGAAAATAAATATGATATATCGAGATGGGTGAAGAAAATAACGAAAGACTTGCTACTGGCACCATGCTGGTGCCACTGGAAGTGAAAGTGTTAATATTACGTTAAATTAAACGGTATATCATGAATCGCTGATCAATTTTTATTATACCATTCAATTCCAAATTATTCTAGAGTTAGTTACAAAAAAATCGCGTGATAAGGGATTAATGTGAATTAAAATCACATAAAGTTCAAACCGGAGAACACATAAGGACACGAAAGACGAATGAAAAATATACTTTACTATTTTACGAATTGAGGTAAATCTAACCACGCCGCGAATAGTAGACGAACTCACCAAATAGGGACAAAACTAATACCTTTGCCTACAACCACTGCTGCGTGTGTTTGCTGAACAAACCTAGCGATAATTGTCGTCACACTAGATGTAAATTTAATGCAAATTCCGATCGATTGTGGGCAAACTTTGAAGACGTTCGATAGTCGGTAAATTTATATCGATAGTACTTCTAACAGGCAAAATTTCTGATCATTTCTTCATGGAAAATAGGTTGTTCTTTAAAACTAAAAAAAAGGGAAAGAGGAAATGGAAATAGTAAAGGGCAAGTGAAATGAGCCGCCGTGAAACAGCCTTTATGAGACAAACTTTTTTTAAGAGATCTAAAAATAGTGTCCCTTAAAGATTGTAGGTCAGGAGGTACATCAAAGAAGGTGTCTTTCTTGAGCCGTATGCGAGCACATTACAGCCGGTCGTAAAATGCAGAAAAGGTGTATACACTTTCTAAAATGTTTTCTTTTAAATGCCCGCAAACCATATGCGCTCTCAAGGTATCCATTTCTGAACTGTTCACAAAAAGTTCTTTATTCTTTTATGAAAGTTTCGAGTCCTTTGCAGGGAATATTTTTTACGCCGGGCGAAATTGAATTTCTAAGTGGACGTGATCACTCGACGATTTTGTTCGTAATGAATCAGGAAGAGTAGATATTTCCGCTACCACTACTTCTTTTTAATGTTATTTATAATTTTATTAATATATCTGCAAGTGAATACAGAACAGAAAAAGGAAGATGTACTACAGAAATGATCCTAATAAGTACGATCTTTTACTACAATCTTTTAGTACCTTGAATTAAACAATTCTCGTGAAGTTTTGCGTAGAATATGCAAAATTCCATTTAAAAAATAAAAGAACAGTAATTTGATTGCATACGTATGTAACTATTTATCGAAATAGACATTTGACTCTAACTTACTTTTTTCCAATTCACTAATAGGTGCATCAAATGGTCAGAGCATTAAATATTTTATTTAATTTGAGATTTTGGTGTTTCAAATTTTATCTTTACTGATACATATTTCAATATTCTTTTTTTAGCATATTAGACGAGGAAATTCTTTGACTTAATATCTATAAAATTTATTCTATCTTGCATTAAAACGCCACACTTTCCGTGTGTCTTTAATTTGTTCACTTGGCTCAGTTGAATCAACTTTGATCAATTTGCTTTTAAAATCAAAACCCTATAGAGCAAAATACAAACAAATACCAAGATCTTTGGCAAAAATGTTATTCATTCTACTACCTATCTAATGAAAAACAGATATGGATGTCTCATTTCAAATAATGTAGGGCCACTAAAATGTATATTATTGTATGATTTTGTATTATTCCTACCGATACGTTCGATAAAATCTTTCTTCTTCTATTTCGGTACAACTTTCTAACATGTATTCTTCTATCCAAACTAACTTGTTATATACTAAATAATTTTTTAATATCCATAGAATCCACGCAAGAAGAATAATTACAGTTAAACCCCGTATCTAAAAACAGTCTTAATCATAATGCACAAATACTCTAACAAGAATTGAAAGAAAAGAAAGTTATACATACATCAAGCCATCCGATTGGAAAGATAATGTTCCTACGATGACTTTCAAACTAATCTGTCACAATGCATTTGTTATACGATTCAATGTAAAAATTAAAATTATCATTTACTACTGTATCGAATTCAAAGGACATTCCAATTATCAATGTGATCCTGTATTCTGTTTGGTCTGTACAATGAACTTATTTATCGATAAAAAATTGCTCACGTTCGTATTTACGTATTCATACTAACGGGCACGTGCCGAAAAGGCCGGCTCGTCCACTTCCGCCGCGTCCATCGAAATCCGGCGTGTTAGCGCCGGGCCCAGCAAGATTGATGTGCCTGGTGTCAGCAACATAATTGAATGAGTAGCCCCTGCTAGTGTATACCTGTGTCGGCTGGTGCCCTCATAGCGAACGCCGCCGTTGTCCTCGCTCTTAATTTTGCCGCTCGCAGGTACATGGACTAGGGATCTAAACCTTCGATTAATTACCAACGAACACCTGGAACGTATCACAGAGGTCGTCGCAACAATTGGCCTTGAGCATTCCAGCATCGATTTGTTCAGTCGTCTCTTCCGCTCCTATCTTATTTTATCCCATTTGCAACTTCCCTGTCTCGTGAATTCAAGACAAGAAATTATACTTATTCATCGGATACAACTGAGCATTGAATTTGTTTTACTCGTTAGAAAAGTTCAAGTTTGGCCAATGAAGTTTATCAAACTCGTGTAAGTTTTGGTCTTGACGTACGAAGGCGTTGGGGTTTAAATTGTAATGTTTGAAAGATTGAAGATAGGAAGGATTATTGGTCTTACAATTAAAGTGAAAATAAATTCGCTAGGACGAAGATAGGAGAAACCAGAGGAAAAAGAAAGAGGGAGAAAGGGCAACAAATGGAAAGGGAAAAAAATAGATGACGATAAACAAAGGGAACGAGGGATGAAAATAGAGTGAGAGTTAGAGGAAAATAGTGACAGAAAAGGATGCGGAGGACATGGAGAGAAGGAAAGAGAAAAAGAGAGAGATGGACGAAAAGATTGAAAAGGGAAATACTCAGCGATCAGCGGTGGCAGGAACATCGTCCTCGACGTAGAAGGCCGCGTGCGGGAATTTCAATAACCCGCAGGACACAAAGCGGAAGTGTAGTCACATCTGACTCGCTCTCATGCACCGCCAGCTCTCGGTTTACGTTGGACGGAAAATCACGATTTACTGGCAAGCGACTGGGAGCTGCTGTGCTGTGCTGTGCTGAGAGAGAGAGAGAGAGAGAGAGAGAGAGAGAGAGAGAGAGAGAGGAAACGAGCAAGAGTGGGGAGAAGCACTGATTGTGAGACCGAGGCAGATGAAGAGCCCGAATAAACGAGAGCGACGGAAAGCGAGATTGGTTCGCCAGGGTAGGAAAGAGAGCGGATAATGATCCAGCCGACACTAGCTGTGGAGCAACCCTCTTGTGGAATGTATCTGCAAAGAGAAATAGATGGAAGGAGTAAAAGGAAGATGGAGATGAGAGAGGGAAGAAAACAAAGAGAGACAGCGATATAAAGAATGAGTAGAGTACACAGGGCACAAAGACAGAGAGAAGGGAGTGCAGACTATTGCATGGATGGATGTAACAGGGTAGAGAGCGAAAGGGTAAAAGCGTGGTACATCACATACATATTGAAGCATCATTTCATGGTCACTACAAACTGTGCTTCCACTTGGCGGTGGTCTGTTCGTACTGAGAGTGACGATAAAATGTATAAATTAAACTTACTTTTCGCGATATCCGTACGATTATTACGAACTTAAATGTCCAAAGGAAAAGGTATCAGTTTCGTAGAGCGAACAATGACAAGAAAACATTCGATAGGCAGGTTTTATTTATATCGTTTTTTCTTGTCATTCATTTTTTAGTTGGTAGCCATCCGTATTTCCTGTTATAAAATAATTAAGTGTGGTGGTAAAAGTTGACAGCAGCTTGATCTTGGTATCTAGACAGCTATTGTATAGACAATTACCTCCTGTTGAAGAAAGAATTAATAAAAAGGAAAAACACAAAAATACATATTTTAGTTATAATGTTATGTATAATGATAATGCCATAAATGGAAGAAAACCGTGTAAGATATTTACCATTTATCATTTGTTTTTTAACATATGTAAAGCCAACAATGTTCTACGAAGCTTTTAGTAAAAACAGCTTTTATATTTCTATAAAATCCTTATCTTACTATGATTCAAATATAGCTCGCCATTTTTGCAGTTAAACCGAAAGCGAAAAATCTCCACGTCGAGTTAAAGAAAATTTACATAACACAACATAGTTTTGGAATAATTGAAAGAATTATATATTGAAAGAAAAGAAATATTCAATATAAACAAATTGATTTTATATTAAAAAATATATATACACTTGGACATTTCAAAATGTAATGAGAGTAAAATTGAACTTCATAAAAGCTCTGTTATACGTAACATTTTAATAATCTATATTTCAACGCGCACGTTTTAGAATATATAATAATACGTATAATACGATACAAACAGATACTTTATACAGTTTATCATACTACTGTTCTAGAAGTCAATGATATTGAATCCGCTCACATTTACAGTGTTATGAATCCACCTACGTTTTCATATGTTATAACTATATTATACTCTGTAATAAATTGAACTATCCAATCAAAAGATTTGATGGTTCGCAGTATAGATAGATTTAATTCTCCATAATAATATTAGTAACGTACATATGATGCCACTAATATCCTCGTTTTCCGTTGAAATTCGGCAATTTCCATGCGATACTTGTCAAACTCATGTCCTGTCGCTTTCATGACACAGCAATAATGTAGTCAGGTAGATGTACGGGTCGATACATAATATCCAGGCACTATATGCGTGCATGAATGGCGTACTTGCAGGTCCACGGATTAATTCCTCGTGTTAAATGCAGAGGTCGAAGGTCCTGAGGATAAAAGGACGTCGATATTCGATCTGCTCATAATTTATTCACTGTATGATAATGCAATTGTCTGAATATACATTATAGAGTACCAACAGAGTTGCAACATATTTTGTATGCCATGCTTCAATGTGATACGTTCTAAACAGACGTCTTGATATGTAGGTAGGGTTTTCTCAAATGTATTTGATTACCTTTGCATGTATAGGGGTAACTGAAAGGATAGCATACATGTCGTTTCATTTTATTTATTATATATTCTATGAAGTAGAATAACAACATTATATTATATGTATATAATAACATTATATTATATGTTAAAGAGAAATTTATTTTGATTCTTGATGAAAAGAAATTTGTAAGACATCTATGGTTAGATACGGGGTTAAAGACTCGAACTCCCAGTTAATAGGTTCAAATCCTCTTTTACCGTTGGGAAATGTTTCTTTTCGAAACAATGAATCTTTACAATAGGCATCAATGATAAGGTAATAGAAGAAGTAAAAATACCACTTAAAGCCAATGAAGAAAAATGTATGTCTATCTATGTATGCGTACGTAACAACACGTAACAACAACAATACGTACAATACATTCTAATATATAGAGTGCTGAGAGTATACATTGCTACACTCTCAAATTACAATCTACTTCCTTGTAGAAATGAAAGCAGTTGCGTATATGTGGGTCCAGAAATGCTTCTGTTTGAAGTTATCATTTATTTATGACACATTTGACGAGGACACTTAAGGTAGTTCATCTGGTAAGGTAGATGCCAAAAACAATCGCCATTGTAGGTATTTTTTTGAATGTAAAAGTCGAGTATTTTATAAAAAAATTTTGGCTCAACGTGTACTACCGTTAACCAATCCCAAGTAGTCTTACACAATCGGGCAACGTTGCATTATTTTCTAGATACTAAGAGAGAAAAACGACGTCTTCCTTCTCTGTCTGGAACTAGTACGACAATATGTAGAAATCTAACCTCTTAGTTTTGATAATTTGAAAAATTATAAATTCAGATTAATAAAATGTCAGAAATAATAAGATATAAGGGAAAATTCATGAAAAAAAAGTAGTGGAGAAAAGGTTAAAAGCATTAGCAGCAATGTCTGCAGCAAAAAAGCCGTCTTACATACGAAACATAGCCAACAGTAGACGTGTTGTTGAAATCCCTGAACTGGCTGAAAATTTAACGTGTACTTCTTGTAAGAAAGATATTCATTTAAAAAATCTCATAAGTGTAATAAATTTTGCTGCAAGTGAAATTTGAATAAATAAGAACTTGTAGTATCCTCATTTTTGTCATTATTTTAATATATATTTTCCGATTCATGAAGGTAATTGCATTCATATTATAAGGACATAATTCAAATAATAAATAATTAAAATTGATAATATTGAAACATAATTGGGTTTTTAAAAATTAATTATTATAAAATGCCTAGCACAATATGATAATATTTAAATAACTCGGGCGTACATATTATATCCTTCTTTACCGATTCATGACTATGCAGTGTTGCCAGCTTTTTTTTCCATATTTTCTCCGATGTCATATCAGATCCAATTTTCCAATATTTATTTAATAATAGCGGTCAAACTGTGCGGTCAAAATATTTAAAATTTGGCCAGCTGTATTATAACATATCACTACATCATATACCAGTTTTTCAGAAAGATAGTAAGAACTGTTCTATTTTTATTTACGAAAATATATTTCTTTGGTGATTTGACATAAACCTTACAATGTATAAGAGGCTATAAAACATCAAATTCAAAGCTTAATATCTTTGGTTCTAGACGGTCGAAAAAAAATTTCCGGATACCGTTGTACGCAGAAATTTTCAAATTTTCAGTGTGCAAAGTTTAAATCATTTCGTAAGAAAACCTCTCATTCGAGACAACTACCTTAAGTTAGACATAATTGAAATTGTTGCAGCACTTTATCGCAATCGAAAATTAATATATATTTTTAATTCGAAGAGAGTTTTAATAAATATTTATATGACGTCATTTCATGGATTGGATTTGTCGCTAAAGTTGTATTAATTTCATATTCATCAAATTGTCTTAATATAACACTATTTATAGATTCCTGGAAAGTATGCTTCGTATGACACGAGTGGATTATATTATACCACTTCACGTTGCTCGGAGTAAATGGTAGCTGAATAAAGAACCATAGATCTCTATCATGAAAAGTAATTACATTACTATTTCATAATTATATTAATAAATAAGATGCATATGCAATTGTTACCATCACTGCAAAATAAATTCGATACGATTATGTAATGTCTTTAACTTACAATTTCTTTGTGATGAAGCATATTTTTAGCATTTGTTATGACAAATAAATATTTGTTATTTTCACTGTAATTATTTTGTATTGTGTTTTTAACTGAATATACTTTACTAAAAAATAATACATTTAAACGAAAGGTCTGGTGGAAGAATACGTTTTCATGAAATAGATTCACTACCTGAGAGGACAAAAGAGCATAACTAAAATGAAAATCATTTTATTTACCCCTTGCAACTGTAACGTAACTTAGACCTAGTGTAATTAGATTTCTCTTACTAATTGTCTAGGTTTGTTGTATCCTTTGTGAACCATTCTGTACGCAGGGTCTATCCGTTATTTCCATTTGACAGTGTTATCATGTCCATGGAGTAGAAACAAACAAATGTTATATATGTCGTTAAGAGACGGCAGCGATATTAATCTGTAAAATGTGTGGTAACAATATGTGGCTGACTCATATGATTAATTATTTGCGCAGAATAATTTTTATTTTATGTAAACTTCAATTCGTAAATAAGAAATGAGATAAACGAAAAGGGAATAACATTACACAGAATCGTAAATACTTTATTGTAATATGATACAAAATTGAAAATAAGAAATATTTCCATTAAAATTAGTTCTCTTATCGCAATAGTGAATAGCACTTTGAAATAGTGTGATAGTAGATATCATAAATATGAGCTGTCATGTTTGAAAGTGATAGAAGTATATCACTTAGAAAAGTGTCTTCAAGTTTGTTTTAGTTAAACATAAGTGCCTTCTTTCTGTGTTTCAAATGACATCCGAATTAGATTGAAATATCCTCACGATTTCATTCAAAAATACTGTTACAGTGCAGCTCGGCCAACTTGCCACCTCGGCGGTGGAGCTTCTTGCTTTCAACCGCTTATTCGCACCACTTTGTTTCTTGGAATCCACTCGCTCAGCCTCTTAACACGTTGAGTGCTACGCCGATTTCGCTATACTTTTCGCTCAGGCGGCAGCGCGTGAGCACTTGATACCGAACGCTCGACTAAAGAGTATACACAAACGATAACTTTGTTACTCTGTATCCATTTCGTTTGGACTGTCGAAATGGCGCATAAAGTTAGAAAATACTGTGCTGAATGTTACAGCACAAATGCAAGCACGATCGGACGCCAGTTAGCGAGGAAAAGAACAAAGAAAGTTGTTACATACTGTAATATGTGCAAATCACAGGCACATCTTTGTTTAAAGTGTTTTAATAAACTTCATTAAATATTAACATACATTTTTTAATTGTCATTAATAATTTAACTCTTTACAATGCCAGTCTCATGCACCGACGTGGACCAAACGAGAACTTCGCTGTCAGTCCCCAGAGACCGACGCCGCCTGAACGAAAAGTTCACTGTCAGTCCCCGGGGAGTGACGTAGCACTCAACGTGTTAAAGGAAGCACCCGACAAAGTCGTAGTATTCAAATATTCTTATTAGTTTGGCTGGAGGAGCGAGACATTGAATTACACTGTTTTCTCGTCGCGTGCTCCGTTTAATCAAGGAGAATCTCCCCACGTGGTGGGGGTAATTCTGCCGGAGTTTATCCTGTTTTTACTATAGAGATGTTAGAAGTCTGGTGCCTATGCCGATGTCCTCACTGTCGCCACCCAAATCGCGTTGTCTCCCTTGCTTCGATCTGCAGCGTCCTCTCTCTTCGTCTTTTAGTTCGATTTGTATGTGTAGCTCTTTTAACGAATCGCGAGGTAGAACGTCAAGTGCCTTCGTGTACGTGGGACAAGAGCAATGACGCTTGACGCCTAGCGAATCAGACTCTGCCGAAACAGGCCTACCTCCCAGGTACCAAGTTGGCCGGGCCGCACTGTACATGTTATCGCATAAAAGTTATTGTACATAACTTTCATAAAATAGGAAAATGTCAGTGGCCTGTGACTGATTTCGAGTTCTCTCAAGGGTTTTCCCCGGGAAAAGAACGTCAACACGTGTATTTTCTTTCTGGTTAGACAGCCACGTCACCCATATTCGAGTTTATGAAATGGTACATGAGGCACTTCGGCTACTGCCAAAGGACATCCCGAAATGTAAATCACCGATTTTTATGAAATTTTATATAGTATAGTTTTCGTGAAAATATTTGACATGTATTTTTTAACGGCAGTTGGCCACGTTAAAGGGATGAAAACTGTCTTCAAACTTGGGGTTCCGAAACATGTTTCCCGAATATTTCGGAAACTATTAGATACACGAGAATTTTTTAGAGAGTGAGAATGAATGCTTCGTGATAGCTTTTTAAAAAATCTTTTTGTTTAAATAACATGTTAAAAAATACAATGTTGTTCACAATATCATCAGTTAAACATCGAACCAATTTTTTCTATATTTATTTGTAAAAACTATGTCACTAAAGTCACAATACAGAAATATTAGAAATTTGATATTTGTGTTGCAAAAAGAGTTATATTGTAATATATAAAAAAAATCGAAGGTACAATAACTTTTTTTATAACACAAATACTGATAGAATTTCTTCGAGAATATTTTAGTATTAAGAGATTCACTCACTATTAACCCTCTACTATAAATGTATATAAGTATATATTGTTACGGCGCTTCATAATCAAACACCTCAAATATTACAATATAATGTCTTTATTTTAACGGATCCACACTTCTCGCTCAAAGACAACTCTTTTCTTATCTATTAAATCAATATTAACATTTGCAGTTCGTTGTTATCATTCTCATAATCGATATCAATTATAGGGGAGGCAATTTCGTTGTGATAATTCGTAACAACATATATGCTTTATTAAACTTAATCTAATTTTACATGTGAACAACGAACTTCGCTTCTCGATTATGGTTGCAACATTGGGGCCTACCCCACAGAACGCGCCGCCTTATGCCCATTTCGTCCCCTTTATTTTTTTCGTTTGTCTTTTGGTAGGTTCCTTAAAACTCCCTAGTTCAACCGCGTTCAAAACATATTCGTCAATTCTCTATCTAATACCAATCAATTTCTAATTTATCCGTATTTTGTGTTTGACTATACAATTTGTACAAATATATATGTGGGAACGGAGCGGTGAAGCCCTCCTATAAAAGAACTTAGGAGAAAAGGACGTGAAAAGGAATTGTCAGCTGGGAGAGGTCGCTGGCGCAGTGGTTCCGCGCCAACCCAGGCGATCGTCGACGTTAAGCTACTCTGGCCGAGTTGCTGCCTTGGATGGGTTGCCGCGCACCTCTCGTTTCTTTTTCACGATCCTACATATATTTAATAAATTGGATTGAAGTTTAACTGAAAAATAGAGAAAAAGCTGTATTTTGTTAACATATTTTTAAACAAATGAATTTTTTTAAAAAACTGTTTACACTATCGGATTCACCATCATGAGGCATTAATAGTTACTCTTTAAAAAAATTCCGCATCTCTATCTTCGAAACCCCAGGTTTGATGGCGGTTTTCACCCCTTTAACGTGGACCATTGCCGATAAAAAAAATGCGTGATATATGTTTTCAGGAAAACTATATCATACTAAATTTTCATCAAAATCGGTGATTTACACTTCGGGATGCTGCTCCGTAAATGTAATGCGTGTACTCTCTTTTTTTTTATACGTCTGTCCACGAAGTTTATGTCACTAATCGGAAATCTAATCACGGGACCGCAGCTTTAACATTAATTTACACGAGAACGGGTTTGACCCATGGTTCCTTTCAAATACTTTACTTACGTAACGAAAAGAATCCGATGAGTTAATAAAAAAATTTGACCTTAATTTCCAAGGCTTTTGCAAATACGAAATTTCTTCTTTACAAATGTCCACCGACCCAAAGGTATAGAACGTACCTATAGCATATACATTATAGCAAATAATTTTCATACACTACACGAAGAAGTACCGTTATCCTCTTTGAATAAATTGAATAATTAAGACCAACACGGTTTTCATACCAATTACTCTCTATATTTTCTGATCGAAACAGCAATAATGAAAGCAGTCATGGCGCAGAGCTAGCGTTGTGAATTTATATCGTATTAAATATCGAACCGCCAGCGAGATTGCTTTTTCATCTCTTTCTACTTTCACTTTCTGTTTGTCTGTTTTCATTTAATTATTTACATATCATTTCACCGCGTAATGTTATACAAAAATAAGGGATGAAGGAAAACGAACATTATTTTTTTGTAATCAAAAGCGATTGCTCTCATTGTCAGATTTGTGCTCTTCGGTGGCAGGTAATAAAATATTACCGACTAATCAATAATGATGATGTAAATGCAAGATCGAGAAAAATGAAATAAAAGTGAATAGAGGGCAAATAATCGCACGATTGATAACGTATAGAACAGAGGTTCTACATTCGCGGAGCTGCCTTTGTATCTCGTTGAATAATTTCATCATCAATATTTCAATCTCAAAATTGTGGAACAAGAATGTACATGTATGAATAGGAGTGTTAATAAGATGCTCGTGAATTTTGTTTAAACATTTGAGTAATTTTCGTTTTTAACTACGTATTACGACTAACGTATCTGATTAGATATAACATATTCGTGAAAAATTAAAAAGAGAAACATCCAATCTTCTTCGTGCCGAATGAGATATCACGCAGATTTATTTCTGGAAATTGTTTGAAAACTGAGAAATGAAGAAAAAGTTATTGGTCGCTAAATAAGTATAATTAGAATTGCGGAATATTGATATAACAAATAATAGCACAGTTTTTCAAGATTTGCAAAGTATTCGAAAGTTTAGAAATATTCTTGAACTAAACAATGATATAGTAAATTATATTTAGGTATCATATTAATACTTCTAACTAATAGATATATATATAAAAGCAGTGCCAAACTTCCTTATACTCGATAAAGTGGAACATGCGTGGCGATTGATGTGTAAATATTTGGTACATTACATGAGAACTAAATCGACAAATTCTTTCTTTTTTAGAAACAATGTACAAATTACTGACCTGATCATCTCTTTGCGGGTTGATCCCTTTTTCCAATCTACCGCTTTTTGTCCCCTGCAATCTCAATCCTAAACCGAAACAAAACTGATTATCTAATCACATAAATTCTCCATAGGCAAGTGCGCTATAAGTCATCGGTAAATCACATCGGCTTGATACATTTCCATCGTTTAATACTTTTTCACGCGAACTGGAATACACCAACCGAAGAGTATGTAGAAGATTCAAAGCGATGAGGGAGGATAAGGAAAGGAAAATGAAAGAAGCCCAAATGATAGATAGAGGGAGGAAGAAAACGGAGTGAAGGGGAGGAAGAGACAGACAGAGAGGGATGAAAAGACAGATAGAGAGAGAAAGAGAGATGGAAGAAGAGCGGGAAAGATGGAGTGAAGGAAGAGAAAGAGAGAAAGAGTCTTCTGAACGGCAAAGGGAGCGAGAAGCGAGCCGAAGTTGGAATTGATCGGAGGAGGAAGGATTGGAGGGATGGCACGGAGGGTCGCCCGCAGCGCAAGCGCCCCTCAGGCGACGTCACATTGATTCCTCCGGGAAGAGCTTACAAAATGGCCGCCGGCGTTCCATTCCTTCCCTGCTATTCGTACGTAGGCTTCTGTCTATCTAGGTCTCTTTGTCTGAGGGGTCTATATATGCGAATATGGGCGGCAGCCGTGGCAAGAGGAAGTGAGCTAAAGGGTGAGGGTGTGAGGAAATCGATGCACCTTGGAGAAGCAAAGCACCTCATACAGGGTGTATTCGAATACATAATCTAGACTTAATGTGGCTCTGAGTCTAGTGAAGCTCAGTACACATATTGGATGTATAGTATCGTCTCTCAGTAAGTCAAATTTCTGAGAATCATTAGCAATAATGCGAAAATAGCTAAAGGGCGTTTGCAAAAGACGTCTAAAATTTTTACTACTTTTTCTATGTATAATACATGAAGCGGTACAGGGATGCTGGTTATTTAACGATAGAACTACCAAACCGGTCAAAATAACCGGTACACAATTTTTTCAAATAATTCTCCAAGTTTACATAAGAGTCATAGATTAAATATTCTACGTCTATATCAATAAACATAAATCACCGAATCGATCAAATTTTCCGCCGCTTGATTCCCCCTTTTTTCGAAGTACTTATTTAATTTATTAAAATATGATAGATTTGAGGCCGGTAGTTCTAGTGTTAAGATAAGTATAACTTTGGCACCGGAACAGTAGAAATCATGCACTATATTAACTTTCATTCACTTCTTGGGTCTTTTCTGGCCCATATCAAAATTTAATTTTACCCAGATGGATATAAATTGTACATAGTGAATACATATTATTC
This sequence comes from Cerceris rybyensis, assembly GCA_910591515.1. Lineage (NCBI taxonomy): Eukaryota > Metazoa > Arthropoda > Insecta > Hymenoptera > Crabronidae > Cerceris > Cerceris rybyensis. The sequence continues at coordinate 19,820,552 of OU342789.1, read as the reverse complement.
TTAATGCAGTTGTTATAAAGAAAAAGTAAAACAAAATGTGACTTTTTACTGGCAAATATACTAGGGATCAGAAAATTCGCTACGGACTATAATGTCATACTTTTTTGACGGTGCAGATGAAGGTAAACCAAGTTGGAATATATCTAAATACACAGTTGATGAAGTAAAATTTTAAACAATTTTACTTCAAGTTTGCAATCTTCATCTTAAAAAGGAGTCATCTTCTTGGTTGTACCTGAAATTACGGAGCACCCTTTATAATCTTCTTCGGCTGCACCGAGCCAACTGGATGGCTGCTTGGTTGAAATAGATTGCGAATGAAGGAGAGTTGCCAGCCCGGAAGGAATTGAATTATTAACCGAGGCGGCTGAAGGTGCAACCTCTAAAGATAAACTAGCCCGGCCTAAAATGAATCTTAATCTGATAGTGATGATGGTAGACGATTATCGGGTATATTGACGCCGAATGAGCTTGTTGAAATCTCATCCAAAAGACTTGCGGATTCTTGTTGAAAATACACATCACCCTCTACGTAATAAGATAGAAAGCTAGAAAATGAAAGATACACAACAGTCGCCAATTGTAGAAACAACTTCAACGTTGTACCTACTTCTCAGCACCCAAATGATACAGAATTGATACTCTACAAACTTTCATGAATACCTACTCCGACAAGATTGTTCAACCTGTGTTTCATTAGATACAGGCGAGTATAGAAAATTGCATGTCTGTCAATCATACGTAGCCCTCAAAAATATCTGTGTGCACCAACATATGCCAATTTCAAGTAACTTTCCCAGAAAATCATCTCATTACACGTTGCAGTAAGCTTCTTGATAGCTATCCTCCGAAAACAAAATTCAGAGAGTACACTTGTCGTATCCGCCATGATTCTTACGTTCGCCATGAATTCTCCTCTCCAGAAACATATTCTTCTCTCAACCACGATGGAGAGAGTCGTGGATCTGCAGGAGGAGGAGGAGGACGAGAAGAGGGAAGAAGCGTGAGAGGGGAGAGAAGAAGAGTTTATGCGCGTCGAGGGCAACTGAAATTTATAATATCGGGTAATCGTGGCAGGGCGTGCACGCACCTGGGTACTAGGGTACCGGCACGTTATTATGATTAGCTACTTTCGGTCCGGTACCAGAGAGGGAGTGCTGGAGATTCCGATCGGATACGCGATACGCGACGCACACCTCGGATTACCGGCGTAGAAGATGATCTTCCTGCGGATGGCCCGGGGCCGTCGTCAGGTACCCTACACCCTGGCCGACTCCTACCAAGGCATACTTCATTTATTATGACTGTGATCATCGATTATGCACCGACGTCTACCCACTCTCCTCTCTCTCTCACTGCTTTACCTGGCGCATCCTGCTTCTTTCTTCCTCTTCCCTCTTGCCACTTACTCTGTCTTACTCTTGCGTTACTTTCTCTATTCTTTACTCCCCGTCTCTGTCTGTCGGTCTCTCTCACTCTCTTTTGCGCTCTGTTTTTCTCTCTCTGCATCCCTCTTTCATTCCTCTCTTCCTCCGTCTCTCTGAGCTTCTCCATTTCTCGGTTTCTTCGTCTCTTTACCACTCTGTGACTCTCTTTTTCTCTGTCTTGCTGCTTCATTCTTTCTTTTTCGGTCTTCGTCTCTCTCTCGGTACTTCATCGGCCCGTGAACACGCATTATCCTTGGCTCGAGGATATACCGAGTGGATTACGCCGAGGGGGGTGATGAACGTTGTCTGCCCCCTTCACCCCTGATGAGGGTGTCTGGAAAGATCCGTGGCGAATTTTCGAGGGCCCAGGCAGGATCGTTCTTTTGTTGGGTTTTTGCTGGTTTGCTGTTAGATGTACTCCGAGAGAAAAGAATCGATATTTGGCATAATTTTCATTTTGAGAATCTGTTCTGATGAAAACCCGTCAGTTATACGAAGTATAGATGTTAAGGGAGTGACGAGATTCAATTGAAAAATAATTGGAAAAAAATGAAGCACTAATTTGTTCTTGAATATTAGTTCTCTTCCGAAATGATTCATATTGAATATTATCTATGCTTTGCGTTATTTTATGTGGGAATAAAATTTTGGATGTATCAATTTTCGTCAAATAATTCAGGGTAGCTGAGTTTGTCGAGTTAAAACTAGTACGTGCCAAAATCGTTGTCGATGACAGTATAATCGCTAGATCTAGATGATAGCTAGATCATCTTATACGTACAAGTGCTGGATTATTTGGATTACATGTATGTATTTTCGTCATTCTTTTTGCATGCGCCATCGGTAAAAAAAATGTTGGGAGTTGTAACACTTATGGTTCATAGCCTTAAAACGCATCAAGTTACACTAATGAATCCAACTTGGAATTTATCTGAGAAGCTTGTTAAGAGTTAAAGGCGCGTCTCCATGAAGTCCGAGCGAACTTCACAGTAATATTTAACGAGCGCGCTAACTATTGGTACTTATCCGCCACGATGTTTACACGCGCTGTGTTATGGACTTCTTCTTGTCTTTCCGCCTTGAAGCGATATGTTTGCAGTCGTAAATCACCGCGAAAGTCGGTATTGCTCTACGAAAAAGGATACTCATAATCAGCGATCGAATTATAAATTATTTTTGAAAAAGTAATCCTTGCAGTTGTTAACCTTCTAAAATGTTTCACCGTTTCGACGCGTGAAACTGCAAGCTTTGCACAACTCTTTGGACACTTATTTCTTAACCAACATAATATAAAGATTAAAAACAGTTTTTCGTAAGTAATATTAACTTTTACTGAGTGTACTTGCTGTTTGCAAGAGTAGTGTGAAATTTTCAAGATAAAATTTGTGGTATTACTATCATTAATTGAACCGGCACTTAACTTAGAATAGTGGATATAGGGGGATAGTGCTCAAGTTGTACCTTCTAAAAGAAAATGTCTATAAATTATAGATTTCATCGTGTAAAGGACAAAATTTGCCTTCATTTGCAACTTTTATGGACATAGCAACTATTTATTTTAAAGTAATTCAAAATACATGTACACAATCGAGACTGCGTAATTTTGTACTCCATTTAATGGAGAGATAATTATGCTTTCCTTTGAAATACTAATATTTAGTATTATAATAGAAATAATCATTTGCTTGACAACCAAAAAATACCTTTGTTATTAGAAAGTTAAATAACATTTTTTATTGAAATTATTTCTTTTCATATAATTCTTTGTAAGTTTATAACGTATGATATTTTATTAACCAACTTCCAACATGAAGGAATAGTTTCTTCGTGCACGCTTCACGTAAGTAGGTATACTTTCGTTTTGTTTTCCTTCACGCCACTATCCCTACCAAAATTCATAAAATTTTCTTCATTCATTTTTTGAGCCGAATACAGGGTGGTCCACGCAACGCGTGCACCGTTATAACTTTCAAAATATGCGTTGCACGAAAGAATGTTATATACAAAAGTTATATGATTTAAAAGGGTACACTATGTAGTGTGTTTATTTTTCTTATAAGTGGAGCCGTTTCGGATATTAGAAGGTCAACTTTGTTTTTTTAAACAGAATGCTATATTTTTTATACCAAAATATGGTAGAGTATTGAATTGTAAGTAAAAAAGTATTGACCGTTATTAGCCCTAAACCGAATAGCTAACGAGTAATTTCACTTTATTACTTGAAAATTTTCTTCACGTAACATCAAGTTGAATCTCCACCTTATCACAGATTTCCGCAGGACAGCCATGTTTACGTGACAGTGTTTACTAATTGAGTGACCTATTGGCTTAACGCAAGTAATGTAAGTGTTCACAGTGATATCTATTGACATTAATACAGTGATGCAATCTATTAACTAATGAAGAAACTGCATCCTGAATCATATCCGCACTGATTGTGAGTGTAATGTATGCTTCACGAATACAATGTTACACACTCTCAGGTGTTATTGGTGGTTCACGATACAGTGTGTCTTTTAATGTGCCCCATAGAAAATAATCTAAAGGAGGATTTGTGATAAGGTTGGATCTCAAACTTGATATTACGCAAAGAAAATTGTCAAGTACTAAAGTAGAATTACTCGTTACTTATTAGGTTTAGGGCTAATAACGTTCAATACCTTTTTACTTATAATTCGATGCTCTACCATATTTTGGTATAAAAAATATAGTATTTTGTTTAAAAAAACAAAGTTGAGGAGCAAAACTCCGAAACGCCTCCACCAACAAAATAAAACAAAAACACAAAAAGAATAACGTACTACATAGTGTACCTCTTTTAAACCATGTAACTTTTGTATATAACTTTCTTTCGCGCAACGTATAAGTATTTTGGAAGTTATAACAGTACACACGTTGCGTAGACCACCCTGTATATTAACTCTTTATGGCACAGGATTTCAGATCAAAAATTGACCCATGTTGCACAGGAATTTTATCGGGTTTTAAATTAAACAAAATTGGTATATTTTCATTAATAACGGTATAATATGATGTAACAACATAACAAAATAGTAATAGTTAATTAAATTTGTTGGTATTGGGCGCGGCTCAAATAATCCCACCGTGCCACATAGGTTTATGAATGGTACTTGTTAAAACACATATTTTTTCCTAAGCACAGGGGCACCTTGCACACAGTACAAGACCAGAGTGTTCGAACTTCCTTTTTTTTTGTACTACAAGGTGCACATCGTTTACGAGACGAGCGTTTTGGTAAATGTTTTCAATCTCGCTTTCTTATTTCTAATGAAACGTTAGGTTTGTGTTTACGTATTTGGATTGATAATGAGTTATTGGTACACTTAGTTAGTGCGCTATTATCTATAAATATTTGACTAATAAATCCTTCGGCACATTGAACTTTAAATGATTTTAATGTGATTATTTTACCCAATTGTTTATATAAAATATGTGCATTAACAACACACGCGTCAAGGAAATAAAACAGTATGCGGTGCCACCATTTCTTACTGCGATGATCAAGGTTATAATTAGACATTATTAATTGATCAAAATTATCTACTGCATTTTATTCATCATTTTATTTTCGGAATTCCTGTGCCTCAAAGAGAGAAACAATAAAGAAAAATTGCTTTTTTGTGTTACTCCACAAGTTGCATGGTGAGACAAATAAAATCCCACCATACTTTCATCATTTGCAAACAAATTTAACCATTGATTTTTATTATAAAACTCGTTACTCGCTTATAAAGAATTAATTTTTATAAAAATTAACTTACCTCTTCGTTTTTTTACATGAAACTAAGAAAAAAATGTTAGTGTAGTAAACCTTCCGCTTATAACAATTGGTCAACCGGTAATTGTGTGTTCAATGTTGCCAACACAAGGAATACATTTGTAACATTGTTGGAAGATATTACCAACTACTTTACGTAAATAAGACGAAATATAAACCTATGCACATGAAGCTACTGCAAGATTTCGAGGTGAGACTAAAAATGTCCCACCATGCCGTAAAATGCATCAAAAAGGTGGGACACTTTTAATCCCACCGTGCCCCAAAGAGTTAAAAGTTGACTCCAGAAGGCATTGACATGTTAGTGAAATTAGTTGCTCCGTTGCTGGTACTTAACTGACAAGCGAATTGTTATATATATACATACATTAGTAACTGTAATGTTTCCATATCGATAAAGCAGGAACTACTGTAATAACGACATCTGTACAATTACACTTATTACTTATTATATTGACACGCGTTCGACTGTACTAGTCAGATGTATAACGATCTTCAAGAAGTAAACTAGTTTCATAAAGTAATATCACTGTGTAGTAATTCAAATAACACGAATCGCGCCGCATTTTATAAACAACGAATTATGACAGAGTTCGACCTGTCACCTTCTACGTGGCATACGACAGCCTCGCCAAAGTATTGTTGTCGCATGAGAAGTGACTTACGACCGTTACCTAAGTGTTAACACATTGAACGCCGGTTCCGCGATAATGCAGAATTTGAAATAAATGATTGCAAATTTAGCCAATCAATCTCTGCCCCGAGGAAAGCGGGAAAGTGGCTAAAAAGAAAACAGTATGATTTCGTTTCAATTGCGTATGACAGGATGCATTTAAATTTGATATTTACTAGAAAGAATTTTGACTGGAAAACTAAAAAATGAGGTGGAACACTTACCAATATCTATATATATATAGATAGATATAACTATATATTTTCCAATATATATAGTTTAATTAATTGGCATCAATCACTAATCCCTTATTGTTTATGTAAAAATATAATAACAAAAGTAACTTCAAATAGGAAATAGCATGTCTTAGTTATAAGTAGACTGCGGATGTTTATGCAAATTTCGAGTTTCACAAATGCAGGTGAGACAGGCAAACCTATCTAGGGATTTATTGCACTTAATAAATATTACAACACATACCATACTTTGGATATTTTAGATATATTTTTATATTATGTTCTTTTTGTATATTTTAGCCGAATTTAATTTGTTATAAATGCATAAAAATCCGCAGTCTAGTTATAAGTCATGTCTTGGCATAAAACTACGCAATCTCTACAAATAACAAGTGTTCCGTTTAAGTGAATATGTCACATGAGAAAGGATTAAGGTTAAGTAGGCACTAAAAGCACTAACTCGTTACGCGCATATACATAAGCACACATATAAATAAAACTCATCATCGTACATCAGATTGTCCCTCGCCTTCAAAAGTATCCCAAAATCAAGGCTTCGTCACAGTATGCAGTTACACCAAACCAATTCCTGATCAGAAAAGAGAGAGAGGAGCGAAGAGAGAGACTAAAATACCTTTGAACAAGGATAGCAGCAATAATCTTACCCCGAGTAACGCCACAAGGGAAGCATTTGAAGACGAATGGAGGCGGATTTCGTAGTAGAGGGCAGAACGTACGATCATTCGAAAGGGGATATATACAGTTTTCTGCTCTCCCTCCACGAGAGGGAAGTTCTCGAAGCGCACCCCACGGCGAAAAGGGTTTCTAGCTCCTGGTGATTGGTGTAAGTTAGCCCTCTGGGCAGAGAAAAGGAGCCTGGCGGGCGCATGCGCCAGCTACGGGGACCCCCCTTTGCTTTAGGGTTAGCCACGGTCCTCCCTGCGGCCAACAGCCCAGGATGACACGCCCCAGGCTACCAGATCAATAAGATCCCTTATACCTACCAAACTACCTACTATCTACTACCTACAACCTCTTTGGTTACGCCCTATGACGTACGATGATTTAAATTTTCCTATGCTAGCTACGTGCACGAGGTTGCTGTTGAAACCTCCTTGTTGTCTTAAAAGAGAAATTGCGGAGGGGTGGGAAGCGGAGATCGGAGGCGAAGGGAGAAAGCAAATGGGTTTGGACGAGTTCTTTTTCACTGCTGGATCAGACTTATTTCATGAACAGATACAAAGAGCAGAGAGAGAGAGAGAGAGAGAGACCTTTGAATGGCACGAGATTGTGTTGCTTACATTAGCCCAGTTTGCGAGTTTTCAAAAGGATTGCAGATGTGCGAAAACGTTACGTTTTATGGTGGTCCCTGAGTGTTCTTTAGAATAGCATTGTTAGAGATGGTGGTATGATGATTAGAAGTTTGTAAATAGTTAGATGACGAGGAAAAGGGGAGTGGGGAGGAAAGTAGTAGTATCACGGATAATTTAAACTTTGTACTTCTTTAATGAATATCGCTTACTTTTGTAAATTGTGAGATATTTTACTCTAGTTTAATATTTGAGCAATGCTTACCAATCACCCATTTTTATTATTGAAACGTAACAATGAGAATTTGGAATGTGTTGAATTGTTTAACAGACAAACTGGCAGCACTGAAAGAAGAATAGTCGCATTATACATTTTTTCGTAATTCAATATGTTTGTGAATTCCTGTAATGCGACTTCATCGTAAAACGTTAAACTATAATTACTTACTTATTCTTTTTTTCATAATATTTTTAACAAGAATTTTAAAGTATATCCTAGTTCAAGCACACAGATTAAATACCAAGTAATATCCTGTGAAGTATCAGAAAGTATGTTACGAAAGTTTGCCGGTATTTTATAACACAAGGAAGTAGATAACAGCAAAAAAAAAGAATCGGTACGTACGACTTAATATCTATTCCCATCGCAGAACAAATTTTGTCACAGTGACGTGTAAAGTATCGAGAAGCTAATTGCTGTCGTTAAAAGATAAAAGAATGCAAAAAATGGAGGTTTCAGGGTGTGGGGTCGGAAAGTAGGGGAAGGGGAAAGGCAAGCGTAAAAGGATGAGAGTAGGTTTTCGAAGGATGACCGCATCTCGTTAAAAGGCCTCCTTCCAATTTCGCCAGCTCGATCTGAAATTTTCTTGTAAGCTCGCGTGCACGCCCTCGGCTGTCACGATTCGCGGCTAACTGCCGCGCTCATACAACCGATTCAGGAATTCCTCCTAAAGGTAATTTCATGCGAGGAATTCCTCCTTCGCTGATGCATGTGTTCACACATGCACATGCCGACCAGTGAAATTCTATTCGTTTGTAGGAGGATTTTAATTCGGACAACTTGAAATCTATTTCATGAATTTTCGGGGAATAAGTCAAAGTTAGCATGAAGTTAGAAATCACGGGGAGACTCGAATGTTATATCTATAATAAATAACAAGCTATTGCTTGAAATCCATTTTATAATGAATTCATTTTTAATAGGCATATATTTACTTTGAAGGAAGAAGATGTTGGCAAAGTAGCGTGAACCCGTTGCCCTACGATTTTTTTTCTGATTGAATGAGCAACAACTCAGAATTAAGTGGGAAAATAAAAAATTGTCACTAATTTCTGGTATAACGTATAACTTAACACAATACTATCAGTATAGAAATAATTTTGTCTTATTCTGATCGACTAATATTTTCCTTTTAATAATTTTTGGAAAACTTCAAAATTTCCTATTCCGTTCATCGTGTCACGAGTGTCACACGTCATTGTAGGACAAGGGGTTATCACTGAAACTATATAACAATGTGGTCAAAATGACCGGTTCTTCATTTTTCTAAAGATTTCCTAATTTCGAAGTGATGCAGTAAATATTTCATTTCAATCTTATAAATCTTAAATTACTTAATACTTAGATCATTTTGTTCACTTCTGGAACTTTCTTTTTCGAAATCACTTATTCAATATATATATAAATATAACAGATATAACGCCGGTAGTTATAGTATTAATTTTTTGTTATACTTCTTTGGAAAATTTATTAACAATTTTGTCATCGATTTTCGAAGATGTAGCGTTGAAAGCATATAATGAATTTGTGAATAGACAGAATAATGTAATCGAATATAAATATGTAGGTACAGATAATTATAGCAAGGAGAACAATAATATGCCAAATATTTCACAACAAAAAATATAATAATAACTATTAGCTAATGGCTTTTTGTTAATATTAATAAACTTTATAGTTAACAAAGTGAAAAAGAAATATCTGGGATGTAATAATAGTGTCGCCGTGCAGCGTAACAAATTAATTTGGTGTTTATGAAAATATCAATTATATTTATACTGCCCAGCTGATCTCACAGATCATGGACAATTCTTTGATATATTATTATTAACAAACGTAACTGTAGCAATCGATATTATATAGAGCAGAGACAGTTTCGCAACACATAATTCTTAACAATAGTTATTGTTAAAAGGCATACTCTGTAATAGATTCCTATCTAGGTTATCTTAAAAGACTAAGGTTTCTCTTTAGTAAATACCTACCAATTTTGTATTGTTTTGCTAAATTTGTAGTTTCATACGATTCAAGAAACCTTGCCATAGTAGAATTTGTACTGTACATACCTATATATGTACCTATTCTACTTTATTTTTCATGAGCTTTTGAAACAATATTTTAATCTTTTGTATTAAAGTACAAAGTCTATCCGGAACAAAGTTGTGTAACACAACACGGCAGGACTTGATGCCTTTTTAGATTGGGAAAATACAAATTTTTAAATAAAACTGCATTGTTCAAGGGTTCCTTTTCAAGAAAATTCAAAAATTCTCGTGCTAAAAATATAATTACAGAAATGTGTGCAAATCTAAAGATCACTCGTAACTGTTAAGTAGAAACTTCTTTTTGTATCTATACCAAAAAACATCGGTAACAGCATTACGATATGTAAAACACCATTAAAATATGTATTTTATACATTAGCACATTTCAATAACGTTTTAAAGGACGAATAATCATCTTAAATTTCTGAATGACATTTCCTTGTACATTTTCAATTTGTAATCTCATCCGGTAGCAATGCTCAACAATTTCACTTTATTCGAGTCAATTTTTCAAATCATCTTTCATCGTATTCCTTCTAAATAGGTATCTATACAAATTTCTTCTGTTTCTCCTGTATCCTATTAAAAATGATTGGAATCCTTTATTCGTTCATTTTTATTTATCATTCGAACCATTGCATCAAATACTTGCTTTAAACATTGTGTAAAAATAAATCCATTGCCAGCATAGAGGATGTAATAAAATCAAGAAGTAAAATCTTATGAGCCGATCGAAAGAATTTCATTCATTCGTTCATTGTGTAGGCGATCAGAAATCTGCTTTCGGGGTTGCCCTCAGGTTAAATAGGGTCATCGACCAGGATGGTAGGACTATATAGTCACTTTTAGTGTTTAGCATAGTCAGCAAAGATCTATACTGTGTACGTCTACGATCAATTATACTTTATGAAGGTTATACAAAATTACAATTATTCTATCTTTTTGCAATCAAATACCAGTACTCAGATATTAATACTTTTCAAGCATTCAATTGACACATTTCATTCAATAATTGTTTATGTTATTCTCAAAACCCAATTAATCAATTTACATTAGGTTTATATCAAAATTCAAATTATTATAAGCAATACCAATAATTGCCATCACTTAACTCTTCCTACAGATTGCAAAACAATAATGATACGCACAAACACAAAATTTCATGGATTAAATCACATTCCAAATTATCACAGGAACCACGTTATTAGCAGACTATCTATATAATGTGCGCAGAAACTTATGACTCAAGTATCACAGCACGGAGCGAAAATTACATCACAAATCAGATTCTATTAAACTATCATGTTTTACATGAACCTTTCCAATCTCGAAATCCACCCAGATCACTTCGTAGTTCACTTCGGGGGGTGGGGGAGGTAGCGAGGGAGGAGCATCTAAGTACTCATCCTTTATTGAAGAAATAAAACCATGGCATTATTCAAACCTCTATCCCCATCAAGAACCAACGGATCGGAATCGGACCCAAGAACAACCAATCAGACTCCACCTAAGCCTCCCGACCTTTCTCGTCGGTCCCAACTTAACGATACGCGATTGGATACATGCCTAAAGCGTTCGACCAATCAGGAGACGCTGAAAAACGAGCGGGGCCTCATAGTCCCGCCCATTTTCCAAGCGAGGTGATTCTGTGGTGCGTCTATCTGGTAGCTAAGGCCCCGCGGGCGCAGTAACCCTCGAGTCTTCCTGCGTGTACGACGGTTTAAGGCGAATACCCATACACAGAAGTTGCGATATCGTGAAAAACAGTCCCTATCCGGATAAATCGATCTACCTCACTGCCACCTCTCGGTTGGCCGATTTTGCAATTGTCTCGGCAAAGGCTAAGAAAAGGGTGTTTGTGAAGTTTTAATGGTCAAAATCAAAATCGGAGTGTTACGTATTGATTGATCGAGAGTTGTGTCGAGTGTTACACCGTGTTGCTTTTATTGTTGGAACCTAAGTGCCGTGGCAAGTTTGAAAAGATTTCCAGAGAACCATCGGACTTGGAAACGTTTGATGAGAAAGAAGGTGGACCGTTTTCATAGATATTTAATGTGGTGAAGTGTTTGCAAAATAAGAGATTAGGATGGACTTGGATGTGTGACGGAGATTAATATTGGACTGTTTTTGAAATTTGCTCCTAAGTGCTTATTGTTTGGAAGGGTTTATACCAAGAGGAAACCGAATGCCGAATTTAGAGTACTACAATACTGCCAGAATGCATCAAATGGTAAACTCTTTTCAAGATACAACGTTTAAAAATTGTTTTCGTATTACACGTTTTTTAATTATCTCCTTTTACAGTACTATTTTCCTTCAGAGTACTAATTTATTGGTGATTTTCTGTGAATTAAAATTTTGGAAGTTGTTTCAAATACGAGCGTTTTGGATGTTCAGGAGATATAATTTCGACAGGCAGCTTCTTTTCGTATCATTGAAATAATATTACTGGTTTGCACTGAAATATAATATCTAATACTGGCATCATTCAAATATACTATCGATAATATTATCTGTCTACTTAAACAGTAGATAGGAATTGTAGGAACAAGTGATTAATGTAAATCAAATATTCGTTAACAATATCCAACATACTTTCATAAATTTTATATGTAAATATACACATAATTCAATTACCAACTCGTCAAATAAGTATCTAATACTAAATGTTAACCCGACATGTATTTTTTAAACTCAACTCAAAATGTGTGTGCTCACAATTTCTTCCCTTCTAATATTTTATAGTAACACAATTTACTACAAACAAATTGTTGAAACAACAATTCAATACGAGTACTTTCACATTTTCCATTCAGCATTTCTATCTTTGTATCGAATAAGAGTCCAGCAGTTCTTATAAATTCTGTTACACTAAATTCATGTGCCAAAATCTGACATTTTGACACTTACATACCTGTCTGTTAATAGGCATTTAGTAATAAAGATCTTTCCACAGTTGCTGATAGTTTTTGCAAAAATTTTCAAGGAATTTGTTTACTGCAGGATGTCGAATAATTTCAATTCATAATAAAACGTGCTTGGAAATTGAGATAAGTGTAAAATACTTGATAGTTTCATAAATAATAGAATTTATCGGGCTTGGGAAATTTAGGTAGGTACATTCTTACATATTTATGTAACTTTCAAAACATACTCATTATTAAAAATGAATGACGTAACTACAACATTGTCTTCATGTTTCATTTAAATAACAATCATTTGTTTGCATTTAATGTTACTTGGAAGTATCGAAATATGTACAAACGTCATTGTTACTGTTCCTTTCTTGTTCGTTCAGATATTGATACAGGTAGCATAATTTATTCGAATATCATTCGAAATTGGAATACTTAAATTTCGATTACCTATTTTAATTGAATTTATGAAAATATATATATTTCAATAGACCTATAACTTGAATTATTTTCTAATAATGTACTATATAAAATAAATCATTGTTTTAGTTTTGTCGTCGGTGGCTAGGTGCCTATTAAACAATATATCTAGGTATATACTCGAGATTTAACACAAGAAATTGATAGAAGTAGATGCTTATGCATATAAACACAAAGCATATCTGTAGGTATATATAACATGTAACAAAAAAATAATGTATTGATGTTGTCCTACACCTCTGAATTGATAGGTATTTGCAAACTGAACATCCGTAAAATCCGGGAAAGGATGAAAAATTAAGATCAAGTTTTTTTTATTGGTTGATCGTATGTATTTATCGCATTCTTACAAATTAATGTACCTACCATTCGTCTCGCAGCCCGAAGGTACATCTAATGATACAGATAAATATATCAGTTTTATAGAATAGAAGTTCATAAAATTGTGCCGTAAATCATTGAGAGTTCTCTTGGGGAATTCTGTAAATACAGATGCTCTTTGTAATTACAGGTTATAACAGCGACTCGTAAAACTGCTACTGTGAAATTATTTGTACCTTGGAATATACCTGCTAAGCACATTGTTGTTGAATCGTCAGTAATTTAGCCCAGATATTACTATCATTTTAAAAGGCATCTGAATAATTATAATAATAAAAGGTGTCCTTTTATAACAAGACACCTTCTAGCAATAAGTCACAAATGGAAAATCAAAGTATACCACTTGAGTTCTTCTTTGCTGATATTTCATTAAATAGCATCCAATTTTCTTGTGAATTAAAAACTTTGAAAAAATAAGAGTCGCAGTAACATCTACTAACTATTCTGCAATGTTATATAAAGTATTGCAACAATAGCTCGAGGAAGTTAACTGCACATTATATTCCCTCAGTACGAAAATTCTCTTTTGCGAACTTATTAACACTTCACATTCACTGTAGAACTTAACGAGGACTTTGAACAGTGTTGGTGATCGGTTAAAAGCTAAACGAACGTAAACATCGGGAAAAAAAACTTATTACACCAGCTTTTTAAGTAATGATGAGTGTTTTTTACAAATTCCGCCGCTATTGAAACGTGTTTATAGTTGAGACTGAAAATGGCTTATGACCGTATGACGTTGTTAAATGAAAGGTATTATTTTAAAAGAAATCTCGTTACACTTTTAAAGCCATACATTTTATGAAATTTTGTAAGATTACACAGTGAACGAAGCACAGAAAGCAGTATACGTACTCCATTTTTTCTGAAATTTCCACAGAGGAAGAAGTCTACCCTTCAAATTATTAGACTGCCGCTTCCACTTTTTCACAGATTGTTCTTAAGGTACAATGAATGGAAAAGAGCGCCCAAGACACAAAAATGGCAGTTTAAGTTCTAAAAATACTGATTTGAAAAAAACTTTTAAAAACCATGATCAAATAATTGTTACGATCAGCTTTCTTTTCTAACGTTACTAAGGAAATTTTGTAGATCTTAAGATACAATCAAATTTTTATTTTGCACGTTTTGCATCTTTTCTAACATAGTTTTATCGGAATTTGAGGACTGTCCGTGAAATAATGAATTTTTTTTAAAGAAAAGATTTCCAAATTAAAACGGGAATGTCAGAAATAAGGTGTGCCATTATTTTTATCTTGGATCATTCTAAATAATAAAATCGTACAATATAGTATTTCATTAAAGTCGTTGTGTTCAGATTTTTTATTCAGGTTTGGATTTATTTTTTATAAAAATAGCAGTGACACCATAAATATTACGCTCGAACATTCAGAATTAGAACAGGTAACATATACTGGCATATACCATTCATCTATAAAACCTATCAAATTACACAAAATTATTCGACTGGTTGTAAAGGTCGGAAAGCTGCTAAAATCCATAGCTCTTCAACCTAATTAAAACAATGAAATTGTACCTTATATAATTTTGGTTTTATGTTAAAATTAATATTCATAGCATAATATTTAATTACTTGGTTGTTTATGGCTCTTTGTAAAATTCACCACACAAATTTATGGAAAAATGTCTATGCGCTAATAGATATGCGAATAAAATTCTGTTACACCAAGACTTGTCAAATTAAACAGAACAAGAATACTTCAATTAAAATATGCTTCTCAACATGTCTCATTTTTTATAATTACTATTAACACAAAATAAACAATTTGAATAAATACTTTGTGCATCTAAGGGTAGGTTATTTTTTGTATCACAAGTAGCTGGGGTCCATAAGAATTCGAATATATGTTAAGCAATGGAGATGTGGTGACAATTGTATTCGAATTACCGCTGTGAAGTTATACGAATAAACTTAAGTATTCATATACCTAGTGTTGATATGATGATATGATAAGATGTTTATTTATTATAGTACTTAATGCTGTTTGCTCAGTACAATCTTTAGTTTACAATCTTCCATATTTCTTATTTGTTTCTATGTATTCATATTACATGTAAGATGGAATATTTTATTAGAACATAAAGATTAAACTATTAGAACAATAAATACAATACAAATTAGATCAACTCGGACACACAATCGACTTCTTCACACCACTGCTCAATCACGACTCTATATTTACCAAAAGTTACCACCGTTTGTTCCAATTGCCACGCAACGCAACGTCACTGCTTGCTGCGAATATCCCAATCCTACATTACATACACATATTCAGTGTAAGATTATTAATGCTACATAGGTCAGCTTGTCTATCACGTGCGATCAAATATCCAAATTTCAGTTTATGAGTATTAAATTATATTGCACTAGCTGAAAGCCCCCGTGCTTCGTTACGGTCAAATCAAAACTAAAAAAAAAAACCCTTGAAATTTCGAATTTTGAAAAATCCTTTCTTAGTGGATGCTTATACACTAAAAGGAATGCTCATGCAAAATTTCAAGTTTCCAGGTCAAATAGTTTCGGTTCTGCGTGGATGAGTTTGGCCCATACTTTAACCCTCAAAAACCACCCTTAAAATTTCGAATTTTTCAAAACCCTTTCTTAGTGAGCACCTACGACCCAAGGCAAGAGTATGTTCCAAATTTCATTGTAATCCGTTCTGTGGTTTTTGAGATTTCGTGATGAGTGGATGAATGAGTCAGTCAGTCAGTCAGTGGTGTTTGAGCTTTATATAATAGATTAATTTATAGAATCGTGCAGTTATTTCTTGAAGGAATCGTATTAAATTCACATGATTCTACAGTGTTTAACCCTCTAGATATCCTTTGTTTATTATCATCTTGAATAATTCGTATCATTCTTATTGTTAACCGCTGTTCCTTCTCTTACCGTGGCTTCACTCTTTCGTTCTTCTCATATATAACAGTTTCAAACAGTCTATAACAGTTCCTCCAATATCTGCTTCTTCACGTATCATATCTTTTCGCACTGCCATCATACCTATAACTCAAAACTTCAAAAAACATAATTCTGTCAATAATTATATTTGATAAAAACTAGCTTAAAAACTCAAATTCTAAAAGATCCTCCTCTACTTAGGTGACATCTTGTAAGTTCTCAAACCTATGAGTTGTAATCGATAAAGGAATATAGTTACATTTTCACGTTCCTTCATTTAGAGATATTAAAAAAAAAATGTTCCTAAAGGTATTTTACCTATAAGATGCCCGATTGAAAAACATTTCACAGATATAATACAACTCACAACAAATAATATTGTTGGCATCCAAATAACAAACATCATTGTACCTTGTCCTTCTTCCTTTGCATTCTTCCACGTGTGATAGAAAAAAGTATCCAAGTAAGTATTACATGTAGATACCGAGATAAGATCAGTTTGACTCGGTATCATTCGGATTTCATTCAAACACTTCTCAGATATTGAACCAACTTAAATAGCAAAGCACACATCACATTTGATACCAGCTGTAACGTATTCACATACCATCCCCGCGTATATATCTACGTCGAGATTCCGCCCACATGGTTATGACGTGAATTCTTCAACACCGAAATGGCCTCGAAAACGTTTCGTCTCAAAGGTCAACCAGGGTCCCTCTTGGAGAGAACACTCGTATATACCCAGTACTCGCCTGGCAGTTCTGCCGTTTGAATGGCTAGTTAGCGCGAAGATTGCTTTTCTTCGCATTATTGGGGCCTGTTCTTCTTCTTCTTCTTTTTCGGGACCGGTGTTATTGGGATCACCCCAAACACGCGGCAGTAAAATCAGCTAAGCTAGCTGTTATTTATTGCTCGCGGTGGCACAGGTGAAAAAGAGCCCCCCTTTTACTCTTCATCTCTTCTTTCCTTCTCTGCAAATTCGATCTTCCTTTTTCCGTTCCTTCTTGGTGATTTTTGTTTTTAGATTTTTCGCGGCTACGATTCTGCTAGAGATCGATTGATAAGGCGCAAAGTTTCGTTTATTTAATCGCTACTTGCCTAGTTTCATCCCTTTCTCGTTAACAGAACAGATTCCCTTACTTTCGTTTTTTCTTTTGCTGATGTTCTGTTTCTGTCTTTAGCACTTTAACTGGAACATAAAATCTCTCTTCCCCCAAGAACCTGACGTAGAAACCATAAATTCAAACATCACCACCTTAAGAATCGAATATCAAAACGTTATTGTGCTTCACCTAAAAGGAGTTACGTAGGGAATAATGCAAAATAAAGTACTCAAAAAGAACTTTAACTGTTATGACTCTATAAGACAACATATCACTAGATTTATACATATATGAACATTTTCTAAAATTCCTACGCAATTTATCTAAATTTCCTTTCTAATAATTGTGCCAAAAAACTGCGAACAAATATAATGGTATGATGTAGCAACTTAAAATTCAGGTTAATGTTTTTAAAGTCAAAATTTGACAATCTGCGATGAAACTTCTTTCAAGACTTAGTACTCGTATCCTCAGTTTAAAAGTATTAAATTATTGGTAAAACGAAAGGAAATGTTTGTTTTTTTCACGTGTCTTGTAGGATATTTCGTATATGATTCATTAAAAAATTGTTAAAACCCGCTGCGCATAGTCAGAAAGAATAAATATTATGTATTATTTTTGCAAATAAATTAGTCTACATTTGAAAAAGAAAAACATTTCCATTCACTTCACCTAATATAGTTAATTACAATTAATTATGATTCTGTAACAAAGACTAATGCAAAGATCTTCCTTCTACAATGAAAGAGTGAGTAAATATCAAGTTTCCAAACAACCCCCAACGCGGATCTCGCAGTAGTACCTATATAATAACTGACCAAATTCCGGTAGTGGCTATCCCTACGAACGGTAGCCTCTAATCAACCTAATTTTGGGTTTCTCTGGCCTCAATGTGGCCCAACATTGGAATTATTCAGTAATTGTAATGGATCGGAATGTTGCGTCGTTGATTCTTTAGAGTAGTCTCGAACTCTTTGCCGGAATTCTCCCCTTCCTCGCTACCTCAGCCGACCAATTTCGGTCTTACGCATTCCATTCTTCCTTTTGTTCCTACTGCATTATCGTCGGCCCAGAGTAACGTTGATTCCTCTTTCAGATCTTGTAATCCTGCTATTCGCGACTCGATATTCGATAAATTGTATTCCTTTTGTTTTGAAACTCTTGGGATAAACTTCTCTTCTGGTTTTCCCTTATACATCCTCCGTTTCTGGGATTTTAACTTGTACTACTACTCGCACAAAGTATGAATCAGAATAGAGTTAAATAAATAGTTAAATCGTAGCAATAGGAAAAACTTGCGAAAATTTGCATGTCAAATAATAGAATTTTGGATTATGTATCGAATTATATGAGATAAAATAAGCTATGTAGAGAAGAGCCAGTGAGAGAGATATATTCTGTATAATTTATACGGAGTGATTCAGTGAGATACTTGAAATACTGAAGAATGTTTCCGTACATTGGAAATTTAAGAGCACCCATTAGGGGCGCACATTTTTGATCTGTCATTACCTTCGTAAAAACAAAGAATGTGTTTCTTTGTGTCACTAGAAAATTTTACGAAACATTATTGAAGTAGTAACAAATTTACCAAACATGTTAAATATAAACATACATCTATTTCTTGATAAGAGGAGCATGGTAATTTCCTATATCATATATCCAATCCCTTGCCCCACGATTTCCCTTCTGAAAGTATATGCCATAGTTAAAAGTAGATTTGTGGAAAGATAAAATTACCAGTGGTTTCTTCTATATCAAAAACTTAACCCTCTATAGGCCGAATTTTCTGTGGCATTTCAAGATCAGTTCTACGATAGTTCATCGAAAAGTGATAAAAATACTACTGTAAGTAATAGATTTAACTTGGCTTTGAAACATTGAGTTGTAAAGAATTTCATGATTTTTAAGAACTAAATTATAATAGGTGGGACAGTTAAAAAATTGACTTTAAAGAATAAAAGCTTAAATTTGTCTTGTGTTACTTCAAAGTTACAAGGGCTCATAGAGGGTTAATATGGAAGCAATAAAAGTGATATTGAAATAAAACTGATAATATGAAAGCAATTCTATGGTACCGCGTATTGTTAATTTTTTCAACTAAAGAACTTTTGAAAAATCTATTATTTTTTTCCAATTTCTACATTACGACTCCTGCTGATTATTGTAGGACACGGGGTTAAATGAACTGTTGGCAATTGGAAAAGTTAACGTCTCTGTATTGACTGCACTAACATTTTTTTTATTTGTAACGATTAGCTATTTTCACACATTCAAGCTTTCTGTGCGTTAGATTTCCAAGATTAATTTCAATCACTTATATGAACGATGCTTTATTGCGAGTGTGGCGACAATTTCACTGCAATATTGAATATCGATAAGGCAGCCCATGAACGATGTTCTCTTTCAGGCGTCTATGGCCGATTAATTGCGCCCAGAGCGTTCGTAAATCGGCTGTCTAAATTGCATTACTATACGCCACTTTTACCAGGCTAATTTAGCTTTAAACACCTGCATTAAAATTTCATTAGAATCGATGACTTTCTGAAAAGGAAATACCTAACTATTCTTTTCTTGTTACATATATAATATTTTGACATGTCCTTTCAATCAGATAATATAGGTTTTTGATAAGAATTTATCGACACTTGATTTTCTAATATTGAAGCCACGAATATTTACAAAAGTAAGTACACTTTGATTACGATAGATTTCATAATGTTCATTATTTTCTGAGAACATTAATGGGTCTTCCTTCCACGAAATCGAGAAAATTGTATGAAAATTATTATTAAAACTGTTTGCATACTATTTCCTGAATAATTTATAGTATTATAATCCAATAACGAACATTATTGTTGAAAGAAATCCTAATGCATTACTTTCGCTGCTCTTTCTCTTAGTAGCCTCTTAAGCCTTCTGAAAAATGTATTCACCATGTTTTAATTTCACAAAAATAGTCACATAGAAAATGTACGTAAAAAATTACCCTAGAAGAACTTGCCGATTATGAGTTAACAACACTAACTTTTAGATTGTGAAACAGCAAATAATATATTAAATAGTAAACTTTTCCCCTGTGCTTTACTAAAAGGACTTTGCGGTTTATCGATAATGCAAAGGAGGAAGGTTGCAATGTTCACTAAACTTGAAAGTAACTCGGAAAATAATACAGCAATCCTCGTTAACTCAATTTAACAGCATGTCGTTACTCTGATGAGCACGAAAAAAAGTCAACGTAGGTACACAGAATTCGGGGTCGTTAACGGACGTCTAGAGAAATGAGATTGGGCGAGGGTCTGTGTTATTGCGCTATCTTGTACAGTTGTCCTTCCGTGATGGCGGCAATATCTATAAAAAATGATAACGCTTATAATTACTAATCTAAAACTCTCCCCGTTTGCTAATTACAGAACCGAGTTAACGATCATAAGTAGTTGCTGTAGAAATCGTGAATGTTTTAAACCGCGTTTAGACTGACAATGGAAGAACAAAATATATGTGAAAGAATTTAAGCGAAAAGCTTCATCTTGATGAAAAATTTTTCAACACACCATTATATTAATAATAACGATATTAATATTAAGAACATTCAACAGTCTTCGAGGTTTAATTATCTTTAATCATTCGATTTATTTGTAATTCTATGCAAAACTGGCGAAATAAACTTCGCGATTTACCGGAAAAGAATGTTGTTCTTTTTTAATAAAAGATGTGAATATTTATAAGAATTTAATATACAAATATTAATCTAAAATATAATTACCACGGATTAATATTATTTTTCTCCATTGATGTGGCAAAGTTCCAATACCTTGCTCATATAATTTACTGGGCTTTGATTCAAAATAGTCTTTTCTTCACATCGTGATGTGTTCGAAAAAAACGGCATTCTTATCCAATACCGCTAATACTTTTCAAATGTCCCTTTATGGATTTGCTTCTAGCATCCGCTTTAATTTCCCGTTTTTCATGCTTTAGAAACAAAAATGTAATACATTATCTTGCATTACATTTTCTCAAAATTTTGATGTTCCTCCGCCATCATGAATTTTATATTACCTAGGTAAAGCGAAAAGAAATGTCGTTTCTGTTTCACAATGCGAAACAGTATATTGACAAAAAAGATGCCATGTTTTGTAAACCCTCATAAACATGGAGGTCCTCATCTATGGGGCATGTGACATTTTGAGCCTGACCGTGAAGATTTCAGTAGCATTAGGCGGCGTGTCTGACGAAATACTTCTCTTTCAACCAAATACATTGTTCCGCGCGACCACTTTTGAACACAGCACGATAGTTTGAAATTTTACATCATCGAATACCTTCTTATTTCACCGCTATTGCTCTTTAAAAAGTTACTGGGTCAATGTTGTCACTCTTTGAGTCTTTGCAACTATTATAGCTTAGAGAATAGACAATATACACTTTGCTTACAATGTTAAAGGAAATACTAAAGGGCATACTAAATAGTGCGGAT
The DNA here is from genome assembly GCA_910591515.1 of Cerceris rybyensis. Lineage (NCBI taxonomy): Eukaryota > Metazoa > Arthropoda > Insecta > Hymenoptera > Crabronidae > Cerceris > Cerceris rybyensis. The sequence goes on along the minus strand of OU342789.1, from coordinate 19,798,500 downwards.
AAGAAAACAATGAAACAACTTTGAAACACTACAAAATCCTCCTACTATATCACTAACAATAAGGCTATCACATCACTGGTAACTCACTATGTTTGACACATAATACACTTTAAAGGAACAACGCTAAATACAGTACAATGAATTATTTGGTCTCCAAATATAACAAAATCAAAAATCAGGTCGTCGAATTTGGGAAATTACTATTCTTTACTACTCTTTAATCGCCGTCACAATACACTATGGCGGAACAACGTTAATCACGGCACAATAAATTATTTTTCCTCCAAATACAATAAAATTCAGAATCAAGTCTCATCAGAATACTCGAAGCAAATACATTCACCACAAAAGTAACACTTACCCCATCATCACGTCTACACCGTACGTGTCACCTAGCCAAAATACTGCGACTTGTTCATTACCACAGCAACGTTGCGACACCCTGTCCATGGCTTCATTAGCAGATTCAACGTTGCTTACATTTTAACCCCCGATGCGATCATCTACGTAACACTGTTTTATATATTCCACGCGTAAATGCAAACATATTTAAGGACCCGCGCGTAAAGCTTGCGCATACTCAGTGCATACAATGAAACACATAGAGAAAGAGAATGCAGGATAGAAAGAAAGCAACGTAACAAGGCCGAGTAGAGAGCAAGCATACAAAAGCAGACCACGGATCCTCGCTACATCAGCGCGGCATAGCGTAGAGACGCATTATGAATATTCAAACGGGTACCCGGCATGGCTGCGTTCGAATCCATTATTCATTTCTGCTTCGGCATCGGCCCGCGTGGTGCGTTTTCCGCCGTCAAAAGAGGGGAAGAAAGTGGAAAGGGACGGAAAGGAAAGATGAGGCTTCGCTTTTCGATCTGCCTCTTTCTGTTTTCCTGTTGGGAAAATGTTGAAATTTATCGATACTTGTTAACAATAACTTCCCTTACGCTTTAGTCTAGAGATGTGTTAGATGGTAATTCAATTGAAATTTAGACGAAAATCAATTGCACCAAATGATACGTATACTTTCTTCGCTTAGACAATGCGGTCTCGGCGTTACAGATTCTTTTCGCTTTGTCTCATGATGCTATTAAGCGAGCAGAATGGAATTGTTTTTGTGCAATTTATATGTGTTAAGCAGAATACACTACGGTCAATTTTTGTTTTTTTCGCATTTGGTAATTATTTTTTCGTGGTCGTGTTTTCAATTTGACATCAATTTTTCTAAACAAAAAGAGATCATTGGTGGTATTGTCGAGAATTATTTGCAGAGGGACATGAAAAATAATTAACAAAATTTGAACTAAGCAAAGATGTGATTCTTCTCCTATTGTGCAAAAATTCTATCCAAAACTTTGTTTTTAGATTACATGCAACATCATTCGAATAATTTTCAGGTGCAACATGTTATATGAATTTAAAAAATTACTTAACTCTTTATCCAATCAAAGTAATTTGCGAAAAAGTACTTGATTAGACATTTGGATGATTGAATAACTATACTAATTCAAATTTTAATTACGTTTCGTCTTTTCCTCCCTTTCTTCCCTCTCTGTCTTCTTCTGAATCTCCCACTCCTTCTCTTTCACTTTATAGCTCTTCTTCTTCTTCTTCTTCCTCATCTTCGTCGTCTGGTTCAGCTGCTTCGTAGTATTCTTTTAGCATCTTCTTTTCATCCCTCCCGTTCTCCCGGTTTTTTTCCTGTGGTTTTATTCGCCAGCGAGAAGAATGTGCTCGGTTCAGCTTAGTAATCAGCTCGAGCGAACCGGAGGAAGGAGGATCTCTTACGCAACATCTCCGCGGTTGGATTTTTCAAATTCCTGAAGGCGTCGATGCTGCCGCGATTTTATAATGTTGACTTTCTGGAAAGGCTTTTAATGTTGATAGAACTTTTGAGACATGGATTTTACAAAGATTCGATATCTCTCTGCACAAAATATTATTGCATGAGAATATCTTTTTACACGTTTTTATATATTTCAAAAAGATGATAAAATCTCTAGAATGCTTAATATATTTAGACATTTTTCAAATAATTTATAGAAATCGTTAAACATATAGGAAATTGTCATTAAACCGTGTATTGAACTCTGTTAGGAAATTCCATATACAAGAATTTCAAATACGGGCAATCACGTCTAATTGCAGGTCTATAATATATGCGCGACTAACGTATTATTACTGTCGAAATGCGCTTTACATCGAATTGCATTCATTATGTCTGTTCGACGGGTCTAGTGAAAGAAAAAAACACGGCCGACGAGAAAAGAGAAAAAGTCAAACTGTGGTGATCTACTCATTGCTGCATCGATGCAACATAAATTGGTAGACTAGAAATCAATATTACCGGTAATTCAGTTTTACATATACCGTAAAGATGTTTCTGCCCGAGTCGAAAATTTCAGCCCAAAATCCTCCTAAATTACCAAATAACTTAGGATATTTAGGCTGAATATGGAAAAATATGTTACATATAAAAGAATGCAAATTTTAATTCCACAATCGCCCTACACTTGTTACTTTTTGCCACTTTTACCTAGTTTAGGAGCAATTTAGGCTTCATACAGCGCAAAATAATCCTCGGCATTCCATAATGAGGAGCTTTAGAATTGGATTGGAATTGGAGTGGAATGATCGAGGTCCAAAAAAATTCTCGATATACTAAAAATTAATTTGGTTTAGGAGATTTAGAATTTATATGGAATAAAATGATAATTTAATTCCAACTTGCTCCTGAAAGCCCTATTTTTAGAATATGAGTCGACAGACTTGGAACTTCTGAAATATTTTTAGGGAATGTCAGATTAAATTGGAATAAAAATTTTACCGGATCAGTCCATATAACTCCTCAAAATCATATTTACAGGACTTTGAGGCGCGTAGACACACTAGTTGAAGATTTTCAGGTTCAAAATGGTATACATAATTAAGCGGCAAATGAGAGATCAAAAGAATCTAGGATTTGAAGTTTCTTTTTAGGCTGATCTTTTCGACTCGAGTGATCTTTATAAGTGTCTACGTGAGTCATCTTCCGTTTTATAATTTGCAAAAGTATAAACTCAAGTTCATTCACATAAATTATAGAATGAATAAATATCTGAAAGTAATTCGTCTTTGAGCTAATACAAGAAATTTTGTAATTAATACTAGACAGAAATATCGAAACAATTTTATTCCTATTGAGAAATATCAGATTCTAACAGACGCAGACGTTTAGAAACATCTTATTTAACACGTTGACTGCCATGGGGACATCGGTGACCGGAGTTATTGAATTCAATAAAATTTCGTATTACCTTTCAATTCCAATTTTTATGAATTCTCTAACATATTGAATATTTAAATATTGGCATTAAGAAAATAAAGGTCTACCAAATATTTATGAATCTGAATCTTTAAAGTTTCTGCTTTATAAAGATGTGAATTTGATAGAAATAGTATCACTCTAGTAAAAATGATGAAACTACAAAATACCTTTGGTGTTCAACGTATTAAATCATTTCTTTTTAAGGCTAATAACTCAAAGTTAGATGAATTTCAAATGGTTATTATGACTATTGTATTACCATATTGCACACGGGTTGTGAAATATCTAGTTTGTCATTTTTTCATAGACACGTAGGTATCATCGACACAAAAAATTTAAAATAAATTGATTTTCCTGCTACTTTACTACAGAAATGTAACTTTGCATATTCTTATAACAAATACTCGGCGAAATAAATGCATATCGAATTTCCGAAAGAGTAAAAAATAATTGGACACATAAAATGTACCATATCTCTTGAGTGCTTAAAAATCTGCGGACCCGGCAAGCGCGTTGAAATAGCAGAGTGCCGTATGCAATATGTTAAAATCAATAAATTAATGGTAAATATTAAGAAGCAAACATTTTCAACAAAATTAGAGACAGGTACTAAGTAATTCGTTCCTCTATTTAAAATTGCTACTTAAAAAGTAACTCTGAATCTATTTATTTTCTATACTTTATTTATAAGAACGGCATTCTGCAGATTAATTATAAAGAGAAATTATTTTGACGTGAAATGTAGATAAATTTGAACTAAAATTTTTGAACGCAGATTAAGAAGTAGAATTTACGTAGAGACTTTTTTATTTTACTAAATATTATTTTTTACCAATATCGTATTTGAGATTGTTATGCATTGTTTAAGCTACATGCACTCTTTGCATTAGGATAGTTTAAACATCCCATAAATACGTAAATAGGTACCTATCCGCAGTTTAATTATGATCACAGTTTTACATTATATGCAGATTACTTATTAATAATACATTATTAATATTAATTTAGCTTATCTGTGCACAAGTAATTTTGCAGCCCCGATAAAACAAGATCTCATCCCGAATAAACGAATGTATTAAGAATTTTCTACTATACGTGGTTTACACTTAGGTTCTTTCAAAAATATTTTTATATATTGTGCGAGTAGAATCGCAAAAGATCATATAAATATGAGCTGTCATATTCGTAACGTGTAAACGCAATACCACAAGTTTTATACCAAAGGTATCGAAGTTTCGAAGATCTCACGAATTAATTTGAATGATCGTTAAAATCAAGCTTTGACGTCAAAGACAATTATACACGACTGGAAAATTCGTGCGAGAAAGATCTTGTAGAATTGCCCAACAAAGTTCCACATTTCTCAACGGAAAACCCAGAAATTCACATTTCATAGATTTTCCATTATTTCACTAAACGATGCGATCTCTAAACGGTAGATTGATTTGACACATTTAAATATCATACTATGTAAATGTTCGCCTGCTGTACAACTAAAACAATGTTTTTATAGATTTTCTATATGTAACTTTTTATTTAGATAACTTTTGTTACTCAATTCTGCTCGAAGAAAGTGGTACCATGCTCTGACCGAAAAAAGCGATATGTTGACTTAACAACTTGAAACTAATTGACGAAACCTAGTTGTATTTTTACGAAGTGATCAAATTCCAATTCGATCACTAACTAAGTGTTTCGCATTGTTCTAGGTAAGTTGTGACCGGAGAACCGCGCTGTACGTTTGGATAGTATTTCGCCGGTAGTGCTCAGAATGACGTTCAGATGCATGCCGGCCTTTCAGAGTCTAGGAGCCGGTGACTGCGGTGCATCTTGGGTGAGTGCGTTGCGATTATGTAACTCTCGGTTACTGCAATCAGAATTCTGCAAAACGTGACACGTGGCACGGATTCACGGATGCTTGTTGACCTTTCTTTGCGAGATTTCGCGAAAAGATCGACGTTCACTATTCATACGTTTTTCTCCTGAAACTGTCGGAAAATAACGTATACGTTCTACAGTGAATGCATTAATTCTAATGGAGTTTGAGATGGAGCAGGCATTATAATTTTTGCGTCTGACAAAATAGCTTAACTCTTCAAGGCAACAGATTTCAGCAAATAAAATGACCTACGTTGCACAGACATTTCTTTTTTTCAAATTGTACCAAGTTGCTTTGTTTCTATTAACAAAGTTATTAAATAATATAATTTTTTGAGGTGAGAGAAGAATGTCCCACTATGCATCTTTACACATCAAAGAGATGGGATACTTTTAAATCGAATTTATGGTAGGCTAAATCATTGAGCACAACGAACTCGAGCCGGTATAAAATAAATGTAGCTTAATGTCCATTTCCGTGCAATTATTAGAAAAATAACGATCTTCTAAGTTTCGGAAATTCAAAGCATCACTGAATTCAATGGAAGCCAACAAAATTGAACGCGTTATAATTTGCATGAGTACACCTTTGTTTGAACCTGTACGGAAAGAAGTGAAAAGGTGAAAAAACATACAGCTTTTGTAACAGGCGTAAATAAATTAATAGGGTACATGGAAAGGGAGCAAGATCCCTCCGAAAAGTTTACCAGCAAACTCAATTGTGCATTCAACGAATTTAACGGGGCAACTGTGATTAATGATCTGCTGATATAATGCAGCGTTAGAGAAAGCTCGATTAAAAATATAACACTCTTTTTGTGTGATATTATTATTTGCTTTTTCCCCGCAAGAGTTGGCAATAAAACAAGTATTGTGGTACACAATTTTGCTAAACAATAAGCAGCAACAATTCTCTTATTTCAGTCGACTATACTTTAATATTGTTGGTAAAGTCATTTGTAATCAAACAAACGAGCCAGCTTTTGAAAGATTTGAGCTATTCAAAATAGATTGCACTCAATATTAACTTTTAATCCAGTCTATCGATTTTTTCATACAGTATGTGTTATATAGCCTGTTTTATCGCAATTATTAAGTTTCAAATTTTACGAGGTCATTAACATTGAAATGACTTTTTAAAAAATTCATCATATTTCATCTTCAGCGGTATGAGGTCTCAGGTGTAACATCCCCATTTTTTCTCCACAACCCTTAAATCACGTCTGACACATTTCACACCGCCAATAAATCAAATTGGTAGCATTCAATTTTATTTAAAAAGTGGTTGATATTTATACGGTTCCTTCATGGCTAAAGTGAAATATGCAAACCAGAGAAGTTAAGAAAGAATTTGTTGTGGAGAATCTAGGAAAACCATTAGAATGCGAAGAATGAATACTTATTATATCTTTTATAGTATAAGAGCAAATAAGTAAGACTGCTATAGAAGCGTGAAAAAGAGTAATTCTAATTTTTTAATGTAGTGTCACGTTCATTTTTACAAGAGTTATAAGTCGTTATGCGTGAGAGCGGAACAAGTCCCTTTATTCTGATGTTATTCTCATGCTAAAACTACATTCACTTTTCCATTTGCAATGCGAAAAGACGATACCTTTGCTTATTTAAAACTAACGAGGGAACATACCGAACCCGTACACGCCGATTTTGATGAAAATTATGTGGTAGATACATCTCGAAGAAATATTTGACACGTGTTTTTTTATATCTGCTGTCGTCCACATTGAAGGGATGATATTAGCCCTCAAAGATTGGGGTCGAAAACAGTTTTTTTTAATCTCTGCAATTAAAGGGCGTAGGCAAAAAACCTTTTTTCAAATTGTGCGTCTCGAAATTACGAATCCATCGATATAAACAATAATTGCAAAAAATCATTTGTTAAAACAATATACTAAAATTTACAATATACACATATAAATTTACACGAGAAAAGGACAACATTTAGTACGAAAAACTAACGAAAAGTTAACAAAAATTTCGAACTTTTAGTATATTGTTTAAACAAATGATTTTTTGCAATTATTGTGTATATCGATGGATTCGTAATTTCGAGACACACAATTGCGGAGATATTTAAAAAAAAACTGTTTTCAACCCCAAACTTTGAGGGCTAATATCACCCCTTCAATGTGGACGACAGCAGATATAAAAAAACACGTGTCAAATATTTTTTCGAGATCTATCTACCACATAATTTTTATAAAAATCGGCGTGTACGGTTTCGGTATGTTTCCTCGTAAGTTAAAAAGAAACTTAAAAAAACTTAAACTTACAGGACTTGCAAAGACAGATCATATTACGTGCATTAACAGTAGTTTTTCAGTATATTTTGTTTAAATCATAATTATTATTTTAAAAATATATTTCTTCGTTTTATTTATTTGAGGAATACTTTGGGTGAACAATTTGATACATTATTAGTGCTAGGTGAGTGCCAGAAAAATTGTCATTCTGTTACAATATAATATCTAGTTAGATGTCGCAATAAAGAAGAACAGTGGTATATAACTTTAAAAGATCTTTCAAAAATGTTTAAAAGATTTACGACGATATGTTACTATTTTTAAGACTCTGAAATAAGAAAGTCATTAATACTGGAACTACCAAGCAAGTAAAAAAGACTGGTCCCCACTTTTTTACAAAAATTCTCCAAGTTTATAAGAGAGTTACAGAGCAAATATTCCATGTTAGTCTTATAAAACACAGATTACCAAATCGATCATCTTTTCCACTTATTAATTCTTATTTTTCAAAAGTACTTATCTAACATTTTAGAATATAATAGATTTAATGCCAGTAGTTATAGTGTTAATAAATAATTGCCTCCATGCATTCCATATTTGGTTGCAATAAGGATCAAATATAACTGACGCGTATTAGTGAATAACTTGTGTGCAACTAATATTGGTTCAGAAAATCTTGAATGAATAATGCAATTTCTGCTATGATATAACGCGAACAGTAAGCGTCGCAACTGAATCTGTATATAAATATATACATATATACTAATTATAACATTTAAAACTCTCTAAAATTTTATAAATATAATTATAATTTATTACAGTTGTTACAAAATTTTCGCGATTACTGAGATGTTTAAAATAAATATCTTAATAATTTTACTGTAAAATTATAAAACTTTGTTGTTAAACGCAAAGTTCTCACACATTAGCAAATAGACATGATCATTCGTAGGTGAAAAAGGCCAAAGAGTAGTTACGGCAACATTTTTGATAATTAACACTTTGCGCTCCGAAATATTTTACTAACTTTCCGTTACATAAGCAAATATACTTACGGAAAATTGTGTAGTGTTGATTATTCATTTTTACCCTATACTAGAAAGAATTGTAGGTAGCGCAGAATATTTGTCTTAAGATGCAGAAATTATTGTGGTTTTCGAAAAGTCGATAATTAATAGATGACACATTAGGTGCCACAGAAAACTGTGGTGAGTGTAGCTCGAAATGGGAGTGTGAAACACCAGATCTAGCGGCGATTAAGCCAATAGGTATATTTAAAAATTGTGAAATAAGTATGGTAGAAGAAAAGAGATGGAGACGAAGAACTTGTCAATTTTATTATTTACAGTATCTACGACAGATGCAAGCAATTGAAAAAGACGGTATTAAAAATTTCCACAGTATTTGTAAAAAATTCAGAACAAGTATTTTGACTACCTTGACAGATAAGTTAAGGAACGACGATAGATAAAAGCAAAAATTCTCGTGCGACGGTAACATGAGAAATACTTGTACCACGATACCATTCTTACAAATACATCCAAAAATACCCACATACAATACAATTTAAATTCATTCTGGACATTGACTGAAACCTATAAAAATTATATTTAAATAAAATCAATTAAATAGTACAAAGGAAATATGCACTTCATAATTCCAAAGACCGTTAATGTTAAAATCACTGATTTGATGAAAATACATGCAATTCAACATCGTAATGAGTGAACGGAAGTGAGCTTCTAAAAGTTAGAAAGATAAGTTGGAAGAAATTCATTTGCCGTAATAAACATACAGTGTCACCACGATGGAAGCCGTCTTAACGTGGCTGAGATCTCTATAAGGCAACCTAAAGATTCAAAGCAACCTTCTTATTCCCATTCCGTTGTTATTACTTTGTTCCCTCTTCTCCCCTCTTTCCGAGTCGGGTAAATAACTCCTCGCCGTTTACTTATCCCACCCCAAGTTTATAATGGAGATTATCTTATTTGTGTTGAGACTCGTTTTAGTTCCACGGAGAGAAGTCCGACTCTACGGTAGAAAACGATAACAAGGACAGAAAAATTGCGTAGAAAAGGGAAAAAGAAATACAGAGTTAAAGCACAGACATGAAAAGAAGATGTTGCACACTTTTCTTCTTCTAGAAAGAGGAAAAATTGGCGCGTGTCTCCAGGATGGCAAAGTAGATTAAACTGTTAATATTTCATGAATTATTCGTTTTGGTAATTCGTTTAGAAGATATTAACACTAAAACAACCAAAACGGTTAAACTAACATGTTACTGATTATTTCTAAAAATTACCCGAACTGACAGGGAAACCATGTTGTAAATCTTCTACTTCCATCGTGTAGAATCTAAATTAATTAATTGGTCATCGTCTTCAGCTGTAAATTCTTCTTCTTCCTACTTGTTGCGTATATTTAAATGTAATCGATATAACGCGGGTAGTTTTAGTGCTCGATATTATATCTACGGTAAAAAATATGTTGAATGGAGAACATGACATCGAACTAAATTTTCTAATACTAACCATGTCGTAGATGGTCAAATGACCGGTTCCATGAAATGAAAATATATCATTTCTTGTACTATTAAGTAAAGACTCTTTTGTACATTGTTTCCTGTATTAAACAGACAGTAGAATACGTTTCTTCCAGAAATATGTTATTGTTATTTCATAATAGATTCGAGGATATGCTGTGGTAAAAATACGTATACCCAAAGGGTCGGCACACTTAGTTTTAACACATTATTAACGTCGCGATACTTTATTTATTTATATCGTAATCGTTTGAGTCATAAATACGGATGCATACATACATGTGATCATTGTCAGAGAAACAATGTCATCAGCTTATCGGCGCATATATGTATAGTTCGAGTTGAGGTATTAAAATATAATTCTTGAAACATGATCGTGCAAATAAAAATTAAAAATTATTACTTTATGAGTTCATTCACTTTCTTGCTTTTTTAGGGAAAGGTCATCCTTGCTCGCTGAATAAATGATTATTTTTCAATATGCAGAATTCGGCCTGCCCGTAAAGTGAAGAACTTTAGTTTCTGAAATATTTGCCAGACATTTGCGACATTCTTCCCTTGTCGTGAGCTAACTAAATGCTGCATAGATTTTTTTGCCGGTACGGTTACACTGGATGCTCACGCCATGGTAGATATGTGTCTCACATTTTCACTTGATGATGCAGGGGTAAGAGACAATTTTTAGTGAGATTTCATGCTCCAAGCAAGCGATGAATGGCAGCCTGAAGGTGTACTCTGATTTATATAATCAACGAAATAGGTTACAGGAGGATTTTTATCTTAATAAAATAGTTTCAAAAGTGTTGTTATCACAGTTATCCATGAATGCCTTCAAATTACTTCAAATTGAATTCGTAGCTCTTATGTTGCGTCTTTTTCTTGTATAGAATGTAGACATAGTTTCATCACGTTGCGAAAGAATTAAGATATAGACAATAATAATGACAGTAATAATAAACCTTTCTTGTAATAAATGTTGCTAATACATATATAGCGAGTAACTAATTGTTATTCACTGCTTGTTAGTCACTTAAAGAATAATAAGCATGATCTAGAAATAAGTGGAGAGGAAAAATTAGAACTAAAAAAAAAACCTTGACTAGAGGTACAAACACTAATCTTCATCTAAAAACGTACAATGCGGAAATGTATTTTACATGTTAAGTTCTTATACATGTAAAGTTGTTATTCGTTCATTTTCAGTTTCAAACTACTGAAAAAGTTGATACACAAAGTTGTAACATAACGAAAATTAGTCATAAAACTTTAGTGCTAAAAATTAAAAGTTTCTAAAATAATAAGTCTTCTTTACGCTTTAAATCAGGATCGAACAACAATACGTGAACCTGAGATAATATCAAGGCTGTCACACCAGCAAGAAAAAGATGCACAATGAAATTGAAAAACTTTTTCAAACTTATCTTTACTATCCTTAAGGTCTTAAGGGCATCATTCTGTTACGTTATTCTTACACCCCGTACAAGTCAATGCAGTATTCCCCACAAAGTATGAAGCACTGTGTAAAATAATTTTGCGATATCCATCATAACACCATAACTTTACAGTACAATTTTTTCTACCGTACCACACAAATTACATAGCACGGAACTGCAATATATCCTTCCGTCTGCAAATCAAATTTCTCATGAATATTACCATTTAACAATACGATTCTTTTTAGATTATTGCATTATATTTATGTTAATCAGTCGATTCACATACGTTCAATAACGCTGTCTCAATAGGTAAATAGTGGCTTTATCGAACAATCGCGTCAATTATTGCAGTAAAAATTCTTGTGAGATCGTACGATTGTATGAAATTATCCTTACGCGTACTTTCATAACCATTGTCCAATTACTATCTTCCTTGGCGAGGAGCAGTCTCCTGAACCGCCGCGGCGAAACGTTTGATTCTTTCCTAGTTCTACAACTCCGACGACGAATCGCGTTTGCGAACAGCACCTTGCAATTACGCATAAAGGCGGTCCACCCACTGCGCGATCCTTTCAGCGTAACGGGGCCGACACGTTCTCTCCCCCTGGAGTTTCATTATTAATTATCGGCTTGCTACTATGTTATTAGTGCACTAGGAGAAACCGCCTGCGTGCATTCAGCGGTGAATGGTAACGTAGTTCAGGGAAAGCAGCGGTAAAAGAGAGAGGGACCAATGTGTGAGAAAGGAGCGACAACGAAAATGGCAAAAAGAAAATCTAGAAAACGAAGAAGAATTCCATATGTTAAAGAAAGAGAATAAGAGGATTCAAGATGTGAGGCAGTAAGAGAGATGGATGTAGATGGAAAGAAAAGTACAAATGAAGTTCAAAATAGAAAAATCTAGAGAACAGCCGAGAACAGGATATATCGTATAATTTAATGTTTTAACGACGAAATTTAACGTCGTTTTACGTTTCACGAATATTTTCAATTTTGTAGGTTTTGCTAAATTGGATAATTTCTTAACCAATTTATCGCATCAGGAGTGCCGCTTGTTACTGTACAGTAAGGAGTTAAGGTTTAATTTCATGACGGTGGTCTATTCCCTATATTTCGTCACACTTTAGTAAAGAGTTTGAGAATTCTACCTCAACGGAATTTCTTGACGTGCGGGGCCCGTGTAAGTATCATGCGTAGCTACGGCGTTTACGGGGAGCGATGGCGTTGTACGGGGAAAACGGTCGGAACACGCTCTCGATGGATATTTTCTTAAATTGTGCCGAAATGAAAACAGTTATGACATTTTTCGCGGATAATTTTTTATTTAGAAATGCATGTAGAATCCAATGGTGCACAGTAAATTTGTGCTAGCAATAGTACTCTACGTGAAAATGCAAAATAATTGCGTAAAAAGTTTGCGCATTCGCTCGTTTTTGAAGTTTGACAGTGATTTACACCTAGTAACAAGTACGGGATATTATAACTCCTCATACCTACATACTCGGTAATCTCTCCTCTATTTTTTGAGACCAAGAACTATCGGAAAACAGAGACTAAGGGCTAGCGGGAAACAGAAAAAGGTTTCAAACTTGTTGGACAATGTTATGGAGAGCCGCAGTATCATGTTGAAACTAACGATAAATTATGCTTAACGATAGTTAAAGAAAAGAAAAAGTTGAGGTATTTTACATAGCTGACATTAATTACTACGCGATTAAAACAATTCTGCTGACCATAGAGTTATTCTACGTAGCCCCTGATGAAGTAAATAGACATGTCTTAAAGAAGACCATGAAGTAATTAGCCCTAACGAAGCCACTAGTTTGGAACAAGAAGTTATTCTGCGATATTCAAGAGGCTTGAGCTTGAGTCGAAACAATATATCAGTATAGTCGTGATCAAATAACGAGATATGATATTTATCCCATTTTCCAGCGTCAATACGTAAAAATTCATGTTGGGCCCTTTTAATATGAACACATAGTTGACGATGATAAGGTAACCAGATAATGGAACAATACTCCAAATGAGGGCGAACTGAAGCGCAATACAGAATTTTTAGTGTGTTAACATCCTTAAAATATCTCGAAGTTCTATAACACTTCCTTCGTAAGTGCCCAATACATGTAACGTAACCTACTTATTATAATCCGTCAGATGATTTTCAATTCCTTGAGTCTAAGAAGAGTTATCACAGCTATCAATGAGAAATCAGAAGGAAATACTCATAATTTAAAAAAAAATAACTTTTACTGATAAATTGACTGTGCACCTTAATTATTCAGATTTACAAGCCTTTTAAAGATTTTAATTTAACGCTAAAGACTTACTGGCATTAAATCTGCCATACTGGATTATATGCAATATGCAAACGGCAAAGAATATAATCAATTGAGGAGTTTGTGTGAAACAAATTAACGTGAAATATTTACTGTACCCGCTCCTGTATAAGCTTGAGAAACATTTGTAAAAGAGATGGAATTCGTCAAATTTACAATTTCCGCGGATTTAGTGTTACAAAAATAATGTCGTCGCGGAACCACTTGCTAAAAAAACTCATCAAATAAATTGTATCCGTTAAATGACACATTATCCACCACTTTTGTGATGTAGCGAATTTATTCATTGCTACGCATAACGTACGACAATACGAAGCTAAATCTACAACTCTTTCGTCGAACAAAGGCTGCTCTGCTTCGCAAACGAGCCAAACGTACACAGGGCCCTAAGGGCCAGCGAGTATTTCACCAGAATTTACGTTGCACTTCACGCTGTTAATACCGCCGCGGTATAATTATAATTAGCGGGCTACGCCCTTCACACCGCCCCTTCGAGAGCTCTGCGTCGGATACCTGAGCGTATCCTTCACCTTGATATCAGCGAACCGGCTCGGCCCACGAACTGGCATCTCCTGCATCGAGCTGCATTACGGCTGTTAGATTTCTCGCGTGAAATCTTTTCATTCCAAATATTATGAATGGTGTATTGAACTTATCAAAGTATTTTTGAATGAATGTAATCGTATATAACACCTTTTTTTATTAACGAAAATGATTTAACGTGTTGTGGCTGCCGTATTATATCGGATTGGTTCGTAAAGTCATGGTTTTCACTGCGTGTTGATCGTATCTCGTAAGAATTGTGTAGCAGATATTACGTGAATTAGTAACGTTTCTTTTGCGCTTTTATAAAATTTTATGTTCTTTTATTCAGCAGTAACTGAGCTATTAATTTCGTAACATGTTTTGTTCTGTGATTTTGATAGTGTGTCTTTGTGATTTGTGAACTTGACTGTAATGACTGTAAATAGTTCTTTTGGTTTAAATGTGAGATTTAGATGAGATTTAGAGCTTAAAGAATTTAAAAAACGACTTTTAACACATTTACTCCCAACTAAGATATATCTAGCTGTTGGCACTCTTAGTTTGATTTAATAAGTTAGGAGTGATTAGAGGGAGTGGTCAGTAATTACTAGAAACTTAAAGCAAAAATAATTGTAAGAACTATCTATCAATTTTCAAGTTCTGATATTGGAAACAATATTTGCGCAATTTTTCTGTCTATGAATTTGTTAATTAGTGATGAATCACCTTGCAGTTGAACATTCAAATTTGACCTCGGGTTAATGGAAGCTATGCGTAACAGTGCCTGGTATAAATGCTCTTTATTTACTAAATGATGAACCTAAATTTCAGCTTTATCGCCATAACATTTAGTGTCGCTGCTTTATTAATCACTTGAGTAACATACAGTATGGTTCGAATTTTATGGCAAAAGGCGATACTACTATCAGATTGCATATGATATTGCCAGTGCACGGAGATTCTTCTACAATCTTACTAAAACTTGCTCTCCTAATTGCCTTTTTTGGGAAACCTGAGAAAAGCAGCATCGAATCATTTGCCATTTTGTAATGTCAAATCAAAAAAGAGATTACGCCATTTGGTATTTCCTAAGTACATCACATTAACCCCTTAGCCTATAACAACGTGTGGACTCGTGAGGCGGTAAATAGAATAGAAAATTTTAAAGTCTTCTAAAAACTATTAACTTGAAAATATCAGTCGGTCTATAGACGGCCACATTATTTCTATTCTACTGATGTTGCATTTAGGTACACGAAATATCAGTAGGTAATCAGTGGGAACTTTTCATTTCAGGAGTTAACTCTGAGTTATTGTACTACACGCGCAGTCACAAAAGGAATCGTAGGGCAAAGGGTTAAAGAAACTTTATGGTACTTTATGGTACCATTCACTGTCATTTTTATAGTAACCACATCCACTTCACGCGGTTAACTTTTTGTTAGTACATATTTGATTGTAAGACTATCAACATTATAGATCGAAAATAGTAAACTATTTTAAATATTAAACGTTAAATTCTTCGAAAAAGTGTATTTTACAACATTTTATATCATCGCATGTACTTACGCTGATAATAAAGCACGAAATGTACATAACTTAATGTTGAAGCTGTCAACGTTATATCTACTAATATTTAGATATATTGAGGAAGTAGGTACTTACTTTGTAAAAAGTGAAATTAAGAAGTGATAAAGATGGTTAAGTAACTAACTTACAATTAGATCCTATAAGATAAAAGTAGAAAATTACTTCATGATTTCCCTTCGACATAGTGGAATTTTTCGAAAAACTTAGAAAACCGGTCAGTTTAACCGGTTTGGTAGGTTTAGTGTTAATACTTGTCATCACACATAAAACTAAGTAAATCAGAATTTTCCAGCGTTCATGTCGTTGGACCGAATTACAAAACTGAAACATACGAACACGTCACTCAATTGTATCCCACCGTAAACAAGTTGCATCCATGTTTTTGCATTTTCTCAGTTTCAACTGTTGTCATTTTGCCTAGAACCTAATGTTTCATCACATATACATATATACAAAATAGAAGAAATTTACAAGATGTGACAGGAAATTTAAACTTCGTCCTACTGATTGCAAGCCAAAGTCTTCACCGTTTGATCTACCATAGCCGCACCCATGGAAAACTAAATTACACGAATAAAATAGAAAACTCATAGATACTAAAAGTATAAGTGGAAAAATTCTTCTTACAATCTGGAACGCACGCAGCAACATGGAATAAAACATTTCGCTCATTAAATCCTAGAAGTGGTTAGCACACACATAAAGCAACCACTGTTTTCCATCTGCAACCTAACGATGCCTCCTATAGGCAGAACGTGACACCAGCCAATCGTGCAAAATTACCTAGATAGAAGGAAAGAAAGAAAGAAACGAGGAAAGAAAGACAAGACAAGGAAGCAAGAAGGGTGGGGTGAGGGGGAGGGGGGGGGGGGGGTATTGGGCCCACAAAGGAGGAGCAAGCACGAAGAAAGGAAGAGGGGCGAAAAACGGAAAAGGGGAAGGGAGAGAATCCTGCGCGTGCCTTGGGGCGAAGCGTTGGGCCTCGCGTGCCCAGGCATGGTCTCGTCTCGGCCCTCGGTCTTCATGGTCAAAGGTCATCATCAAGCACGAGCCACATTGGGGTTCTCAACCTCTCTTGTAGTATAAAAGTCCCTCATTAAAAAGATACTGGTAGATTTCGGGTATATTTCGAATTTCGACGATTTTATGAGAATTTTATGGGTTTCTGTTGATTTTTATTCGACCGATATTATGGGTAATTATTAATCTTGAGGCCTTAATAAACATGATAATACATTGGATCTTGGAAGGCATAGGGAGGTAATTATGATTTAAAGCTGGTGGAATACAATGAATGTTGAACGCAATTAATATAGCCCTGTATGGATGTAATAATTTATTTGTAAGGTTTAATGACATAATTATAATGTTAAATTGTTTAAACGTTATGAGAATTGAATATTAACTATCGCGTTATATGGATATTCTGGAAATTCAAATTTCACCGTGTTCCTGTTTTTGTACACTTTTTATATACACTTTTTAAATAGTAGAACATTTTTATTTCGTATTAACACTAGATTTTCCAAGATGATTAAGATGTCTGGTAACTAAATTTTTAATTGTATTGAAATGTTTCTGAAATTTCCTACATTGTTTCTCTTTAAATTTTTTATGGTAATCTTGCAAAACATTAGTAATTAAATGAACAAGTTTCTTTCCTTTTAACCTCCGTTTCTATCAACATTTTTAGGTAATATTAAGAAATACTTGGATTAATTATCAACAGTTGCAGTGTTAGTAAATTCATTGCAACTTTGGTCCACTTTAATTACAGTCAAAAGAACGTACAGTTTCTTCTATTGAAATAAAAGTGCAGTTGATGGAAGCATGAAGAACCAATATTAATTACCTAACAGTTATTCTCGACAATTAAAATATTTAGAGAATGATATAATAAAACGTTTCATACGGGCTGAATTTAAAACCGACAGGAAAATCAAGCGAATTTGTTGGACAAACGACCGTGAAATTGCAAATAAATATTTAATTTCCCGATTTATTTACATTGTAATGGGGAACGTGACGGTCTGCACACGTCAAAATTTCAACAGTTGTAATAAAATCAATACGGACTCACAATCAATACATGTTGATTTGTTGACACAACCGATAAATGACCAGTTCGGTAAAATTTCATGTTTAAATGTGAGATAAATAAAAATTTTATATATGTGAGATAAATAAGATAAAGTCGTTATTTTGAAAGAAGTTGCTTAATATCAATCTCTTGTTCCAACACTGGTTTGAAAATTTAGCATAAGGGACTGCGTTTTAAAAAATAACCAAAAATTACGTACTATCGTATTTTAGCAGTCTACGAATTATATAAATTTAATAATTATATTCCTTTACTATATAATATTATCTTTTGAAGCAGCGTTTTTTAACAAAAATATCACTGCTGAAGGTGACTATTTTTCCAAGCCGATGTCGACTTACAATCAATTTAAGTGGTTTCATTCAGTTTAATGCAATAAATATCATTCACGCTAGAACGGGTTTCGTGGTTGAAAAACGTTTGTGTGTCGTGCTCACAGTACGAGCAATCAGATTTACCTTTAAATAAAGCGGGAACAGCGTTAAATCATAGGCTATAACAGGGAAATTTATTGAGAGTGATGTGGATCTCCTACAGGTCTTTTCCTGTAGTCAATTAACCGAGGAGTAAGTATATGACGATATCTAAAACCGGTTTCTATATGTTACACGTATTTGAGTAACAAAAGAATCCGAAACTTCGTGCAACTAAATCATTAAAAGAAAATGATACGTATGAATCCAAGTATCATTTCGAGCTCTAATATTATTAATTGTCTATTATGCAGTGCGATTCTGATAAATATTATAGAACTATTAATGTACTTAAATTTAAAAAGTAGACGTAAGACACGAGAAAAATCAACCACTGGAGTTTAGCGTATCTGCGATATTAAATCTATAAACTAAATAGCCATAAACATTTCCACCAATGGCATTTTATCTCACCTTTATAATCTCTTGTCTTCATTTTCGATCTTTCTTTGTTTAAAACTGACATATCGATATTTCATTACAAGCCTACATTAACTATTGTGCAGTCGTAACCTTTAATTGCAATACTAACACTTGTTGTAAGAGCCTTTTCATGATTAGTGCTAGCGTCATCGTTTTGTCTCATCTTCAGTTATCTTAAGCTCTAATGAAAATGATAAAATGTAATAAGACACAAAATACAAATTTACTTTTACCAGCCGAAAAAGTTTAAGCAGTGTACGCAACTATTTCATACAATTTCATATAATGTTCTATGGGCCGTGCAAGTTAAATGTAATAGACCTTTAAAACAACAAAAGCTTTAGAAATTTCAGAAACTTTAAAACAAAATCGGTCATCGGACAATTTCAGTCAATGTAATGTTAACATGTTCTTTACAGTGTTCTTTTTCTTAAGTTTCCTATGAAGCAATAAGATTTAAATCGTCTACGTAATTAATTATTAGTATTTGCTCAATAGAGATTTTGTCGTACAAAGACTCAATTCGAAGTTCAGTCCATAAAGGTGTGAATACCAGATTAATGTAAAGCAAAGGTTTATTGACATATCAATAATATTTTACAAGTTTTACACATCTTATATAATATTCGACATGTCAACAATTACAGTGATTTATAGTAATAATTACAGACGACCGTTTGTGCAGTAATCTAGATTATTGTCTTCGTTTGATACGAATATGTTCCTTGGGTAATACAGTGAATGTGGGTAATAGTAGAGTTCTGTTAAACTCTCTTGGTAAAGCATGGAAGTCGATAATGAAATCGGTAAGCAAGAAATCTACATATGAATGAAGTCGTAACGATAACAGGAAACGTTATGTATAATTTTCTCAGCAGATGGTCCGAGTATGATTTGCCACGGAAATGGCTGATTTACGAAATGTTCTTTATCGACACCAAAAGGACATTTTAATATTTCTAAAGAAATAAAACATTCAAATTTTAGCATTTAGCTTTCATAACTTGCGAAATAAAAGTATTTTTACTTTGCAACATACAGGAAATATCGCCGTATATCAAAATTTTGTTGTAAATCTAAAACAAATAAACTTTAAACACTAGTGTATAAATTTTAAAATAACACATACCCACTTATAATAATGATAATACTTATAAATATAATATATATTATATGAATATATATAAATAATAATTATAAACTTATAATAATTTATCCTCTTTCAAATGTTTATGAAAAGTGAAAGGACCAGAAAATCTTGTACAAACTTTATGAAAGCTGCAAAAAGAATTGTATTATATAATTTCGGATCAATGAAAATATTAAAGCATAATTCAATCGTAACCCGACTATGACGCTTCTTATCATTATATTTTTATAAGAAAACATTCTGTCAAACACAAAAGGCACAATTATCGAGAATTAAGTCTTAACTCACAGTAAATTGTTCACTGCACATTGCAGATTATCTTTGCATGTTGCATTACGTTGCGCCACGAATATGCAGACTCACCATAGAAGAGCCAATTGTCGGCTGGCATCGGCAATATCGCTTTTGAGATTCACACGAAGATACCGAATAGTTTCTTTTCTTTCTGAAGAGAGACAGAGAACAAGAGAGTGAAGGAAAGAAAAGGCTGAAGACATATTCTACCGTTATAGTACACCGATAATATCTTTTTATTGATAGAGAGACTCCATGAGGAATTTTTAATTAGCCCGGAGCAGCAGCCCCGATTAAATCTTGCAGAGTAATTATGGAACCGGTGTATATTGCTAATATTGGCAGAAAGAATTCTCGCAATACGTCATATTTCTTCCGACCTGCAGGGGTCGTTTTCTTTATACATTTGTTACATTGTCTGTCTTTTGTCTTCCTTTACTTATTATCAAATTAATGAAATTCCATTTAGTTCAATGTTAATTCTTTGCAATAACGTGAGTATTAACGCATTGTTGGATAAAATAATATAAGATTTCAGACCCGAATTTCTTTTGGTTCAAGAAAATATTTATTTATTTATAATTTGTAAATGTACATTTTAATGGACATATGGTCCTTACGCAAAATTTGTAACATTAAGGAGATCCTGAGAAATATTTGTATAAAAAAATAAAATTCATTAGGTGTTGAAACTAAGTTTAAACCTATACATAATAAAATTCAGCACGAAAAGTATTATGTACATTACAATGTGCATAGGGCCCGAAGGGGTTAACGGATAATAGCGTTAGAAAATTTATAATTATATGTTATTTATTTTTTACTGAGAAGAAAGAGGTAGGTACTTGACATTAGCGGGTCGTAAAAATAAGCAAAATGTTTATCAATTCATTGGTAAAATTATTTAAATTTATAACAATACAATTCCTTTGAATTTCTATGTCCTTCCTGCAAAATATCGTATAAACGACTAAATTGAATAGTTGTCTTTTCTCCGACATTTTTTCCTTCCAAGTTATCTAACTCTTTTAGAAATATCAAATTAATTATAATAGTTTTAGTGTCATTACAGAATATAGGAATCCATCACATAAATCGTACATTAGCTATTAGTTTAATGAACAAAGATAAAGACGTATAGAGACAAATATTGATTATAAAGGGGCAATAAGAATGTAGACAACAAATTCACTAATTACATTATTGTCTCGTGTACCTCCGATACTAACGGATGAAATTATCGAGTAAAATTAAAGTAGCTTTGTATGGAATTTCATGATTCCTAATAATTACCTGCTTTAATTTCGTTCGACACCGTCATATTTTTTGATAAATTACAGTAACAGTGAAGTAGATCACAGACTTCTCATATGTGTATTACAGTTATTACAAATACTGGATTAAATTGGGTAGTTTATATGTATCAGTTATGTCACATGTTATATCTTAATTGCCATATACAAAGCTACATAAATCGTACCAACATTATATATATGAAAATAATATTCAAATACTATAACAATATTCTGCACTATTATTACAGCTGTAACGTATAATCTTAATGTGAATGATTATTAAAAAATGATTGTCCTGAACTTTATATACTTATATTCCATTTATTTAATTCATAGAATGTTATATAGAATTTATCTTAAGTAGTAAAATTTTAGATAATTTACTCTTATCTGTTAGACCGTCTTAATATCTTTTCGTTAACGACTTAATGGAGATCCTAAGCATGTTTGTACCTTTCGTTAACTCATTAACTACCCTACAATTTCTGAAGACGTTTTTCCTGGAAAATATCTAATAAAGTGCAGTATTTAAAAACTTAGACAACATTATCCGAATCTGGACAATTTTAAGGCCTCTTAAGTGAACTTTGCTTACGATTCACCAGAAAAGTGTAGTACTTAAGCAGTTTCGGCTAAATATAATTTAATGTGAAAATACAGTGCAGATCACTAAAAACCTACGTGGTAGTCATCGTGTTAAATATAATTTTGTCACACCATTAGATTGTTATAGACAATTTTGAGGAAGAAATTTTTGCTAAAAATAATTTTTTTCAGGATAATAGAAATTTCTATGTTGTTTTAAAAAATTAACGTTAACTATTCTATATGTGTATTGAATGTTATTTCTATAATAATGTTAAGTAATATTTCGTTTGAAACGGTTTCATTTTGAACGTGCTCGAAATTTCGTGTTATACAAGTGTTATTTTTTGATTGTAAAGCATTAGTTCACTTCACACGGATTTAATGGTAACTAACAACAATACCGTTATAAAGGAATTGCGCTAATTATTCCAAGGAACTTGAGATACTGATTTTTAAACTTTTTTTTATATAAAATGTGTATCTTTTTTTACTTCATAAAAAATAAAATTGTTATTAATCGTTCCCCTTTTCTCATTTCGACGATTTAGTACGTAAAGTAATGAAAATGCAAGTTCAAGGTGAAACTATTTGGTAGATAGCATCACGTCTATGCTTCCTTCATACTCGTTATAGCCGCAATCAAGAAACGTGTCGGTTTGCAGTTAATGACATAGCCGTTGATGACTCTCGAAGACCCCCGACGCCTGTTAATTTCGATCTTAATTAATCCATTTCTCGATTAATGATTGAAGATTTACGAGTTGCTGATTAATTATATTTCATTGCCTGTTAATTGTCACTGATGTTAAATTTTCTTATGGAAAATGATAGAACATGTTCCAAATATTTTGTTCCACAAATATTTTCATGACATTACAATTCTCGATATGGTACTTTATATTTATAAGATGCCATTTCACAGAATGTAGTAACGAGTTTCTAAAGCATAATAATTCAATATAAGTTAAGAAAAACGTATTCTTTCATTCATAAATGCAAAAGTATTGATATTTAATTATTTAAAGATAAAATGCAGATCGTCTTTCTTGCAAATAAAAGAAATTAGAAAATTCATATAGATTTCCAAATGTTGAAAGTAACGAGAATTAAATTGAATATTTATTTTTCCACTGACGAAATAGATCAAATTTTTCCCAATTCTTTCTTAAATACCTTCTACGTTCGAATGGAAAAGTAATGAAACAACTTCAAAGTCGGTCATACATGACTATGCACTGCCATTCATTGTCGACGATATTACATATGACGTGTATATTTGAAGTGTGATTAATTTTCTGTGGCTTGAATAAAGTCAATGCCAATTCATTCTACGTTTTTAATAAACACAGATGCCAGATGATAATTTGGAGATGCAAGATTCAGATCTCAGGGTGTTGAGTCGAAGCAATTTGTATTTGGAAAGTTCCGAAAGGATAAAATAAGAAACAATGGGATTCAGTATCAAAGATGTAGTCAAGCTGGTTGCTAATAGTATAAGGAGCAGCAATGCAAATTTAAATAAAAATTCGTACTTTATCAAT
The DNA here is from genome assembly GCA_910591515.1 of Cerceris rybyensis. Taxonomy (NCBI): domain Eukaryota; kingdom Metazoa; phylum Arthropoda; class Insecta; order Hymenoptera; family Crabronidae; genus Cerceris; species Cerceris rybyensis. Next base: position 19,774,757 of record OU342789.1, on the reverse strand, counting down.
ATTATGTAAAACTTCAATCTGATCCATTAAAAGGAAAAAAACTGTGTATTTTAGGAAAGGAGATATTCTTAATAATAACTAATAGGCAAATTTTCAAATTGGCTTAATGAGTTCATTAGTAGATACTTTCTGTCGGAACATATTAATTATTCCCTGACAACAACAATCAATTTTTTTTTTAAATTACCATTGATAATAGTGTTGTAGAACAATTCGGATAGATGTAAATGCAGTCACTAAATCCCGCAATATTTGTTAAGTTTATATCGTTTTTTCTTCTAATAATTTGATACATTCAGCTTACGTCACTTTTCCTAATGCACCCAATTATAGTTGTCATTCAGTTTTTCCTTTTTGAAAATTTAAATTCTCTGTGTCAGCTATGAATTAAAAATACGGTGCATCCAATTGCATAGAAGAAATATAATGTGGGGATTTTATAAATCCCGTGTATTTCGAAAGATCCGCCATGAGACAATCGACGGACGAAAAGACGATCGACGACGAAACGTGGACTGCACGAGGACGACACGAGAACGAGAGACCTGTTCGACGGTAGACGAGTTCGACGATAGACGGTAAACGCATAGAGTGGACGAGGTAGAGAGTAGACAAACGAGACAATAGACGATTAGACGAACGTACATATATAGACGATATACAAATAGACAGACTAGACGAGTAGACGAACTTTATAGTTGAGTTATTTTGTTATTTGTTAGTTATATTTAGTGTGTGTGTGTGTGTGTGTGTGTGTGTGTGTGTGTATGTTTTAGAGTGTGCGTTTCCCTATATTTTACTACAAATTTACGTTTCCACTTGTACATATTTTATTTTAAGTATATTGTTACCAATATCCTACAATAATATCATCTAAATAACATGGATACTGACATTGCGTTTTATTATTATATTTGATACAAATGCTACTCCTATTTTTGTGTTAATTAATGCGTCTTTTAAATGTGAAGCTTTCACGATGGTTGAAGAGACAGAGATTCTTCCTTCACAAGGTGGATACGAAGTTTTGTAGTAATATGCATTTCGAAACTAACATAAATATTGTTTACAACATTCTTGTTACTTTTATATGTTTTAGATTTTTATAAATGGAAGTTTCCCTTATTTTGTTAATAATTACATGATGCAAACTAATTTATAAACAGCAGGATATTTTATTGGAAGGTGGGGAAGGAAAAGAAATGAATATGGTTATCCATCGTTAAAAATGTAGCCGCGGCATGTGGTTAAAATTAAAAGCTACGGAAGAAAAGGATTCGCAAAGGGTATGAAACGACGTAATTTGTGTCCCCCATCCGCAGCATTGAAAATGATCCTTGACCATCGTAATCAGTAGTGCACTGCAAATTTCAAACGTTTATCTATGCACCTGACTTATCTTAAAGTCGGTTAACGTGCACCTATGCAACTCCGTTTTTCGTCGGTGCAGTTTAGTTATTTAATTCGTATCCAAATATTTGGGCATGGAAGTTTCTGATACTCTTAATCTATAATAATATAGCACTTTGGAGCATAATTTGTCATGAGCCTTCGTTTTGAAAGTAGTATAAGTAAGATTCTTTTTAAATGGAGATATCTCAGGCTGGTATTTTAACGTATTTGGAAATTATTGGTGCCAAATTGGACTTGTCATCTTGGACAATTATATTTTTCTCATTGTCAGTATAAATAATTTTGTATAATCATTAGAAAATCACCATTTTTCATTATGGTAAAGTGACTTACGCCACTTTCAAATTAAGCGGCCCATATTTTGAGAAGAATAGGATTTCCTAAAAAATGCTGAAAAAGTTTACTGATTTAAAATTTTGATAACACAGTGTACGCTAGAGATGCAGAAAAATATAAATTATTGTGGCAATTCAGTTCCGGAAATTTAATTTTTGAATTAAAAAATAGTGTTCTAGAAAACCTTTTGCAATATTATTCTTCTAACAATTTCTTTCTCTAAGATGATTTTTTGTTGAATGAAATTTTTAGAGAATTAAATTATTATCAATTATTAATTAAAACTTAATTACCTCGCTGTAGGAGGATACATGTATCCGAGTGTTAAGTTATTACTGTTATTAGAGATCATATCATTTGGGTGTATCACCACCTGTAGTTTATCACACGTTTATATAAATATAGTGAGCACATTAATGGCTCATCAATTAATGATAACTGATGCTGTACTGTAAGGTCAAATTACATTTGATGAAAGATGCTGACATTTAAAACTCTGTAGTTTTTGCAACGAGAATTAAGACATTTTTTATATTATCCACAAATTCATATTTTTTTATAATTCATTCTCATAGTTATGTCTCTCATCATACATACATATATGAATGATAATGAAAATCATATGATAAGCGCGCAATAGTTAAGGTGTTAAGAAGACTAGAACTAACGTTAAAACAAAGAAAAGAAATAGTGTCGTGTATAAATATGAAATACATAAAAAAAACAGCATATCTTATCCGAAGATAACGTATTTCAAAGAAATTTGAAAGAGAATGTATTACACAAAGTTATTGAATATCAAGTTGGGTACAAGTAAGAAAATTATGAGGCGCCCTCAGTTTTTAAACCTCAGCTTTTTCAAAACAGGGTGCCTCTCATATATGGAAAAATATTATAATCATTTGCCATATTAAACCCTTGTAAAACGTGTAGAGCAATATGAAGAATGAAGACAATCGTAAAGTGAATTCTTAATTTCTGATTTCATAGAGCGCGTCATCTAATTGTAACAGAATTATCGCAACGTGTTGCGATGGTCGACTGGTACGGTCACGAAAGCGAATTACCGATTAGCAATTTTTTGCGACATCCAAAGCGATTTGCTGAGGATGATGTATGAAACGGGTCGTGGTAAGAAGTAAGAACAGGGAAGATGCAAAGTGGGATGATAGGGAGCAAAATGAGGGGATGCGAGAACAATCGTGTACGTGTCGTCGAAGCTACCATTCCGATCGGACAAATTACATACAAAAAAAACCTGCGCAGCTCAACATTTTGTCGCAATTTAAAGTTCAACGCCCGTATTATTTACTAGTAACATCAATGATACTAATGGTAGTATTTAATATTAGCTGTTAAAATTAATAGCATCCATCTACATTACTAGGTAAAGCAATTGCTGTAAAGGAATGAAATTAAAACAGTTATTAAAATCATTTGTTCAATACTATGAGAAATAATAAAATAAGAATATGAGCCATTTATTTTGAAAGTGGCATGAGTCACGTTACCGTAACGAAAAATTATAATTTTTCAATGACTATACGAAATTATTTATAGTGAAGAAAAATGGAAGTATTCAAAGTTCAAGTAAATCTGTTCCAAAATTGGCATTAATATTTTTAAATACGTTAACGCAAAACCTTAAATATCAGGATTTAAAAAGGAGATGACTTATGCCGCTCGAAATAAATGGTGCATATGCTAATTAAAATTAATATGTATGACGCTACATGATCGCAATTATTAAAAGTTTTCACTTGTTCCATAGCTTACTTTCTGTTGTGAATATGACTGTGACATTCATTCTTGTATGAATATGTGTTACTCCGATTGATCTGAACTCATTTCTCTGACACGAATCATCTTAAGAAAAACTTATTTTCGGTTCATGTAGGCTTTTCGCTCACGTGTATTAGTAAATATGTGACAACACCCGCTAATTTTTTTATCGCACTCGTTATAAATGTGGGATGGGAGCGGAGAAGCCCTCCTATAAAAGTACTTAGGAAGAAAAGGACGTGAAAAGAAATTGTCATCAGGGAGAGGTCGCTGGCGCAGTAGTTCCGCGCTGACCCAGGCGATCGTCGACGTTAACACTATTCCTACCGCGACCGGTCAAATGACCGTTTTTAAAATTTCGATTAGAATTTCCTATATACAACGTAATTCAATCGCCTTTAAACTTTACGACTTTTCCTGAAACATACGTGTAATACATTTTTCAATATTCACTTCTTTTTTTATTGTTTATTTTCTGAGAAAAATGTGTAGTCTGCCTTGCCTACCACGACCGGTCATTTGACCGGTTGAACGATATATATCTTTTTAGAACAGTATTCTCTCAAAGATTCAATTCCGAAACGATAAAGTCGTTTCAAATGAAAGGTAATGTAGTTGTGACATGATTTTATCCAAAAAGAGCCTTCCAGGAACTGTTTTACAGCACTTCCAAGTGTTTAGAGTTCTCGCTCACCAATCGATCTTGCGGTGCTTATTTGTCTCATTGGTATCCAAAGTGGTCCAGAACCGTAGATTTTCTTATACCGTCTTTACTATTATGACCGTAAAATAAATAAAACAGCGGAAGGGGATGCATAGGAGGGGGAGGGTGGGGGGTAGGTGTCTTCTCTCCAATTCAAATCAATAAACTTTGTAACTTGTTAATTTTAATTGTTATTCTATTACTATTCTACTCTCATTTTATATTGTATTACGTGTTACAAGTGTCATTTTCAAAAAAGTGAACAAAACCAACAATACTTCGTAGTAAGTTTCATATTTGATCTTCTATTCATTTTTATCCATTTTGATTGACATTTTTATATTTATGTTTTTATTTTGTCAGTTGAATAAAATCATGGGTTTTATATAAAGAAACCATGGGAGAAGATATTTCGAGACAAGAAGTTTTACTTCAATCAGCAGAACTTTCCATCGAATATCAAAAAAGTGCTACAGCTAGGCAAAAAAGAATCAACCAACACCCGTCACAAATACAATTACAGGTTTCCGTAAACTAAAAACATATCAGATAAGACATTGTAAAGATAATAAGCCTAACAAAGTCTATCTAAAATGTAAAAACTACGTATGTGGAAAATGTATAATAGAGATGCCGATTTGCAAAAGATCCGGTGAAAACGAATAATATGTACATTATATGCTACTGAATAAGAGACACTATATATCTATACTGTCAAATTGGCTGTTATATTCATTCTATATTAAAAAATATAAGTTTTGCTACAGACCGGTCATTTGACCGGTCGCGGTAGGAATAGGTATATGCGAAGTGTCGGTAGGAATAGTGTTAACACTAGATTGACCAAACCAGTCAAAATGACTGGTACACAATTTTTTCCAAAAATTCTACGGGTTTATAAGAGGGCCGTAGAATAAATATTCTTCGTCCATCGTATAAAACATAAATTACCGAATCTATCATATGTTCCACGTCTTAACCTTCCTTGCTTTTAGATACATATTTGACATATTTAAATATAATAGATTTCACGTTGGTAAATCTAGTATTAAGCTACTCTGGCCGAGTTGCTGCCTTGGATGGGTTTGTCGCGCGCCTCTCGTTTCTTTTTCACGATCCTACATAAATAACTTGACAACGCCAATCTAACTTTTATGACACCTGTGTAGATAACTTTCGATGTCTCCCATTATTAAGAAAATTTTGTATTTTTCCGATGGGTGGCAAGACATGCTTAAATTAAACGATAACACAAAAAACGGAAATGTCGGTGATGTGTTTATATTTTTAAATTTTATATTAGTATGTTTCTAGAATTTTCTGAATTCCTTAACATTCTTCATTTAAAAATTGTTCAAAATACTATCCAACAGCATCGGATTCACACATAAAAATTCCACCGTCGATTTCAAATATATTATATTACCTACAGTATAAGATCGCTAATCAACAAAATGTCGTAAGTTATCTCTAAGATCGTTTTTTATTAAGTGGAATTTACTTTTGTCACTTCATACTATTTTTGATCAAGCAATCAAATTAATGATCGAGTTAACGTCTTCTTCACTGACTTATATACGAGCCTGTCTTAGAATTTCCATTAATGAGGGTAACTCGATTTAACTTTTATAGTCCAACAGAGTAGGTACGCACGATGTACGGTGGTTGTGCAGGTGGATCAATTGTGCAAGTCAAAAATGAAAGAAATTAAAGTTACTTCTTATTTCATAATGTGCCAATGTAAATTATAATATAGTGGAACTATATTTGAAAAATGAAGACGAAATTAGTCGTCTAACAATTTTAGTGCCATTATAGAGAGCTCAACGCATATCCCGAAAACAAAACTCTCAAAATAAATAATAAATGACTCAGATCAACGTTTCTCAAACTTTTTCGACCACTCAGCAACATTTTTTATAAAAAAAACCCTCTGTTATGTAAAAAAAAACATGACATATTATTTAAAGTGATACTTTCAATTTTTGATAAATGAGTTAATTAAAAAAAAAACTCAGATTATTTATTTTAAATTGACTGTATTAACATTGTTTTGCGAACCAGTTCTGGGCCGCGAAACGCAATTTGGAAAATACTGACGTACATCACTGTTACCATTACCACCACATACAATCTTAATCCTTTGTGGTCTGAATTATTTTGACAATTTTTTAATAAGTTAAATAAAATTAATTTCACAACATTTCCTATAGTTCGTTTTTCATTTTTTTCCTAATGATAGCAATAACTACAGGGACTGACCAATATTTGACGGATATTACAAAATCATTGTAAAAATCGGAAGTTATTATCGATATTAGATCGGTGGAAGATCAAATAAAGTGAAAAGCTTTGTCGAGTATAGCTCGACATAGGACGGCAAAGGGTGAATGCTAAATTAACGATTGCTTATTTATTCACATTATCAACGCGCGTTAAACGCCATTCCCATATTCGTCATTTTTGCTACACGATACCTCGGTTATTCACATTATTCATTATTACCAGGGTCGAGTATACCGAAGGAAACAGAAATACGAAAATGGAACCTTTTTTGTAACGACAAAAATGTTTTCACTCCACGGCGACCTCGACATCGGCTGACACTCAGCATTGTGACGTTGCCGGAATGTTAGAATCATTATTGGCCGATGAGCAGATGACGTAATTGCTACCTCGAGCAAATCGGAAATATGTTCACACGCACAGTGCGGATATATGATTACGGGATATTTTAATAGACGGCTTTTAAAAGTTCATTAAGTAGTTGAGTAAGTAATATTACTCTATATAAGATAAAATGATCCTATAACTCGATCAAGGCATTGAACCACTGAATGCTCTCAAGGAAACACGTGTCACAGTAACACTGTAGCGTCTCCATGGATCTATGTGAGGGAATAAGATTATAGGCATATCTGTCTGTTTTGTATTGTATTGTGGCCACAATTCAATGCAAAACGTAATATTTGTTCGAAAACAATATTAAGCACATATGATACTTTTACATAGAAGTAAATAATACAATAAAAAATGTACATTACTTCTTATTATATGTATTAACCCCTTCTCGTGCCATTTAGCTCGACGAAACTCGGGCCCAAGTGGTAGGCGTTAACGCGTGATACACAAACCAGACTGATGCTCGAGAAAAATCACAATACGAGCTGTATTATTTATAAATTTTTTCTTAAATTTTTTTTTAATGTTTCATAGATCTTTGACATATTTTCTAAGCGCGAATTTTTGTTATGCGGTCCCTATCCACCGCATAAAAATAAATTTTTCTAATATGTTGTCAAAAATTATTTGTTATAAGTGTTTATGATATTTCTGAATATTGCTTTGTGCGGCTTCTTTTATGTGGTCCCTAGCTATCTATGTGTCTACCGGTGATGTTAAAGTTTGATCCGATTTTCAGTTCGCAAGCATGGTTCGTGAAGTATATGTTTGGCTCGACTATCTATTCACGAGCCAGGCTCGGGACATTCATGTTTGGGCCTAAATCTTCATCGCGATTCAGACTCGTTAAAGTACGGGAAGGGGTTAAGAATATACTATAGAAACTTAACAGTTTAAAAATGGGTAATTCTTAATATAGAGAATACTTATTCGTAACATAGAGAAATGATTTGCTTTGTTTGTCTTATCGAAGATTCGATTGTAGGCTTTTTTTACAATAATTAACACTACATGCTGTAACAAATAGTAACTTTTTACGGCTAACTGTTTTACTTACAACTGTAGGATGAATTAATGAAGAGAAACAAATACAAATTGAAAAGAGCTATAGAATATTGGGGGATATCACAAAATGTACCGAGTAGCAAAGACATTAAATCTTTATATCTAAATCTTGAATATTTCTTACGTTATTATTTAAATTCTCACGTTGTGAGTCTTCTATTGATAAACTTCGATAAATCTTTTTAGATTCATATTTCTACATTATCCGACAAATTTCTTTCAAACTCATATGAAATGTTATTAAATTCGATAGCGCTGGTCAGCAGTAATCTCCATGGTATTCAACATGTTAAAGAACCACCCTACTTCCGTAGCACAGATCCACCCTAGTATTTAAATATGTCAACAACTTCATTTTGTCCATCCACAATTAAAACAAAACATGTTTCAAAACACCATAGAATCATCATCTATTCACCACACAGAAAAACCTCATCTTCTCATCCTAATAGTAATTAAAAAATTAAAAAACATATACACACATCGCATAAACGTGTACTATATCAGAAATAAAAATCACGCAGCGACCTAAATATCCTTTCATAAACTGATCGATCCGCACTAAATATCCAAGATTAGAATTCTAGCATAAAGTGGCGCAGGTTGCTCTTTTCTGTTCTCTCGTCGTCCCTTTTTTCCCTCCATTTATCTGTTCATCCTCGTCAAGCCAAGATTCCGCTCGACTGACTCTCGTTTGGTCCAGCCCAGCCTCAGGTCAACGCTCTAGTGACCAACGCACCTTGTTCTTCCGTTCATAACGCGTATATACCTACCTGTGTGAACAAGCTCGCGCACACGTGTCCGTGTGCACGCGTGTTCGCCTTTGGCAAGTGTGTACACACGTGAACGTGTCTACGTGCCGATGGGTGAGCGCAGGTTCGATCTAGGGCAAACGAGTTCGCGTTTGAGATTGCGACTTTTTCTTCCCTCGTTTACGCCGGGAAGATCGAACGAGATCGCCGACGAAAAAATTCGTGGCAGTTCAAAAAAAGCTGGCTCAAGCAGCCGTGGAACTGTTAAGCGGAAGTGATGGGCTTCGAGGATGCGGCTGTCCTGCCGATGGAACTTTATATTGTGCTATGAGCATTAAGACGATCCGGTACACTTATGATTATATTGTGTGTTTGATATCATTTCACTTAGTTATGAATGAATGTCAGATAGTTGCTTGGATATTATGGATGTATGAGAAATGATATATGAAAAACTTTTAATTGAAGATAGTGAGAGGAGAAGTAAATGTGTAAAATATTAGAGTGCTGCATTCTTTTTTATGTAGGACACTGGGAAGTTATTTTCTGAGGTAGCAATATCGTTTGTTTTAAAAGATCAAAGTAGAATAGCTCTGGAATACAGACGATTTGATGACTTATCCAATAATAAGGTGTCGCCTTTTCCATAATATTGCACTGATGTATTTGAAATAATGTTGTATGCTACACTATACAAATAATATTTCCGGTATCCTTTGACTTATAATACTTATATTATTTTTTTATCTTGCTTCTATGAACGGCTTTTATCGGTATATTGTTATAAAATATGGTATGAAAAAGATGAGTTTAACGAGGTAGGCATTATACTTTTACCGTTTGCTTTAAGAATGAAAAATAATGATTAACATGTTATTAACATAACATATAAACTATGAAGAACGATAATGTTGTTTACACTACTTTTATTAAACTACAAAGACATAAAGGAAAAATGACTTATACACCTCTCGCACAAACTTCCCGCGTAATTTAACTAAATGTTTTCAGCTTCTCTGCTGTTTATCAGAATGTAAGAAAAATAGAGCTCCATCGTTACTGTTATAAAATAAAACTAAATATTTAAAATGATGTATCAAATCAGGTAATAAAAAGTGGATTTATGTCAGCTTTGTATAAAGCGGCTCATACAAATGGGTAAGAGTCATAGCAACATAAGTTACTATTATAATGTTTTCTTTATTCAAGTTTGAAAGCGCGATACAAAATGTAGCTCCATGAAAAAATGTTTGAAGAAATTTTCACATTTCAGATAGGCCTGCAAATTTCATAAAACAACATATAGGAAGTCCCGAATTAAATATATAAATATCTGAGGTTGAAAAATACGTGACATAAAATATTTAAAAACTCAATTACAAAGAAATTCCTACATCTTTTTTGACTACGATTAAAATGGAAAAAGGTAATATTTAAGTAGAATACATCAAATTAATTTGCTTGCAAACGAGAAGAATCAATATCATTCAGCCTGAAAATCACGATGTACGATGTAGGAGATCTTGCATACCTGATAAGGATAAATCAATACTTACATCGTCATCGAAGTTGTAATTGAAGACTTCTGTATCTTTTATTCCATTCTTTCGATCTCATAATTTAAACACGATTACGTTGTGATGAGAAGGGGGTATGAACAAGTAAGATCCCTATTTTTATCGGTTACAAAACCACAAGTGAGCTTACATGTGGATGAGTTTCATGCTTCCTTCGAAATTATTCAGATTATTAATGACGATAAAAGTTTTTCCAATACCGCTAAAGGACCGAACCCCGTCACTTCAAAGGAATTTTTCGCTGTAATGGAGTGGAACGAGCATTAAACTAATACTTCATTGAATGACACACAAATCGTTTACCAGTGTACTTATTGTTAGTACTTGGATAACAACACAAACACGATATAAAGTTTACACTTCAGCCAGTAAGTAGTATTAGTATCATGTCTTCGTGACCTTCTTTTTGATATATTACAGACAAGAAATAATATAACATTAAAAAAGATTTAACGTTTTAAGAAACAACAATTTACAGAACCTCTGGATCATAAAATGTTTAGACTGAATATTTCTTGTTTCATTCTATTTGAAACTAAACTAGAATAGAATAAAAATAGAATTGTTTATATCAAAGTAATGATAAATATTAGTTGCAGTGACAGTGAGTAACGATATTAATCAAATGCTAGGAAAATACAGATAATCATAATCTTAACTAACACTGTTATCGAGAATATATAAGGATATATTTCTAGGAACAATTTGTTTAAATTGAGACGATTTCCATGTTTTCTAACACATCACATTTTATCTTTTACATTTTTGTTGTATAAAGAATTATCGAACGTATAGTGTTATACCTTAAGTTGCTTTTGAAGTTATTTATTTCAGTTTAATATAAACATATTTTGTAGCAAATCGACTCTTCAAATATTTTTTTGTAAAACTCTTCTTTGTACAACGACCGAGGGAATAAACACAATCATTCGAATATACATTGAAGCATTAAACAGAACGTTCAACTCCATGCTTACGGTTTACTTTGCGTATACAGAGAAAATGTGTCTATAGAAGGATGAATATAGTTATATTTGCCCGTCAATTTCATTATAAGTGAAATAAGTCGTAACAAAGTAAGAGTACTGGAAAGTGTTCTTAGAATGAAAATTTTAGTTTAATAAAAATATCATTTCATTATTCCTGTTTTTGTTTTAAAAAGTTATATAATTATATCGAAGTTTTACAAACTAACTCGTGTAATTGCTAAAACAATAAAGCTGAGGGGAACTTGGTAAACGAACAAACATTTCGAAGTTCTTCTGAATCTTATAATGGACTTGTTTTTACATTTGAAAGTCGTGATGAAATGACACATGAATGTATCCATGTGAACATGAAATGTATCCAGCATAAAATAATTAGCTATGTCCACCAATTTTTTTATTGTAAAAGAGATGAAATGATCAGCCAAATATTCCCATTACTTTCTTTCTCTCTTTACCTCTTTTTCTTCTACCCCTTCTCTCTCTTTATTCTCTCCAACTCTTTTTCTTCTCTTTCTTTCCCTCTCTTCCTCTGTTCTCCGTTTCCCCCGTTTGTCTGTCTCTCTCTCTCTCTTTCCTTGTCGGAATGGAAAAAGGAAAGCAGCTCGGCAAAGTGACAACAATGAGTTACTAGAAAATCACAAGCCTCCAGGCACGATTCCGTAACAATCCGAACTCGAAACCTCGCCGTACGAGTCTAAGACGTGATTGTAATAACAAATCTACCAAGCCACGCCTATCTGCTATTATCATTGGCAGAGGTAAGGATGGAAGAGGAGAAGTAGAAATGGTCGAAGCTGATTGCAATCGTAACGTCGAAGTCAGCGACACGCAATTGGCAATGTAATTTCTGGTAGTCAGCGCTCGTATTTATCTTCGCTTATCGGACGCTCCATCTCTCTTTCTCCACCGTTCGCGAGCGTGTGATTATGCTTCTCTTAAGGGTCTACTAGTCTGTCAATGTAGACTGTTATCTGCATGAACATTTTTCTCTGGTTTATTGTTTAAATAAAATTCCATTTGTTACTTGGATTATTTAGTATTGACGTTGTTCCTTATTAGCATGCATTGATTCTCTTTAACGGTATGTATTGCGCATATTAATCGTCGTACATGTTATTTGCCTAAAGCGGTATGTAGATGATATTACAATGAAATTTTCATATTATTTGCTTTATATTACAATAGAAATTTCGCAACATACATAATGATGGTCAATATCGAATGTATTTTATTAGCAGAACCTGTTTCGTTAAAACGGAATTTGTATAATCATTAATACATCATTATGGAATGCATATCTTCAAAATTAAGGGTCTGACATTATTTAATTATTTCTTTAATGAGAGAAACTTTGAAAAGTCAACAAATGACAATTATTATGTCCACAACGTTCAATTAGGCATTCATCAATAATGGCTACTGTTATTAAAAAAGTGATACTACATACAAACAATGAATGGAAGTTATTTGAACAAGTTCTCCTCAAACACAAATTAAGCTCCTAAACAACTTCGATACTTTATTCTCCATAAGGTTCAATCAAAAGTGCTTCAAATATCATAAAATGTCCTGTTAACGATCCTTTAAATCCAAAAGGGTTAACACGTACATTCCCTCATACCTCTTTCTTCTCTCATGTCCTATTAATATTTTACGTCGTTCAACACCGCGAGACGAGCAAACGACAAGCGCACAAACGCCTCAAAGAAAATCGAGCCCAGATAAGCTCAGCAAGATACAGGTACAGTAAGACAGGAAGAGTACGATTTGTAGAGCAATATATTATGCGAGCTAGTATTATCCCGTGTGCAAGCTGGATGTCTTGTACCATCAAGGATATTGTGCTGCACCCATACGTAGCCACAGTTATATGAAACGTTGCCAGCGATATCTGCATCCGGCAGAGACACCCTCTCAAAAAAGATGTGAAAATATGCTACAAGATTTCTCCCGGGAACGTCGCTCTTTCGACCCCTTCGAACTATTCAAGGATGATGCCCCGCATTATCGGCCGATCCTCTTATAATCTGAAAAATGTATCTTGCATTTACTTACATGGGGGTATACACACGCATCTACATTTATTACACATACAGGGTTTTTCAATAAGAGCGATAGAACTTTAAATTGAAATAAACCGAAAAATACGGAACATAATTAGATACTCGGTATTTTATTTTAAAGTACATTTGATAACATTATATCTGAAATGCAATATCATTTAAATGACCACCATGATTTCGTTTTATTAGAGTGAATACGACAAATCCAATTTTCGATGGCTCTTCCTCATAAATCTGGTCGTATTTCATCTATCACACGAATTATGTTTGCTTTAAGATCATTAACAGTTTGTGGTTTATTGGAGTAAACAAGGTAGTTAACATAGCCCCACCAGAAAAAATAACGCTCGACAGTAACAGTTATAGTTGCAACTTTGCAACAATTTTCAAAAAAATAAATGTGAACATGATTGTTTTCATTAACAGGAATGAATGAGGTGACAGATTATAAAAACAAAAAGTGCGTGTGGCTTGAAGTTTGTTTATTGATTGTGCTTAACGATGATGACTTGGTGATATGTGTAATTTGTAAAAAAGGTTTATTAAACATTATATGTTAATTCTTATATTACTTCATTGATTAAGTAATAACCAACATTCACAATAAGGACCAAAAACTCTTCCAGTACGATGATCGATCAACTACTGGTTGAGTTATCGTTTCCCCAAATTCGACAATTTTGTTTATTGGCGAAGCCATCCATCCAAAAGTGAAATGAACAAGGTGAAGTGAACAAAGTGCACAAAACGGTTGCCGAGTTGAGCAGAAACTTTGATAATAAATTTGAATAATTTTAACGCGTTTAGCAACTGCGTACCTATTCGTGTTAACTTGCCGAGCATTACTGATTGTGAGTACAAATAATATTTGGTACTAACAATAGAATAATAAACATAACGGCTGCGACAATTGAAAGATATTTCGCTCTTATTTGAAGACCCTTTATGTATCAGCTAGCTCTTTTGCTTTTTCTGCGTCTCCCTATCGTTTTTTCTCTCTTTCTCTCTCATTTCTTTGTTATTCCCCTTTTGACTATCCTGCGTTATTGACGTTTTAATGTGACTTTGCATCGCATGCGTGAATGTCCTTTGACAAGAGTCGTCTTGCCAGTAGAAAGATTGGAGTTCACATTTACCATGGTGCGTGTTAATAGAATTGGTGCTGCGTTTGGAATTCTGTGAATGAAACACTGAAGTCACTGATATTTGGCACTGTTTATTATATATTTTGTCGATTGTTGTGGATTGTTCTGTATTGGAAAAATATAACAAACATTTTTGTCTAAGATACGATGAGATGGAATTTTGAAATAGAGCTCTTTGAAATACGAGTTGATACTCCATCTACTTCAACAAAATATCGGTGAAATTGATGTAAAACTAGGAGCTTAAGAATAATGTGGTTTAACTCTCCGATTAAAATAATTAAACAGCGATTGAAAGCATCCTTTGTCAATATTTTGCGGTCTGAATCACCGGTCCGAGTTTCCCATTTTTCGTTAGTTAAGTGAAATTTCAGAGAAGTTTCTACCCTATGTTGTTCATTTTCACCATATTATAGCGATAACGATAGATTTTGGTAGATATTTGGGTATGAATATGTAGGATCGTGAAAAAGAAACGAGAGGCGTGCGGCAACCCATCCAAGGCAGCAACTCGGCCTGAGTAGCTTAACGTCGACGATCGCCTGGGTCCGGTCGGCGCGAAACCACTGCGCCAGCGACCTCTCCCTGATGACAATTCCTTTTCACGTCCTTTTCTCCTAAGTTCTTTATAGGAGGGCTTCTCCGCTCCGATCCCACAAATACAAAATCACTATCAAATTTTGAACTGAAAATTAACTTGGTAGGACATTAACTGCAGCTAACAATCGTTTTTATTGTGATGCAACATAGAATTTCGAATGGTTAATGCAATATTTCGATAAAAATTGCAAACATAAAGTTTTTTTAGAAAAAAGGACAGTGTTTATAGCATGAATGCACTTGGCTGGAAAATGTGTGTCGATACTTGCCCTGCATGTATTTATATGCATATGACATCATAGTTTATTATGTTTCATGTTACTCTTTTTGGGTTTAACACTAACTTTTATTTTTTCTCATGGATTTTTAAAAATAGTTGTACAGAAAGAATTTCAGTGAACAATATCCAATATTTGTATCATTTCATCTCTGAGCACTACGTTCTTTAATAACTTAAAAAACTGACATTCGAAAAATAAATATCAGAAAATCAATAACAACGAGGCATGGAAATGTACCAACATCCCAAAAACAGGAATGGCGATTATTATGTTGGCATATATGTCTTTCTTATTCACTTATATCATACTCAGCCAGTTAATTAACACAGGTCCACAAAAAAAGTGGTCTGTGCTGGGTGTTGGACAAAGATTTTCCGACGTATTTTTTACCGCTGAACACGAATCTGAAGTCAAAATTGGGGGTCAAACTCCAAAAAACGGAGAAAAATAAAAAAAAAACGATAAAATCCACGATCTAATAGTATTTTCAGTATCTTATTATCAAGTTGCAGTTTCTGCTTGTTTCTCTCTGTAGTATCCATCAGTGATTCGCAAATACGTTTTTATGCCGAAAATAAAACGTCAGGACATTGAATCGGTACATTTACCGGCAAAAACCTGCTACCACGGAGTGTTTGGACTACGATGACAACTGCCCTTTAACGGGATGTATAGAATGATTCGGACGTTATTCAAAGATGAAGCATTTGTTTCAGTTATGAATGACCAAGAAAAGGCATCATGGCTAAGTTTCAAGGAAGTATGTACCTAATTTTTAGGTAACACCAAGGATGCTGATTACGAAAATATTGTGGCCAATATGATCGCAAACTTTCAGCGTTCAGGTTGCCTAATGAATTTGAAACTTCACTTCCTTGATTCGCATCTCAACCACTTTCCGGAGAACAACGGAGACTTTAGTGAAGAGCAAGGAGAGAGATTTCATCAAGATCTCAAAGAATTTGAACGGCGATTTCAGGGACAGTGGGGAGTTAATATGTTTGCAGATTACTGCTGGATGCTACAAAGAGAAACTCGACAGAGAGGAAAAAAGTGTAGCAGAAATCCGTTGCACAGGTCATATGAGGAGAAAAGGGCCAGGAAACAACAAAAATTATAAGATTGTTATTATCATGCAGAAAAAATTATTAGATCGTGGATTTTATCGTTTTTTTTTTAATTTTTCTCCGTTTGTTGGAGTTTAACCCCCAATTTTGACTTCAGATTCGTGTTCAGCGGTAAAAAATACGTCGGAAAATCTTTGTCCAACACCCAGCACAGACCACTTTTTTTTGTGGACCTGTGTGATCAAAAAAGTCACAGGAAGAAGAGTTTAACAGGTCACAGTAAATTATAACTAACTGTTCATTATCTGGTGTGAAATTTGAGAAAACTGGAACTCCAGAACTCAAAGCAAGTTTATAGAAGCATTTACAGATTCTTTGTAACTTCGCCTTATAATATTATATTTTCATTTGTACTGCATTCTAATCAAGTGTCCCTTAATTTGATATCACCCAATACTAGGACTAAAAAGGGAAAGACTTCACCTGTCTGACTTCAATTATAACGAGCTTCTGTAAGATGATAGCATTCTTCGTGGTCCTTCATAGTATATGTAAAATGTTAGTCATAGTCAGATAATAGTTTTCAAACTAGAACTACCGATTATTAAATCAGTACAGTAAAACCTGTTTTTGTGCGGTAGATAGGGACCGCATAAAAGAAACCGCACAAAAAAAGAAATATTCAGGAATTTCATAAACACTTATAACAAATAATTTTTTACAATATATTAGAAAAAATTTTTTTTATGCTGTGGATAGGGACCGCATAAAAAAAGTCGCGCTTAAAAGTATGTCAAAGATTTATGAGACACTGAGAAAGTGCATTCAAACAAAAGTAATAATTAAATTATACATGGAAACGTTTAAAAAAAAATTAATTTTTCATTTTACACATGGAGAAATTTTCAAAATATACATAACACCGGCACACAAAAAAAATTAAGTAGAATGTGCATTTGACCGGACCTACCTACGGGTACGTATTTTGGTCCGCTGAATCCGAATTCGAGGTCAGTTTGACCCCTACACCCTCGAAATTTCGAGAAAACTTCAAAAAACCGTAAAAATGATGAAAATTGGCAGTTTTAATGATAAAAAAATTTTTTGGAACTAAACTAAGCGTGATTTTCATGTATTTCGATCCGCTGAATATGAATCGAATGATGGCAGATTTTTGTTGGATGTTAAAAAGAGAAGTACCCGAAGAAAATCGTAAACGAAAGAGGAATCCACTACGAAGATCATTTGAGGATAAAAGAGAGCGATACAAACGAAGGAAAGTTTAGGATTCGTAAAAATCATTTCTTTCTATCTTTTTATGTCTTGTGTTTTTCACAGATTTCAAGTTATTTGATATATCTACGTTATAGA
This sequence comes from Cerceris rybyensis, assembly GCA_910591515.1. NCBI lineage: Eukaryota > Metazoa > Arthropoda > Insecta > Hymenoptera > Crabronidae > Cerceris > Cerceris rybyensis. The sequence continues at coordinate 19,756,931 of OU342789.1, read as the reverse complement.
GTATTTATTTTAGGCATTAAATCATGTTCAATCAATTTTTTTTCTGTTATGAATGGTAATTTTTACAATTTTTTCGAATTTTTCCAGCTTTAGAGGGTGAATAGACTAAAAAAATTAAGATGCGAATTGAAGACATCAAAAGATATAAAATTTTATCTGAATTGGACCAGAAGAAGTTTTTTTATCATGAAAACTATATTTTTTCGGAATTTTCGAGAGTTTTGTGTGATTTTTTCACATTTAAAATGGCTCGTGGTCTCAATAAAGTTTCGATTCATATTCAGCGGATCGAAATACATGAAAATCACGATTAGTTTAGTTCCAAAAAATTTTTTTATCATTAAAACTGCCAATTTTCATCATTTTTACGGTTTTTTGAAGTTTTCTCGAAATTTCGAGGGTGTAGGGGTCAAACTGATCTCGAATTCGGATTCAGCGGACCAAAATACGTACCCGTAGGTAGGTCCGGTCAAATGCACATTCTACTTAATTTTTTTTGTGTGCCGGTGTAATTTACTGCTGCTCGTCGTAGTCCAAAACGCGCATCTCCTTGTAATGCGTATTCTGCTGATAACAAATGAACATAGCGTCTGGAGCAGAACAGCGTTTTGTAGTGCACATGTGCACACTGATAGAAAACTTTGCAACAGTGTATAATACACCAATGGAATTCATATACCGCACAAAAAGAAAATTGCATAAAATAGGACCGCACAAAAACAGGTTTTACTGTATATTTAAAGATACTCGATAAACAATTTAGAAAAAAATTTAATGAAATGCGCAAGAAACGTGTTCGATTTAATCTCTCGCGGTTTACAAGATTGACATAGAAATTTAACCACGAAACGACACTAAAGATTTCAGGAACACTTCTAAAAACCTCAGTGCAAATAATTTTGACTTCTTTGATGGATCTAGCGTTATAGACATAACCAATTAAAACCCAGATCTCTTGATATATTATAAATATAATACTGGTGACAACAGCTAAACATTAGCGTAAGGCCCGTGAATAGAACATTTGAGTTGCTCATAGTTTTAAAATAACTGTCTAACTAAAGGTAAGAGTGCACATGTCAGGGGTATCAAAAAAGAATGTCGTTTTGAACGTGAAAAAAACTCACTGAATATTTTGAATGAAAACCCAGTGAGTTTTATGAGCAATGTATTTAAACTTTGCCAAGTCGTTGCAGAAAGATTGTAACAAACCGTGGAAATAATATTTTAGATTAATAATTTTGGATTTATAAATTAAATTCTCATAAGTATTCACATCTTTTATGTAAAAAATAAAAAATAGCATTCTTTTCCAGCATCCCTAATACTTATTGACGAGAATAAACGGTATAATACAGTAGACAAAAACTAAAAGTTACAATTGTTGACATAGAAAAGTTGTAATGACAAAGATGGAAATTTAATCTCAGTAAGTACCTATAAAAATATCTAGAATTATCTGTTAAGTATTATATATAACAAACGTATCAACAAATGTAAGGACATTAAGAAATATCAACTCTGTTACTACTAAGTATTCACATCTTTTATTTTAAAAAACCTCATTCTTTTCCGGCGCTCCTAATACACCATAAAGGACCAATTTAAAAAATTCAGTGAAATCGAAATCAGACAGTTGGGGTCCTACCAGTGTTAGAATACTCCTCTTTCATTCATTCGAAAATCTCTGCATCTACAACACGTCACCGATGAGTCTTCTCTGAGGACTCACGAGACATGTCTCTCAAAGAAGAACGTGGCAGACAAATCCACTAAATAGTTTTCTTTTCACTTCGCTCACCACTACCCCCTTTCGTTTCTTCCATCGTGTACGGATACAGGAACGCTGTTTTCGGCAGTGATCTCATAATAACGTGGGTGTCGTCTCGAGGAGATACTTTCTCATCGATTCTCGATGCTCGAGGCTTTCTAAAAGAACATCGGTTATGCGTAGTAATAGAAAAGCTGAATTCATTTGTAGAACAACACAATGATTTATGACTTCGATAGGTTTTCTCTTGCATGAATTATATTCCACGTTTCGATAAATGAATCCAGAGAAGAATTTCGTTGTTGTTGTAATATATTTCAATATATTTCGCTTGAATGAAGCCGTTGTGTGATAGCCTAGGTTATGAGATTTCATTCGTATTGTTGTCTCTGTTTTAAAGTTTCGCGTCACACTATGTGCCCTTAAATCCTTTTGAGTTTGCATACAGGGCATTTGGACGTCTGAGATCCATTTCGGCCATGAAACGAACACATAGCGATAGTGAAGACAAATTCCTATGAACTTTGGTCCTATTCAATATTGTTTCAAAGTCATAGACATTTTTGTACTTCAACAGTCGACGATTTTTTGTAGAAGGCACATGAGATATTTATCAACAATCAGATTTTTATTCCACGGGTTAATTGAAAAAAATTCTTTACTTGATATCCATTGACAATATTGAGATACTTTGGGCAAGTTTACACTATCCCAACGGATTCAAAACGCGCCTGAAATTTTTTAATTGACAGAACGACTATAAACATAGTAAGTAGCATGTTTGCAAATTGTTTGAATTCGAGAATTTGCGAAAACACAAAGGTGGCAGTAATTTTGAAAACAAACAGGTTTGTATCCATGGTCGGCAGTATGAAATAAAAAAAAGGCTTGCCAATGCGGACATTTTTGCCAGTGAATCACTTGATTTTAGAAGATATTTAAAATACAACGAATACACACGTGATCGGCACTGTTGGATACCGACCTAATTCTTTAAGATTTCATACTCAAATATTTCTAAACGTGAGTCAGAGTCCAAACGAGAATTGTTAGCTATCTCCGATTCCGTCATCGCTTTTCCCTCAAAATGTATTTTGAAGACCTTTGGTCCTAAGGAAAAACGATCGCCCTTTTGGAACCTTACTCACGAAAAGTCGAGTCATCCGAACCTCCCACCACACTCTTGTAAAACTCTTAAAAGGCCAGTCTCATTACCAAAATTAGACAGACTAAATCAGGAGTTTTTTAAAACTCCGGGCGCGCAACAGTTCTTTCTTTAATAAAGTGTTGTTAACCATCTTCGGGATACAACATAAAAATTGGTGTCAAAAGTGGGATACAACAGCACTAAATGAGTTGCCACATTGTGGACCTACCCTTGGAAACCCTTTAGACTTCGGCAATGACTTTGCATCTTCCCTGAGATATCCACCTCTAATAGATGTGGATGACTCTTTTATTCACCCCTTGTCGTACAATAACGAACGACACTCGTGACGCGATAAGTGGAATATGATATTTCGAAGTTTTCCAAAAACTATTGAATTACAGTATATCAGTAGCCCACGATAAGATGAAATTATTTCTATGCTATTGTGTTATGTTATAAGTAGACTGCGGATTTTTATGCATTTATGACAAATTAAATACGGCTAAAATATACAAAAAGGACATAATACAAAAATATATGTAAAATATCTAAAGTATGGTATTTGTTGTAATATTTATTGAGTGCAATAAATCCCTAGATAGGTTTCCCTGTCTCACCTGCATTTGTGAAACTCGAAATTTGCATAAACTTCCACAGTCTAGTTATAAGCTATATTAGAAATCAGGGACAGATTGTTATTTTTGAGCTATTAATTTTGAATCGCTACGCACTCAATCACAAAAAAATGGTATGGTAAGGGGACAAACAAACATGAATAATCGATAATGGAAAATTTCAAGTTTACTTAACACTAGAAGTACTAAAACAGTCAAAATGACTGCTTCCTAACTTTTTAGAAAAATTCACCAAAATAGGGAAGCCGTATAGTAAATATTCTACATCTATGCTATAAATCACAAATTACTCAAGTAACCATTTTTTACATCTTGATACCTCTTTCCCTAAATTACTCGTTAAAAGCAATAAAATATAACATATTGAACACTGGTAGCTCTAGTAGCCATTTAATTGCCGAATCAATAAAAAGTAAAGTCGCACAGCTGGAAGACAATATCCCTTTTCGAGAATCGTGCAAAATGTCCAATTTTGACAGCACAACTTCAACACAGTTCGTACTTTTTCTGAACGACACAGACTACAAGAATTACTTAAATTTTGGTGGGTTCAAAAATATACTTTAAACTACGAAACAGCAACAAAATAATTTCTTTCTATACAGGTAACGACCTAATGGTAAAAGATGGAACAATAAAAGTACGTTAAACTTAACTGATTATCTGAATCTGGCTGATTCGACAGTCCTCCGTAACTAGTAAAACGGTTTCACGTCAAACAGAATCACTTAGACTCTCTAAAGGAGAGAAAAAAAGAAGGAGAGTTCGCTTTGTAGGAAGCAAGAGATCGAAATACCATCCGTCCAGGCTGGACAGGTGCACGTAAAATGGTGGAGAGGAGAGGGGGAAAAAGAGGTGATCTGTCTTGGTATGCCGGAGGGACCAGCCTCCTTTGGAAGCCTCCGATCCAAGGTCCGCTGTTGCCAGTTGCTATTCATCTGACCCGAATATTTTCATTCGCTTAAACTTGATATCGATCATTCATAATAATGGACTGACTGTTTCACAAATCTCCTCCTAGTGGAAAATATTATCAAATATTTTTTATTACTAATATATTTTTATTATTAAAGTTCTGCTATAGAAAAGAATTGAAGTATGTAAATTTTCAAAGTTATTGGAACTTTACGTACTTTTTCAAACTTAAGTAGCAAATGACACAGTAATACTGTATACACATATAAACTAACCGAATGAAAATGATAAAAATCGTATTTTAAGTAAGGAGTACTTTGAAAATTAATAATTTGAAATAAAAATATGAGGAATTCGGGTAATTCCGAACAAGATGTTGAAATAAATTCATCGTGGAATATCCAATTAAGACACATGGCGTGGTACCAATTAGGACCCGAGATCGCAATAGGTTAATATTTCTGCGAACAAGCCGAACACGACAAGAGAAATTGCAATTGCCTCGCGACAAAATCACGGTGTTCTAACATTCCTCCATATGTTAACCCAAATATGAGAAACGGCGAGCACAAAATAAGCCGCTCATTAGGAAGGAATGTTTTGCTAGAACGGTGTACGACGGTATATAATTTAAACTGCAATAAACTTACTTTGAACGAACATTCTGTTTTGTTGTGTTATACCTTCCGATTAACGGAAACGCAAAACTCAACAAAGTGACAATAACCACTTCGAGCCGAGAATTGTGATAAAATAATTGAACTGTCTAAATAGGATATTATATTTATATACGCTAAAATATTATATCTATATAAGCTGAAATATTATGCTCGAAGTTATTTACGAATACATAATATGTACAGCCTTTGATTTACGAATTCTAATTTTCGAAATGAAATCTATAATATCTTGTATGGGTAAATAAACTCATCTGAAATACGTATGAATTGCAAATGAGATTATTCACAATTTAAATTTCAAAATGAGATTGAAATGTTGAGGATGATTAGGTAAAATATGAGAATTTTTATGATACATTCTTGTGTCAACGCAAATGTTTACGAAAAAAAAAGAAATATGACGCCCGATTCCGAGCTAATTGTAACATTAACCTTTTCGGAATATACCTAAGTGATCGCGGTCTCTCATATTAAAAATGTATTATATGCATGTAGCAAACTTTTCCGAAATTTTAATTTTTTCTCAACTCCTTGAAGCTCATTTATTAAATACATTAACCACATTTTTTAGTTATTTGGCTCGATAGTTAGTGTTACGAACAGTTACACAGTTTGTTTACTTTCTAAATAGTCTATTTTGTTTTGCCTTAAAAGACATTAATGTTAATTCTGTTACATAATTAAGCTTCGAAGAGTTAACTTATCTACAGCAAATAAAAGGAATAACATGTAACAAGATGAAGGTGGAATTTCAAAATTTCAAAATACCTTAAAAAGATAAACTAAGTACCTACATCTGGTTCCACTACTCTCCGCAAAACTCTTACTGACGTCATCAGAATTTCTATTTATTTCTAACATCGAAAATTTAGTAAGGATGTCACCTTCGTCTTACGGTTTCACTATTGAAAACAGCTTTTTTTGTGATAAAAGCATAGAAAAGATGAATTACCCCATTTAATAATAAAAAAGATTGAAATGCTATCCTTCCGGTAAAATATCCGCTAAACTAACAAATATATTGGTATTGATTCTACCTCGAGAGATAGCAATAGACAATGAAATTATCTTGAGACACTTGTTTCCACATCTGTACCATCTTCACCTATCAGTGAAAGCGGACATTCCTAAAAGAAAGTTCTCATGCTAATGAATAGCGAGAGAAACTAACCTGCGCCAGGATCCCAACCAAAGTTCCAGCAGAAACTGCTACATGAAATGCAACAATTTACAACGAATATATACGAAACAATAAACGACAACATCGGAGAATTACAAATCAGAGGTAACAAGATACCCGAACGAAGGCTACGGAGTCAACTGCATGAAGTACAAGAAGATTGGAATAGAATTTTACATCCGCAAGAAGAATGAGAAGAAGGTGATAGAGACGAAGAACGTCAAAAAAGAACCAAACGGCCATGTACCGAAAGAAAATAGTAAGTGGTACCCTCAACCGAATCTCTTGGCTAGCTATCATCTATACTTTTCAAATATAGAGGACAATGCAGGAAAAGACAAAGCGACTCACTCTCATTGAAGAAAGACAGCGCTCGAAGCAAGGAGGCAATCGTACACTGAGAATGGAACATCTCGAGAAACGGTCACTCCGAGAGAAGAAGAAACCTGACTGAGAGAAAGACCATGGAGCAGAAAGAGACAGATCGAAACGACAGCTGGTATCGGCGACGGCGTTGGTGAAGGTGGACGAAGCTGCGGTGATGGTGATACCGATGCCATCGGCCGTCGTAGTAGTGACGATGGTAGTGGTCAAGAGGAGAGCAATGATGGTGATGGTGGTGGTAGTGGTCCAGCGTGTACATCGTGCGGACACAACACTTGCTCCACGCACGAGAGAGAGAGGGATTTGCCCCCTCCTGCCGCGGGCGGCGCCACTCGTGGTGATCCTTTCCTCTTTTCGCCTCTAGGCCATTCTCGAGAGGCGCGCGTGGCAACACGGTGTCGCACTATCGGTCCTCCTGAACATTCGACCAATTCGCGTGTATCTTGATTTATCCACGAACTTTTCTGATTGACTTTTCCGAAACTGAATCGCTCGGCCGAGTCACTGGAGAACCCCTTCCTCCTTTCCTCCTCTCCTCTTCGTTCGCCCTGGCCTCGACCTTCCCCTCCGCCCCCACGTGACACCGGTCGACCACGTGATGCGATCGACCGCGTCGATCTTCATGTAACGTCAACATCCGCTGTGCCAGCTCCGTTCCGAGTGCTGCTCGAGGATGTTTCGTCGTGGACCAGTCATTACGTAATCGCGCAGTGGCCATATTTCCGTGCGTTTGAACCGAAGGTGACACGTATGTGTATGAGTGTACGCGTGTATGTGTGTGAATGTGTATATATCGCGGAGAGAAAAAAAAGGTACCAGGAAATTTGAAATTTCGACTCTACACGGCGGGATTTAACCTGGCGCATTCGAGATGATTAATCGAGAGGAACGTGCCATAGTGAAGGACAAGTGATGAATCGGGAATTGTATCTTCGAGTGAAGACATGGAAATATTTGGCCCGGAGTAAGAAACAGTTGATGTAACCTTCCGGAAAGTTCATTACGATGACCGATAGGGAATACGCTCACAACGACCCACTGACAGTGTACGTCGGATGGGAAGAAAGTAAAAATGTCAGTCTGAGAATAACGAGTTGAAAAAAGATTTAGTAAAACGTCAGATAGTTTATGGTACTTGATGAGGGATCATCATAGGTATAGGCAACTATTATATATGCGAGTCAATCGTAGTACAATCTCGATATTCTACATCTCCATGGTGAAATCAGACCACAAGACTGAATGTGAGAACGGTAGCCGGCTAGGAATTACCAATAAATTGGCCATGTGACTGACTATCTCGAGTCAATTTTGCATCCTCTTTTCGAGTGTGCACGTAGAACTACTCGCAATTTCAGCTATGAAATCATGTCGATACTATAATCGACTTAGCTGCAACTTTAAAATATTCGTATAGTCAGATATCAATATTAATATCAGACGAATAGAATGAACGAGACGAAAACAGTATTTTCCTTTGGCTACTAATGTAAGCTAGTTGAAACAATATATTTTGTGATAATGAAAATTTACGGACTGTCCGAAGTTCTAAGAAAAAGAACAATATAATACACCGTACCATAGAGATGCCTCTTTTAAGCACGCACGGAATTAGAAAGGAAGGAAATCGCATTTCTCGCAACACGGATCAAGCCTAGTGACTTCAATGCCCGCATAGACACGCGCCGCCTATCTTATTCTCCTGGAGATACAAGCCGGCCGTTTCTTCTTCTACTGATTGCAAGGGTAAAAGAGGCATGATCCATTGTCTGAAGAAATGACTTAGGGTCATTTAGGTATCCGTCGATTGGAGTGATTAATACGTCCTCAAACAATCGTGATGTTCAAATGTTTATGGTTAAATGATGTCAAACCAATACAGAAGATTCTTGTGTGATGTAAATAGTGCTTTTACGATAACCTGCAGTTACGTTCTGTTTCAAAATATTAGGAATTAAATTAAAAAATATTTATAAATCTATTCTTGATGAAATTAAATAGAATTCTTTTTAAATATCGTTGTCAGTATTTATCTACGGGTGTTTTAACCTCGGCGTATGGAATTTAATTGAATAAACCCTGGTAGGAGAAAAAGAAGGTCACTCGTCACCGGTGAATGGAACCGTTATCGAGAACAAGTGATTTATCAGTCTATTATTCTTGAAATGCGCTCCGGTTGATCATTATAAAGACGGAGCTTGTGTTGATCCCTGGCTTCTGACCAATCAGTTCTGGCTCTGATTGAATATTAAAACGATAGACGCGTCCATGAAGTACAACGCTCATTAGACAGATTCATGTTTAGGATTCAAATACATATTAAGATAAACTTAGCTGGTACGTTTGTCCAAATGATACAAATTAATAGGGATAATACAGTAAGAAAAAAATTGAATTAAGTTGTTACTAAAAAAAGGACTCAGCTTTTAAAAACAACCCTTGAAATAATCGAATACAACAAATCAAATTGATGGGTTAGTTTAAATGGTGAGAAGGATCACAGAAGAGAAGAAAGATAAAGTTAATAAAACTTATGTTTCGCACTCGGAAAAAAAAATTTTAATTTAATTCCGAGCTTGCTATAGATTGAATCAGTCTCGAAAAAACAATAATAAGAAAAAGGAAAGATTGGAAACTTAAAAGAAAACTCTATGTATGTGCACTCGTACTCACTCAAGCATTTGAGGTGGTTCACCGTCACCTCGCTGCAACTGGCGCAAGGTGGTCGGTCAAATAGGAGATTCAAGTGTTCGCGAATTCCAGTGATCGTGATCGAAGAAGTGGCCACGGCAATATTGTCAGAAGTGGCTCATCATGTCTGTCCTCGAAGCCGCTGAAACAGACAGGACGACGATGTCACCGTTGAACGAAGTCGTGTCACCGACGAGCGTCAAATCGGAATTGATGATTACGGACATGTTGGACGAGCATGAGACCAGTCTGAGCGATCACAGGGATGGCAAACGAAAAAGAGACACGGATGGCGATGAATTAACGCCGAGGAAACTGCCCTCTTTGACGAGAAATAACAACGACATGGGTTTCGTTTTGGAAGAGAGCGCCGATGACGACCTTCACGAGGATAGAGATGATGTAAGTTCGACGACACGCTTTTGGACAAACAGGCTGATACGAAATAAGAAAATCTAACTGGTGATGTTTGAATTAACATTCGAATCGTGTTTTAAAATATTTTATTGGTTTCAAGACACTCGGGATTTGTAAGAATTGCCTATTATCTTATGAATTCAAGAGTAACAAAAGGATTCAAACGGTTTACGATTCAATTTCATACGTAAGTTGTGCCTTGGCCGAAGTTTTAAATGTAGATTTAATTTTGGATTAGATTTACACTACTTAAATCCTGTATGCATTGAAATTTTAGAAAGAAGTGAGAATCGAATAAAAATGTAATCAATTCATTTAAATGTCAAAGTTAAGTTTTGAGGAACTCTGAATATTGAACGTAGACGACTAAATAACAGTACGCCTCGCATTGTTTGTTTAAACACTTTGAAAAATAGTAGGTACCACCTTTTATGTTGTCTTCATTCTTTTGAACTTCGAGATAAAATAGATCTATTTCGCAATGATTACCGTTGGTGGTCACTGCCTGTTTTACAGTATTGTGTGTCTGTTTTCAATTCCTTTGCATTAATTTAGCGATTTTTGATACCATATAATTTTCGAATCGAAAACGTACAATTCAATCAATCTCAACTTCATTACAATGGCTTCCCGAGTCGAAAATTTCAGCCCAAAATCCTCCTAAATTACCAAATAACTTAGGATATTTAGGCTGAATATAGAAAAATATGTTACATATAAAAGAATACAAATTTTAATTCCACAATCGCCCTAAACTTGTTAATTTTTGCCAGTTTTGCCTAGTTTACGATCAATTTAGGCTTCATACAGCCTAAAATAATCCTCAGCATTCTTATTTAGAAAATTAATCTAACAATAAGCCCAATATTAAGCCATACATTCTATAATGAGGAGTTTTAGAATTGGATTGGAATTGGAGTGCTTTTAGGAGATTTAGAATTTATATGGAATAAAATGATAATTTAATTCCTACTTGCTCCTGAAAGACCTATTTTTTGAATATGAGTCGACAGACTTAGAACTTCTGAAATATTTTTAGGGGATGTCAGATTAAATTGGAATACAAATTTTACCTGATCAGTCCATTTAACTCCTAAAAATCATATTTACAGGACTTTGAGGCGCGTAGACACACTAGTTGAGGACTTTGAGGTTCAAAATGGTATACATAATTAAGCGGCAAATGAAAAATCAAAAGAATCTAGGATTTGAAGTTTCTTTTTAGGCTGGACTTTTCGACTCGGGTTTCATCGAGACGCATGACAAATGCCGATGTACCTTTCAACATGTTCTCCAGATTAATTTCGGTAACAAGATGTATAATAGATTAAAATATATACAGTGCTCTGCAATTTTGCCCCGTTTTTAGCTACTGTTGCCACTCTTTTGTGTACCTTTTTTCATTTTTCCTAAACTTTGATTGAATTTCAGTACATTTACTACTAAAAAACTTGACTACTCTTAGAACAAGCGACAAACAAATCCTAAAATAAATAAATGGAGAAATTGGTACATGAAGTGTGTTATCATTTTCTCTGGACTAGAACGTTAAGTGTGCAATAGATTTAAAGTACTTCATATTTTCAAATTAGGTACTAAAAAACAGAATTAATAACGTTCATCCCACAATTAACGCGGCACTTGTGCCCTACCATTCGCGTATGGAAAAAATTTTCTTTTGCGCGATGTTCTTTAATAAAAACTATAACTATTAATATAATTATGCAGATGTACGAAATTTGTATACTTCACAATACAGATAGACACTTCTTCATTGCACTATGCATTGCAATAGTCATATGTTAATTCTGGATACCTGTACCGTTAACACTGAAGTTACCAAGGTGGTCAAAATGATCGATTCCAAATATTTCCAAAAAATTCCCTTAATCGATATGTGAACCATGGAGTAGATATTCCATTTTTGTCTTATAAAACCTAAATTACTTAATCCTACTATTCTCCTCATTCGTACCTCACATTCGTGTTCCTGCAGATCATAGATGAACCCGATGAACAAAAGTTCATATTTTAAGAAATATAAAATATACAAACAAGCTAATATAAACTTTAAATAAATTAAATATCAAAAACATAGTATCAGTCAAAACGTAATCGTCATTTTGAGTCATATAGATCCAAGAAATGTTCTCCGCTTCCAAAGCACACTCTTCAAAATGAGTTGTCACGAAGTTCCAGAGAGATCAGTTGGATCGATGTTGGATCGGAAATTCTTTTATTAGATCATCACATTCTAAATGTATCTCTAAATGAACTTATTCAGCATACTTCAGCCTTTGCACTCGAGATGCACCACTACGGCGCTCAGTGGAACGAAATGGGTAATCTAGGTGGAAAAAAATCAAGCCTGGGATTTGAATTTTAATAATCTTATCTTAATCTAGAATGGTTGCTGAGACCAGTGATAGCAATAATAATTGATTTTGCAATCATCTAAATGCAAAAATCAGCGCATAAAAACAGTAAATTTCAACAGCACGAGAACGTACAAATACTTCTCTGAAAAGAAGATACTGTTAGAGGCATTAAGAATTTTGCGAGACTTTTTATTTTTTGCACAGATTATCACCATTAGTTAACCTTAAAGTACCCATAAACGATTTTTCGAAAAATTATTTTTGAAACAAGTTATGTAAGTTTTTTAGACACATGTTTTACGGTGGAATTTGCAAACTTTTGCAGAGAAAAACTTATATTGTACCCCAAAGTACCCCCTCGAAAATTTTGAGGGTATTTAGTTTGAACCTTGTAGAAACAGCTCCTGCAAAGATCGGCTGCGCCTACCTGCGCCTTTTGTTGTTATGCCTTTCTAAAGTTTATGTGACACAGCACGGGTGGCTAGTTCCCGTGGAGCACGCGGTCACAAAATGCCCAGTGTCTGCGACGTAAATATCGTTCAGCAATTATAACATCTCATTGGCATTAATAAGAATGGAGATTTCTGATATATCACTTTTATTACTTAATTGCTCTTATTGTTAGTTTGCCATTAGATACTAACAAGCTACGTAATTATGATGAAAATCACGGTACACGGTCCACTTAAACATTGAATAACTAAAGAGTACCGAAAAGTCCCTGGTTAAATCTTCGCAGGTATATTCCCTAAACTATGTAGAAGTAATTAACGCAAAAATTTCGCAACGCAAACCTGCGCTCTTCTTTGTTGTACCTGCTGAATGTTAGCGAGGCAGTTTGGCTGTTGATTCTCAGCGGGGCACGCGGTACACTTAAAAATTGAATAACAAAAAAGTACAGAAAAGTACCTGGTTAAAACTTCGCAGGTATATTCCTCAGACTATATAGAAGTAATTAGCGCAACGATTTTGTGCGCATATCTGTGCAAGTCTTTGTTATAGATGCTGAATGTTTGTTGGGCAGTCCGCCTATCGAAAAAGGCTTTAGTAGGATCTTTTTCATTAAATATTTTTTTAATATAAACTCCAACAAGAAAATGTCTTATACAAAAGTTTCTTTATTTTTCCTGTACAATAAACGTCTATAAACAAATCTACCGATTTTTGTATAAAAAATTAAATTGACCTTTAAATAACATTGAAGAAATATAAAAAATAAAAAATTAGTATTACACCGATATTCTTTTCACGATATTATGAAATTTTTGTATAAAACATTTTTCTGTCAAATGAACGGTTTTCGAGTTATTATTTTTTTCCACCTAGATGGTCGATTCGTTCCACTATGCGGCGCCCTGAGGTTTCTTGAGTTCTCGAGCACTATATATTTATTTCCGATACGATAAGGTATTCTCAAACCAATTTTTTTGTAGACCCGGCTCGGCCTACTCTCACAATATAAAATCAATTGAAAGTACCTGTAACACACTTACCTAATTTAGCAAAAATTGTCTTGAGTTACTAGTTCAACCGAGCGAAAAGTCCTCCAGTGCAAAGGGTTAACCCTTTGAAGTCCTATTTCGAGCTGTACTCAATATAGCTTTCCATTTCGTTTTGTTTTCTAACGAAACCAACCATATCAAATCTTGTGAAATTAATTTCATTGTATCACTACGAATTTGTCAAAATAATTGAGATCGCAAAGGGTTAACTATAATAGATGTACCAAAGAATATGAAAGACATGAATCGAGCCGAAAATATAATTATTAAATATAAAATCCTAACTAAAGGGCAGGTGTACACACGTTTCCTTAAATAGAATGATAAAAAATTCTCATAAAAAATGAGTATGGAACATTTTTCATCGGCACTTGCACATCAAGTAATTCCAACTCTGTGATAATTCAGTATCGTGTGTCACAGGAGAGAATGCCGAATAGAAGACCCGTTGATAGAGTTTCAGTGACATTTATCTTCTTTCAAAGCGCACTCCATAACCCTGTTTGGCGAACAACTCTCAAACTACATTGCGTAGAAACTAAATTCTCACGTGGCAAGTGAAAGAGCAGCTGTGCCGGCCGAAGTATCCGCCCACGCGCGCGCGTTCATACCTGCTTCACTGTTGCGAGCGCATTCAGCCCTGACAAGCGGCAACAAATCAGGCGGTTGGATTCGTGCCTGTAATAAAGCGAAGCTATTAGCTCGTCTTTACAGTTCAGGAAGTTCGTTACACCTTATCCTTTAGTCATTCTTATGCTTGCGCTTGTAATTTTACATGATTGTAAAAAGGATTTTCCATTTTCGGATATGCAACTTCAAAATCGTTATCACCGCTTTCAGAACGGAAAAAATATGAAATTTCGGAAAATATCGTATCCAACTCCCATTGTGGAAGTTCAGATTGTAAATGGAGGAAGGATGATAAATTATTTGCATAGAATTCTAAGAACCATACAATGATTTTTAATTGTCGGATATTTGTTGTGTAGCCTTATTGTTACAGCAATGGTTCTTAACCTGCGAAGCGAGAGAAATATTAACAATTTAAGACCCTTATTTTAATAGGAATATTATGAATAAACTAAAACAACCTAGTCATTAATATTTAAATATTGCGTTTTATGTTATACAGTAATATACATTATAAATAAATACGGCATTTTCTTATACAATAAATGTTTTTTCTGAAACAAAAAATATAGAGCAAGAGGTTATTTTCATATTCAAGGAGATGCTGATCACTAAAAAGATCAAGAATCGCTGCCTTAAAGTATAGATTTACATTGTAATTTTAACTGTTCCGTTTTAATATAGTGAGATTTCTCCATGAAATAGGACATTATCATTGTAAGGTATTTCGTTCTCGTAATTTTCTTTGGTAAATGATAATTTTACAAAAAATTCTAAAACCAAGAAAAAGGTATACACGTAGTTGAACTTCGTGAAAGCTGGGAATTCCGGCAATCAACGATGTCTGGGTAAAAACAAGAAATCAAGTCAGAAATAACCGAGGATAATTTTTATGTAGGTATGTACCGACTGGAAATGCGACTAATGAAACGTCCGATGCTATTCTACGTGGATTGTGGAGTTGGCATTAGAGTAAACGTGTTTCACTCCAGCGGTATATATTATACATCGCATGTGACATCAACTTCTTTAAATTGTACGTAAATAAATTATCTACGGTCTTACGCCGTATCCCAAGCATTGATTACTACTGCAATACGCATTATTTCTTTAAAAATTGAACAAATAAAAGCTGGAACATAAAATATTTAAAATTTCAAGCTGAAACATAATTAATATACAAAAGATATGTAAGGGTTATGCAATGGTTTCTCAATGTATAAATAGCTAATGAATATTTGGTGGGTTTGCTATATCGGATGGACCATCTAACTTTCGGAATTTGAATCGACTATAAAAAAAAAACTAATGAATATTTTTTTCGAGATTACGAGTTTATTAGAAGGATTAGACATTTTCATTTAAGAATGAACACATCATTCAAATAACTGTCACGACTGGCTTGACACTACCCCATCCGATCAACCTAATTTTTCAATACATTTTCGATTGTTTGGGCTCGAATCGCATGAATGGCAACTTCGATTTCGTGTTTCAAGGCATCAATCGTCTCTGGGTGGTTAGCATAACACCTATCCTTAAGGGTTCCCCACAAAAAAAATCAAACGGGGTCAAATCACTACCCAAATTTTGAAAAAATATTCATTAGTTTTTTTTTTATAGCCGATTCAAATTCCAAAAGATAGATGGCCCACCCATTAGATGAGAAGGAATATTTTTTACCGTGTACTAGAATTAAAGAATTATTAAATATGCGATTTGCTAACTGCGTTGCACTTCACTGCAAATTTTCATTGATTTAAAACTTATAGCGCGACTTAAATCATTCGACTACTCAAACTCGGAAGTATTTAGAGATAGAAAAAGTGGAAGAAAACCATATTAAAGGATATTTTTTTTTATATGATTTGTTTTGTATATAGAAATTATAGCAATTAAGTACTTCAAGGTACAAAGTTTTAAACAGTTATTTTTTAAGTCAGTAACTTAAGTGTTAGTTATGTTACTAATATTTTAACAGATGTTTGACTGAATCACCACTAATAATAAAAATCGATGCGTAATTCAGATTACACCAATACCTCGCTTTGCGCCGTTTCGTTTTGCATTTTTTCGAAGTTGCGTCGCTGCTTAATTAATACTAATATTCACTGTGCGTCGTTAGATTTTCGAGGTTGCGTTGTTTTGTCTTTAATTTTTTTTTGAAATTTTCTTTTTTTTTCTAAAAGATGGCACTACTTTTGTTTCTAATTGCGCCATGCCCTCAAAACTCGGGGATTCCCTTTCTAACTGAAAATCAACGCAATTTTAATACAGTTTTATTTTCACTTTGTTTTGCTAATTTTAGAGTTCAGTTTCAATTATGTAGTGTGTTGTGCTTTTTGTAACGTGTCAATTAGTGTGTTGTGCTTTTTTTAAAAGAGAATAATAAATTTTTATAAATTTTTACGGGTTGTTTCTGGTTACAAAAAAGGTAAATATTTTTCCAATTTATTTATTGGCAGAATTATATTATTTTTTTACATACACTTGTAATACAATTGTATGTATGTAATAAAATTTTATATTATTTTTCTTTTTAAAAAGTAGTATTTTCGTAACCCTGGAACCTATCTTCGATCTTTACATGGTTTGCTATAGAAAATCTTAATTCACTTTGCGTCGTGTTTTTTTGGAACGTAACCCCGACGCAAAGTGAGGTATTGGTGTATATTATCATGGATCATCAATAATCAATTTTCATACATTTGTTGCACGTAGAATGAATAATTTAGTTGCAGTAGTATTTGTTTGCTAGTTCTATTATTATACACTAATATTATATTACAAAATATTGAATTTTGACCTAAAAGGCTGATAAATTATTTGATTAACAAATATTAAAAAAAGACACTGACCTCACAAATACTGACCATTTATTAAGGATACCAATTTAATAGATAGAAGTGCTATATTTCTTTAGCCTCTTGTTATTTAACTTCGCTTTTATGTATAAATATTATCTGTCTTCTTTCAACTTTCTTTTTGCTCATTGCAAGTTTCTAACTTCGTATACTTATTTACATTATTCCCAACGATATTCATTGTCCAATTACATTACATCCCACTGCTGACCAACTTGTTCACAAATTGCAATCGTTTTTCCAATTAACCCTTCGTGTATCTCCAGTAGTTGCAGCACGATCCTTAAGATCTCTTTGCAGGAAGTTTAAAAGATTTCATCGAAGAAGCATTTTGAACGTTTCAGTGAATTTCTAACGATAACGTTCCACTCATTGACAAGGTAGTAAACTTCGAGTTTGATCATCGACGAGATCTCCGGAGGACAGTTCTAACACTCGTCGATAATCACCGTTATAAAGTTATACGAACGGCTAAAGGTGAGGCTAGAGTGCCTTTCACGGTACAGGATGTTTCAAAAGTAGTAGTCATGGTTTTCAACGTCTGTTGTACACCTTTGGATCGATGGAGATTTACGAAAATAAAACCGCAGCTATATTTGCGGCAACGTGACAATTTTTTTTATTGGATCATCGCATTCATCTTGATACGTAGGTAAAATGCCTGAGAGTAACCATCGGTCAAAAAGCGAACCGTTTTCATGCAAATTAACTCTTTATTGTGTTTTCGCGATTGAATTTTAGCTGAATAAGTCGGGCTTCCAGGTCTCCGACCTTTCGGAAAGAGACAAATGAGATATCCTTACTAGTCCTACACGAAATTATAAAATGGAGGACCGGTTTTTAAAATACATAGGAAAACATCGATGGGTCATTTTGGACGCCGTTTCCCTTTTGAGCACTGTATAAACATGTTTATACTATTAAAGTAATATGCACCGTTATATCCGGGGAAGGTTTCTATAATCAATTTATGCAGGAAATTAGCCGTCGAGGAGAAATTCTAATGGTAGGAGGCGATAGAGCAAACATTTTTATATTATAGTTTGTTTTACAAATATACATTTATTCTTTATGAGTTATTTTATGACTTTATGTGTTGTTCGGTGCAGCTTGCTTTACAAATACATTTTATGTTTACGAGTTACTTTTTGACAATAACGCTACACTTAACAAAGTGCTGTATTTGTAACATTTCGTTATACAAATGAATAATATCCTTCAATTCCGTATACAATTTTGAGATTGATTCTATGAGCAAAGAGAGCAATTATTTCCGCTTCCCCTGGCCAAGAAGTACAACGACCTCCATTTGTTGTCAAAACATACTTACTCGATGTAACTCGGCGTCCGTAACCTACATGAATCATTTCCGCGAATCTTAACAATAAGTCATTTTTATGCTCGCCGTGCGATCACTCCTTCTGCGACCGCCAATGAGTAAGCAGTGCTTCGTGATAGAATTAAACTATTTTCACCTAATAGTGCGTGTATAATAATTTCGAAGGCGAGATTCTGATTCATCAACCTCTCTTTTTGCGAGCTACTTGGTAATTCATCCTCACAGTAGTATCAACCCTTAGTTGGCAGCCGGCCGCTCTCAGCCGTCAAGACACTTTCACCGTTGCCATTGTATGTCTACCCGAGTCGGAAAGTCCAGCCTAAAAAGAAACTTCAAATCCTAGATTCTTTTGATCTCTCATTTGCCGCTTAATTATGTATACCATTTTGAACCTCAAAATCCTCAACTAGTGTGTCTACACGCCTCAAAGTCCTGTAAATATGATTTTTAGGAGTTATATGGACTGATCAGGTAAAATTTTTATTCCAATTTAATCTGACATCCCCTAAAAATATTTCAGAAGTTCCAAGTCTGTCGACTCATATTCTAAAAATTGGGCTTTCAGGAGCAAGTTGGAATTAAATTATCATTTTATTCCATATAAATTCTAAATCTCCTAAACCAAATTAATTTTTAGTATATCGAGAATTTTTTTGGACCTCGATCATTCCACTCCAATTCCAATCCAATTCTAAAGCTCCTCATTATAGAATGCTGAGGATTATTTTGGGCTGTATGAAGCCTAAATTGCTCCTAAACTAGGTAAAAGTGGCAAAAAGTAACAAGTGTAGGGCGATTGTGGAATTAAAATTTGCATTCTTTTATATGTAACATATTTTTCCATATTCAGCCTAAAAAGCCTAAGTTATTTGGTAATTTAGGAGGATTTTGGGCTGTAATTTTCGACTCGGGATACTCTTAGCTACCAAAGCAAAGAATCAGCACAATTCTGAGATATAAATATATATAATTTTTACTAAGATTTTAGTAGGTTTGTTTTAAGTTGCAATTACACATTGTGTTCTTAATGAAACACGGCGGCAAAGTGCTAAATATCCTAACCCGTAAGTAAGAAAGACTCCTGGTAAGAAATGTAAAGCGAGATTCCTAATTCTTCGGTACACGCGCGCATGTGGCTGTCAAATGTTGGTTTAACAGTTTAAAAAAGAGCAGCTCTCGGCAAGAAAAGAAAGATAGATTTTCGCATTCTTCCAAACTGGTTGACCATTTGTAATAAACCGAACGACAATTTGTATTAAACTTACCTAGGTAAGGTAAGTCTCGAAGGAATATTTAACACGTCTTTTTTTATTGATCTCTTCCTGTATTAAGGTGGTGAAAATAAATCTCTTTACAACGAAATCTATCTGTGCAATTTTTCGGATATCACATCTATCTGGGGCCTTCCCAGGAAGAAAGATATGAACACACGCGCTTTCCTTACTATGTAGTTCGGTGACCAAGTCTTCTATTTTCTAAATAATTTCGTGCAGCATTAGTAAAGATATCTCGCGTGTTTCCTTTCGAAATGTTGGCGACCTAGAAGTCTGAGTTTTTCACCTAAAATTCAATCACGAAGACATAATTAAAAGATAATTTGCACGAGAACAGCTGCTTTCTGATCCATGGTACCTCTTAGAATCAGATATGTTAACGACGTAACAAGGCGAATGCGATGAGCCAATAAAAAAAAATTGCTATCCTTTCGCGAAATTTGCGCCAAGTTTTTTTTAACAAATTTCTATCCATCCAGGAGTGCAGAACAATCCCTGAAAGCCAAGACAACTACTTTTCCAACACCCTGTACCTCAGTGTGTACGTAGGTACATACCTACTCAGAAACACGTGGTTTTATGTCTGATTCTCCCACAATCAGTATTGATATGCATAATAGAGTAAACGACAATGGTTTGTAAGTCAGTTAAAATACTAGATCCTAAACGAAATTATCTTAACAATTGAAACTAAAAAAATAGAATAAAAGTGGAACGATCATCACACTTTTCAATGACGTTAAGTGTACCGTAGTATACTTTTATGTATTGTATTATCAAAATTTATTCATTCTGATGAGAATTGAAACCTTCACCGTTTTTGACACTAGACTTGCCGACGTTAAATCTATTACATTTCAATATGTTACGTAAGTACTGTTGCAGCGCATAATAAGAAAACAACTTATGGTTTAAAAAAATAATGATTCTATTTGAACAGATCTGGTCGATTTCACAGATCCGATCGCGGTTTACTCTCTGACACGTTATTATAAGCATTCGCAACTTCTTGCTATAACTGTAGCAATCGACGACGTATGAAGCGGAGAAAATTTCGTTACTCATAATAATTCATGACAGTAGTTAAAATAATACTTACTTTGAAAAAAGAGGAATCATGAGGTAGAAAAAGTGATTGATTTTGTAATCTCCGTTTTATAACATCAGCGTAGAATATTCGTTCTACGAATATCGTTAAACTTGGAGAATTTTTGTAAAAAGAGCACCAGTCATTTTGACTGGCTTGGTGGTTCTAGTATTAAAACAACTAAGAGGTTTACCTATTCAAATTACAAATATCAGGTTCCATCTTGAAATGAAGAGATAGCCATTTATCGAAGAAATTAAAGCTTCGAACCAGTTCTTAAGGGAAATCCAGGATACACCCAGGTCTTGCTTATCTTTTCCCCTTCTTTTCCTGTTGCACTTAGCTCGAGGGTAAAACGGGTGGAAAAGCAAAAGTAACGAAAAGAGCCTCTAGCTACCTACTAGACATAAACCAGCGGGTGTGATAATATATGCTACTGGACTGAAATGCTTGTTACACGGATAAATTTTCCGTACTTATTGACTTCCTCCGAGCAGTAGCTAGCCTCTTTTATATTTATACGCTTGAGTAACCAGAACCAGCTTTAATCCAGATTTTATGCTTACCACAAAGCCACTCTAAGGACACTATGAGTGCAGCATCTGAGGAATATCGTTAGTTCGCTGTACTTCTCACTTTTCTTTCGGGAATCTCAACCAAGATTTTCTTGATACTTAAAAATCCTGTGTAGTCAGTTCAGACGAATGAATGATACTTGGCTGTTCAAATTTTCGTATACTATTTGTAATACGATTATTCCATTACCGCTTTTAATATACAATTTTTTGTATGTGTTTGTGATTTTAAAATGATAGATCGTCTATTTGCATTTCTGTGAACTACTATAAGCTTCTTAATTTTGTGAAGTATCCTTCACTCTCATAACTTCAATCTCGAATCTTGCAAACTTTCGAATAATATAAACAATCTGTATCTTCATCTGTAGGTGAAAATTCTGTTATTAATGTTTTCCTATTTGCCTGCATTTAATGAATTTTAATATGTGACAAAAGATTCGGGCTGTCATTAATGACATCTGCTATTTAGATAGTTAAAAGATGGAACGTGTTATGTGAATATTTAGATACTATACGTTATCGAATATATTACAAAGTATAACAAGAACAAGCATCTTAACTGTCTGTCATCCTGTAAAAGAATACAAAATAAATCTATATCTCTCAAATTGTTATTGCCTTTAAATACATAAATCTAATTTTGAGCTGAAATTGTATCTAAAGTTTGATCCCAATTTCTCCCGAATAATACAGCACACTTTTTTGTACAAATGTCCATCGATCAAAACGCCTGATATTTCGTGACAAATCATTTTGAAACATCCTGTGCCTAAATTAGCATTAACACGTTGAGTGCTACGTGAGTCATTTTTTCGTTTGGTCGACAACGGTGCGTGAGACCGGCATTGTCAAAGGTTAAATCATTAATGACAATTAAAAATTTTATGTTAAAATTTAGTAAAGATTAATGAAATATTTTAAGCAAAGGTGTGATTGAGATTTGCACATATTACAGTAAGTAACAACTTGTTTTGTGAGTTTTCTGGTGAGCTTACGTCCGAATGTTTTTATGTTTGTGCTATAACATTCAGCACAGTATTTCCAAACTTTATGCGCCTTTTTTTCTTACTTTTGAAAGTAAATACCTCATACTGAACGTGTTAAGTTTAATCTTCGAAGAAGCACAGTTTAGGTATTTTTATTGCACATTCGACATATCGAAAGCTGAAAATAATTTAACAGGTGAATATATAAGTAACGTAATAGACTTTTTGTTTGCTACAAATAAAGAATTAAAAATAATGCCGACTAATAATAAATATTATAACAAACAGTAATATCATATCTATATGATACCTTTTACTCAACAAGATCAACTTTACTCTTTATCAAAGTCTTTTTTATGGAATATACGCATACCATATATACATTTAAATATTCGTGTTGAAACTTTGAACCTAATGTCTTTACCTTACGCTTGTCGTTTCTCTACACTAGTTTCATACAGTTTTGCATACTTATTACGTTCATATGTGTGGCTGGCTGTTCGTCGACTCTTTGACGGCTGGCCTGAGAGGTAATTTGGAACCAGAAAACTTAGTAATTACCATGTAAATCGACTTGGTCGTTATTAAGGTTATAATATATGCGTCTTATTTCGTGCTTGATACTGAAACCCTTCTAAGAGATGTCCGACAAATTGTTTCCTCTGCAATTTTCGAGTTATCGGCAAAGAATATTCGAAATGAATGTACACACTTGCTCATGTCCTATACGTTACAATATATGCTAAACTAATTAGTTATGTACTTAACGTGACAATAACATCTTAAATGAGATTCGTGATTTCGCGGAAAGTGGCAGTATCTGGAGAAATTTTTCTACCATAGTTCTGTAGGATTTCTTAATAATATATTTCATGTTTATTATAAAAATTACAACTAAAAATATGAAAAAGAATATAAAATACAGTAGAATCCCTCTAATGTTGGCAACTCGGGCCAGGATCATTCGCTAATGTTGACACTCCCTTCTATCCCCACTTTTCAAGACTTATTTTCCCCTATGCGCATAAGCATGCGCAGAATTGAAACTTGAGCGAAGGATCATGTAAACATCCATAACCTACATGACGTGCCACGAAACTAAAATTCTATTGGGCAATAAGAAGTCCAAGTGGGGGAAAATACAAGTAACAGTAACGGGAGTATCCTGTCAACATTAGCGAGAGAGCAACCTTAGAGGGAGCAACATTAGAGGGATTCTACTGTAGATTATAACTAAAAATAAAAAGAACGACACACAGTGTATCCACGGAGGATTCTAACCACAGAGTGCCTCGATGCACCGAATGCCTCGTTGGCCTCTCGAAAAACAAAATGCGATCGGTGGTCACATTCACACATAAAATAAATCTTCACACATTCGCATCCCGCAGTTCTTAAGGCGGTACTCACTTTTTTCTTGACTATGAGGCACGATATTTCAGAATTTTTTGTAACTACAACAGTAACTAACGAGGGAACATACCGAACCTGTACACGCCGATTTTGATGAAAATTATGTGGTAGATAGATCTCAAAGAAATATTTGACACGTGTTTTTTTATATCTGCTGTCGTCCACATTGAAGGGGTGATATTAGCCCTCAAAGTTTGGGGTTGAAAACAGTTTTTTTGAAATATCTCCGCAATTAAAAGGCGTAGGCAAACAATTTTTTTTTCAAATTGTGCGTCTCGAAATTACGAATCCATCGATATATATAATAATTGCAAAAAATTATTTGTTTAAACAATATACTAAAATTTCGAAATTTTTGGTAACTTTTTGTTAGTTTTTCGTACTAAATGTTGTTCTTTTCTCGTGTAAATTTATATGTGTAAAGTATAGACAAAATTAGTGAACACGTGTTTTTGGAAGTTTTTGTTTTCTAACATTTAACGATAATTACGTAACGTTTAATTTCCGCTCGCCTCGTACTGTAGTAACCCAAGGAAAGCATCTCTTTCTAATAAAATCTTTTTTACATTATGGAATTTTACATTAAAAAATGTACGCAAATCAATAGAGTTATAAACCCCGACATTAACAAAGAAATAAGTTTTCGCAGCCGAGGAAAACGTCAATTACCTGCGGAAGGTTATTAGTTCTTCCATGGGCCCTGTTAAAGGTAAGGCCATAAACACATGCGTTTTTCTTACTGGCTGTATGAGCTCTTGGTTGACGTTCGAAGCCTGTGTACCATACCAAGGTGATTAGATTTTTGAAATAGTAAATTACACGCTTCGGACAATGAAACTAATTCGTATGCTTCTTTTGTTATGTATCCGTCCACGAAGGTTGTCCTACCGATAGGAACGCCATCCGCAAAGATATAATTTTTACATTAATGCAAATATCCACATTCTGCAAATGTCCACCAATCCAAAAGTACAGAACAAAGCCTGGGTACTCATGGCGAACAATATTCATATACCTTGTACGAAACGGGCGGAAGTTAAACGTTATATAATTATCGTTAAATGTTAGAAAACAAAAAATTCCAAAAACACGTGTTCACTAATTTTGTCTATACTTTACACATATAAATTTACACGAGAAAAAAACAACATTTAGTACGAAAAACTAACGAAAAGTTAACAAAAATTTCGAAATTTTAGTATATTGTTTAAACAAATAATTTTTTGCAATTATTATATATATCGATGTATTCGTAATTTCGAGACGCACAATTTGAAAAAAAAAATTTTTTGCCTACGCCTTTTAATTGCGGAGATATTTCAAAAAAACTGTTTTCAACCCCAAACTTTGAGGGCTAATATCACCCCTTCAATGTGGACGACAGCAGATATAAAAAACACGTGTCAAATATTTCTATGAGATCTATCTACCACATAATTTTCATAAAAATCGGCGTGTACGGGTTCGGTATGTTCCCTCGTAAGTTGAAAGTTTGTGTGTGCTTTAGTTATACCTTCTTTATATTACATTTTTTTTCTATTTGATACACTTAAAAATCGTCTTAGAATTTCAAACTATACACATTCATTTAGCGTTCGATAAAAAGAATAATTAATTTGCGAGAAATGATAACAGTCTGAGTCCAAATGTTTGAGTTTTCTATGAAAAAAGTATACAATTTCCCATCTTGTGTGTAAGCTGAACGATCAAGGGACCCTTTCTTAAAATACAGCTTAAATTCTTAATTGATCGGATCAATACTTTTTTCTGAATCGTATAAATCAACTGTGAAAACAGTGTTCTACCACCAACGCGCTTAAAGTTCGCTCGATCTTCTCTCAAAGTCTTTAACTTTGAAGATTTTGTAATTTTAACTTAAAATTGGTTAAGGACATACCTATAATCTACAAGATTTAGCAACAAAAAAAAATCAATTTTTGTAATATAAAATAAAGTGTCCAGTCTTAAGTTTGACAACTTTGAAGTTAATTTGGTAGTTCTCTTTGCTGTTACACACTTATTTCTATTTAATGACAGCAGCTACTATAAACATTGCAGGACACTTCGGTTAACTATACAAACTGGTTATAAAATCCCCAAATCAAAATTACTTTAATAGAAAATCAGTTATAACAGGAAGTTACAACGACCATGGCACGATACAAGACCGCAAATAGTTAACACCACTCAGGCATTGTTAAATACAATCTATTGAAGTCCATCATGTTTCATAATTCCACCTCAACGATCCGTGGAAAGCAGCATTCGATAAGAACACTCTATCATTTAAAATTCTCGGCATTATTTACCGGACGCTATCAAGCGATCAGACAACCCTAATGACCATGGCTCTTGATGCGATCGATTCAGGAGTCAAAGACGCTCGGCAGCAAAACTTTGAAAGACACCATAGTTGTGGCTTTCTAGTAACGACAGATTTCACCTTTCAACTCGTTACGAACTATTGTACACCCGACATCCATGCCCCATCTCACTTCTTCTGTTCGATTAGTTCGATTAGCCTCGGATATCGCGCATTGTTTCAGGTCTGGTTTGCAATTTCAGTGTTGATCGATACTCGAACTTTTACACGCGGATACAACCGTTAACCTTTTGCCGTCCCACTTTACCGAGAGTTCCACCGACAGATGTGTATGTACATTTCAATATGAGTCATAGATTCACGTCGGAGTTATGCGAAATATGAATTATGCGCTTTGGTATGATGTTGAATATCATCGAAGGCTAGAATAAAAATGATCGGTTTATGAAACTCAGTATAATAGTCTTTAATTATCAGAGCAGATGTAACTAAATATTATAGCGAAACTTTGTCAGCGCAGAGCCAGTGGAAAAATCATATTTAACGCTAGAACAAACAAACCAGTTCACATGACTGGTACACAATTGTTACCAAACATTTTCCAAGTTTATAGAACAGTCGTACAATAAATGTTCTACGTTCATCTCGTAAAACATAAATCGGCGAATCGATCATCTTTTCAGCCTCTTCATTCCTCCTTTTTCAAAGTGGTTATTTAATATATTGGAATATAATGGATTTGACGCCGGTGTTAACTCGAAGATCAGTAAGTTCAATTTAATACAAGATACACGTAACATGTATGTGGAATCTATATATTAGGCAAACTGCCTATCTAACAATAAATGATATAGGGGAAAAAGGCAATTTCCACGTTAAGCAGCCGAGTAACCTTTGAGGGAGATACTGAAACACTAAGGTAGACCGTTTTAAGCCTCGGGCTGCTCCCTCATAGTATGGATCGTCTTAATTAGCAGGTCATAAGAATTTTAAGCACGCATCAATTGGAATCATAATACTACTTCAGCATTACATTGGGAGCACCTGACCCATTTTGAGATTAAATTGTATATCTTTACTTGCAATTGTTTTTAGATGCTTAGAGTCATGGACTATTGCAATCCGATCGTCAATTTTAGATATCTTATCAGTGAATCACCGATCTGATTGGTACACTGACGTCAAGACTGTACAAGAGATATACTTTTTAATTGACTGTTAACGACGCACTGTATTTTTGAAAATATGCTGCTGTCAAATTGGCCGTTCAGTAAAAGGAGAATTCATGTTCTGGCATTAACATCTTTAGTGGTCGTGCCGTTAAAGATCTGCCTCCGCATATAATGCAAATTCACTCGAAGGTATCCATGTTACCTGTACGTATCTACCACGCTTTTTCTTTGCCCTATTATCGTATCTTCCATTGCGCCCCTCAATATAGTTTCTGCTAACTATAAATTAAGGATTTCGAAAAGAAATTCCTATTCCAATTAGAGTAACGAACTAATGTATTAATTATGAAGAATGACAGAGGTATAGCAGGTGAAATAACAAGTGCAACCTCATCACTTGAAAAGTGACTAAATGTAACTTGCAATAGTTTAAATAATACAATTTTCATTTTAAAGAGTCTATGTTGGAATTACACTTTACGACACCAAATTTAAAATAACGTTTTCGTGATACGAGTCTAAGAATTTTATTAAAAGAATAAATATCGAAGATTTTTCGGATAGGGGTGAGATAATAATTCGTATTCGCATTCGTATGAGAATTGTAAAATAAGGACTACCTTGTCTACGAGACTTATTCCGTCATTTTAAGGACTCCAAATGTCATGGAAGATCAGGGAACTCTGACCCTAGTGACTCGAATTCCGAAAAGGCGATTGTCATTTCTCTGACATCTCTTGATAAGTTTAAATCATTTAGAAAAAGTGATAAATAACCGAAAATAAGCAATGCATCGTGTTTGAGATCAGAGTGACTTTGAAATGTATTAGAGGGACCGAAAAGTAATGTTAATTTTTTTTACATTAAATTCAAGCAAATTTTGTAATAAGTTATTAACAATCCTTGTCCATCTAGTGCGCTGCAAATTTTTAATACCTGATTGATAAAAATCAATTAGTTTTTGAGCAAAATATCTGAAGAAATGATGTTTCTTTCCGGTCCCCTTAAAACAGACATGTCAACCCCGCGGCCCGCCAATACGTCGATTGCGATCCACCGAGACTTTTCAAAAATCTTTAAAATGAAATATTCATTAATTACTTTAAAGTAAATTTTTTTTTATTTGTATGCAGATCGGTTTCCTAAAATGTTATCCTTTGTTACGCATATACTGACTATGCTTGGAAGCAGTTATTTATGCAAGCAATTATTTTCTTCGATGAAAAATAACAAAAATTCAACCAAGTTTTTAATACATTGAGCTTGACATTGAGCCTAATAAATATTTTACATAATATAATAATTCTAAAAATCATATTTTATTAATTTTTTGAACATTGAAAACATGCGGCCCCCAACTTAATACAAAATAGATCATGTGGCCCGTAATATCATGTGTTAGACATGTCTGCCCTAATATGGTCGAAAAATATTCAAGATGAGTCAGTATCTAAAATCTACATCGAAAACTAACAATAAAGTTTATACCCCAGATTTCGAAACATGAAAAGAAATGAGAAGTCCTCAAAATAGAATGTTGAAGTAGAAGTCCATTACGGAAAGATTTCTCATGAAAACACGGAAGCCCGGAAGGTCCGTCATTTGTCCTGAAAACTGCTCTGTCACCTTCACGGCATGTCCTGCCGGTGAATTTAATGCTGGCTGCTCCCGCAAGGCACCTGTGCATGTCGGCCTATATCCATAGGCATGTTACCCGAGGTATGCCTGCCTATGTTTCGCCACATGTATTTAAACATGAGCTGTATCCTGTCGATTGGGTCCACGTGTACGTCCACAATCATATATAGACGCACGTACGAGCTTGTCAGTTTATGTTCGCGTACATGGCAGGGCGTGGAACTTGTTGCCGGTTCAAGTAGGCGGATTCGGTTTGGCCTCTGCCGATCAATCGAGGTCCTTCGTTTCAATCCCGCGACAATTTAAGAAATTCTTTTACTATTTAGACTCGAAGTGTCGAGTGTTATTTTGAGATTTGAGACCACTCCAAAATTGAACTGATTTCAAGAAAGTAATTGCACTTTGTAATTGTTCTTGGGGAGGCTGTGTTAACCTTTTTCGGTGCGAATTACTCTTTCAGTTTCACAGTATTCTCTATCGTTTGTTATTCACTTTTTTAAATGATAGGGATAAGTATAGATACTGCCAAATATTTAAGTTGTATTACAAAATCATTATGAAATTGAAAGTTTAAATCGGCGGAAAATAAAGCGGTTAAAGGACGTGTTGCGATAGGATAAACTCTGTTTGAAGGAGATGATATTTTTATTATTTTTATTTTTATTTAATGTTTTCTTTTTTCATTCTACAATACAAGCTTCATTAGATGCATTAAAAAATACTGCTAATTGTTTATTCAAAATCGGACATTTCAGGATAAGAAATTTGTACAATTGTTCTCAAGAAAGTAAACATTTTGGGATAATAAAATCAAATTGTTCCCAGTATTTAGGTTGATAAAATATTTTGTCAACCTAAATACTGGGAACAATTTGATTTTATTTAAAACAAGGTTGAAATATAAAAATTTTGGGATAATCCAATAGAAGTATTACGCTAGCAGTATTATTGGTGGATTAAAAATCATTTCCACAAATATAGTTCATACAGGCTATATGAGCCGTTTATTTTGAAGTTAACAAGTATTTCGATAGGTTCAATAACATTCAATACGAAAGATTCTTCAGACAAATCCTTCAAATATGAACAAAATATTACATAAAAGTGACATAAAACAACTGTATGAACCAGTAATTGGTATTTAGACATCTGCTACTATATAGGGCACTTCTGCAATATTATGATGTACAAGAAATGCAGGAGGTACGAAAGACGTGTGTGATTCTTTAACCCCTTGCCGTACAATAACGAGTGCTACTCGTGACGCGATAAATGGAATAGTCAATTTTGAAGTGCTCCAAAAATGATTTTATCAAAAATATCAGTGGGTCCTGATAAAATAAACTTAACTCTATGCTATTCAATACTACGTTAAGTCATTTACTATATCCAAAATTAGGGGCTAAATTGTTACTTTAGTAATTAATTCAGAGTTATTGCATATTCAATCACAAAAGAAATGACACGGCAAGGGGTCAAACGAGTTTATTAAAGTCAAATATAAATCAAAATATAGAATTCCATAAACTAAATATTAATAATGAGCAAAATAAATACTACGCTTCTCACAATCAGCGAAGTAGCTGCGTCTCAAATATAATATTAACAGTATAACTTAGACTAACCGAACACTACGATTAATAATAAGATGTGTGTATAATATTTATGGATACATCGAAAAATATTAGTCAGAGAATGGGTGATTGCTGTGTATGACGCGAAACAAAAAGACTATCTGTGAGAAAAACGTGTGTAACCTCCCGAGTCGAAAAGTCCAGCCTAAAAAGAAACTTCAAATCCTAGATTCTTTTGATTTCTCATTTGCCGCTTAATTATGTATACCATTTTGAACCTCAAAATCCTCAACTAGTGTGTCTACGCGCCTCAAAGTCCTGGAAATATGATTTTTAGGAGTTACATGAACTGATCAGGTAAAATTTTTATTTCAATTTAATCTGACATCCCCTTAAAATATTTCAAAAGTTCCAAGTCTGTCGACTCATATTCTAAAAATAGGGCTTTCAGGAGCAAGTAGGTATTAAATTATCATTTTATTCCATATAAATTTTAAATCTCCTAAAATCAAATGAATTTTTTTGGACCTAGATCATTCCACTCCAATTCTAATCCAATTCTAAAACTCCTCATTATAGAATACTGAGGATTGTTTTGGGCTGTATGAAGCCTAATTTGATCCTAAACTAGTTAAAACTGGCAAAAATTAACAAGTTTAGGGCGATTGTGGAATTAAAATTTGCATTCTTTTATATGTAACATATTTTTCCATATTCAGCCTAAATATCCTAAGTTATTTGGTAATTTAGGAGGATTTTGGGCTTGAAATTTTCGACTCGGGCTAATAGATTTTGAGGTAACGGGTCAAATTCGGCGCTGGGTAAAGGGCAGATATCACCATCCACCTGTCGCTTGCCTCTAACCTGTGTCCAGCGTGGATTACGGTTGTCGGCCGCCTACGAGATTCAATCCCTTACGTTATGAGATGATTGCCAACATCGGCGTGTTCGACGGCACGCATGCACGAAACCCATTAGCATAACACGATCTAATTTACACTGATCGCATTGGCAGACTTCAATTTGTCGCATTTCATTGTGACGATATTAAATTTCACAGCAGTAGCGAATCACGTTACTTTTAGCCTCTTGATGTGCCATAGAGATGTCTTTTTAAATTGTTCGATTACAATTTGATAGATGCGTATCTCAGTTAATTAAAAATCCTCGTGTATGAATGTTCAAGGACTTCTCGTCTTAACACATTGTTGACCGAAAGTATCTCGTGTCACTGGCTATTTTTTCGTAATTGAGTATGACAATGAAAGAATCTAAATAAACTTCAGTATATTTTTCAATGATTGTACATGTCTGCTATATATTATATTTTATACCTATTATATATTTTCGTAATAATTTCCCTCTGGTATGCAGTATAGAAATTATCTACGTTTAATGGTACACAATATGTTTTACAAATATACATATCTGGTTCTGGTTGGATTTTTTTATACCAGCATTTCTTCTAAAACTTAGTCTTTTAATTGCCCTCAAATATTAAAAAGCAAATCAACGCAGGAAGTCCTTTTACTTACAATTATGCGATTTTGTCTCGGAAAGTCTCGCCATTCCCTTCTTCAAGTGCCGTCGACTGCTTTCACTGGCATCATTCGTAAATAGAAATAGCTCATGTTTTAATCGAGAATGCCACGCATTGTTAAATCTCAAGACATTTTCTCGATATACAACCAAGTCACTGCATCCAGACGTCATTTCGTTGGATGTCAAGATCCACTAAATCATCGAGTCTCCTTTTCCCCTTCAGTTTCGTTTACAACTTTCGTCGGCGACCGATACTCGATCTCATCGATCGTGTATGTATCCATATGTATACCTATTATTGGAAGAACTTGTGTGCCCAGTTTTAATTCATGTGGGACCACGACATTGTAATGGTGAAATGCCTCCAGTCATTAATTAGACTGATTTATTGACGTTCAGTGGTACGGCCCAGTTAAAGCATCATATTTTACGTCTTTTCAAAAACAAATCCAGCTCTGGATTATGCGGATTATGAAGTATGAAGAATTTGAACGCTTGTCATTTCTAGTAATGAATAAATGTCAATTCCGATAAAAAACGGGATCAGTTAAGGTTCGCCGTATTTGCTTACCTAAACATATATAGATGAAAATTATTGAACGATTCTCGATGCTGATTAATCCCAATCGAAATAAACAAATAAATAGAAATACATTGGAGCAATATTCTATCCGACACAAAGGGACAGATAGAATTTTCACTTAACGATGAAACAACAAGTTGTCACGTCTACATTAAATACTGTAATTACACAGCGATCTATTGATACCTCAACACGTCAATTTGCATTGGGTTAAGAATATCTCGTCCTATAGATATCTTCGAAGTAAAAAGTGTTAAAATGCTGTCTCTAATATATAATTAAATCTTTCTCTCTTTTCAACAATCTTCGTTTCTCATAGCTCGTAAAACGATAATTAGAGAGAATCGTGGAAACAACACGAAATTTGTGTTTCTATCAAAGAGATGCCCGAGCGATAAATTTCCGTGTAACACTCGCTGGTTACATTTTAATATCACAGACAACAGTCACGTGGAACTCTTTTGCACAATAAATCGTCTCATACTAGGATGAAAATGTTTCATGTCCTGACATTTTCGTACATACAGCTTTCTAAATAATGCTATTCACCAGATAGAATCTTTTAATAATGATAAACGTCATGAAGAATAACAAATCAATTTCTATTCGACCTATTAAAAAGTTCGACGGAATAATTACAGTATTCACAGTAGGAATTAAAAAAAATCATCCCCCGAGCATGCGAAAAATTCGCATATACCGTATATCGCTACTATAAGTACTCCGTACAGATACCTTTCAAGAGACTGTAAAGCCTTTTTTTCCCTCAAGATCCTCTCTTACACGCGTGCTTCTCAAACATAGAAACTATGTACATAGAAACATTTACACACATACAGTCAGGCACAGCAGCACTTACGATCAGCTCGAATCCCGTTAGCTTGAACCCTCTGGACCGGACTCGCGCCTCTTGCCACACAACTCTACCTGTCTTTATGACTGTGCACGTGTTTGTGCAAACGTATGTAGTGAACGTAGCCGTGGCCTTCGAGCAGAGAAGAGAATTCAGTGGTCCGCTAAAATTAACGGTGAAGAACGTTGCTGTCGAATAATGCGAGGCAGCTGTCTCTCTTTCCCTTGACCATCCTGTTTTTTTCTTGCTTCCTCATTAGACACGGAGAAAAGTGTTTTAACATGGGTTAAGGAGAAATGAGGTAACTAGGGAACTCTGATAGGATTGATAGACAATGCAGTAGTGGTGTTGAAAGTTACATACATGCACGTTAATAGGATGTTTAATTAACACTAAAATTACAGGCGCTAAATGTATTATATTTCGATACATTAAATAATCAATTTAAAAGAGTAGAAGTTGAAAGGTGGAAAGGATGAATAATTCAGTGATTTGTGTTTTCGTAAGGTGGATGTATAATATCTACCCCATAGCTTTTGTATAAAGTTGGAGAGTTTTTAGAAGAAATGAGGAACCAGTTATTTTGACTATTTTAGAAGTTTTAGTATCAAGAAAGTAATGAGATAACTGATGGATATTGATAACGTTATTAAAAGTTTTTGGGGATAAATATCTGAAAATATTGAGATTTTACATGTATACGTGTTTGACTTACAATTAGTTTGAGATGGAAAACAGTGTAGTACGGGCGAACGAAGATTTAATGATGAAGAGAAAAATATGACTTGCCGTTAAATACAGAGAAAGGGTGTGGTCAGACGTATTAATTGTAATAATCCAAAGTAATAGTAACTTTATTTACGGAAATAGGTTGAACACTCGTAGTACTTAAGCGCGGAAATAATTTGCACGCGCAAACCGCAAAAGTGTTAATAGCATAGAGGCTGAAGACAAATACCGATACGGAACAAAGAATTCATTTAACGATGAAAAGAGTAGGTATAAAATATTATTTTTTTTTCTACTTTCGACATGAATGATTTAACAGACGTTGCCAACGGTTCCTCTAGCTTATAAAAATATGGAAAATTGTGATTCCGTAATTTTCTATTATATTTTTCAATGACATTTAAATATGTATTCGTTTATGATTATATAATACACATAACATCCGAGGAATAATTGTTAAACGATAATAAATCTACTTTTTATCTGTTTATGGTGCTATAGAGTTAAATTCCAAATTTCGGTGAAGACAACTTCATACAAATACACTAACTAAAAAGTAGAAACGAGTAATTCTATAGTTAGTCTATAATCGGTGAATAAATTCCAATTCTTACTTGAACATGCTAAAATAAATTTAGCAGATAGAAATAAATGATCGACCTTTAACACTAGATATTCTAAAAAACAAGTTTTACAGCTTTTTAAATAATAATTTCTGATTATACTTCAGTTTGGGAGTACGCTATTTTGTTTTTGATACAAACAAATCAGTAGTATCAGTTCAAGGTTATAAATACCAGATTATTAAATAATATCGAGAAAAGTTGTTTCTCTATATAAAAATTTTACCGAGAGGTAACGAGAAATGAAGCATTTTAATAAAATTTTGGTACCAATTTCCAAAACTTTTCTTGAAAATCTCGTTAAGCAAGATGTTAAGTGGAATTTACGGTGACAGATGACAATGACCCTACAAGAATTCTGTGATAATAACTGAAGTAGTATGAACAAGATAAAATTCGGATTCGCATTAATCTGATCATTCGCGTTCCATTATACAACATGGTCAACATTCTCGTTCTGCTGAAAAGGAAATTTTAGAATTCTCTGATGTCAAGTATTTGATTTGTCAATAATGCTATGCACTATATGCAAAATGTACGCTACTAGTTATTACGTACACCTGCTCCATCAATTATATAACGATTTAAAACTGTTTCACTCTCTTTCATGTATCATTAACGCTCTAAATTGCAGAGACGTATCATAATCGTTATTTATAGTGGTGCAGAGTGCAGTTATTATACATAAACAACGTATGTACAGTGCAAATATCGAACGATATGAAATTCAACTACTCAATCGCCTAATATAAACTAGACTGATAACTGAATTAACCAATCCTTTATAAATCAAAACTAGAAAATAAATACAATTTACCAAGGGCTACTTATCTTTTGATCATGGAACCGTAATGCACTTATAGTATGTTTAATAACGACATTCTTGACCAATAATCCTCACTGTTCAAAGAGTAACTAATTGTAAGATCACAGTAGTAAATAGTATATTTTTATATTTCAACCTTGTTTTAAATAAAATCAAATTGTTCCCAGTATTTACTGGGGTTACTGGGATAACTGACAGTTACGGAAAGAGGTTCGTCTTCTTCACAGCAACTCGACATTAAGACCGAGTATGTAGAAGACAATTTTTCAAATTCACATCTAGACTCAGAAAAAAAACCGAAAAACTATAGAAACACATAAGTTTCGCGATAAAACAAACCACACATAACACAGAAACTCCTGAAGAGGACATCGTAAGATGTCGAAACATGTAGAGTGAATAAAAATTTAAAAATTTAACAATATTTTGTCAACCTAAGTAGTAAATAGTTATCCTATGTTATACATGTATCATAGTTTATATGGTTCACCCTTGAAATTATAGATCTTCTTAATCCTTTGAGGACTAGGGCCTCGTATATGTGGTCGGAGAAAAAATTTAATTATAATTTATCGCTGCATGTGTACACGATCAGAATTGAAAAATTGAACTACAAACAGTGAAATATGATTACACAAATAGTAATTTATAAATTATATTCATTAACGGTCTAAATGATATAAACGTGGTTTTAGATCGCCAAATAAATGATTATCTCTTAATATTCAAAAATATTTTCTTCCGTAACGGGTTAACTATTAAAGGTCCTAAGATCAAAAATGAAGTTAGAATATGTTGGAGAGTTAAATCTGACGCGAAACGACAAAAGAAACAAGGCATTGAAATATTGTAGTAGGCCTTACTTCCGATGTATTTTGTTATAATCAATAATTCTTCTATTTCATGTTTCCTTATGTTGTTCACAAATATATTTAGATACGTTTTTACTTAAATAATATAGAAGTGTATACATTATCTATCTTTTCACGTGAAGATCTATATACGGACTTCTACAGAACGAAGGAATATGGAAATGCAAGTAACAAGCATTACGATTGTCAAACACCAAAAGCAACATTGTAACACTACGAATTAGATTCATTACTTCTGTATTCGCACGAGTAGCCCCGAAATCGATCCTTCGATCAGTCGATCGTGTACGATCATAGCTGATCCGTTAAGTATTGAAACGCTAGGAAAGGTGTGGTAACGCATCCAGAAGTGAGATAAGGGCGTCATGCGTTGGTTACCGTTGGGTGGCGTTGGATGGTCCGCTTGGAATGCCGTTTAGCGACTTCCCTCTCCCACCATTCTCATCGAGGCACCTCTTTCTTCTTTCATCTCCTCTCCTCTCTTCACCTGCCCCTTTTTCCTTCTCGTTCGACTTACCTTAGAACCCTACCTCTCGTACTTCAAACTTCAACTCGATATGCGTATCTTCGGCGATTGTTATCGCCGACGAATCACCCGGTCGGTACCCTCCATTACTGAATTCGAAATTCCGCAGTATACCCTATCCCTCGAAGTGCTGTCTTTGCTAAAAAGATGTTCTGGAACCGATTGGATAATAGTTATTCGAGTATCTTGAGTACATTCAAGTTTGTTACTCTGATTGTAAGACATAAAAGATATTTCGTCACAATTGATCGGAGGTTTAACCCTTTGCGGACGACGGGCGAATATATCCGCCCTGAGAAAAAAATTGGTTATAGTTTGTCGGTGCATATATAAACGGTTAGAGTTGAAAAATTAAAATATAATCGTTGAAATATTATTTTACAAAGAGTAAATTTCAACTTGTATACATTAACAGGCTGTCTTTCCGATGAAAAAGTGTTTTTTCATCGCTAAATAATTGATTGTTTCTCGATATTCAAAAATGCCTCCGTCCGCAAAGGGTTAATTTCATGATAGATTGGAGAATAATCTTCGGTGTAGGACGAATGAAAAATTAGATAATTTTTTATTGTTTTTCACAGTAGTATTTCAGACTACGTCATGTATGAAAATTATTTGACACGATTTACCTGGCATCATTCTGCACTTTTTGCAGAGTAGGATCGAGAATCTCGTTGGTAAATAAAAATAATTTCAGAACCACTCATTTGTAAGGAAATTGTTGTGATATACAAACATTATCATAGCAAAGGCGTTTTAAAGCAATTATCATTCCTATCACTGTTCTCAGCAAACATTTTAGGTTTAGTTAAAATTATTAAAAATCCATTCCCTAACATGATATTTTTCCACCTAGATTACTCATTTCGTATTACTATGTTGTCTATCGATAAAACATTTTTTTTTTTTAAGACAAAAACGACCGCAAAATCCGGGAAAGGTTAACAATTAGGGAAGCGAATAGTGATGAAATATTTCAGCAGCATATGAATGCTTAAGCTTCAAATAGATTATCATCGCAAGTTTTCTTTTGGCATTGATATTGTTCAGAAAATATTCGACGTTTACACTTAATGAATGAATGAGTTAATGACAAGTTCCGCTGCGAAACGAGTTGCAACCATTTCGAACTAATGCCCGCTGTAATAATGGCAATTATTGCTTTTACGCAAGTAACGGGCCTAGAGATTACTGGTTATTGCTACCTTAACTATTCGTTTATCGGTAACTTACTGCAGCGTTAAGCATTGTACCAATCAATTTTTGTTTATTCTGTCATTTCGATGGCACTTTAATGTACTCCTCCTTCATTATCCAGAATATTTTTTCTTCTTGTAATCTATTATAAATACTTATTTAACAATAGAACTAAGTTTAATACTCTATGTTTGTAGTAACGCCGTAGATTAGATATTTTACTTCTATTTGATTAAACACAAATTATGAAATTGATGATCTTTTAGCAAATCACGTATTTCATATGATAAAACGTAGTAGACTTAACACCGGTGGTTGTAGTGTTAATACTTTGAACATTCGTCATCCGTAGTATTCCCTCATTGAAGCAAATATTTTTATTATACAATATTTATTATACGAACTACTTAATAAATATAGTATTACTGGTTATAGTTTTGTGTTCGCAAATAACACAAAAAACATATTCAAATAAAAACTTATCCAAAGATCCGAATTGGGTAAGCACTTGCCTTGCGATTTCTACTTTGACAGCGTGCGTAATAACTCAAAATTAATTCCAGAAATAGGAATTTCTCTGTGATTTTTAACATTGTGTATAATCGACTGCAACATTAATATTACAAAAATAACTTCACCGTCTCGCGACCAGCTAATATTCTCAATTTAATAATTGTTGGAAAATTTCTAAATTTCGTATTTCACATATCGTTTTACGTGTGTCACATGTCATTGCAGGCTAAGGGGTTAATAATTGAATATAGAGGAATGTTGTTCAACAGTCCTACGTCCTACGAGGAGAAGCTTACAAGTTATAGATTTTATTAAATAAACAACAACATTTTGCTTTATTTACAACCTCTATGAATGTTGCAATTATTTATTAAAACAAATTCAAAGTACATATACACAATCGAAGATAATTGGCAGAAACTACGGTAGTAACATCGATATCATTGAACGGTGTCGTAAATCGAAACCTAGGAAGTAAACGACCCAAAAATAGTTCAAAATATTTCTAATATTTTACTGATATTTTTACAGTGGTTAGAACTAACCCATCAAGTTTGACTTTAGAGTCTGTAGCATGATCTATTCATTCATTCGAATATTACATTTTTTCGCATTAAAAGGCATTTTGCTTCAGATACAGCCAATTATTTTTCCTTCTAGCTGCGATGAATTTTACGACTTTCTAAATTTCAAATGACATTATCTATCGCCGTTGTCTTCGAGCGACGTGAGAGACAGCATTAAATCACTTTCTAATCTGCAACGGAGACAGGTGACCGTTGCCTGACAAATCGGTAACCGGTGAATCGACATTACACGAACGGAGAGATGGCAAATGGAATTTGAAAATATTCCCGGAAACTATAAAACTGCGAGATGTTAAGAAAGTAACCATAAAGATTACGAACTTCACTTTGAAAATACATTAAATTATTTATTACGTATCTTTAAGCAAGAGGAAATAAAGACATGGGCACCGAAACGGTAAAACCATCCGATGTTCCAATATTCATCGTTGGATACACTCCATCTTTAGATACCAAGCTTTTTAAATAGCTATCTAATATCTAAAATCATCGAAAACTTGTGCATCTAACGCCATTTTAACTTCAGACATTCAAATATTTATAATATACTGTTGTGCAAGAAACAGCTGCAATCAATTCTTGCTAAGGAATGTTGAAGCATTGTACGATAAAAATAAATCTACAAAAGTCATTGAAATTAGAAAACAAAGGCAGTCTTTAGGAACAGTTTTGATAAAATTATGCAATAAATATTTCCTATCAGTCAATATTATATTAAATTGCGGTTTTGAACCTATTATCCCGTCATAGAAGGATACCGCTAATAAGCGCCGTTAACAGTTTGATAGTTTCTGTATGAGTACGATATGTCACTAAATTATTTTTTTTCGTTAAATAATATTCAAAAGATTAATTATATTTGAAAGATTCGGATATCATATCTAATAATATTTACTAAATGTCTAAAAAATATGTACATATATCAGTGGTTTTATTCTGTTTTGTTCTGAAAATTTTACAACTTTACGTTCAGTCCCTTTATAGAAAAAATGCGAGATTCCATTTCATTTATCCTGTATTAACTTTCATGTACTCTCATGTAATTTCACGTATTCTTTGCCTTTCGTAATATGCAATACATAGGTACTCGAAAATCCGAAAAACGGCGAACATGTGCTTCCATTGTTTTTGACTGACATCTCCAATCATAACTATACGAAAAAACTTACACTCGCATAAATTACACTGAGCCATGTCGATGGTCCATAACGTTCTACCATTTTTATCTTATAAATTAACCTTTTTACGGATGCTGTTGTACATATGCAATTTCATTCCATTCGGTTCCCCTGACTTTGGGCACCATTAATTCAATTATTATCAACCTTCCCGTTTTTTCAATATGTTAGCAATTTTAAAAATCCGCAATATGAATAATATCTAACTCTGTTATCCTCCTCAAGTCTATGTGATCCGAAATGAAGATTGAATGTATTTAACACCAAAACTACCAAGCTAGTCAAAACGACCGTTTCCTGATTATTTATAAGAATTTTCAAAGTTTATAGAGGATCAATAAGATATATATTATAAATATTTAATAGTACCTTGACTCGAAATTAATATACACTCATCATCAGACTGCGGATTTTTATGCATTTATGACAAATTAAATACGGCTAAAATATACAAAAAGGATATAATATAAAAATATATCTAAAATATCCAAAGTATGGTATTTGTTGTAATATTTATTGAGTGCAATAAATCCCTAGATAGGTTTTCCTGTCTCACCTGCCTTTGTGAAACTCGAAATTTGCATAAACATCCGCAGTCTGCTCATCATATTAATACTAAACGTAATCAAGCCTTAGCAGCGTTGAGCAGCCTCTTTCCTTTGGTTAATCGACACTCTTGTCTCAGTCTAGTTAATGAAAGAGTAATTTATTACGCTTATATCAGGTCGCTCCTTACTTATGCGGCGCCTATATGGTCCAATACATGTCCCACAAATTATAAAAAGCTGCAGCTCATTCAATACAGATGCCTAAGAATAATAGGGAACTTCCCGAGATGGACCAGAGTAGACTTCATGCATTACACCCTTAACATGTCTAGCATCTACAGTTTTGTATATTCATTATGTGAAAGATTCTTTTCCTCCGACTCTAAAAGTCCTTATCCATATATCAGGGACTTAGTTAATTATGATATTTCAAACCTTCACTACAAAAAATACAAATATAAAAGACTAAAACACGTGTTGTCGTAGATCCAAATTCTTACTGACTCGGTCAGCCAAATAGCATAGTCACCAAGCGTTGAGGTTTTTTATTTTTTCCTCAAATCGATATTCTAATACTAATACCGTAACTCTTAAGCGCGCTTTAATATTTTCTTACCATGTTACATAAACTGTTCGTTTGAAAACATGTAAATAATAACTTAGTATAAGCCTAATTTATTGTATTCAATAAAGTTATTATTATTATTATTATTATAATTATATATTTAACGTCCATCTTACAAAACATAAATGGCTGAATTAACCATCCTTTTATCTTTTGATTCTTCTTTTTCAAAGGCACTGATTTAATATATTTATATACTAGCTGAAAGTTCCCGTGCTTCGCTACAATTTAATCGGAACTAAAAAAAAACCTTAAAATTTCGAATTTTGAAAAATCCTTTTTTAGTGGGTGCTAATGCCCTAGAAGGAACGCTCATGCAAAATTTCAAGTTTCTAGGTCAAGTATTTTCGGCTCTGCGTTGATGAGTTTGTCCCATACTTTAACCCCCCAAACCCCCCCCCCTAAAATTTCGAATTTTTCAAAACCCTTTCTTATTGAGCACCTAAGACCCAAGGGGAAGGTATGTTCCAA
Organism: Cerceris rybyensis; assembly: GCA_910591515.1. NCBI lineage: Eukaryota > Metazoa > Arthropoda > Insecta > Hymenoptera > Crabronidae > Cerceris > Cerceris rybyensis. Next base: position 19,714,677 of record OU342789.1, on the reverse strand, counting down.
ATTTCATTGCAATCCATTCTGTGGTTTTTGAGATTTCGTGATGAGTGAGTGAGTGAGTGAGTCAGTCAGTGGTATTTGAGCTTTATATAACAGATAACAGATTAAAAAACGGTAGTTTCAGTGTTAAAATCTATATAAATTTCTTTGTGTATTTTCCATCTTTCAAAATATGAACCTTTCTTCATCGGGCCACTATGACTCGAAGGAACATGCATGTAAAATATACATGAGGAGAACATCAGGGTTGAAAGGTAAAATATTAAAGTAGCTTCATAGTAGAGCAAATTTTCACCATGATTCTATGATTTTTCTAACTCGATATAAGATCCAACATGGATACAAACTACTTTCGATATAAGACTTATTCGACTGCTACGTAACGTCGAGTTGGGCTAGGACGGCGAAGGATTAATAACGAGTTGCTCAGCTGTGGTGCCATGAATGAACGTTGAATCAGAAGCGTTGCATGGCTACCTATCATATATTTCATGGTACCCGACGATTTAATTGATACATCCACCTACGTTGGCTGAGCGAATCGGTGACACGATAAAACTAGAAGTGTCACGATCTAACTTATTTTGTTCACGTGGCAATAAATACTATTAATTTATGCTCCGGTTGAACGATTAGATTCACAGGATGATGCCACTAAAAATCGAGAATGACAAACTAGGTGAAGAGTGAGATTCAATTTCTGTGGAAAAGTAAAAGGAGAAGATGGAAATTAATTGCATAAACGTTAGATTCCTATATAATAGTTATCCTATCGCAATATTTTCTGATTGGGTCGCGGAAAAAGTTTCTTCGTAATTTAGCACAAAATTGAAACCAGCTTTTCTATCTTTTAAATGGAGTGTATTAAACCAAATAGATACTATTTCAGTTGACCATATTTTGCCATTTTTGAGGTAAAGCCGTAATCATCAATGCAAATCTTTTTTCTCTCCCTCAACAATCTTTGTGTGAGAAACTTGTTTAATATTCACTAAAGTACAAAAACAGCTTTTTTCCCAATTTTGTAGGAATAATTTTCTCTAAAGTACAATCCTTTGTTATTTTCAATAAAATATGAAACAGAAATTTTCAGACATACTGGAAGTTTCGGATAACGATGTAACACAATGATCATAATATTGTCAAATCACGGTATAATTAAAATCAAATGTAAAATACGAATATTTTAGGAAAACAAGTGTTCTAGAGAGAGATGCTTACAATTAGAAGTACCGATGCATTTTTCCCTCGTTTTTCACGTGAACGCTTTATGCGGGAACTACATAAAATGGCATTTCTTAGTACAAAAAATATGTAAATTTTAATTTCCGTTCTAATCTATGCATCGAATGATTAGTTGTCACGAATCAAATGCACTGCACATATCACAAGGGAAGTGTTATATTATGTAGAATGTACCGTCTAACTTTATCACCTTAAAAATTTTTATTGTAACACAGACTTCCCATACCACTGTGCAACTTTTGTAAGAAACATATTTTTCGAGTTTTGCATTAAAAAATTATTATGGTGATAATATCAGGTGTTACATATTGCATACATACACTCATTGTCAACTTCAAAACTGTTCCCAAGTATCAATAATTTCCATAACTATCCTTAAAAACGTAAAGATTACAAACACAAACGTATCCATGTACAAGTATCGCCAAATTGGTGTATCTATCAATCATTGAAAACAATCCATACCTCAAATATCCAGATATCCAAAAAAATTCCGAAAACCCTTTGCTCCAAAGAAGAAACATCCAAGTCGAAAAAAGACAAATTTCAACCCTTTACTCCCAAAATCCACAAAATCTCCAAGAAACCCATTTCCAACTCCACCAATGATATCCACAATGAAAACAATCCACTTCAACTCTCCTCAACCATTCGTCTCCAAAAACAACCCCTAAATATCTCCCTACGTAATCTCAGATCTTCGAAGAACGCCAAACACCACCACCACTTCATGCCATGCCTCCTTCAACGAACCTCGGCATTTCTCGACGAGGATCGTGCGAATCCGTTGGATATCCCCTATCCGTCTCCACGTTAGGACGTCCCCTCGTAAATCGCAACCGTCCTGGTGGATGGTGGGGAAGCTCCCTAGGAGTAGACGCACGTGGTAGCGCGTATCCTCAGGCGAAATTTCGGTGCAGAAATCCGCTCTCTTAGATGGTAGGGCTGGATCATCGGCAGTGGTGGTGGTGATGGTGAAGGTGGTGGTGGATGATGGTGGTAGTAGTGGTGCAGCTGCTGGTGGTGGTCTAATATTAGTAGTAGTAATAGTAGTCTGTTAGTAGTAGCTCTCGGTAGGAGTAGTACCACCTCCCTTTTCATAGTGGCAGAGAGCTCTCTCTCTCTGTGTACTCTCTTACAGATCGTTCAGTCGGCCGGCCGCGGCACAGCGCACGATCAGCTGTTCTCGGTCACATCATTTACGAATCAGCTTTCTTTCGCGTTGTCCCTCTCTGTCAACCTATTTTTGATTTTACATTTTATTTAGAAATACACGTGTAGGTCGCTGTGGAAATAGCTAATGAGACTGTTTAAGAAATTTTGATCGGATCAAGCAATCTGGTCGTGATAAGAAGATCGTTTTCTTGATCTTTTAACGATTTCTTCGGGATCCTGCCGACTGAGCTGTTTAAATTATACTTTGGTAGATTTATCGTTTTTATTCGATGGTGTTCGTATCACGATTAGAAGAAATGAAGTCTTTGTTTACAGTGTAAAATTTGAAAACGTTCGTAACTCGTCTCAATGACTGTTCGAACTGTCCTTTAAGTATATGCAATGGTGCATTAGGAAATTCAAAATTGAAATCCATGATTTTCAAATATGAACTCAGAAGTGACATCAGTAATTCTTGACTAAAGTTTTCCACTTAAAAATCAAGTGAACATTTTAATAGCTAGAAGATTTATATGCTCCAATGCCTTTTAGAATATCATTCGACGTAACATCACTCCAAGATAGTAAAATCGTCGTAACAATTCATCACTATCAAGTATAATCTCAGATGTGATTCCAAAAGTGATCTTAGTTGTCTCAGCGCTGTGTGTAAGTGAGTTTGTTAGCTGAAAATCATAGTGTTGTATAAATGACTCCTTCTTTACGCGATGTGTGAGTTCTGAAAACAGTGCCAAGTGATTCTGAGTGATTGATTGTCAACGATAGTGTTGTTGTCATTAAGAGGAAGCAAACTGGAGATTCTGGGGATGTTCCCGCCGCGAACGGAAGCGCCGACTGCGGACAAATTGGCGCTCTGTTACGCGCCGCACGTTGACATGACCACGGTCATCGAAGTCGAGGTGCGATATTACTGTTTAAACGTTTAACCCATTCGAGACGATGTTTTTTTTTTGGAGACCATCCAGAGATACCGACAATTTTTTCGCTTTATTCCTGCATTCCTGATGATCCTCACTTTGGGTTACGCATTTTAGGATCTAAATTGAACCCAATACGAAATTGAATGTTTACACACTTCTTAGATATCTTTTATTTCAAACTAGTCTTATTTTGACGATTGTTTTTTCCATAAAGACTGATAATTGTAATCCAACATCATTGCACACACGGTGTGCAACCCATCTTTTTAGCTCGGAAATGCATTGTATACGCAGTGTACAATCCGTCTTGAATGGATTAACTGTCTGACTCAAATCCCCGGTTACATTTGGCCATGTCTTTCTAAATTATTATTCAATATGTCATATCCTCGATGATTCGGAATACACATAAAAGTATAGAGCCTTGGCGAAATGACTACAGTAGTTACAATCGAAAAGAAAACAGGGCGAAAAAGATTGTCTACCATAGCATTACAAAAAATCAAAATTGGAAATTTGCGTATAGTTTGTTGGTGAAGAGTTTCGATGAGTTCATCGTCAAAGAATTTTTCCGTGACACTAAAGGAAATCATATTGAAGAAAAATCACATTAAACCATCCATTTGTGAACCATTAACAAGAACGTTTAAGTTGTCTTACGCTCGTCTTAATTACCGGCGTATCAGTACATTAGCGTGTTTCCTTAATTATATCCCGAAATGTGTTTTAATGTGGAAATGTATAATCAGCCGCCGACGATTCCTTTGAGGAAGAATGTAGGTATTTAATTATCTCACTTATTTACAAAACTTCTGTCCGAACTTTAAAATCAGTATATAAATATTTACAAAAATTCATCATACATTAAAGCTTATTTATTAGGAAATCTATCGGTTGAATATTTAAGGTATAATAAAAATATAAAAATTTAGTTCCAATGCAGTAAGTATTTACCAAATGTTAATATGAATCAAGAGTCAGTTAAATGTTCTCCATTCATCGTTTTATATCCTTAACATAAATTATGAACACACTCTCCATTACAAAAATCGGGCTAGTAAACTTTGTCGAGTAAGCATCTTTAAAGGAAATGGAGTTGCAGTTAAAGTGCACTTAATGTAAAATTATCGTGCAATTTCTGTAAACGAACTCTTCTACTTCGTAATGCAAACACCCTTGGGATGTCGACAGTTATATTTAAGTATTGCTAGGAATATTTCTCCGAAAATCGCCGTATCCATGATGAATTACTTTTTAAATTTTCTTTCTGTTACATTAATTTCATGTGATGAAAGATAGCAAGCGGAAAAGAAATAGGGGAAAAAATCACCCTAAGACGTTAAAAATATGAAAGTAATACGTTAATATCTATAAATTTTGCAATAGCATCAATTAACTTCTGATAATGCGACGGTAAATAACATAACATCTTATTTATCACTTGTAGTTTACTGTAAAATAAAACTTATTAATGTAATCGGCAACATTTATTTAAGTATATATAAAGAAAATATTTGGCACTAACAATAAATATTGTGAAAGAGCTTTAATTCCCGTTAAGGTTCCACAAAAATCAGTGTAAATCCATGCAGTAATCTTTTAACAGCATTTATCAGGACTTTTAATCGCTTTGAATTTTGCACTGAAAATTTACAAAAGGAGAAATAAATGAATGAATATTTTCGATCGAATTATTAATAACTCAGCATTACGCCGTTTGCTGGCTATTTTTGCAGGTTAATCTACGATCAAACGATTTCGACAGGGCCTTATATTGGTTATTAATTGTCTACTTGTCATATGTGGCAAGAGAGACGATTTCACCGGCGTTATCGATAGCGATCTCACCTGGAAAGTTCGGCCACGCTGTTGCTTATGAAACGAGACGATCTTACTCGCAGGTTCCTCGAAATTTTATGCTTGTATGCCGTCTCACCTTTCTGATCTTTGCGATCAGATCTTCTATTGATATCCAGTCTTTGTTTCTATCACCGCGATTGTGTGTTAATCGATATCTGAATTAAAAATACTCTGGTTCAACGATGAATCATAAAGTACCTCTGAATAGAATTATAAATTTATTTTTTTTTTATTCTTAGACTAATTGTAAGTATACTTCTACAGATTTATATTTTTATGAAAGAAAGTAAGATAATAGAACTTGAATAAAGATTTATTGCACTCACTAAATGTTATAACAAGTCACAAACGTCACACACTTTGAATGTTTCATGTGTATTATTTATTTTGAACGCATCCTGTGCGCTTAAGCAGTGTAAGATTTTCTATTATGCATTTAGTAGACAATAAGATCAGAATAAATTGTAAGATGAAAAAGCAATTGATAAAGGGGAGATGTGCTTACATGCATTATCGATACATATATCAAACGGGACGTCTAAAAGAGCGTCTAGAAATGGAGTTTGGACTAGATCTTCGTTTAGAAGTCTAGAATATCTGTTTAGAGATTCGTTTCATTCAGAAAACGTTGTAATGAATATTATGGTTCGGATCTTTTGTACTATTTTTTGTATTATATGCATTTCGTGAAACCAGAGCAGAAGTCTAGTTATTGCGATTGCACAATTGCACCGACAACATAGATCGTAGCAAGCATTTATTCTTTTATTTATTTTTTCTCTATTTCTTGACTTGTTATACTTACTATCTACGAAACGAACTTTCTATACTTTAATATCAAACGAATCTATTTAACTCCCGACGGATACCAACTTCTACATATCATGACTTCGTGGTATTCGAATGTTTCAACGTCCCTCAAACTATTTTAAGCATTCGAAGCTCTGTATATTTGTATATTTTAACTTTATTTAAGACGATTTGCATATATATTTAAAATACATTTAAAATGTTATCAAAACAAATTCGATTGTTTCTGAATAGTCAAGTGATCGAAATTTGTTCAAACTTGATTATCACCATTCAGACATTCAAATATTTGGATAATCAAACTAATGCCATAAAATCCAATATAGAAACGAACGTTCAAACGAAGATCTATATTTACCAATGCTTAAACTTGATGTATAGGAATTCTAGAATTTTGGATATCCTTGTATATCATTGATCGAAATTTCATTTGAGGAAATTTAAAGTTTCCAACATAATTCAATGACGCAGTCGATGTCGGTAAAGAGAACGGTAAACTCGCATTCTTCTTCCTAGCTGTAATGTCGAAGCTCGTTAACACGGACGGATATATGTACATTTCGAGGGAAATGAAGTTCGAGTATCGGTACTCACAAAACTCTCTTGCAACGTGGCTACTTCGTATTTCGAAAGAGCAATTTAGAAACCGATTTGGTAAGATCACCTCGGTGAATTTTGCCTCGTTATGAGCGACTATCGGCTAGATTAGGTGGCACGTATTTGGCCAAGTGAGAGTTCCCTTCTATATAACGGGCCTTCCTGTTCGATTTCGACGTCGTTAAATGCCGTTACAGGCTCTTCAGTATTAAATATTTCTTTCAAGAACGCGCCTTCGCACCCTACCTGATAATCACTATTTACTTACTGCTGGAAATTGTTAATAATGTGTAATCCAAAGATGGATTTCGCATGCCAATATGGAAATATTTAGAACGTCTCTCAATTTTCTTATATATTATGCTTCACTGAAATTTCGAAATTTGGATATAGAAATCATTTGAATATTTAAAATACTTCTAACCATTTAATCGGTACCTTCCAATATTTTAAGTCGATTGTTTGAATATAGAATTTTTTAAACTAATGAATAGTAAAAGTATTTATAATAAAGAAAAATATGTATTAAAAATAGTCAATATTACCCTGATAAATATAAAAATTGTCAGTATTTTAATAGAAGTATTGAGAAGCACGATTTTTCTGAGTATTATTTTAAAAACATTAACTAAATAACGAGAGAAATCAATTCAAAATTTGTATAACTCTTTGAATCACAGCGATATGAAAAGTATCCTGTCTTTTTTACATCCAACTTACATGGTGAGACGTTTCTAAGTCCGACTTATAAATTTTGAAAATTTTGTAACAAAAATAACATACATTATAGCATTCTCATGCTTCTAAATAAAAAGAATGTTGTCCTTGCAAGAAGGATCTATTTTTCTTCTTGGGATCGTCTACCTCAAAGAGGTAAATAGAACTTACAATTAGAAGAGGAGGCTATTACTTTGAACTTTGTGATGTCAAGGATCTTTGATGGGTAATTGTTTGATCGCTGATAACTAAACAGGTCTCCGAGGATTTATACAAATAGGCTTTTGTCTCCGAGACGTTCAGCAGTGAAGTTTGAAATATTAGATGTTGCACTATAAACTATAAATAATGGCTACTCATTCCAGCGAACCTTTGCAGAATGTCAAGACAGTCGTCTCTATAATGCGATGTTACTGCGTTCGAAATTTTGTACGACAAAACTCTTTGTTTATTTCACTTTTAACATATTAAAGTGATCACACTGAGCGACTTCTCCATTATATAAGTAATGGTAATTTATTGTTCCAAAAAATTCAAAACTATTCGAAAATGTCATGTTATAATATAAATTCTATCACTGAACATCTAAAAGAACAAGGGCTTATTCAAATAAATCTACATTTGTATGTTAAGTTATTTTAACCATAAAATCGCCTCTGTAAAGGTCACTGAAATCCCAGGAACCATAAATGCAGTCTCTATTTCTCAGATTCATGGACATTAGAACATTTCCTTACGTAGATCAACAATTATTTTAAGTCTGTCCTAATGAAACTTAAATATAACCGATGAACAAGAATAATGAATCATCCCGAACTGCACAAAAAACAAGAACCCAAAATTTTCCACCCTAACGACGTAAACTCAATAATAAGCTTCTTTTAATCGAGTGCAATCAAACAGATATAATATACTCCATGTCTCAAGAAACGTGGACTGAAGATCGACACCGAACAAATCGGTTAACGGCTGATTTAAACATAAGGCGTGAAAAATATAATAGTACAAGTGGAATAAAAATGTAGGTTAGCCCTTTAGCCAGTGTTATAAAGACGTTCAAGATCGTATCTGGAAAACGGTCCCCTAATGGTTCACGCCAGTATAATGCCACCGTCGGGCCTATCCACCTATATTCAGATAAATCACCTCTGATATCATCTAATCATGTAAAATACAGCATGATCGTGCATCCTTGGATGTTGTTCGAATTGAGCTTTGTTTTATCAGTCTCATTATTTCAGAATCCAATTGAGAGTGTCGGTGGATTATCATCAACTTTCTCTGGATGTAAATATGTAGATGTATATACGATCTTCTAAAATGTCAGTGAACTTTTTAAAACATCCACTAGCCTTCTCACTGTCGGACATTTTCCTTGAAGACCGAGTAGCATATTTTAAAATTAGAATACAATCTATTTAGAGATCACTTCGATACTTAGGATATTTTTTCTTTTTAAATTGTAGCTTTTTTTCATACATAATTATACACAATTTTACAGCACCACTGTAGAAAGCAATTAGTTATCTTCGTGTCTTACAATTTTCTAACAATAAGTTGCTGGCACGTATTAACATATCGTGAAGAAACTGTTGTATGATGCAATATAACAATATTAACAACTTTTACTGTTTAAAACTTTTGAACAACATATTTTTTCAAAAATGACACGTTCTTGAAGGATCGACTTTGAAACACCTTAGGGTGATTAAGTGATTATGGTAACAATGCGATAAACGACTTTGTCCAATAGCTTAATTTTATAAGAAAGGAATTAACGGCTATTATTTATTAAGTTTACGGTTCGTTATTGTAGAAACTTCTCTCAATAGTGCACTAACAATAAGGTAAAAGTGTAAAAAGCTACCAGTCATTAGAACTAATAGGAATGTTCACTGCTTCTTTCTACACATCACCGCCACAATGTATGGAAACTAAAAAAAAGAATGCAGCATTTAATTTGATTTTGTCGATATCTCACATATTCCAATTAATAACCTTGATCACTGTATGAGAATTGATTTTTTAGAGAAGAGGTGGCCATCACTACTACCGTATTATAACAAGAAAGATAATTGTTCTAACTGCACGTATAGGAAACTATAAATTTTTAAATATTTTCCAGTTTTTGGATTCCTTTTGTAAGTTTCTTGTACATGATGTGTCACAGTCTATGCAAATGATCAGGTGAAATTGAGGAGGGAAGGACATTGTATATACATACTTCTAATGAAAATTCATATAGTGAGGACGTACAATTGAAATGCTAATTTTAGATGTACGATTAGTTTATTTAAATTATTTATTAATATTAATGTTTTAAAAACCACTGTTAATATTGTATTCTTTTTATTCGCAGGTATTAACATTGCACTACTATTTACAAAGTCCCTCTTTTCTTTAGGAACAAAATAAGTAATTATTAATACCATTTACATAGTGTTGAATAGTTTTCACAAAGTGTGTTCTAAATATTACGAGATTTATTTATCTGATTGTGACTATTGGGTTCCCTCTATTTTTTGTATTTCTCAACGAAATTCCGTCAAAGAAACTCAGTAAAAATCGTAGCGCCTAGATGAAATGACCGTGACAGTTACAGCTGAAAACTTGTAACGGACAAAAATACTGATAAATAATTCACTTCAGTAATTGTTCATAGTAAAAAGCTTCTACCTATTTTCTTAAAATGTTAAAAATTCGGTACTTTCAATGATCATAATAAATTTTTGAAGTTTGGAAAGTCTTGAAACGTTATTGGTGCTTTATTGATAATAAACATATGGATTTAAAATCATGATACTTTACTGTAAAGTACTGTTTACTGTAGATACTAGATATTGTAAAGAAATTATGCCACTTATGTTATTTTTATGATGGTAGTATTAGAAAAGAACATCACTTGAAAAATAATGTAAAAAATGGGCATCTCCCAGAAAAAATACAAAAGTATTTTATGTATATAAAATAATTACATTCGGAATCTACGTTTTGTAATTGACTTCAGTGTTTCAGAACTTTTAGGATATTCCAACTTTTCAAGAATTTCTAATTTTGGAGTATATGCGTGGCGATTCGAATCATTCATTACATTCGGACAGATCGCCAATAAATTACTGTTTTCAAGTCTCCATTTCACAGAACTTTTATCCAAAATCCGTAGTAACTGCATACAAATGTTCTCTTAGCAATAAATCACGCTGTTTCAAGTAATATTCACAAAATTCTCTTTAGATTCGTACTCTCACTGAAAGATCCAATTTTTGTAATTTATTTTAAATACATCTCACGTATGATCTGCTTCTCTCCTGGCCGATTTCGTAGGAGTTTTAATCATAGTCATATATCAATACTTTCCATGGAATTATAAAGAAAGGAAAACTCGATTTTAATAGTTTGTCGAATAATCAGTAAGTCAATTTCGCCTGGAGGGTTTCCATGGTCGCTTATCACTGCTAATAACATCTTATCGCTCGTACGTAGATGAATACATGTACAGGGCATCATGTAGTTACCTTTTAATAATGCCACACCTACGTTCTCTGCCCTTAAGCTAGTTGTGTTGTACCCGTTGCCATAAGATTTGCATACTATTTACCAGCGTTTTATATTCGTCACCTTTGGCGAACAAGCTGTACTGTCCTCGTTTACGATAATGGCAGCTCATGTACCATTTTTTTTTTGCATAGCCAACATTAGTCAACGCAATTATGGCAACCACCAATTTCTTATTAGGAGGGAAAGCTACGTGTGCTATTGCGGTGCAATCTATAAAGCTCGTGACTGTGGCTTATTTTTCATTTAAAACATTTTTATTTTGATATTCTATATATTTATTGAAATTGGCAGTCAATCATCGGGTCAGCTTTAACCCTTTGCGAACGGGGACATTTTTTAATATTGTCAGATAATCATTTATTCGGCGTTGCAAAACCACCATTTTATGAGAAATTTGGGCTGTTAATGTATTGTATATGAATTATAAATTACTCCGCTTTTAATCATATCTCACTGGTTTTATTGCAATTTTTCAATTTGAATCGTGTACACATATGGCGATAAACTGTAACTACCTATATTTTTTCTCAGACCGCATACATGCGTCGTTAGTCCGCAAATGTTTGAAGGTGACATACTTGTATGTTTCTAACGTATTTCAACTTACAATTAGTATTTCTTAATCATATTTCGACGGAATTGCTTAAGCAGATAAGTGATTAACCCTTTGAGGATGGAGACATTTTCGAATATTGAAAGATAATCATTTACTTAGGGCTGCAAAACTACCTTTTAACCAAAATGTTGGACTATTAACACTTTGCATTCCAAAGTGGTTTACTAACTTTTCATCACATAAGCAAGTACAGTCTCGGACAATTTTTTACTGTTGATTACTCATTTTTGCCTAATACTAGGAAGAATTGTAGGTACCGTGGGATATTTATGTTAAGATGCAAAATTATTGTTAATTTTGAAAAGTTGATAATTATTAGATAAGACGTTAAGTGCTATAGAAAACTGGGTCAAGAGTAGCTCGACATAGGAGTGCAAAGGGTTAATGTGTATAAATGCATAATTATATTTCAATGATTTTATATCAATTTTTAAACTTTTATCGCGTATACACAGTCCGATAAGTCATAATTTCATTTTTTCTCGGATCACATATATGCGTCGTTAGTCGTCAAATAGTCAACACTAGAGCTACTGCCGACGGATCCAGTATATTTAGATATGATAAATAAACATATTAAAAGAGAAAGATCATTGAGGAAAAGAAAATTGAACGAAACAATTGTTTGCATTTACCAAGATAGATATAAAAAAATGAAGGAATAGAAGAGTTAGAAATCTAGGAGCTTCTCACAAAAGTGGAGAATCAGACATTTTGGCTGCCTTAAAAGTTTTGTTGTTAAATTTTCCATGGAATAAAAGAGTTTATTGAAAACTCTTTTTATTGTGAATGAAACTTGAACCCTAAGTGAAAGTTTAGTATTCGAAGCAGAAAAAGAAATTATAAAACGTGAGGCTACTTTGTATCGCATTTAAAGCGAAAAGGGCTAAACCGTTGCCACGCACTGAAATTAGATTTCTGATTACCTTTACTCTTAATCTTTTACATCGCTTCACATACAATTATTAATCTCTTCCAATTAGCCCGCAATAACGTGTGACACTCGTGACGCCATAAATAATATAGAAAATTTTGAAGTTTTCCAAAAACTATTAAATAGAAAATATCAAACGGTCACGACATGGTAAAATTAATTGTATAATTATAATACAGCTGACAATTATGCGACGTATTGAAGATCAGATAAAAATCTTTATTTCAGGAATTAATTCTGAGTTATTCCATTCGCAAAGTAAAAATGGTGGGGCAAAAAATTAAAAAAATTCCTTTCATTATGAAATATTCAATCCTTACATATCATTAAACGTCATTAATTTGATCTCTATCTTAGCTTTTTATAGTGAAATCGTTAATTTATTCAAAAGCATTGTTGACCCATTGTCGTACAATAACTAATAACACTCACGATGCAGTAAATTGGGTAGGAAATTGAAAATAACAGTGAAACGCAACACGATACAATTATTTCCATGATATTAATATCATATTAAATAACACAATATCTCAAAAACCACTGTTCACATTTCATGTTGTCAATTTGATTAATAAATTATCGCGAAGACAGTCACAAAAGAAGTCTTACGGCAACGGGTTAACATTCTCGTCTAGCACTTCGTCACTCGTTTTGTAATATTTATAAATATATAAGAACGAAATCTATATTCGAATGTATAATTAATTAATTTTTCAAAAATCTATGTTAACAGGACCGCCTAACTGGTCACGGTGGTATATCCTCGCTAGGGGGTGGAAATTCCTCGCCGTATTCGGGCGCCCACCACCATGGTCACCGAGGCAATGGTAACGGTAGCGGGATGCCCCATCACGGGGGTGCATCCTTGCCAACCGCCTCTGATTTCCAACCCCCATACTTTCCACCCCCATTTCCCTCGCATCATCACACACCGGCGAGTCCTCAGCACCCTGGCCTGGGGCAGCCGCAGCATCTTGATTATCTCGTCGGTGACCCATACACACAAACCCTCAACACGCTGCATCAACATCATTATAATCATCTGAGTGCTGCCGTCACCGCGGGACAGAGAAGCGGAGACCTCAGGAGGGACGCAGAGGGCATCCATGTTGTAAGTTCTCATTTATACATTTATAATATTTATTGAAATTTACAATCGACTTATAATAGATCATATAGCAAACCTGTGTCAGTAAGGGCAGGAAATATGATTCACCAATAATCCTATAGGGCTGGTCTTACTATACTTTAATCAATTATTCTTATATTTAGTTAATTGCTTTATCATTAACCCTTTGCACTTGGATTTCCCGTCTGAGGCAACACCAAAAGTATAATATATCAATCGGTTGACCCCTCTCAGGAGACTTTGCTGATAGATAATGCCTGAGATTGCTCCAAGTGCGAAGAGATTCTCCCTATTCTATTTCTTAAAAGAAAAATGCAGAAAAGCTCGGTCACGCTCACTCCTGGCGAACTCATTAAGAGGCAGTGCGGCATGTTATTTGTAGCGCGGATGAGCGTCGGTTCGGAATACATAATAATGGGTGGTATCGATCTATTAGAGCTATCGCGGACAATAAGACGTCTTCCGTGACATCAATGATTGCGATCGTATATCCCTTGGAGCAGAGCACGCGACGTTTCCATTTGCTATGGTTGCATCTGGCCAGGTGTAGCGCGATGCACCAATCAGTCACGAGATGGAATTGAAGGAAGTATGTACCTGTATTAAGAGAGGACTTCAAAGCCAATAAAATAAGGATAGAATAACTTAAACGGAATAGAAAATCTCGCGGACGGTAATTTCCATTTCTTGTCGATGTTTTCACTTTGTTGAAAGACGGAAAAAGTGTAAAGAATTAAGGTAAAGGTACCAGTAGTTGACCAGTTAAGAGAAATTTTCGATAGAAACAATGGTAACTATTTACTCTGTCAATAACTGGCGAGAGTCGATGCTTGGAGACGTTCTTTAAACATTCTAGATTATGTACCAAGACCAATTTAAAAAAAAACATAAGTTATAAAAATTTGAGAAATATATTTATAAATTCGGCAAATTCTTCAGTACTCGACCACTTTTGAGATCGATAAAACTTGTTATTGACCACCTTTTTTCGTTAGTAGTTGACCGCTTATATTCGAAGCAGGGTTACAGCATTAACGCTGAAAATCACTTTATTATCGTTTAATTTTAATAGTTACCAGTACAAATGGTCATTAATAAATAAATAATAAAAGAAGAAGAAGAACAGAGTAGACATTGGACACTGATTCATAATTGACCGCGAATGCAGTTAATAGTTGACCGTGTCATCGACTAAAACTCAGTATACTACAACATAACGATTTACATTTTGTATTTCTAATAAAGTGAGATATAAAACGGATACATTATAAATCGTGCACAAATTTAAATGAGTAATGTCGGTAATTAACCATGCCTGTCAAGTTCTGCAAATTGTAGAGTACCAATATCCAGAAATTGACCATTAAAAAATTATTGCATTTTGTGGTTAAAATAATAAAAACGATGTTCACAATCTATGAACGTTGATGTTCACAATCTATGAATTTTTTACCTGAACCGTACAGTCATTCTTAACAGAAACGTTAAGGAAATAGAGATATAACGGCATATTACTTACCTTATTGAATTCAAACGTTCGCTGTTAACAGGTATACTTCACTTTACATGTAATTGTTTAAAAATATAATCGACAAATGCTGTGGTATTTGAAATTCACTTTCATCGAAAGTGGTTAACTACTGGTACTTTTACCTTAGTGGTGCTTGAGAGATCAGTGTCTTTTTGTTATAATGATAAATAAAGGTAGACGAGAAACGGGAAGTGTAATCGAATTAATTGTGTGATTAATTTATATTAACACATTATAAGCGGGGCGGATAAAATTACCCGTCGTGAGAACTGCTGGCTATTAGCGGGGCGGGTAAAATTACCTTTTGAATGTACTTACTTAAAAAGCGGGGCAAGTATTATAAGTTTTATTTTTTCAACATTTGTTTACATAATAAAGGAGCCATAATAATAATATATAATATTTTTCAAACACAATAAGATAATTTATACATTATAATAAATTTAAATAGTTTAAAAGACAAGACATAAGATAAATACATTAGTTTAGGTTGCTATATGTGTGAATTTTGCAAACTACTTTTTCATAAAAATGACTGTTTCTTTAACTACCACACTGTACAAGTATTATATAGGTTTAAAAGACAATAAAACATTTTTTACAAAATATCTATTGATTTATAAATGTAAATTTATCAATATAGTTGACTTTTGATTAAGGTATACTGATAGGCTGGGTTAGGTTTTAGTACCAAACTTTTGATAAAATAAAATAAAGTATGGTGGTAAGTAGTACATTAACAAATTTTATTAAAATCTAACCATTGCTTTTGTAAATATTATTTTTTTTTGATCGCGCAATTTTTGCTTATCCCGCAAATTATGTCCGCTACGCAGCATAGTTTCATATGTTAGGCTACCCGCTCATAATGTGTTAATTATTTATTCTTTGGTTATTGCACATGAATTATTATTTCTAAAAGTGACGTAAATAGATCAACGGTTATTCTAACGTTGAATCGGGGAATGCGGAATATCACAATCTGCGTGAAAATTGTTTAGGTTTGAACGAGAATACGAAAAGAATACAAGATGTTTTTCACTATTTAATTAACACTAGAATTATCGAAAATGTCAAAATGGCGGATTCCTACTCTTTTTTTAAAAAATTTCTATAATTTTTAGAGAAGCAATATAGCAGATATAAAACGTGTACCTCATAGTACATAAGTAAATTACTTAACTAACTGTCTTTTCTGCCGCTTGATACGAACTTTTTTTAAGTACTTTTTTCATATATTTAATAATAACACATTTAACGGCGGTAGTTTTGACATTAAAACTATTCCACACCCATTACTGTTTTGATTAATAGTCCAGAAATTTCATTTTCTATCATAAACCGAGTAGAGTTTCCTCTCTTCCAAGAATATAGGTATTGCACTTGCAATTAAGTACTCATATAAGAGTCTTATATTCCTGAAGATATTTCGAATAACATATAAGAAATCACTCGTACAATGAAACAATTGAAGCTGCATCTAACACTATGATCGAACACGGATTATTCACTCGCTATGGCAGTTTCATTAAATTCAACACCTAATTCATCGCATACCTTATTTCATACCACACTCCTGACAGCACATGTGAAATCTATTGAACGAAAAAAAGAATGCAAGTCGTATTTCCGAATTTCGTTAAGTGGTAGTTCGCATTATCGAAACATTACACCTAGATTGCGGGGATCAAACTCGAGGGGTGGCTTTAAACCTCTAATAGCGATCACAGTAAAGGTATTTGCGGTCCACCTTGCTTAACCTTTTATTAAACTTCCATGCAAACACCACCCTAATTACCTCGAAAGTACACGCTTACACTGTTGTCCAGTGAATTATGTTTTTGGGGTGGTGTATAGGGGGTGTCGTGTGTCACTGCAAAAAGAGGAAGAGAAAAGACTGGAGGAAATACGAAACGTAGAATACTGTTCACAGACGTCGAAATTCTGCGAAAGAGAACAGCGGGCTAGCTCTAAAACATCTGTTTGTGCCATCTGTATTGCCTCGAATTGCAAAATTGTTTATTTCCTTGTTACGAGTCTGATAATAAAAGTAACTCAGGATAGGTGAAAATAAGGACAATGGAAAAATAAAATTGTGGTAGCTTCATTGACAGGAATACCTCCTTGTTACTTCATTAAATACATAACTAAAAAAATTGATAAAAGTTTGTTTGTATATAAGAAACGATGCAATTGTAATTATTATAAAGTTTCATTATTTTTAATTGAATTAAAATGGAATTAAAATGAAATTATACTTTAGTGTACAAATAAGAGACAGGGTAGTATCTATTTGAGAACGTAGCTTTTGAAACACCCTGCTCTCTCGTAAGATTGCGCTATCGATTATTTCGAACACCGCATCCCCCCAATCCCACTGTACACACATTCTTCAAAAAGGGGTGGCTGAATTCAACCTCAATGAAATCTTATGAGGACGAAACTCCTTCGCGAAATACCGAAATATTGTCCTTGTCATGGAAACATATTTCAATTGATGAATATTTAACTTAACTTTAGTTTTACAGTTTTCTTCATAGTTTACTATCTAAATATTAAAGAAATTAATTGCAGAAGAAAACCAGTTAACTGTTAAGTATTCTGCACAGTAGTCACTCAAATATAAAGGACTTATATAGATAACTTAAATTCTGTAAAGTAGACGATTGCAATAATTATAAAAAAATACCACGTTGAATTACTTCGCTCCTTTGAAAAAAGAGAAATAAGCTCTATACAATGTAATATTCTATAAGTATATCGATATAAAGATTGGATTTACAAGTATAAATTCAATTTTTAATTTCAACTATCATCCTTAAATTAGAATTGCTAGATTATCAAAACAATTAAACTGATAGAAATAAATAAAATAAAAGATCGTATTGAAAGTAACATATGCCTTGAGCAAATCTGCTTTTCAAGAAATGTAGCTGACAAATTATACAGGTTGGAGGAATTCGGTGTAGGAATCAAAGAAGCACATCAATATTTACGAATTCCACAATGTTGGTAAAGTCAGCCTTGCGCTTCGGCAAAGGACGAAATAGTTGGTACACGGGACACAAGATCTCGAGCTTCATTCCATAACTCTAGGCAGCATCGGCGTCTTAGCGTAGTTCATCATAGTTAAGAAACTTGCTTGGAGTATTACCACCCTTAGTTGCTGGCGTCCCAAGGTTTCAGCCCCCGTTAATATTTGCCACGTAAATGCGAGACATATTTCGAGTATTTGGGCTATCAAAACTCCCTCCAATTTGATCAAATAAAGATACTGTTAAACACTGTTTAACGTTATGATAATATTCAGATTTGTCAGATACTCTAAATATCACTTTAATATCAAGTTCTCTTTAATCTTAAAGAGAGATATGCTTTTCAATAGCATATATGCATTGAGACGCTGTTTACGTTAAAAATATACAGGTGAAAATCATCACGGACGTTAATTTTTACAAAATTTATAATTTCTGTAAAAGTAACAGAAATTTTTAAAATAAGAGTTTCACAGTTTTAGCACACAGTAATACAGTGTATTTCTTCTAAAAAGACGTTTATCCGAATATATTTTCTCTCATTTTAAACATTGTAGCGTTTTTATAAAAACATAGTAGTATATTACCCTTAAAAGAAATGATGTAAATACTTTTGCACCCTTTTTCTGTCATTTGTACAAAGAAGAAGAGAAAGTGTGCTGTATGCAAATAGTGACATTCAGTTATCGCAACACTCATTAAATTATGGGTACATAACCATATTATAGTGGCTCCAGATACATACAATAATTACAATAATGAATATTAATTGTGTTCGATATGTTAATTTATCCCTATCACTATTGCGTTTTGCGAAAAATTCATATTTCAAAACGTAGCTGCCATTTTAATCTTATGGAAAATCAATTACATAATCCATTTCTAGAAACCACAATTTTTCAAAATTTTTATTTCAATCGAAAGAACATTTCTTGCACATATACCTAATTTATGGCGACATATGTAATCTTAAGGTGATTTATGTAATATTTATGGGTATAATATTCACTTCCTTTTTGCAAGGCATAAGCATGTCACCTTTGAGAAAGAATAATGTTTCTGCCTCTTAAGCTCGTATACATTGCCGATAAAAAAATGAATGCATTCTTTGATTTCACTTCATTTTCAAATCTGATAATTTCAATGAATATCGGCATCGGATATTTAGGGAGTGTCTTTTGTGAGTTTTCAGTATTTATTTAGTAAGCTGAAATATTCTTTTACATCGTAAGTATGTTAAAATTGCGATGCACTCGGAAAAGTCGTGCAAAGTTTATTTTGGTAATCGGATCACGGGACCTGTCGATACTTTCGTATTTACTCAAACGTACATTGATTCTATAGAATCGTTAGATGCCTCGAAAATAAACTACCCTCCCGGAGGCTCCGCTGCCTGCTCACCCTCAAGTAATTCACTTATTAAATTTTCGGCTGACCTTTGGCATTCCCTCGGGCAGGATACCAGGGACGTTTACTTTGACGGAAATATGCTAAGCACCGAAATGCTTAAGACGATACCGGAGCTACGTGAAAAAGATAAATATTTTCACCTCCTACCCTTGTATCCTGTCTTTGTCTCATCCTTTACGACTATCTATGGATACAACGTGATGTGGAAAGCTTATAAACACTCATTTTAACAATTTAGTAACAACATTTCTCATACTTTTACTAACAATAAGATGTAAACTGGACAATAAATTGGATTTTTTTTATTTCATAATTACCGTATCAAAATCTTTTGAAGAAGTCAGTAAATGCTGTAGTTTCGAATTGTGATCGGCTGTCTTTTGATTGCTAACATAGTACGAATACGAAGATAAATATTGTATTTTGCAATCTATTAGTAGATTAATTAATATCGTATGTTCCTCCTGTTACTGTTTCTTGAGCAAATCAAATAATGGAGACTTTAAATAAATTAAGATAAGAAAACAAAAGGTACTTGAATAACAACTTTACAAATATAATAAATTTCAGGAAATCATAGCAGTCATGCGAATTCTAATTATTTGTCGTCCATCGATAAAAAGCTGGCGTAGAGCTTAAAAATAAGAATGGCCCAGGTATACAGTCAATTGTTGGATAATACTCAAATATCAAAACTAATCTTATACTGATTAACATGTTAGCTGCCATGCAAATTCGGAGCAATTTTTAAAATATTGGTATTATACACTTAAATCGCCAGAAATTAACAGTTTCTATATAACTTTGAAATCCGTATATGAGACCTGTTCAGAATAAAACCGAACTTTTTGAATTACTCGTTAACGGTGATATTTAGAGTGTTGCGGTGGCCAGAATTGTGTTGATCAATCCTCATTTTGTCATCACATGTTCTTGGATTGTTAATGTCTCGTTTAGTTTCGTGCAATTTCTATTTAAGCGCAACTTCTTTAAGTGGCAGTGCCGATTTTTAAATGCGCAATTTTCTGGAACAACGATGCAACGTAAAATTTTGTGCTAAACTGGGGAAGAGTGTCACAGAAACGTTTCAACTTTTTTTTGTCGAGGGATCTCCACGCCCCAAGAAAGCACGTCAGGCGCGATCCAATGTGAAAGTGATGATCACTGTTTTTTTTTTCGACTTTCATGGAATTGTGCATTTTGAATGCGTCCCTCAAGGTGAAACACTAAACTGTGTGTACAATCGAATCATTTTATAATAGTTACGTAAAAAAATCTGCAAAAAGAGGCCAGAGTTGTGGCGAAACAACTCATGGTTCTTGCACCGCCACATGCATTGCCCTACTCAGCTTTGTTAATTCGAGAGTTTTGTGCAAAAAATGAGATGACTGTTCATTAGGGTAGTCCTTATTTTTCAACTTCTTACCCATTCAAATTGTGACACCTAATGAAAAAATAATATGTTCCAAATTTCAGCGAAATCGGATAACGGAAACCCGTGCCGCATCTGTGACAAAGTTTCAACATTTAACCGATTGCGCTTGAAAGATGTGCAGCGCACGTCGTAATGCTTTTATCTCAAAATCGCCATCGACGGTACACGTAGATTCCAGGCTGTTTGGAAAGAAAATTGTTGTTTAGGTAGAATTTATAACCTGGGTGATGTTACGGGAGTCATAGCGTGTCATAATGTTTATCTATTTTCGCAGCCGTGCAGAGCGGGCATATTTGGCAAAAATCCATTGATAACCACAGGGTTGCACGTAGCCACCAGATTTGCACGGTATGTTCTTGCAAGGTAAAATGACATATGACTTAATCCCGACATATGTTATAAATTTAGCGTTTCCTAAATCCACGTCAATCTCGTAGTTTAAGGCCCTCACCCTCTGCCTAGGCCTTCGACGGATTTCGGCAAGTACCAATGCAAACCTTGCATTTTTTTTATTACCACCCACGAAATCTAGGCAGAATCAATAACATTCGATCGCGGCCCAACTTCTTTCCTCATAGCATATTACTAACAATAAGTCCTCCTCCCAGGGTATGTCGACGGAGGAAGGGGTTTTTGAAAAAACTGATAAAGGGAGCGGAGAGACGAGGCCGGAGGAGCATTACATTTTTTAATATCATTCACTACATAGTTCATGCTCGTTATATCTTTTTACTTCTTACTTTTGTTAAATCTTCATTGTTACCTTGAAGCACACGAGGCAATATAAACACTAGTGATTCTCCTTTTGGTCTTACTGAGAGCTGATAGTTTGTGTTTCGAAGAGCAGCATCAATTGAAATAGTAAGAATATGGAAACTAGAAGTACTGATGAAATATATCGATTAGGCCCATTTAATTGGAACGAAGCTTGCTAGTAATGGTCAAGCTTTGCGTGTGCTCTTTTACAACTTATGTTATATAAACTTAGACCTTCGATCGAGTGCCGCGATTGTAATAAAGGAGGTGGAAGTCTTTTGGGATAAGACACGTATTCCAGAAAGACAAACATACAATAGTATTAAAAAACTAAAACTTACGATGCTCTGACAAACGTCGAAGTGAGTTGAAAAAAAAGAGAGAACAAGAATTTCTTGAATGAACGATCTTTTTGACATCGCTCATGAAGATGCATTAAATATAGTATCAATATTGGAGAAGACAGACTTTTCCGTTTAAATCAAAGGAAAAAGGGTAGAGAAGGCTCAATGATAGGAACGGATATGAGTTTAATGAAAAGGGAGCTCCAGAGAGCAATTAGAATTGAAAAAGAAGAGTCACGGAAGAAATGACATGGTGCACATTCCAGAATGTGTAATTCTGGCCTTATTTAATACATAATCATCATATGACATAAAGAAGCTTATGCTGCAGAATTTGAAATCGAATAAACCTGGAACTCCTTATAAAAGAATTACTTTAAAAGATGTAAAAGACTATATTAATATTGGCATAGAAAACTTTATTTCAACACAAAGCCACAATTTTTTTTTCTATATTTAACACTTGTACAGATTTTTTATAAGAAAACCCTACAGTTTGGGACAGTGATGAAACTTATAAAGATGGGTTACAAATAATAATGAATTAAAAAGTTATAAATGACACTGCGGAACGTGGAGTGAAGCTGATTACCGATTACAATAGTTTGCTTACGAAAAATGAAAGTGATAAATAATTAATTTTTCAAGTTAGTAGAAGATTATCGTCGGTGTTACCCCGATACGAATCAATCAACCATAATGAAAGACTTGTACATCTGTTGACTTGTATCCATTAATTTATAACTTTTACATCAAATAGTTATCGATTAAGGTTAAATAACACGATGTAGATTTAAAAAAAAATTTCTTTGAATATTTTAAGAACTACTTTAAAACTATAAATGACATTTATATTGAAATCAGTGTAAATAATACAAATTGTAAAACTTCTCCTTAAATGCGGCACGTGTTCCTGATATCCGATCTCGCTGAAATTTTAGGAACATAGTTTTCTTATCACAAGTTAGAATTTGAGAAGGTAAGACAAAACAAAACTGAGAACAATTCTTTTACCCCTATAGCTAAGGACCACCCTACTGTTCATCCTCACCCTTCTTACTTGCCAAACCTGGCTCCTTGTGATTTTTTCTTGTTTCCCAAATTAAAATCCGTGCGGTAAGGATGCCGTTTTCAATCTGTAGATGATATCAAAGGAAATTCGTCATAGACCTTAGAGGACATTCCAAATGAAACTATCCAAGCCTGCTTCGCGAAATGGAAATACCGCTGGGAACGGTGTGTTAATAGTGGAGGGGAGTACTTTAAACGGGACAAAGACCAATAATTTGTAAAATTAAAAATAAAGTTTTCTTTAAACATGTTCGGTTTTTTTTCTGACCAGACCTCGTAATTCCGTTCGCAAAGACAATATACAAAAGTCTAAAATACTGAGATTTATGACGAAATATAATTTCATATCGGAATACAGTGTCCACCATGATCGATGATAATAATTTCAACCCCATTCCTTAAAATTTAATTTTGAGGTTTTGGATTTAAATACACTATTTCACAGTTCGCATTGAAGTGGTACAATTTTAAATGGTTAGATTACTACGTCAGATTGTTTACAATTGAAGGATAAAAATGTCGAATTTTATAAAAGAAAATTGTAAGACGTGGAAGGAATGTAGGCTGTCATAGGATACATTGTTATAGAAAACTTATACAGACAACCCTCGTCTTTTCCAGATTCCGAAATTAATTTAAATTCGATGGAGATCTAAATATATCTAAATAAAAAATAGTAAGTTGTCGATCTATCTCTTCACCAAAAAGAGAGCTAACAGAGGAAAAGAAAAATGAAGGAAAAGTTGTTTACAATCAGAGTCAAATTATCGTGAAGTGGAATTTTGAGACTTACGAGTGGTGCATTGCAAAAAGAAAGACCACGGTTTCCTATGAGGGAGACCACAATGCCAATAATCAGCCAAGTGGATCGGCCAATTCCAATAGCTTTATCCTTGAAAACCTGAGAGAGGATTCTTCATCCTCCTCTTCGCCTTCCACCCTCGCGCCTTTCATGCTGCGTTACAGTATCTCATTCGAAGGCCCTCGCGTATTGCTCACATTTATGCTCGTGGAGGAGGTACAATTTGCGACGGATTCAGAAAATCGACATCATTGTTGCTTAAATTCATTTCATATTGAAACTCTATGGGAAGAGTTAACGGTTGTATCTTTGATAGACGGAGGCAGGAAGGCTCTTAATGTTTTGTAGTTATTACATATGTGAATTTTAATGTACCTCACAAAACATACATTTAATATTTTAGATACATTAAATATAAATAATTCTTCGTGCAATTTCATCATACGTATTCAAGTATCACAAATACCTGAGTTTAAAGGAGCTTCATTTAGAATAGTTTTTATATATGTATTAGTATCTTATATGCTGTTATTAAGGATTGCAATACCGGTATACCGGAATACCGGTATTTTGAGCCATTTGTACAATTTTGTAATACCGGTGTTCACAAGTTTGAATACCGTTTTTTCGGTATTTACTAGAAATTTTTTTAATTCTCCACTATATTGTTCAGGGGTCGCCAACATAGAAAAATAGTATACGTTTTTGTGTACGATATGATCAAGTTTATAGTAAATTTTCTTAAAATTTTTTACCCACAAACCTATCTACATTCAGAACAATTCGGTACAGTTATCGAAGATAATAATGACACTAATGTCGATAGTGAAAAGGAATTGTCTCTTGAACAAAAATTAGAAATAGCGATAACTAAAAAAACTTCAACAAACAAAAATACAATACAGAAATCAGTTATATTCAAAAACCATCCGGCAAGAAATCGATTTATTTGAAAATGAGGGATTTCGAGGTAAATACTTGGAAAAAGTATATCGCGCATTGCTGACAGTACCACCAACTAGCGTAGATGCTGAAGGAGCGTTTTCGACAGCTGGTAATTTTTGCACATAATTACATTCCAGGCTTAATGACAGTACAATTGATGCATTATGTTTTTTAAGATCACATTTCAAAAATATGTAATAGTACCACAGACTGAATAGTGATATTTACACTTTTTTGTGATTTAAATACAGAAGATGTTCCTTGTTCCTTTACTTTTTTGTTATTCTTTATATACTGTTATAATTTATAAGTTACAAATGATTTTTTGTGATATTTACTATCTTTAATAAAACTGGCAAATGAAACAATTCCTACTACCGGTATTAAAACCGGTATTCCGGTATTAAGATTTAAAAAATACCGAATACCGGTATTGAACTTTTGGCTCGATATTGCAATCCCTAGTTGTTATATTTGGGGTAACGAAAAAGAATGTCGCTTTTTTAAATAAAAAATTCGGATGCTTATAAGAATTTAATTTATAAATATTAATCTAAAATATAATTTCCACGGTTTGATATAATGTGTTTCCATCGACCTAGTAAAGTTTCAATATCTCGCTCATAAAATTCACTGCGTTTCAATTAAAAATATTCAACGAGCCCTTTTTTCCACGTTGTCATGTGTTTGAAATGAAGTATCCGTGTCCATTAAGTCTAAAATAGAAGTCAGTTATTATAAAATCTGTCATGTATTATTTTAAATGTAATACAATTTTTACGCACACCTTCTTCGTAATAACCGATGAAAATACATATCGGAAATCATAACAAAATTCAATTATTTAAGTCCATTTAATTGCAATTACCAATTTTCTGTAGATTGCAGTGAACCGACACGACGGCTAACATAAATATCAAAAAGGAATCCTTTTACCACTAATCTTACAAGGGAACATCCCGAGGTGTGAATCACCGATTTTGATGAAATTTTAGTATGATATAGTCCTCGCGAAAATATTTGACCCGTATTTTTTTTCTCGGCAACCGTCCACGTTAAAGGGGTGAAAACCGCTACCAAAGTTGGGGTAACGAAAACTATTCTATCGAATATCTCCGAAACTATTACAGATACGAAAATTTCGTAAGGACTGAAAATTAACGTATTTCGACCACGAATCCAATGGTATAAACATTTTTTTTAAAAACTCATTTGTTTAAACAATATGATAAAAAACACTTTTTTTTCAACTTTGAGGGTGGTTTTCACCCCTTTAACGTGGACGGTTGCCGATAAAACAAAATACGGGTCAAATATTTTCGCGAGGACTATATCATACTAAAATTTCATCAAAATCGGTGATTAACACCTCGGGATGTTCCCTTGTTAGATGTTTCTATATCTAACAAGTAATAGTAAAAGTACCTTACAAGTTATATGTAGGTACTTTGAATATGCTGCATTTACAAAACTTATTTCGAATATAATTACTGTTAATAATTATTATAGTAAATTATTGTTAGTTTGAAACTTCAAAAAACTGTGAATTTAATATAACGTAACTTTAACACGTTAACATCCATGTAAATAAGTAATGTACAACTGTAGTATATAAATTGAATGAAACTGGAGCTTCTATTACCCATAAAAAAAAAACTGATACGATATCCTATAAAATTATTTATCAATATTAATGGTGCAAAGCCAGTCAACGTGCCTGTATTTCAGTGCAGCTCTTAACGAGAGAAAGGAGATCACATTTCATCTCATTAGTCGGACAGCTTGGTTACATCAATTTATAACTAACACGCGAATAGTTCTGCTGGCTGCCAAGCCATTAATTAACATCGTTTCCATTTTCTTTGCCACGTGAAAGGTGAACTTTCATCGAGGCGCCTTCACGTGACGATTTTCATCCTTTCAATCGAATTTGGTCCCTCGTGACCTTAATACACGTACAACCTGTTCGCACGAAGATGATTCTTTCAAGAGGAAACAACGCGCTATTCAGAATTTTGCATGCTCATTAGACGTATTTCACTAATCCAAATCACCTTGTACCGATGAACTGGCAGAATAACCGTTAATTTCTTGAAGATAGAGATCTTTAATTGTATTGCTTCAGTAACAAATGTTAGCCAAGTTCTATGAATATTTTTACAATGTGTTTATTCATAAATACTGATAAGTACCGTACATATACCGTAACTGTCCGTTTATCTGTAGTCGTATATTCAAATAAGCTTAGTAGTACATACCGCTGCTGTACTAAAAAACGGTACTAAAATTACGATAAAAATTTTTATAGTTGTATCTCAAGAATGTACTTTTATGCCAGCCAGAATAGAATGACAAAGCCTTCCATACATATTTCTATGTTATTGCGTTACGTGCCTCAGCGTGATTCTATCGACGCTTCAAACTATCACCGAGTCATCGTGTCATCGCGGACACTACGTGAGAACTGGGTCTCCTTTCAACGATTACTCTATCCTCGTTCTTCCCAACCTATTAAAATGAATAGAGGTACTCACGCGTTGAGTACACACGAAATTGGAATATTTCGAGAGATATTTGTATAGATTACGTAGACTGGCCAATTTTAATGACCTTACAATATGCTGTTAGCAACGCGATACCAAACCATCTTTCTCTGCTGACGTTAGGGTCAATCGACTTCGATTTTCGAGGTGTTTGCGAAAATTATGTTTTATATTTATTTCTATTGCTTTAAAATTGGACTCGCCTTAGATCGTTTTTACGTATGCATTTAACTATCAAGGTCAATTTCAGTTATGGACTAATTTTTATGTTGCAATGGAGCTTAATATGCTTTTGTTAAGAATACTTGATCCTTAGCGGTGTGTCTTGGTTTTCTAATTTTCCGTTTTCAACTTACTACCGTCGATTATTCAGCTTAATTTAATTATAAAAATAGCGGGAGTTGCTGATGGATATCCATATAGATTAAGATACGAATACAATATATTAAATTCCAAAGTCGAAATTTTGTGGATTGAATATTAATTACAACGAAAAGCTATGTCGAGTTTAACTCGATTTAGAACTTCGAAGAGTTACCAAAAGAGCCCTTAGAATTTGTGGCTAGAATAGGAATAGAATATAAAAAACTTATTCATCAATAATCCTAAGTGATGCCAATCAATGATTTAACACTAGAACTACCAAACCAGTCAAAATGACTGGTACACAATTTTTTCCAAAATTTCTCCAAGTTTATATAAGAGTTATAGAATAAATATTCTACGTCTATATCAATAAACATAAATCACCCAATCGATCAAATCTTCCGCCGCTTGATCTCCCCTTTTTCAAAGTATTTATTTAATTTATTAAAATATGCTAGATTTGAGGCCGGTAGTTCTAGTGTTAACTGTACAAGATCAATAGCAAGACTTACACAGCGACCAACAACCGTACTCAGCATAAGCCATTTATAATATTTTTGAAAATAAGAATGTCGCTGTTGCTTGCAGACATAATTGGAATCAGAATTAGACCGCAGTCGATCACACTGTCGTCATATTAATATAACTCTAAAAACATTAATAATTAACAAAAGAAATTGTTAAGTGGATCAAAATGTCACCTGCTACGGTGCATATTTTTAAGCACAACATTGTACACTTATTGTCAGAAATCATTGATATCCGCGAAACTCATTCTTTAAGATGTAAAAAATATATTTTTGTAAATATTGTAGAAATTAAAACCGCGCAGCAGTTACAGATGTGTGAAAAAATTGTGATTCCAGTATTCTTAAATTGGTAATTGAAGATCAAATTGTACTTTGATATTGGTAATTAAGTTTCTCCCAATAGAAAGACAACCTTAAGAAATCCTTCTAGCATTTGCAAGACTGAACATTGAATAAACGTCTATCGATCGCCAAATGTAAAATAATATAATACCAACGAGACACAGAGCATGACCGCATTCCAGGATGGTCGGAGCCACCACGGAAATGATCTCCCATGGAAGAGCAATTATTACTAACGTCACGAATCCGTTATGTCGGTAATCGAAGTGATTTTTCCCTCGCATCGGACGACCGCCTTTTACTTCGGGGCTGACCCACACGACCCTTATCTATTTACCACCTATCACCGGCCATTTCCCCGAGCAATACTAAATTAACGCGTGCTTCTTGGCAGTGAGAGCCTCTCGTATCGGATTAGATGTAGGATAAAGTGGAGTCGGATTGTGTTCAGGATAGCATTGGACTCCAAGAACGCAGACTATCGGCACGAACCACCTCTCGGAAAGAGGAGGTTACGTACCGTCGGATCAACTGCATCAAGTTCAGATAGGCTGGGAAAGTAATTATAATCGTTACTACCAGGTAAATATGAGTCGTCAATGCAGTAAAGTCAGTCGGCTTGAGGTGCGAGGTAAGGGAAAACTGTCCCCGCACCATCACTTTCTTTCACATCGGCCCTTGAAATCGGAAGTCGGCGAATGACAACCGAAAACTAAACAATAATTTCAGAATTAAATACTTTTTCACGCATTAGAATCGAAAATATACGACGACGAGGGACGTTTCTATCCGTCCGGCGAATCGGAACAAATCACTTATCAGATTACGTCTTTTGGTGGTCCAATAATATTTCCACTCATTATCAGTTTATCATTCTTTCGTGAAAATGAAAATAACTGTTCTTAAGGGGACATATTGAAATATTTTGAGGGCGAATGTTATCCATGTATTCTCCGCCAAAATAGAGAAGTCACTTGGCTTGTGCGAAATAAGGGGAGACTATCCTCGTACCGTCTATTCCCAACACATCGGCCCTTGAAATCTGAGATCGGTGAATGACAATCGAAAACTCAACACTTATTTCGTCGTTAAACGCTTTTCCAACCAGTCACGCATCAGAATTGAAGATAAGTGAAGATCAAGGATGTCTTTATCCGTCGCACAGTGGTCGATTTCGCCGAAATCCTAGCCAAAATCCCAAGGAATTTTTCAATTTAGCTGAAAATTGGTATATTAATATTATTTCGGTCGCTGATTAAGAATCCGAACTCAGAATTTCAAGGAACAAATATTTCCCTCATACCTGCAACTAGCCAGATTTTCATTAGAATCGTCAAAGATCTTTCGGTTTATGACGGTAAGCGGTCGAGGTAGCCGCGGCTATCTATTGTTGCCTCGAAACAATAGGCCACCAGTGTGTGTGCCACAGGCCAAAGTGGATCGTACTTTAATTTCACATTGAAAATGTATTCTCAATTTCGACGTGAAAACGTTACATTATTCAAGTGCCAACTTTGACATTGCATATCTCTAAGAGTATTGTTCAATAAAAATTTTTATTAATGGAAAACGATGCTCTGATGTGTTACAAATCAAACGCAATTACTAAATTTTGAAAATCGTGAAAACAAATTTTGATGTTTTGGCCAGGATTTCTGCGAAATCGACCACTATGCGTCGGTCGAATCGGAACAAACCACTTATGAAGTGACTTCTTTCTCTGGTTCAATAATATCTGAGGGGTAAATACTATTCAGATACTAACTGGTTAGCTAGACTGGAATTTGAGTCTAAATGCCACCCTAACATTGCTAGAATGTGTTGAAGTGTTATCTAATTGTTGGCAAAATATTTGTAGCGCGGATGATGTTCAAGCAATATTTTGTATATAATATTCAAGAAATAATTAAAATGACATTGAAGAAAGTAAATATCGAGCGCAGAATGAATAGCTGAATAGTATGTATTGGTGGAATAATTAAACATTATATGATAGTAAAATATTACTCAACTATAGTTTTACAATACAATTACAGATACACATATATTTTCTGCAGAAATTGCATTCGTTTTTATTACATTTCACA
Source organism: Cerceris rybyensis (assembly GCA_910591515.1). NCBI lineage: Eukaryota > Metazoa > Arthropoda > Insecta > Hymenoptera > Crabronidae > Cerceris > Cerceris rybyensis. The sequence goes on along the minus strand of OU342789.1, from coordinate 19,683,921 downwards.
CAAACATCTGTGCATTTATTTTGATTTCAGTGAAATTTTACGTTCCGAAAGAAAGAATCACATTTATATATTTGCAATCTAGAATAATGAATCCAACAAACACAATTAATTACCCATTTATCCCAACTCGCAATATGAACTTCGAATGCAACATTCTTTTTATATTCTTTAGAAATAATAAACCAACAAATTGTACGTATACTACATAAGCTAACGATGTCAATGAGTTCAAGTAGGAAAATGAAAAAAAATGAAATATGTTTGAGGAGAATCATCGAACTTTTGATTAAAACTACCGAAATTATTTATTACCAAAAAGTTAGAAGTTCTTTTTGCCAATTTCAGACAAACATGCATGCGTCGTTTCCCTACGACGGAGGACGCAGCAGCGGAGGGGGCGGCGGTGGCGGAGGGGGCGGCGGCGGCGGGGGTGGAGGAAGGGCCGTTGAATACGGTGCAGTCCGTCGTCCGGATGCCCTTCTGCCGCCTCCGGGTCTTGACCAAACCGACCTTGTTCTCCACAGCAGCCTTGTGGACGACCCCCAGGTGAGCGACGATGTACGTAATCGCAACGCATTTTCTCTATTATCATTCTATCCAGTTTTTCCTTTAAACCTGGAATGCATATCCTGGGCCTCTCAGGTTTTGCAAATGATTTTCTTATTGGAAGAATCAATGAAATTTGTAATTTCAATATTTTTCTTATGTTACACATGTTATCTTCCCTTTATATCAAGTTTGAAGAATAAATAAGAGATTTATCTAACGATCTTAAGAGAAAGAATGATATGTGCTGCAGCCTTACATTTACATAGCCTGGACCATCGAGGCCCATTTGTACTGCATGGAACGTTTTAGAATACGCATTAACTATTATTTATGTAAATATAAAAATTGATGTTCCATAATTTTTCATATCTTTTACGATGATATTTATATTAAAGCATGTATGTTAATAACACTGTACAACACGATTTTTTTTCTCAAATATCCAATGGGTGATCCTCGTAGAGTTAGTCATCCTAAACACGAATCCGTCGGCAGAATTGCTCCATCACCCTCAGATTTTTAGTCAAATGAGTTTTTGTAAAAACACCAAATTTTGGCAGAAAATGAAGTACTACGCGAAAAGTATAAACGCTACGAAGTTGAAATTGGTCTCAAAAGATAGAGGAAATCATGCCGAATATTTGAGTGTATATATTTATTAAAATTGGTTGTTGCAAATAGTAACAAATGACCGTCAAAGTTTAAAAAAGTGCGGATGCGCGAACTTACTATGCTATACTTTTACATTTTTATGAAAAGTTATTTATCTAGCACGAATTTGCTATACTGGATCACATTCCTTAGACATTTCTGAAGAGAAAACTGCCCCCAAAAGTTTCGGGAACAGTTTTCAATCCCGACGGGTCGAAAAAATATCCGTCGAGAACGTGTAATCGGCATTCGACGCCATGCTGCTATTCTACGCGGGCCGCCAGTGTGACAGTGCCGTAACTAGGCGTTATCGACGCCGATCTGACAGTACCATCCGAAGGGTGCTCAACTCTGACAAATATAAATAAATAATTGTTTTTTTTTTATGTTTTAGTTAGAACTCTGATCTGTTCTTACAGTTGTTTAAGTTTTTCATGTTAAGCAATTGAATATAAATATAATAATAATATAAATAATATAAAAAATAAGCATATAAATAAAATAAGTATCGATATATCTATATATATATATCGATATTCATCTTATTTTATTTATACACTTGATTCTAAAAGAATAAATTAATAACAAATTATATTTAAACTTTATAGGAGAGACTTTTTGTGTATATGTATGTATAGGCAGATTTAAGTGGCAAGTGGTTCATACTAAGTGTCAAGTGGTAATTGTTTTGTATCAAGTCTTAAGTGTGTGTCGTTTACTGCAATGTTTCGCAAGTGCAAAAATCAGCCAGACTCGTTCTGTTATGTTTGTGGAGAGGTGGTACTAAAATCGCAACGACGAAGTATATCACCGTTAATAACATTTGCGGTGACCAAATTATAAATAATATTTTTAAACAAAAATTAATGAAAAATAATTGATCATTTATATTTATCAGAGTTGAGCGCCCTTCAGATGGTACTGTCAGATCGGCGTCGATAACGCGTAGTTACGGCACTGTCACACTGGCGTCCGCGTAGAATAGCAGCATGGCGTCGAACGCCGATTACACTTTCTCGACGGATATTTTTTCGACCCGTCGGGATTGAAAACTGTTCCCGAAACTTTTGGGGGCAGTTTTCTCTTCAGAAATGTCTAAGGAATGCGATCCAGTATAGCAAATTCGTGCTAGATAAATAACTTTTCATAAAAATGTAAAAGTATAGCATAGTAAGATCGCGCATCCGCACTTTTTTAAATTTTGACGGTCATTTGTTACTATTTGCAACAACCAATTTTAATAAATATATACACTCAAATATTCGGCATGATTTCCTGTATCTATTGAGACCAATTTCAACTTCGTAGCGTTTATACTTTTCGCGTAGTACTTCATTTTCTGCCAAAATTTGGTGTTTTTACAAAAACTCATTTTACTAAAAAACTGAGGGTAATGGAGCAATTCTGCCGACGGATTCGTATTTAGGATGACTAACTCTACAAGGATCACCCATTGGATATTGGAGAAAATAAAAAAAGTCAAAATTTGTTGAACAGTGTAATTAATATTGTTTTTTTATTGTTTTTCGCGTTACAACTTCATGTTTGCTAATTCATGTTATAGCTAAAAATGATGCTCAAATGAATAAGGATACGGGAAACACATTAATGAAACAAAAAATTTTCGAAATTTTAGTTGAAACTGGGTAGTTGACCATTGTGTAGCATCGGTATATATCTTGGACAGAATATGTATAGGTATATTTGAAAAAGATCATAAAGGTCGTGGATACGTTTCACAAAATACGGAACGTTTCCTTATGAACTTTTTAGAAAAGAAGAATGATGTCTTTAAGAAAAGAAAATAATATAAGCATAATTAACTATGTTTAATTCTTCTTGTGAGTACTTTATGAGTAATAATATTTATTGTTTTTTTTTCCAATGGTATGCATTGTACCTAACTTTAGCCCTATTAATTATGCAATCAGTACTTCTTTCGACAAATGGTGAATAGTTCTTGTAATAAAAAATTACAGTTCCAAAGAATTAAAAATCAGTATATCAAGACATTCCTTTCCTCAAAATCGACGATATTATACATTTAATAAACATAACATTGTTCTTAATGAATTAAAATTTCCGCTTGATAGAAATAATAGAATGGTAATAGTGTTTCTTACCCGGTACTATTTGGTTAGTATTTTTTTTCCGATAGCAACCTTACTATAAAATGTTTACACTTTATTTTGCCTTACTATAAATGTTACACTTTATTGTAAACATAGACTATTTGCTTAAAATACTGAAAAGTGAATGTACTTACAAATGTTTGAATTAAAAAACAAACTGTTTTTTAAAAAACCAATTACTGCAAAAGTGCTAAAAATATTGACGGAATAAATAATAGCCTCAACGAATTCACCAGAGCTAATCGTATCAAATTTTAAAACGAGGATAAAAAGTATTAAAAAATTGTATATAACTTGTAAGTAAGTACCTACAAAAAAGCGAAAGCCCAATTTACGTTCATTTTACAGTATAACAGAAACAACTTGTTCTTAATTCGTGTAAGTATTTTATATTCGCGGGAGCATTAAAATTATGATGAAACAACTATACACATAAAAAATGAATAAACTACGAAGAAATCTGTAAAATTTGATTTTACGATTTAACGATTTTCTAATCGTGAATGTTATTAGTAGGTTTTGTGAATCTTAATTCGTTAAACGTTTTGTCTAAATCCTGTGCGGTTAAATTTTCAATGACTGGTTCGTAATTCTTTAAGCTGTTGTTTTTTTTGAATGATTTTATTACGACTACTTTCTAGAATACAAATTAGTTAAGATGAAATCTGATACAACACTAAATTAACGATCGAGTGTATTCACGTTGAACGCCGCGGGGGTGACCGGTAACCTACGTTCTTTAATTCAATGAAACTTCATATGACTTTTAAATTGTAAAATAGACGAATTTTCTAATACTTTGAATATTTAAATGTTGACATTAAAAAGATAAAGTCCTGTCGGGTATGTATCTATTCGTGTCTTCAACGTTTCTGCGTTGTAAAGACGTGGTTTTAATAGAAAAAGTTGCTCGTCATTAAAAATGTTAAAACAAGCGAAATTTCTATTACTTTTAACTTTTATTACTGTCTCTATATTTCAAGTACTTTAATGAACCAGTCGTAAAGATCTATGAAATTACAAAACGTTCATGTTATTAAAGAAATTTTTTCTTTGGCGGATTTTTATCGCGAAAAGAATTAATTCAAAGCACTATTTAACGCTTGAGATTTTGCCACGATATTATCAAAGATTAAATTCTTGTGAATATTCTGATAAAGATATTTTTATCTAACAATAAGTAATAACTATATGTTTCTTTATTTTTTTCAGAACACAAATGTGGACGATGGAGGATTCATGAATGATTTACCTCTCCTAAAAAGTAAGTTGTTATATTTATTAATAAAAAGCAACAATGTATAGGGTACTTCAGGAAACACATGAATTTTATTTTAAAATATTTGTCAACATAAAGTACCTATAGAAACGAAAGAATCCCACTGATAACGAGATCTAAAAAATATCTCTTAATTTGTGTTCTATTACCGAATAAGAACTTCCGAAAATTTTATTTCTAATTAATTCATTGAGAGAAATGTTATTTCGAAGTAGTTAAGATTATCACATATTTTTCAAACACGGGACCATTTTCCGCACTAGTACAGCAAAACCTGCCTCTCCTTTGTGACTACACTGAAAATCCAGCCGATACTTGTACGCACTTTCATGTCGAACTTGCACCGCATTCTTAGAATTATGAACCAATCTACGTACCTGTAGATAACACTATTTCCACCTGAGTCTACCCGAGTCGAAAAGTCCAGCCTAAAAAGAAACTTCAAATCCTAGATTCTTTTGATCTCTCATTTGCCGCTTAATTATGTATACCATTTTGAACCTCAAAATCCTCAACTAGTGTGTTTACGCGCCTCAAAGTCCTGTAAATATGATTTTTAGGAGTTATATGGACTGATCAGGTAAAATTTTTATTACAATTAAATCTGACATCCCCTAAAAATATTTCAGAAGTTCCAAGTCTGTCGACTCATATTCTAAAAATAGGGCTTTCAGGAGCAAGTTGGAATTAAATTATCATTTTATTCCATATAAATTCTAAATCTCCTAAACCAAATTAATTTTTACTATATCGAGAATTTGTTTGGACCTCGATCATTCCACTCCAATTCCAATCCAATTCTAAAGCTCCTCATTATAGAACGCTGAGGATTATTCTGGGCTGCATGAAGCCGAAATTGCTCCTAAACTAGGTAAAAGTAGCAAAAAGTAACAAGTGTAGGACGATTGTGGAATTAAAATTTTCATTCTTTTATAAGTAACATATTTTTCCATATTCAGCCTAAATATCCTAAGTTATTTGGTAATTTAGGAGGATTTTGGGCTGAAATTTTCGACTCGGGTATGCACACACGAACAACCGCAATATAGATAGACACCCTGTATAGATCAGTGCAAATACTTATAAGAGTAAAACAGAATTATTCAAGTTGTAGAAATTACGAAAGAAAGAAAAAAACAATTTATCTTGTAATTATTGTTACAAAAAACGTTGGTCTGATTTAAAAGAAGTTAATCTTTGAATTATATAAATCTATAGAATTGAGAATACAAGAACCCCTTGTATATCGTGGTACTAAAATAGCGTGATTTTACAATTTGTTTAAGTAGTAACTTTGTATAAAATAGTTTTGAACTTGTTCGATTTGTATCTTTTTACGTTGTATATATATTTTTTAACACATATGCTGCTTGAAAATTGATGAGATTTTGTACGTATTCATAGCTATTGGCACTTATGCGACGGCTATTTTATTGGGATCTTTCTTTAAATTTTCTTTAAACTACATACGTAAAAGACGATAGCTTAATTTATTAAATATGTAGGTAAAATAACATAGTCCATATGTTGTACTTTAAAGCGCACCTCGTGTTTTAGATTTTAAATTACATGAATTATTGTGTTCAGCGTTTTAAGTGCCAATTTGCACGATTTACTTTAATGACAATAGATATGTTTCTATCAATTACATAAACGTTGTTTACATAAGTAGAAAAAACAGTATCTTAACCCCTTTCGATTTAAATCAACGTGAATCTCTCATAAAGCGATTTATGTAACAGCTACTGGACTCCTTTGAAACGGGACATTTTCGTTATATAAGAATTATTCCAATAATTTTTCACGTTTAAGATTCTCAACAACACGACAAAAATGAATCCCGCACACGACCAAAGATTATAATTTCTTCTATTGATCCCTTGCGCTAGAATAGCGTGTGACACTCGTGGTGAGAAATGTGGAATACAAATCTTTAAAGGTTTTCAAAAATGTGAGCCTAGAGACGATCTAATTATTTTTATGCTGTTAACATTGCATTTAAGTATATAGAATATCAGAAATCCATAATAAATTATTATTTCGCCAATTAAATCTATGTTATTACGCATTCAGACGTCAAAAAAGAATCGTACAATCGTAAAGTTAACATATTTCATAAAACATAATATCCCAAATACACAACTTACGCCACACAAAATAAAACACGTTCCACATATGAAAAATGAAGTTCGACCAAGTTCATTCGAGAAACATTTCTAACAATAAGTATCGAAGAACAAAAAAGTCATCCAATAATTTTATTATGTCACTACACTAAATAAGTATATTAGTCACTGTAAGTTATGCAAATCGGAACGCCCGTAATGAAAAAAATAAATAAAGGAATTAGCATGAAGCGGGAGAACACAAGATGAAAAATATTGTGTGACCTGATGGAACAAGAAGATATCGAAACAGGTGTCACCGACTGACGCTTCTTATCATTACGTAATGCTAAACTAGTTATTCGATTTATCAGGACGATCTCATAGCAGTGGAGCGCCGCAGTAATGGCCGATTATAAGGAAACTTGCGCTACGTTTGATTTTCTCGCTAGATACCCATAGCAATGTGAGAATGTCTCCCGGCCAACGACGTCTTGCGAAAGTGTCACACGCGTGTTTGTTTCGAATGACTGGACTCCACGAACTCAGATTTTATCCAAACGATTCTTTGCAGTTAGCGAACTGCATAAACTGATAGATCTTTGAACATTAAATGAAACAAGCGACGGATAATTGGGGGATGGATCTAAGTTGAGCATTTTTTGAAAGAGAATTGTACAAAATAAATTATGGAACATTAGATCGTTCTGATGGATAGCAATTATTTTTACGGCTTGGGATAATTTTTCTGCCACAAAATAATTATTTGATCTAATGCTCCGTCAGTAATAGTTTATGCGGGTTCTTTTCACATTCGTCTTTGTTATTGTTTATTTAATTGCATCCGTGCAACGTCTAAAGTGATTGGGAAATTTTTTATTTATTTTAGCAAGCATGGATGTGTGAAAAAGTTATGACACAGTTACAATCTATTTTTCCATTGAGGAACATTAACAGTAGATTTACAGAAGCCGTAAAGTTGTCGGGCCCCTACTCGTTCTATAAACATTTCTGTTTATAGAACAGTTATACAGTTGATATTCTACGTGTATTTTATAATAGAAAAATTTCTTAACGAATTATCATCTCTGCCACTTGATCCTGATTTTTCTGAACTCCTCATTTAATGTGTTGCAGTGTAATAGATTTCACACCCACAAATCTAGTGTCAAACAAAATGGCCGTAGCCGTTTTGTGTATGTTAGGAAATTGAAAAAGATGCAATGTTAGAAATTTCAGGAATATTTTCAAAAAATTCAGAACAAGTCATTCTGACCACCTTGGTAGATCTAGTGTTAAAATAAACAGTCCATATTATGTATACGAAAATTGCAGATCGCTTTAAATGAAATTATCAATTAAAATAACTATTTAACAGTAATTACATACACTCAAATACGTTGTGTTTTGAAAAAGTTAACAATCTATGTTCAATTTCTTGTGCGATACCACGCAAAAGAAGAACGACGTGCACCAGATGGTTACATCAATTTAAAAAAGACTGCAATATTTAAAAAAGGAAGAGAATCAACAGGTGGCTGTCATTCCAAGAAAAACTTCTACAATGTTTAGAATAGGGGAGACATTCAACAAGTGGTTGTTGTAACAAGAAGAACGACTGTAGTATTTGCAATCGGAAAATATCCGACAGGTGGTTGTTGTTCTCCAACAAATTTGCTAATATTTAGAAATTTTGAAAACAGATAAATGATGATTTCGAGTGTACGTATACTAGTTTTATGATGCAAAATATAAGGAATACCACAAAAAGAACTTATTAAGTTTTTATCCAAAGAACTGCTCTATTGAAAGGATCTATAAATTGAAAATAATTAAATCCCTTATCTTAATCCCTTGCTTTACGACTTAAATTTTTACAACGTCTGTAATAACTCCGGATTGCATTCAAAAATACAAATTTCTCTCTGATTTTTAAAATTTGGTACAACTAACTGCAATATTAATATTATAGAAATAATTTCACCGTCTCATGATCGACTGACATTTTCAATTTAATAGTTATTGGAAAACTTCCAAATATCGCATTTTAGCAATCGCCTCATGTATATCACACGTTATTGTAGGCCAGGGGTGGCCAACCCAAATCATCTTGCGGGCCACTTTGGAAATGCATCATAACTCCGCGGGCCGCATATAAAATTATATATCCCTATAAATTAGATTCAGACTCGCTATAGGCACTTTTTCAGAGTAAAAAATTGAAATATAATGAGTTATTATTATTGTGTTTACTATTACTCTTACGTGTAAACATAAATAATATAATAATAATGATACTGATGATAATCTCGCGGTACGGAAAAATGTTTAAGGCGGGCCGCGGGTTGGCCACCCCTGTTGTAGGCTAAGGGGTTGTACAGCTAAAAGTCGATGAAGATAAGAAAGACAAAGATTAAAAAACGGTTCCCAGATTTCAACCATATGTTGTACTTACTTAAACAGAGATTACCTGTACTATCATAACACACAAAGAGAAACAATTACACGATTACCGCAATTAATAAATGAAAGGCAAAATATACTGGAATGAATAGGATAAGAAGATTTTTAACTCTGATAAAAAAGCAAAAAAATAAAAAAAAAAAGATGATTACAAGTGAACATAAGAAGACACTATCGAAAATGAAAGATCTGATAGACATACCTGTACAAAGATACCTGAAAATCCATTGGAGTTTCTTTAGAACGACTTTTAAGTATTTCAGGAACAACGCACAGTTATAGAAGAGAACAACCCCCAGAAAACAGTTATAATTCTTCCAACACAATGGTAGAAAAGGTACCACTGGTTCACGATTGTACACCGATGCTTACCACCTAAAATGCTCTCAACAAAATGCAAGAGGTGCGAAGGAAAAATAAAACTGGAGTGGATGCCCGCGGGCGGATCGGATTTCGCTCATTGTCATTGTAATTTCTTGGCAGGGTGCAGTTTTTGGGGCGTTCTACGCCACCAGGGGGTATTACAAAGGTATTACAGATGGCTGTTTGTCCGAATGTCACCATGGGTTATTATATGCCTCGTTACATTGCCCTCTGACGAGAAGCTTATTTCGACAGAGTTCTCTTTCTTCCATCTGTATTTTTTTTCGCGGTTGTCTCTGTGCCTTTCGACAAATGTTTCCACTTCATTCACAAAAATCTGTAATTTTGTTTTCTCATCTTACGTCCAGTAATCATATTCACTTCGATTCTAATCAAGGATGACTGCGTGTCTCGAAATATCAAGGACACACATTTTTTAACAATATCGGTTACTATAATATATACAGTGAAAATGAAAAATCATTTAGGATTTTTTTATGTTATTTCATAAAAATTCTCAGACATGTTGTTTATATCTAGAAGGTTGATTATACCGATAATATTTACAATGACATGTCTTTCAATCTAACTTGTACTTAAAATTTTTTGCAAAGTACGGTTATTAATGCATTGATTGTCACTGGTATTTCTCTAGTTTCATCATTTCTACCGCAATAAAACTTTTTCTATTAAAACGATATCTTTACAAAGCAGGAACCTTAACACTACATTTACCAAGGTAGTCAAAATGAATTGTTCTAAACTTTTTCTAAACGTTCCTGAAATTTCTAACGCTCTTTCTTTATCAATTTTCTACTTCTATCTGATAGTCTGCAAGCGATTAAATGAATCGATTGTTTGCCACCTTCATTTCTTCACTTCTAACGTATTTATTTTACATGTTTAAATACATTGCTTTAACCCCGATAGATCTAATGGTAATGACACAAATAGATATATAGTCAGCATACTTTTACCTTTTCAATGCCAATGTTTAAATATTGAACGTGTTCAAAAATTTGTAAATAATGCAATTTAAAAATCGTATGAAAAGTCATTGAATTCCACATTCAACATGAATAACCATGGCGTTCAATATGTTAAAAGAACCATTGGAAGGTTCTATCAAAAGTCATAATTGTAATGCAAAAATATGATCGTAACGTATATTATTTTGAAATAAACAACTTTCTAGGTATTTCTGTTAATGGAGTTATCAGATTACATCGAAATTCAGGTGAAATGTAAGAATCGATTCGTCGATCTTGAAGTATCGAGTCGATCGTCATCGTTGACGGCAAATACACGTACACACACATACAGAATACAAAATACGTGTTCCGCTTCTCGGAAGCCGGTTATACAATTACCTGCGGCTTACCTTGGTTCCTTCGTCACTCCTTGACGTGCTCCAGTTTAGAAGTTTAACGTCGCTCGGAGGATTTTTCTCCGAGGCTCGATTTCTGTTACAATGACGTATAATATATTATAAAGAGTTTTTCAGTAAGAGCGATAGATCTTTCAATTGTCGCAGCCGCCATGTTTATTATTCTATTGTTAGTGTCACATGTTAGTTGTACTCACAATCAGTAATGTCCGGCTAGTTATCACGAATAGATACTAAGCAGCTGAACGCGTTGAAATTATTAAAATTTATTATGAAAGTTCTTGTTCAATTCGAGAAACTTTTTTCATGCACTTTCTTCACTTCACTTTGTTAGTTTCACTTTTGGATTGATGGCTTTGTCAATCGAATTTGGGGAAATGATGACTCTCAATCAGTAGCTGGAAGATCATTGTATCCAAAGACAATTAATGTTTGGTGTAATTTTTCTATAGTTATTAGTCCTTATTTCGGTGAAAATGACGAGGTTGCAACTGTAACTGTTACTGGTGAGCTTTATTTTTTCTTGTGGTGCTATGTTGAGACCCTTATGTATTCCAATATACCACAAGCTGTTAATAAACTTGAACAATATCATTCGTGTTATCGATGAAATACAACTTGATTTATGTGCCAGAGTCATGAAAAATAGGATTTGTTGGCCCCACTAACACACAATCGTAATAGTCATTTCAATTATATTGTATTTCATTTGTAATACCATTTAAAATAAAGTAGTAGACACTACATTATCTTCCGTATCTTCCATTTTATTTCAATTCAATATTCTATCGCTATTATATTTTCAGAAAAGTATTAGATACCTTTCATAAAATGTTCTCTCGTATTGTTTCCGATCGATCGGCGTTTAAAATTAGCAATGATATTGACATAAACGTAAGAAATTATGTAGACATATGATGCAGATAATATAATAAAGACTAAACATTTTTTTAAAAGAAAGTTAAATTCAAGAATTCCATTACCTATATGTAATAATTATAATTTTCTAATTTTCTGAATATTCGAGAATTATTTAATATCAGCTACGTGCTGTAAGTAGGTAGGAATTAATTTCTTAAATAAATACGTTCGACAAATGTTTATAATTAAGGAAATTGATTGCCTACTTTGAAGCTGAATCGAATGACACTAAAATCCCTTTATGGGAATTATTGACGTCCTACTTGTCTAAGAGTGACACATAGTGGTGGTGCAAATCGGGTATCATAAAAATGAAAAGTTAGATATACTATGGAAAAATGTCTACTAAAATATTTGACAAAGTTATGAGAAAACAAAATTCATCGCTTTCCATTACTGCTTCTTAGTTTATCTTGCCTGTAATTGTCAAGTTTTCCACACTTCATAATGCACACTATTTCTTATAACACTTCTATCTTCAGACCATTACTTTTTCCTACAGAGGCAAACTATTGAGAACTTGTCATTCACCTCTCCTTTTAAAAATTTCCACCCCATATACCCTATACACTTTCTTCGTTAAAAAGATTGAATTATTTTTCAGTTCATATATAGCATGCAATAAAATTCCGAAAGAGGTTCAACTCACCTGTTAGAACCATTACCATTGTCCTAAATATCTTCTACTGATCGGAAAGATTGTACTTCGACTAATATATTCCTCCAGACTTCACAGTTATTCTCGGCGTCCTTAAAGTCAGAAATAATCACGAAATTTATTGGCCTAATAATTTCTTATTTACGGAACTCGAAAAAAAAAACAGTAAAGAGAAAGAGAGACGGAGAAAGATGGAAAGAGAGATCGTGTAGACCGTTTTCCAAGTCTCCAGATTCCGAGATCTAGGCACCGTCTATGGAAAGCAAAACGAGTTTTTGTAGCTAATCAGCCGTCCTCCGGCAACGACGTGCCCCGAAGCCGATTATCGGTGTACCCGGCATCGGTATTAGAAATAATTAATCATTCAAATGAGGCCGGCAGGGCGGTCGGTTTTTACCATGTTAATGATTTTTCTAATTTACTCAGTCAATGACTTACCCATTAACTTCGGTCGTCCGGTGCGAGTCCTTGCCGTTATATTACGTATTGTGCCACGAAATTACAAGGAAGACTACTTTCACGGTATTAAGAAAGAAATGAGGATAAGAAATCGAACGAAAGCTATAGGCATTAAAATAAATGGGTATTCGTTCATTTGAGAACGGGCAAATGGGTTATTGAATAGTACTGATTCGAATGACTAATATTATTTCAGTACTCGGCGAACGGACATTTGAATTCTTCTGGAAAATAACAATTGAGGTGCCCGGGTAATGAAGTACTGTTAGAATAACTGCATTTACATAAAAATATCTTGAAGCTGAGAGATGTTGATATTTAATGTGATTGTTTAATGAATGAATAATATTCATATATGATAGAAGCAACCTGAATTGTAAAGTTTAATATCTAAAATAAGATATTTAATATAATAATAAAATAAGATAAAAATAAGATATCGAATATCTATTTAATAAAAGGAATATATAGTTTGTAATTAAGAATTTTACTATGTATTAAATTATATTATACGTAGGTATAACCTACTTCAAACCAGGTTATATACCCGCTGCAGACAAACTGGTATAGTAATGGAAGTGAAATATCTTTTCTGATCATTTATAGGTCGGATTTTTTTCTAGTTACCGAATAACATAAAATTTTTAAATATATTGAATTACATTCAACTATAATACATGCTTTTTCGAACAATCAATCTCATTATCAGCTCTTTTTCTAAAGATATAGGCCTAACTAAGCCTAAATGCATCAGAGTGTAAAGCCTATATCTTTGTTATGAGTAAATGTGTCTAAATATAACGTGATTGTTACTATTACATCCGGAAAAATAGGTCTAAAGTATGAAATACCTAATATTGTTTTTAACACTAGAATTACCAAACCAGTCCAAATGACTGGTACGCAAATTTTTAAAAAATGCTCCAAGTTTACAGCAGAGCCATAGAATGGATGTTTTATGCCCCTCTTGTAAAACATAAATTACCGAATCGATCATCTCTTCCACCACGTAATTTTACTTATTTCAAAGTATTAAGGGCAGCAGAAAAGAATGTTGTCTTTTCGAACACACGGCGACGCGTCGTCGCAATGTGAAAAAAGGATTCATATAGTTTTATATATTTATATAAAATAGATTTAACACCAGTGGTTCTAGTGTTAAAGAACCTCGTCTTCAAGTAATTACTCGTTAAATTCCTATTGAATACTTATTGTTAGATTTGTAGGTATACCGATGTACTTATATACCAATATAATTGCTGATATTGATAAACACTTATTATCACTTTTTACATTAATGATGTTATGATATTAACGGTGCAGCTGAAAGATAAAGTTATTTCATCGTTTAGAAAATGATGGACTTAAAACTCATTACAAACGGTTCGCACTAAATTAATGTTTGCAGGTATATTTTCATGTCTCAATCTATAGTTTGACTAATAAACCCTTTCTGTGTAATCATATCGAAATAAACAGTAATGAGTCGCACTCAAATAATCGCATACTGAACATAAATTTATGCGCAAAACTGCTGTTTTATAAAGTTTTTTATCTTTCCAGCAAGAATCTATAACTGTACGTATTATTTTATTCGGAAAAAAATGAAAGGTCACTTGCAAGTGAACATACGGTGTACTTATTCCATTTTAATTTCTACTGAAATGATGCTTTTCCTCTTAAAATCCCATCTTTGTATTGTGTAAATAGATATACATTCCGCAGTATATTATCTTTTAAACGCGAGAATTTAAATACCGAATATGTTAGAAAATTTGTAAATATTAAAATCGAAAAGTCATATGAATTTTTATTGAATTCAATAGCGCCGGTCATCGGTGGCCCCCATGGCAGCGAACGTGTTAATAGGCGAATTTCACTATATAAGAGATAATTTATCGGTACGTAACTCCAATCGTACCCTATACGACAAAATGCCCAGCTCATTGAAATAAAGTCGATTTTGTTGGTTGTTACCTATATTAACTTCACAGTCTCCCGCATTTCTTTCAGGAAAATATTATTATTATTTTACAACTGGTCGCAAAATCGACTATACCTAAGAATAATTGTGCATGAAGTGTCAAGGACACGTGTCTATTGACAGCTAATAAACCGAAAGAAAGAAGCATTATAGTCGAAATGATAAAAAGTCCTAGAATAATCGCTAGATTCTTTGATTTGCCTCGAATCGAATGAAACGTGAAACTAGTATATAAGTGCCCCTGTCTCATTGTTCCCTTGGAAAGAAAGTATACAGAACGATGGAGGGTAGCCACCATCTTTGTGCAAGGGTAGCCTAGCCTTCTGGAATCGAGCCCTAATGAAATTAACAAGGGACCAGTGCCGCGTTGCCCTCGGGCCAGGTGGATCCCTTGTGAGAGGGCCCTTTCAAGAGGGTAGAAAAGTCACACCCCTCAGTCGACGGTGCTAACCAATCAAGGTCGAGAAATAAGTGAATTCATTACTAGACGACGATTGGTTGAGTTTCCGGAACGTTGATTGCCCAGGAAATTGTGCGTGCACGTGCGAATTTCAGGGTCATTTGGTTCTTTGCAAATTAAGAACCCTTTGCGCGTGCTGTATATTTTATTGTACATATTCAAAAAGAGTTAATGGATATAGGTCCTTTTCAAAGTGGCACTTGATATATTTTATTATAGGATCCTAAAATGTCTAGGTAAATAGAAAATTAAAAGATAAGGTGGAAGTTGTTATTTTGCACTACAGACACTGATTTTAAGAGATCGCTTTCTTATTTTTGTTTAATACGAATTACGTTTTGTATTTCGTTCAATTCGTCAGATATTGCTGTTTTATAGTAACGCTATTGTTGATGGGACCAGCTTTATCGAGTAGCTAAGGTTCATTTTATAAAATTTCATTCAATTATATGTACTTAGGTACAATGTAATTGATTTTACTGAGTGCTGTTTTGGACATGAAATTGAATACTTTCAAGTTTCGAAAATTTACATTTCAGTACGTAACAATGATAGTTAGAATAGATACATCGTGGCCTCTCTTATAAAATTTAATTTAACAGGTATTTTTATGTAGAGCTCGTTAAAAGTAACGTTTGTCACTGGACAACTTTAATGTTTTTTAATGTTTTCTGCTTTAATAAATACCCTCTCTATCGGTATAGATATCAGTATGATGCTTAAATATGCAATGTTAGATATAGAAAATGATCCTAATCAATAATAAAAAAATTACAGTAATGAAGAAGTGCTATTTGCCGGCTGTGTGCCATTATTAACGCAGAATTAGGGTATACATGAAAATTGCAATAATTGTAGAAATTATTGAATAATATAAATTAATTAGTAATGCAACTAATATGAGGCAAATAACTTAAGCTTTATTAGCGAAAAACTTTGATAGTTAACGATACAACAAACACGTTTACTTTGAAAGTGACATAAGTTGTCACCAAAAAATTGTGATTCTGCAATGATTACACAAAACCGTTTACACCGAGAAAACTATAAGTACTTACTTATCCAAGATATTCCTCTGAAAAATTGAGAACAATATTTTTGAACATATTAAAACGCAAACCCTTAATTATAATATATAATAAAGGGCTCCTTTGTTATCTCATTCAATAAAACGTGCTCAAAACACTAGCTGCTACACTTTTTTGAAATATACTTATAGAGAATTCTAATCCAGGGGTTCAATGTTCTGACCCACTTCCAACTTCTTTATTGAGCCCATCAGTAATCACCACAGAGGTTTCATTGCAATGCAGCAGTCGCTTGCGATTCGATGCAATTTGTAACACCGAGTGAAAAGGATCAAGATAAATATGTAAAAATTATTCGTTCCAACTTACCCAATATGATATCAAGAGATACTTTGCCGTTTGACATTGGCAATCATTACATGATACAGCTAATCCTTGTAAAAAGAGCATGACCGTAAAATCTTGCTCCATGAGAACTGATCTTGATGAAAGTAACGTCGGGAATGAAAAAAACTTCATTTGAATAATCATTCGTACGGTTGCTCACTTAAACGCTGATTAATAATCCGACATACAGGAGTAAAAAGAGTAATAAAAAGAAGCCGCACGAAACAAATGGTCGTCTTACGAAAGCAATTTAAAGCCCGCTATTACCCTCCTTGGGAGCCGAGAGCGTGAAAGATTATCTATAAAAGCAAGGAGAGCCAGGAGGAATCAAAATGAAGAATCGCACGGTGATCTTTCTGTCGATCGATGCCGTGCAAGGAAAGTTTGACGGGTGTTTGCGTAACACTTCTGATATCCAGCCTTGAGAAAAGTGAGCGATCCGCGACGAGCTAGAATCGATGAACGCATTCATTTGCAAAATCTCCCATGACGTATAAAAATACGTCGTTGTTAGCTAAATATGCGCATGTAACTTTATTACCCACTAGGTGTGTAAAACTGTCAAAGTGGTCAAAATGGCCAGACCTTAATTTTTTCTAAAAAAAATAAAATGAAATAAAAGTATTGCTTCAAATGTTTAGGTATCGCTTCATTCAGTCTTACAAGTTACTATGCTGTTGTCTTATTTATTGTTAGCTCTATTCTTCAGTCTTGCTGAGTATTAGAAATATTGGTAGATTATTTTAGAAATAATATCATTTTTAAAACAATTCTCACATCATTTCAAAGCTGAGAATCGTAGCAAACAAGCTTCTCTTGCTGCTTACAGGAGTTAGGTACTAGAAACTACTAAAAAATGATTGTCCTCCAATCTGAACTTCCGCATCAACGAACGCAACGATCGAACTACTTCCTTTTCATATTACAAGTTCGGAATTAACGGAATACAATTCGTTAAATCACCCATGATTCTCTACATTCGTCACAAATGTTTTCCCTTTTCCTTTAGTAACTAAAGAACTTAACTAAAGTGTAGTTAATTGTCGACATCAAGATCAATGACAACTTCTTGGACGATATGCAGTTTAAAGTGAACTTGTTGAGGGTACAGTCCTGTAATCCTAAATATTCCAGTATTAACATTGTACATTGTTTTTTGTTATAACTATGGAAATGTTGCAATATGGCAAACGTCATTCATTATATTGAATTATATTATATTTAATTAATAAATTGTTTTTATTCCAAGTTTACATCAAGTTTGAGTTTGTAATAAGTTGTTATTGTTATATTTTTATTTGTTTTGTTTGTCTGTTTTGTGTTATTTATTGTAACTTGGATAAGGGCTGAAAAGCCAACAGAAGTAAAATAAAGATATATATATATATATATATAGGTATATCAAGTTTGAGTTTGAACAGAATTCCTAATTACCACGATTATAATATTTATATCACGCAGAACTAATTTCTAAAACCGTTGACGACTAACATTTAACATCCATTACTTTCTTTACATCCATTGCTTTAATTGTTTAATTCTCATTGCTATTAAATAAATTTTTATAGCGCTGATTTTTCCACGATATTCTACATAAATGTAAGATAGAATATTAAAGTTCTGACTAAGAATGTATACCAAAGATGTATAGGTTTTTGTAGACTTTTAACGTATTCTATCGGATAATGAAAATATCGCGAAAGCAATAATTCAATCCAGAAGAATCAGTGGAATATATGCCAAAAAAATGATTAAATAAGGTTTCGTTTCCGAAAATGTTAAATCGGAAAATTTTTTAGGTGCATATGCACTTCAGGTTAGTTATGTTGCCATTTAATACATGTGTTTACGTTTGCTACAATCAGTTAATTCCCTTATAATGATTCACAAAATTCCAAATAATTCAGCTAGTTATTGAAAGTATTTATTTAATTTAATTAAAATTTAATTATTTTAATCGCAGTAAACAGAGATTAGTGAGATTTTTTAATTGAGTCAGAGGCTTCAAATCGCCGAGCTCTTGAATCATATTCCCAGTTAACATCAAGGTGTCTAAATTTGAAATGCAGTGTTCTAGTCCTTCTCCGATTCTAATAATACGATTATTGTTAAAAAACAATGTCTTTAGTCTCTTGAGTAGTGGGAAGCCATCAAGTTTCCGTATGTCATTGTCCGAAAAATCAATCGTATCGAACTGGTCCAGCGTTGCTCCCAGGTTTTCGATCGTTGGAATTTTGTATCCCCTTACAATTAGATCTAATTCGCGATCTTTCACAGGATTAATGTACTGCATAGACTGCTGTATCAAATCCGGCGTTAACTTCAGCATTTTATTAAAAAATACAGTTTCTTTAACTAAAAATACAACTCACGTTAACACGATGCTTTACAATTTTGCATTCCTAAGAATTACTGAGTTACTCTACTCTTATTGTAGAGTACTCTATTCTAATCTAATTGGAAGTTACAGTGCTCTACTCTACTGTAATTATAAGACTTATTACACCTCTAAGTTACTAACAATAAGAGCAGTTTGCACTTTTTGTTAAGCATCACTCAAGCTTTATAACACTCGCTCTTCTTTCATTTCCTAAACGGTAAAATCTACTTTTCCAAATTCTTTCTTTAACACGAAATTTACATAAATTATCAAATTAAATTTATAACGTACAAATTACTTAACCGACTATCTTCTTTCCTGCTTTCCCTCTTTTTCCAAGTACTTATTTCATATATTTAAGTAAGTTGACACCCATAGATCCAGTGTTAATGTAATATAAAATAGAGCAAACTAACGATATATTCCTTATGCTAACAACAAAGGTTAGGACGAATTTTTTTTTTTAATTCTTTAATAGATAAATATCCGTGTCTGAATAACACAAATATCTTGCTTATTAAATTGCTACACAAGCTACCTATGTATCTATAATATTTATTTGATCTTAAATCCCCGTATAAACAAACTTTTATTATACATATGAATATTGGTTATCAATTAATTAATGCAATGATATAACAATTAACATACAATATTTAATAAATTTTCGTTGCAAATTACACGTAACACCAAGACATCATCGTTAAACAAAATCAACAAACAAACTTCGGACCAAACACATTCTTTGTTTTTCTAATCTTTCGCCCCATTCATTCCTGTTAATAAAAACAATCGTCCTCACAATTTAATTTTATTAACTTTAAACCTCTCATTCATTTCTGTTAATAAAAATAATCATCCTCAGTCGATTTATAAATTATTTTTTATAAAAAAAATCAGTTTCTGAACTATCGTATTGTAACTATAATATTAGAAGGAAAATAAGATATGACATTATCTAAAAAGTTGTTTGTTAATTAAATTTAAATTGACTGAATAAGTATCCATCCGGCTTCCGGTTTTGCCATCACGCACATACCTACACGTTTTTCGCACTTTTCCCGAAACAGAGAGTACCAATGTGGTAGCCAATTTCGCTACGTGATCCCTTTCTGCAAAATTTATTAAAGTCCAATCCTATGTTCTGTTATTCTATACCAAAGTTTAGTTTAACAGTTATAGAATAAGACTTTCTCATCGCATATTCTAAGACTTTTCAGTCTCACATTCTAAGAGAAGTGACCTAATACCACATATTTATTTGAACCGGCTTAGTATCGCTGAGTATTTCCTACACCCCGTATATATCGTGATGCACTCCGTCACGGCAGTATTAATTTATCAATACACCTGCGTAATAATCGCGTTATATAATCGCGCCATAAATCATAAAATACACTGCTCAGCTCACGAGCACGGCAGGCCGACTCATTAAAATCATGGACACGAGGTTGCATCGGCGATTCTCGAAATGATTTCTCTAAACAGCCCCGGGCTGTGGATAATAGTGAATATCCTCCTCATGGATCGCCGTTAAGTGTCTTTTCACGGGGCGACGATTGATAAATCGACCTGAATCGTCTTTTCTTGACTCCGCTTTTCACTTTACGCCTTGTCTTGCAGAGCAAAATTGGTGTCGCAATTTTTTTTTCGTGCAATCCTTATCAATTACTTCCACGATTTCGCTCTCGATGTTTGCAAATATACTAATCTTTCCCTCAGTTTGCATATTAAGCTCAATTGCGAAAAGAGCTGTGTTAAAAAACGATATTCGATCTTGTATTTCCTACGAATTGTAAGTATTTCATAAAGTACTTAAAAGAATTTAAATATATTTCTTTTTCCATTTTACTTACGATTTTGCAAGTTTCAGTGATTAAAACTAGAACTATTTACCGAGGTGGTCAAAATAACTGTTTCTTAAATTTTTTGAAAAATTCCTCGAAACAATAAAGAAGACGCAAGTATACTAAATATTCCAAGTCTGTCTTATGAAACATAAATGACTTAACTGATCATCATCTTTGCGATTTGATTTCGCTGTATTCAAAATATGTAATTAGCATATTTAGATATGACAGATTTAAGCGACGAAAATTGGAAAAGGATGCTCGTTAGGGGAAATAAGAAGAAAAGGACGTAAATTCGCAACTTAAACTGTGTGTTTCTCTTACTATTTCTTTTTAACAATGAGACATATTTATAAATAGGAAAAAGTGAATTGTTACAGGAACCAGGAGGAACTACACAATTGTTATCTGCTTATCAAATTATGAAAATAAAGAGCGATTTTCTCTTTGTTTGAGAATTATTTCTGAGTTACTTTCATTCTGATAAATAAAAAGTCGTATTTTTAATGTTATATCATTTTCTCCGTCAGAATATGATTCTAGAAAGTATTAAACTTAAATAAGAGATATAATAGATAATAAATGCATGCATAAACTTACCTTGTTGTGAAATAGGTAATTACTTCTTGAAGATATTTATAAAAAGGTATTTTAATTTGTAATTCCCTTAAGCGTTTCATTAATCGAGAAATTCATCGAGTATCATATTGAAATACTCACTACTATTTTAAGACCATCGGACATAACTCGTTTTACGCTATTATAAGATGTTTTCTTGGTTTTTGAAGCACTTTTATTGCCACTGAGAACAAAGTGATTTATATAGATACTAACTTTCAACTTCGATCGCTATAATGACTTCACGTTATATGCAATTGTTGCGATTATTCAAATAGGTCACTTCAATAATACTTATGAAGGAACAATTCTGTACATATAAAGCCGTCTTTTGTTAAATTACATAAAGACATAGTAATGATATTGGTAAATACGTAAAAGATAATGTACAAAAGTAATATCACACAATCCTAGATCTGCCTATGATTGATCGAACTCACTTAACAATATCAAATAAAGACGTTAGAAGAAAGATAATGCCCTGAGGTGAAAAATCTGATCGATTGAAATTCTTGAAGTGTTCAAATCTAGCGTAGGCATAGAAAATTGGAAAAGAAATAACTTCAGGAATATTAGGAATGTTTCCAAAAAAATTCAAAACATGTCATCTTAACCACCTTAGTAGACCTAATGCTAATACCTTAAATAAATATGTCAATTATCGCATTTAAAAGATATATGTATAGTGACAAACGATATAATTCTTGCACGAGATAGAAGTTCATATTATGTTAACAAAAAAATTGACTTACTATACTTGCAGACAACATAAACTCGTTCCTTATTTTCAATAACAAAAAATTTGAATTTACTAAACGTGTAAACAAAATAATACAACCCACATATTACATGTTAAGGTATATTTCCGTTAACCATACATTCACCCATGTTTAATCATAAAAATATTCGAACTGTCCAATGCACTGGAAAAAAACAATTAAAATTCGTTATAAAAAATATCTCTAAAAGTGTTTTCACGTGCCCTTTATACGCGGCACTTTTCGAACTGTCGTAAACGTGACACGTGCGTTTCGCAACACACATGCGTTTCAACGTGACGAAGATCGGAACTACGTTTCATTTCGAACAAGACAGATACCTGTGAGATAAAACATGAGCATAGCCAAAGAGGAGGTTGGCATAGGACGTGAAAGTAACCGGATTTACAGATGTTCTCCTTCTACTTTTTTTTCTTCGTCTCTTTAGCCGTATGATTTTGCAAGCGGCAAGAAGTACCTACGACTCTATCGCTTCCGATCGTTAACCGTTGAAATCATAATTGGTAATACTCGTAAAAATTTCTTTACCTTCATCGTAGCATTACGTTTGTTGAACTTAAATTACACGTTGAAATACGCCGAAAGCAAAGCAACTCCTTAATTAATCAAAATATTGCATTAATTTTTTTTTTTTGTTTTTAATGAACTGGGTATGTCGCAATTTCTAGCACCGCCGCATGCAAAAGATGACTTATTTTCGTTATAAAAACAAATTGTAAATACGATATAAAAAGTGTATCAGTCTAATGTACGATCGGAAAACCAATCACGGGGCTGCAACTTTAAAATTAATTTGCAAGAAAACGATTCATTTCTAAGTAATGGTCAATAAATATGTTTTAAAAACTTTTATTTTCATAGTTTTTGCGAATTTCGTGAAATTTTCTTTTTGCAAATGTCCACCGAGCCAAAGATATAGAACAACGCATGATAGGCTGTAACAAATAATTTTCATATATCCTATACATATTGAAGGAGATAGAAATCCAATTCTATTTTTAAGTAAGGCTCAATTTTGAAAAAAAAAAATGTATAAAACGTCAGTCATTGAAATATTCACAACGGTCACTAACTTTTCGCCACTTTTACGAATCCTTTTCGAGTTGACACTTTGTTGGTAAATATATGTACGCTTGATGTATTAAACTTCTCCAAATATTTTCTACACCAGCTACTGATATGATAAAATAGATATAAGTACTTCAACATAATACTATTTGTTATGTAATAATATAATAGATTGTTTACAACTCAAAAGTGTGTTGTCACTAGGAAGAGCCATCGGTTAACACTGCACCTAAGCATTGAACTCTCCTTAGGGTCTTTCTTTGTCCAAATTAAAATTTAATTTGACATAAATCGAGATAAATTTGATGCAGTAATACACATTATTCTCAATAAATTTAGTATCAAAGAAAATGTAAAAAAAAACTGTGTTTTTTTTTAAACAGAAAATAGACAATGGGGCAGGAAAGACCATAGGAACTTGAGTATCATTTTTTGTGAGGAGCCGAAAAGGGTTAAGGGTAGACATTTAATTGACGGAAACTATACTTTCGTGAATAGTAAGTTATTCATAACAGATATCCGAAATTATACTCTTCTCTCTGTAACATACTATGAACATCTTGTTCTACATATCAACACATTATTTGTGTAAACATAAACCAATTCTTTCATTTAGTTGTTCAATTTCTGTGCTGAATACATATTGTCGTTTTTCGACATAGTAAAATACACAGGTACTTAATTGAGAACTTTGAAAACACAAATTTTTCAAAAATGAAGGCTGTTATCCTAATTGTTTGCTTAGATTGGGAGGTATGAGATGATATTGTCCAAATTTTATGATTTTATATAGGTACATATCTTACAACGTGTGCAATGTATTTATGTATACAGTTTTCGAAATTTACTTTAATTACATTTTACACGTTTTACAACAACATATAAATAGAGCAGAAAAAATTCCAGTATTGTTAGCGGAATTAGAAAAAGATTGAGCTGTACAGTTATGATTACTTACAAATAAACTACAGTGGAAGGGCCTCGGTAGCTTAACACACTGGCAGCTATACAATGTATGTTCTGTTCGTTGTGCTCCCTTTGGTTTCTCGATCGTTTCCGCTGGAATGAAAATTGCAGCCCTCGGTTGAGCGTCGATCGCTATTAACCACCGCGAATACGCGCGTAAATCTGCTACTGAGCTGCCAATTCCTCCTACGTGTCGATAGTCTGCCTTTTCATCTCTCTCCGCCTCCCGCATTGCAGATCACTATTTCAGCCATTTACCTCGAGAGGAACATAAATCAAGATATTTAAGGTTTGCGTTAAGGCGCCATTGAAAAATTATGATTTTTCATTCCCGTAATAAAACTCAAGTTTATTTGATAAATATCGTTACAATAAAGATCAATGGCATACGCTACTGCTCATAAGTGTTTAGGGACTCTTTATACCAGTATAAATGATAAAAAAAAAAACTCAGAAAAAGTGTGAAAATATTTATTTATTATATATTGGGTGTACAAATAAGTTTTGAGGGTTTCTTTTTGTAACTTTGAAGCTTTATTCAGGGAAATTGGAAGAATGTATTCCGTTCAAAGTATTGTCCATCATTTGCTACGACTTTTCCACATTTTTCAGATAGCTTACGGATTCCGCATTTAAAAAATTCCTCGTCTTTTGGGGCGATCCAAGAACCGATCCAATTTTTGGCTTCTTCGTGTTTAGTGAAGTACTGCTCGGCCAAGCCATTAGGCATCGACCGGAACAAGTGGAAGCATTGAAGCTCCTCCAAAGTTTCCTTGACGACTTTTGCAGAATGTGAGCGAGCGTTGTCATGCTGAAAGATCACTTTCTCGTGTCTTTTGACATGTTGGGGGCGTTTGAGCTTCAATGATCGGCTCAACTGCATTAACTATTGTTTATAACATTCCCCAGTGATGGTTTCATAAGGCTGGAGTATAATAACCCCCAATAACCCATCCAACTCAGCGTGTTCAAGCTTTACTTAAATATCGCCACTTTTAAAACGACGGAACCAGTACTCACATGTTTTTATTGATGGAACATGTTCCCCATATGCTTCACACAGCAATCAATGACCATCAGCTGCACTTTTCTTCAAATAAAAACTGAAACGAAGCGCTTCCCGCAAATTTCGTTTTGTTGGTACAAAGGTTGCCATGGTTTGAGCACAAAAAAAGTATGTTGTTTACACTTCAGCGAAATGAAAGAGACTGCTTTTTTAGAGGGAAATGATGACGTTTTAACATGAATATAGTTACAAAGTTGTCCGATAGGATTTAATACCAGCAACGCCATGTTATGTAAATCCCTCAAAACTTATTTGTACACCTAATACATCGTCACATATATTTACAGAAGCATACTAAATAAATGGTAAAATTAAAACGCTTAATTTAAATTTTATTAATAAAAAATACGTAACAAGAGGAGTGTCTAGACACTTATTAGCAGTAATGTAGGTATGTATGTATGTAGAAAATTCCCTTATATGCAAGAATGTATTAATAATTTCGTATAATCCTTGAAAAATCACGATCTTTCATTACAGTAAAGTGACTTATGGCACTTTCAAAATAAACGTTTCATTGAGTACTCTTATTCATTTGCTTATTGTTGTTTTCAATTAAGGCCATCAAACTAATTGTAAGAATTTAAATGCTGAATTATAAACGTCTAATATGGTCATAGGGAAAATTCAATGAAACGCATTTGGGTCACACGAGTCTTCAAAGAGAGTGAGATATGCGATGGTGTTATTTATTTAATTGTATTAATGTTATTTATTATTTTTCACATGTATGGAGTAATTAAATTTTGTTTCTTTTTTAACGCACATAACTGGATTGAAATTTTTAAGATTTGTCACCGAAAGACGAGATGGGAAAGAATTATCGAATAGTAGATTTTAAAATTGAGCTAACCGCTGAATAGCTGAACATTTTTGAAAAAGAGACAAAAAGGAAAAAAGTTGTCTCGAAAAACCGTAAGAATTGAGTGATGAAGATTAAAAGAAAACTTAAAATAAAAAATAGTATGTGACAAATAGAACAAACTATACTTTCTTACATAATCTATTTGGCTGTCGTGTAATTAAAACGATAGTGCATAATCACGTTATAATTAATTGCAACGAAATTATGCGAATCTTTTAAATACGCAAATATATTAGTACAAATACTTATAATGAGCATTGACAAATTTTAGGGAGAGTCGAAATTACTGAAATAATATGTCATTAAAATATTTCATAAACATTTAAGTTTTGCAAATTCGAAAAGTATTAACTTAAAGTTGAAATAATGGAAAGTGGTCATATCGGTCATCCAGGATATTTTAAAAAATTTCATTGACATAAAAGTGTAACGTTCGAACAAATTTCTGAATTGCATTTTTGAAAAATTATTATAAATTAGGGATCTGTTGTACCATGTAACGTAGAACGAAGCATATTCTTCGCGAGTCGATGAACAGTTCCAAGTTATAAGTTGATCATCGATTCGCCATGTAATAACACGCTTTGTCCGACCTGAGCAGCCTTATATTAAGCATTCCAGAGCAGCGATGCAATAACGCCGATGCATAGGAATGAAAACTGGACGGTATCGGCAAATTTTAAATATTTCGCCAAGATATTACCTCCATTATGCACCTATACACTAGACTACGTAATTCCGAAAGAAGCTTTCATTTCGGTATTCCGTACTGAGTCGCTAAACCCTCTTTGACCTTTTACGAAAAGTGAGCCAAGCTTCACGAGTTATTGCATTTCTTTATTGGAAAATTCGTAATTACATGATATCTTCATATTGTGTGATACTTGGAAGAAACAAGTTTGACGAAAGATAATGCGAGTCCAACTTATAGCACCTATTTTTATAGAACCTAATTAGTACTCTAATTTCCAATTAACCATATATCCTATGAATAACGAGGACGTAAATTCTATAACATTTATTTTCATTGTAATAAATGCTATAACATTGATATCATACCAAATGTTAAAACCAATTATAATTCATTTAATTTCATACAACCATAATTTTTTGTAATTTTTATGCGTTTTAAAGTATTATCAATTGATTCGTTGAGTATCTTCATATTATTTTATGTCTTCTCTGTGTTATTAAAAGTGTAAATTAGAAGCGTAATAGTCCGCTGTCTATTTCTGCAGCACACTGAGATTTTTACTGTCCGCGAACGTGTTAAATGAAACGTACCTTTGTGGCAATTACACTGTCCGATTTCGGAGTAAGTATATACTCCGCATACATTTGAAGTCAACACTAAACATTCCATTTAATTGATTTGAATTTTAAAAAAATATACGTATTAGAATACGGGTGAAAAATATGATATAAAATACACATGATGTTAAAAAACATATCTGCATTTACTATTTCTGCGGTCAGTCAAGTCAGCGGAACAAGTCTTATCTGCTTTATTGCTAAATGTCTTTTGTTTTTCTCCAGATGAGTTTTCTGTATCTGCATGTAGCTTGAATATAAGGTAAAATAAAATTAACCCCTCGCTGTACAATGACGTGTGACACTCGTGACATGGTGAACGGAACAGGAAATCATGAAATTTTGCAAAAACTATTAAAGTCAAACAATATTAGTCCACCACGAGACGATCAAATTATTTCTATACTAGTAGTCAAAAAAGAAATCGTGGGTTAAGGGTTAACCGCGCATTTAACACCTGAATACAATATTGAACGGTGTATAAAAGGAAATTTCCACTGCGACATCGTACCGCAGAGTCTCATGTTTTTATTCACAAAAATATGACACATCATGTTTTTTAAGTACCAGTGCTTTATCAGGATACTTAAAACCTAACGAAAAATTGACAGCGATTTTATTCTGATTGCAGACATGAAGCCATCAGATAGGAGTGAAAAGGCCATGCTAAGTGGGAACGCGCAACCCTCAGATGTATTCTGTTCGGTTCCAGGGAGATTATCGTTACTAAGCAGCACCAGCAAGTACAAAGTTACGGTAGCCGAGGTACAAAGACGACTGTCGCCACCGGAATGCTTAAATGCGAGTCTCCTCGGTGGAGTCTTGCGAAGGTAAGAAAAATGAATCAATCGATTACAGCATGAATATCAAATGATATGGAATGTATCATTCAATAATCTTGTTAAGAACTTTATGGGTGATATCTGCAGCATCAGTGGATGCAGATACTCCCATTGTTTAACATAGAGATTAAACAGAGGTTTGAGACGCGTCTGCTTCAAAAGGCACTAGTACCTAAAGAAAGGTAATTTATTGAAAACACATTCTCTCCATACCAGGCTAAAGCGGCACAAAACTCTAACTTCTTTGGGATATTTATTGCCCCTTCAGACCTCACTAGTGCATGGCGCGTCTTGGACCTCAACGGAAATTTCTAGACCACCCTGATATAATTTATGGTGTAATAAGTGCCCAAAGCATTGGAACTCTGACCAGGGTTAGCTTCTGGAAATTCTGACTGCCAAAGTCCCCCTTTCTACGAATTTCCGGGGATCTCTCCTCATGCGTGTACGAAAAGGAAATTCCGTCAGATTTCCACCCCCGATAGAAATGAGGAAGAGGGAAGGTCCACCACCTTGGAAGGACTGCCTCCATTGATTTCAAGGCCCAATCAGGGCATTTTGCATCTCCTCCCACGACGGATTTGTGGGACTCATACAATTCATTTCATCAGAGTTCCACACAAGAACTCGCAAGTCAATTTCAAGGACTCATCAAGTCCAAATCAGTGTTCGACGCAAGAACTCTCTGAATTCAGTCAAATTCAATTCAGATCAATCAGCCATTTTTATACAATAACCAAGTTTGAATAAGTGAAACAATCTTGACGTAGAGCCTATCACCGCGAGTTCCACATATCTACATATGCACATGTTGATTGTATGTACTATACCCACAAATGTACTGTTATTATAAGTCACTGTGAAGTTAAGGTTAAATAATCATCATAGGCATTCAAATAAACATGTTATACATACATACGAAGTGAGAGGAGTTATAACGCTATTCGCTAAATCACTGTTCGCTATAAAACTCTGAAGAAAACTCTATTCGCTGTGACACTAGGATGATCTCTGCTCTCTGTCGCGTTAAAATACGCTCTGGACCTTCTTACGCATTTGGATTTCTCCGAAAGCCCTACACCCCACACACACAAACATATACAGTCATACACCCTCTCTCTCTCTCTTGCTATCGCTCGCATTTATTCTATCACGTTCTCGCAACCTACAATATACAGTCCACTATTACCGAAAACATTAAAACTTCTCATCAAATCTGTTATTAGAACATCATATGTATAATATAAAACGTAAATACAGTCAAAGAAATAGAATGTGACACCGTAGGCATTAAAGATCGCGAACAAGTTGGAGTCGAACTCACTGATTGTGAATCCGAGTCTTTACTTTTTTACTTGCCATAGCCCCGAACCTACTATTGTAAGTGGGTTACGGACCACCGAGATTATGGTTATACTCAGTGCCGGTTTTAGCACTACCAGCGCCCTGGGCGAAATTTCTACGCCGCGGCGCCCCCTAACTGCTATTCAAACGTATACGAAAGAAGGCAATAGATATAATGAAATAACTATTTATTTTAAAAAAAGCTAATAAAATTTGACTTTTCTAGTCTTTCTATCGGCAACTCTTTTATTAAGTTATCAAAGTCGATGTTTTCAGCAATTTCATTTTCGATTGACAAAGTTGCCAAGTTTGTCAATCTAAATTGAGGTATTGTCGATCGCAGATAGGTTTTTATCCGCTTAAGCTTAGAAAAACTACTCTCCTCACTAACAACCGTTATGGGTATAGTCATTAAGATTCGCAATGCTATCCATACATTTGGGTATAGTTCTTGTAAGTTGCGAACTTTGATAAAATTTAAAACAAAAACAGGAGTGACCACATTCTGATCAGGCAAAAAAGATTTCAGACTTATGAGTTCATCACACCGCGTACAACCATGTTATCTGATTTAGAGTCTACATTTAATTTCAATTGGAGATCACCACAGAGTTTGACAAAGTCGAGTTTTTCTGGAATCTGTTTTATATTGTATAAAAAAGACCAAGATTCCGAGTACTCATTTAATTGTTTGAATTTTTCATTGACTAAAATTAATCTGGTGTCCAAAAGACAGTTGAAAAGTTCAACCTGTGGCGCCCCTTTATGTCCGGCGCCCTGGTCTGTCGCCCCACCGCGCCCTACCCTAACGCCACTACTGGTTATACTCATCACATACGTAAAATTTTTCAGACGTGACGGGAGGCTTTGTAATTGAGTGCACTTATTGCGAAACTGACTGTTTTTTTTAGGCCTGATCGATTATAATTATAGACCTACTATATTAGGTGCGTTCCAAACCCTTGGAATTATGACATACGTAACTTCTTATCCACCATAGCATCTATGCTTTCTATGACTTTGTTAATATGAAATCGCAATTGAACTGTCATTGACATAATACCTCTAATAGAAATGAATATTTGACTTCTTTAAAACCGGAGTTTCACTTCCTAAAGCTGAATAATGTCAATAATGAAAAGATAAGGTTTTCTATAAGCGATTTTATCTACAGCATAATGGAAGCAATTAGAACGTTTCCAGTAGAAATACGTAGATTCCCGTTATATAAGTAGTTCCCATAACAAAAATACACGTATAACATGAATATGTACGTTAAATATCGTAAAAAAGATTCTACAAACATCGGGGGAAATCTTTTAATAAGTAATACAACTACCGAGACGGTCAAAACGTTCCTAATTTTTCCGGAAATTCATCAATTTATGTTATAAAACATAAACTGCTTAACTAGTCTTCTTCTTTAGACTTGTACACCTCTTTTTGAAAGTTCTTATTTAATATATTTAAATGTACCAGATATAACAGTGGTAGTTCTAATGTTAAAAATTGAAATTCCTCATATGCTTACCTGGTACATACGTCTTAACTGCCTTAACAGTATACCGGTCAACAATATATGATTCGTCTTCCGAAATCGAGTATGCTTAATGGCACCTAACATGCATAGTTTTATCTAACGAATCAATGAATCCGTGTCATTCTATACAATGCTTAGGATATCGTGGATACTGATATCCTGTCTGTTATCTGACTTCATCTACCCTCTTAATTAATAAACGCGCCTTCCACCACTTATACACAAGCGTACGGACAGTCAACTGATTTATGAGAACTGGGGGCGCACTTCTTTATCTGATTTGCCGTTTTACTCGGCCAGAACGTTATCCGTTGTGCAATGCTTTATCACCAAGGGAACAGATAAATCAGCATATCCAAACGGTCCGATACACTTTATCCGAATTAGTTATTTTCTATTTTGACTTATTATCATAGGCCACGGCCTCCAAATATGTGTAACTGCTCTTGACATTATAGTGAGAAAGAACTAGGTTTTTTCTTTTTACTAATTTTTTCAATAACACACGATATCTGTTACATTATATTCTATAGGCTTAGAGGAAGTGTTGAGATTGATCAGAGCAGCTGCCTGTTATCTCAGCAATGAAGACGTCAGAAAATGATTAAACGTTAACTCAATTAGGGATGAAATGAAATTATTTAGTGTGAAATGTAAAAGTAGAATCAATATACACATATATCATAAGTTTAAGAACGACATTACTAACAATAAGAACTGGGAGATTAAAAATGGGGAAAAATAATACTTGACATATCTAAAAATTAATAGGAAAAAATACTATACAGAAGAATTTATGAAAAGGAGTATATAATGAAAATTGTATACAAATATAATGCATGGTATGATAATAAATATTTGGAAGAATGACTGATATCGGAAAAATTGTCATTGACCAAATGATCCAATTATAAAATTAGATCCTATCGCTGTCAATGCAAAGTGTAGCTAAAACCTTTTTTCAGCGATTTATATTTTAGTATATCTGTATCCCGGATTGGAATCATATATTAAACATTCCACATCGGAAAAAGAAGAACGGAAGAAGAAAAATGTTCGCAAAAAAAATTGCGAAGAAAGGGAATGAATTTTCTCCATTGAAATAAGACATTAATAATTATATATCTTTGCGTATTGATTCATCGAAGAACGAATCCTCGGATCCTTGATGCATTCGAGTTGCATCGCAAACTAGGACGATATAACTCATCCATTGAAATAGCAATTAGACTGATAATTATACGCATTTCGATCTCTCGCCACTATATATTCTACGATAGTCATCTGCCCTCCTTTTGTCTTTAGTAAGTATTCATCTCCTTACTTTTTCACCTCTTCTTCATCGTTGTTGCCCACTTATGAAAAAGACTAATCCTCGAAGAATATAGGTAATTTTCATTTAATATTAATCACTAGAACTACGAAGCATATCAAAATGCCTGGTACCTTATTTTTTTTTAAATATTCCCTTAATTTATAGGAGAGCCATAGAGTAGATATTCTACGTCCAACATAAATTATTAAATTAATCATCTTCTCCACCTTTCCATACCTCTTTTTTTAAAGTACTTATTTAATATATGAAAATATAATAAATTTAACGGCGATACTTCTACTGTTAGTGGTCCCGTCGTTTATTATTTTTTTCAGTTTTCCTGTAATCACAGTACTTTCTTCTTCTTCTGTAGGTTTAACTTACTTTCGAAAAAATCGTTATAATTCAAAGTAGCGTCAATCTTATTTCTGCAAGTTATTCAAATGCACTTTAATTAATCATTTTTTTATGAGACTTTCAAGGTGTAACTTATATTACATGTTATTAACAATATAAACACATGTTATACATAAATGTTATTGAGTGTTGAACACGTTGAACACCACCAGTATTTCGCCAGTTTCATTATTTTTACTGGAGCAAAACATTTTCTATTAAAATCGCATCTTTACAAAGCAGAAATCTTAACATTGAAACTACCAACATTCAAACTCTTATATTTAAAAATATTAAATAAAAACTTTAAAAAGAAGGCAATTAAGAGGTAGAAAGCATGATCTATTCAGTAATATACGTTTTATGAGATGTACGTAGATTATCTATGTACAATAGAATCTTGAAAAGGAAAGGGAGGCGCGAGGTAACCCTTCCAAGTCAGCGTACTCGGCCTGAGTAGCTTAACCCTTTCGATGCTACCGGTGACTATGGTCACCCGCCGCACAGTGGTCGATTTCGCCGAAATCCTGGCCAAAACCCCAAGGAGTTTTTCAATTTAGCTGAAAATTGGTATATTAGTATTATTTCGGTCGCTGATTAAGAATCCGAACTCAGAATTTCCAAAAACAAAATGGCGGCTCTAATATGGCGGGTGCGAGTATCGAAAAATTGTCGGATCGGGATGAAAATCAGTAGTCTTATGTTTTTCCGGTCGCTGATTAAGAATCCGAACTCAGAATTTCCAAAAACAAAATGGCAGCTCTAATATGGCAGGTGCGAGTATCGAAAAATTGTCGGATCGGCACGAAAATCAGTAGTCTTATGTTTTTCCGGTCGCTGATTAAGAATCCGAACTCAGAATTTCCATAAACAAAATGGCGGCTCTAATATGGCAGGTGCGAGTATCGAAAAATTGTCGGATCGGCACGAAAATCAGTAGTCTTATGATAGCCCGGCCCTATGTCATAAATGCACTTCCCCGAGCATGGCGCGCGCGACAAACAAATAACAATAACTCGAAGAATCGCAAAAAGTCGCAAGAAAACTCAACGAGGTCTTCTTCAGGAAGCTTCAAAGTTTAATTTAAAAAAAAAATTACGATGGCATTTTGCAGCATTCACAACTATTTCATTAGCAAAAGGAAAAAAATATATAGGATTTACATTCTGTACCATCACAGTTGTAAAATATTAAATAAAAAAAGGAAACCAAGATATTTATAAATTAAAAGTATGATAAATAACTACCAATACTGGAAAAGTGGATGTTACAAATCAAACGCAATTGCTAAATTTTGAAAATTGTGAAAAAAAATTTTGGGGTTTTGACCAGGATTTCGGCGAAATCGACCACTGTGCGCCGCCTGATATTAGCTGGGTACTAGCGGTGACTATAGTCACCCGACAAAATTTCATAGGAAGAATTAATTATAAAATCATATCTTGTAATTAAATATTTTTTAAATACCATAAATTCTTATTTTTCCTGTATTATATGCGTTGTAACTACCATAAAGAATTAATTATTTATATTACGTCAGTAGTCATTAAAAGTTATTCGTCCGTGGAGGAATTGCTTCCTGTCGTGTTAGCAAGCTTGCGGAAAAGTACTCCGTAGCGAAAGGGTTAAAAGTCGACGATCCCGAGTCGAAAATTTCAGCCCAAAATCCTCCTTAATTACCAAAATAACTTAGGATATTTAGGCTGAATATGGAAAAACATGTTGCATATAAAAGAATGCAACTTTTAATTCCACAATCGCCCTAAACTTGTTCATTTTTGCCAGTTTCGCCTAATTTAGGATCAATTTAGGCTTCATACAGCCCAAAATAATCCTCAGCATTCTTATTTAGAAAATTAATCTAACAATAAGCCCAATATTAAGCCATACATTCTATAATGAGGAGTTTTAGAATTGGATTGGAATTGGAGTGATTTTAGGAGATTTAGAATTTATATGGAATAAAATGATAATTTAATTTCTACTTGCTCCCGAAAGACCTATTTTTAGAATATGAGTCGACAGACTTGGAACTTCTGAAATATTTTTAGGGGATGTCAGATTAAATTGGAATACAAATTTTACCTGATCAGTCCATTTAACTCCTAAAAATCATATTTATAAGACTTTGAGGCGCGTAGACACACTAGTTGAGGATTTTGAGGTTCAAAGTGGTATACATAATTAAGCGGCAAATAAGAAGTCAAAAGAATCTAGGATTTGAAGTTTCTTTTTAGGCTGGACTTTTCGACTCGGGATCACCTGGGTCGGCGCGGAACCACTGCGCCAGCGACCTCTCCCTGTTGACACTTCTTTTCACGTCCTTTTCTCCTAAGTTCCTTTTATAGGAGGGCACCGCCCCAATCTATACTTGAAAATTTTATACGTGAGAATAAAAAAACGTTCCGCCCTTTCGCAATTCCGCCAATTTCTGAATACTCCATGAAACTGACAAGTCGATCTGAACATCCCTCTATCGTGAAAAGTTCTTCACTTTATTAATATGAACGAGGTGGCTCTGGACGATTAACGATGCCAGTATTCGAAGATGTCTGGAGTAATCAGGGGAAGAGAGGATCTCATCGTCAGAATGCCTCCCCTGTGAGGCGAACGAGTCGAAGGGCTCGAGGAAGACCGTAATGTTGAAAAGGAGCCATGTGATCAGAGGACAAGAATCCTTCTCAAGACAAGGCTCTGTAACGAGTGGAAAGTAGTTCTCGTCACGTTCATACGACTCCCTCTGTACCGACGTCGCGTCGATAACAAACATTAAGATTTCTATACAGCACTGTATGACTTCCTCAAAAGGATTTACCAAGTGTTGTCAATTTTAATGAATAGCAAAATGTAATTAATAGTTTTGATCGATGTGACATTGATTTCTGGTAAAAGATTACGAAGAAATATATTATAGGCGACGATGCTATGGTATAGTTTAATGAAATATTTGATGAAATGGTTTGATCATGAATATTTTAATGAAATTACTTATTCTTCGATGTAAACGAAATAGGTAAATAATGTATGAATGTAATATATTTATTTTAATATTTCATTAATATTGCATTGAATTATAAGAAATATAAAAAATCGGATAGAAATTTTGACTTTAGGAATTAATATTGAGTTATTGATCACGCAGTCAACATAGAAATCGTAAGGCAAGGGGTTAATCAATGTCTTAGATGAATGGTTACTATTTATAATAAAATGTCATTACGTAATGTAAGTCTTCAGTATTACATTGATGAATAGAAAAAAATAATAATTTATCAATATATTAAACCTGAGACTAGTAAAAAAAAATTATTTTTGTAAGTGTGTAAACAATATTGCAAAAATGGGATTTCTTATTAACGCTTAATCACTTTTAACAAATATTCATACATGCTGACTATTCCCACAGAAAATGATTGTCATTACTTAAAAAATTATTGATCAAATGATAAAATTATTTGGAATAGGCGGGAAAAAATCTTTTTCAAAATAGAGAAAAGAAAGTTTACGAAATAATATTCTCTGTTATCATACAAATTAAAATTGTTCTGTTGTATCCCACTTCTGACACCAAATTTAATGTTGTATGCCGTGGGTGGTTAACAACACTTTATTTAGGAAGAACTGTTGCACGCTCGGAGTTTTAACAATTTTAGAATAACGTCGTCGCGAGATGCCGACCGTCAGAGATTCGATACAAAATTCCTGATTTAGTCTGTCTGAATTCGGTAATGGGACTGGCCTTTTAAAGGACCTTAAACTAGTGTGGTGGGAGGTTTGGATGACTCTGACTTCTCGTGACTAAGGTTCCAAAAGGGCGATCGCTTTTCCAGCGACTTTCGCGAAGACCAAAGGTGTTGAAAACATATTTTGAGGGAAAAGCGATGACGGAATTGGAAGATGACTAATAGTTCCCTTTTGGACCTTGAATCACGTTGAGGATTATTTGGAGCTAGTATCTTATTTTTAAACGAGATAGTGAGTTTGAGGAACATGAATCGCGTTGGTATCCAACAGTTCTTTTTAAATTCGCGTGTTGCTATATTGCCAATATTCTTACATTTTCTTATTTATTGTTCTATATTTCATTGTTAAAGGTATATATCTATTAGTTGATTCGCATCTAGAGATTTAAATAATCCAGATTATTTCAATCATTTCTCTACATGTTTCCTACAAATATGTATTTATATTTACATGTGAATCTTCCTGTATTTTGAATCTTTGTAAAAGATTTGATAAAGCAATTCTTTAAAAAATGTTGAAATTAAATAACTCGTCTGCCACTGAAACATTAACAGTCAATAAAAGGTGGAATTTCGTTTCCTTCGATGACTCATCTTCAGACGTACATAAATGGGTGGCCCAATCGTGATTCATCCGTGGGGTTCAATTTAGAAGGCCAAAATTTATTAAAGCACCTTTCACTCTTTCTCACATTCACTGAATACCTCGCAAATGTTTGTAAATTACAGTATAAAATTATCTTTTTTTACTTAAATACTTTTAATCTGTACTTTTGAATATTTCTCCCAAACGGCATTATTAATGGTGCCAATTATTTAAAGCTTGTCTATAAGAACTTCGAAAATAACTTGTGATATGTTGATTTTATCAGAACACATTTTAAACAAATCATCTTGTATTTCGACAGATTCAATGAATGGATTCAGTTATTTTTCTGTTAATTGGTATGTATAGTTCGTATGTAAATTTTTACTGATTTATTTTATGCAATAGATAACAGATATAATACTATGCTTAAATTACTTTGAAAATAATATTTTCACATGTTATTATTATGAAATATGCCAAAGAACAGCAATGTTTTCGAATTAAATTAAAACTAAACTATCCAAACGGGTAAAACGACCGACTCCCAAAATATTCTACAAATTCCTTAAATTGGCATAGCCATGAAGTAAATTCTCTTTTTCTAAAGAACTTATTCGATACATTTAATTATAATAGTTGGAACGCCAATAGTTCAAGTGTTAATATTTATTCCTACTCGAATATTTCAAGAGTCGACAACTTCATAGAAAATGGTTTTTAATGGCCAAACAAAATTCAAGAGTAGGAACGTTAAAAATTGTAGCTGTAAAGTATATTAATTGCTCACCTAAACCAGAAACTGTTGGATCGACGAAGTCGAATGAAGTTCGATGATACGCGTTACCGTTATAGCGTTGTGGAGTGATGAATGTCCGGGGTGTGTTGAGTTACTGCTATTGCTTCTGAATCCTCGATGATCTTCCATAAAGCTGTCGCCCTGTTGAGTGAAATATGAAAGTTTTCTTCACCTGGTCACTGTTTCTATATTTTCTACTATATTGAGCATAATTATTTCAAAGATTTGACAAATTTTGCGAAGTTCTGGATATCTAAAACTATGATATGTACCAGGGGTGGGCACACATTAGGCCAAAGAAATCCGCAATCCAATTTTTTATATTTTATAAAGAACCATACGCAGATATACAAATTCAAAATTGTTTATTTGATGTAACTCCATATTTTTACAAGCCACATATAAGAATATAATAAAATTCGAATCAAGAAGCATCGCTAAGACTCCAAGACGAGAAACTTTGATTTTTATGAAGATTTATATTGCCGTAAATATTTTGTTTACTGTAATACTTTATGTATTGTAATAATACTTCAGATTTAGAAATGGATATTGGAACTTGGAGAATATTAAGAACTGAGAATTTGATAATGAACTACTGAGTATTGTAGGATATGTATAACAAATACACATTAGAATACATATACAAGTAGAAACATTAGATACATGAAAATAACTAAAACCCACAATCACACACACACACACTTAATATTCTAAAATATATAAATATTCTATCATCCGTCTAGTCATGTCTATTCGTCTTCCTATTAGTCTGGTCTAATTGTCTGCTCGTCCACTCGTCTATTCTTCTAATTGTGTATACATACATCAATTCGTCTATTCGTCTATAAAACTCGTCTATAAGTCTACTCGCCTATGAGTGTACTCGTCTGCCATGGCGTTCGTTAATTCCCCCCCACGTCTTCTTACATGCAGTCTAGGTCCGTCTTTCGTCTTATTTTGTATTGTTCATGGAAAAAAATAAAACTAAAATTTTAATGGTGAGTTGCACTTGACTCAACGAATAGCCGCATTTGCCCACTTTTGACATATAAATATGAAAATGTCTTTTAATGAGAAAAAGCTGTATAGATTTTGTAATTCAATTAGTATTGCTTTAATAAGCTGACTGTTTTCGTTGTAATTCATTGTACAACCTACGGTCATTTACTTCGATGAAATACAATAAAATAACCATAACTCGATCATATAATGAGAGAATGGGAAGAAAAAACTAAGTGCTTTTGAAACGGAAAAATTCATTTCGTTCTACTCATTTGGCAGACACATTAACAACTTTATCAGAAACATGTTAGTACATGAAAAATAAATTAATAGTAACGCAGCATTAAGAAGAGAAGTTTCCAATTTCAAATTATGCATGTACAAAAAATTTCTCGTATTTATAGGCATTAACTGAAATATTTTCTGTTTTGTATTTGTTATGAATGAGTTTCCAAATAGTGGATCTGTGTGTTATGGTTCTGACAACAGGTACAGGTAATGTAGTGGTAGCTCAATTCATGAATTTTTCGAGATAAGAACTTTTTTCATTTATGTTGATCACTAAGTGAGAAATTATTCTTGAAGTATGGACTCTCGTGCTTTTCTAACCTAAGAAACAATGTAGACAAACTTGTTTTCTGGGAATGGATTATGTAATTCATTTTCCATAAGTTAAAAACAGCTATGTTTTGAGATACGAAGATTTCAAGATACGAACCGCGGACATTTGTTTATTAAGATCGTAAATCGTAGCATCAATAAATTGGTGTTAATGTCACTATTGAAATATCAAATGTATAATATTAGAAAATTTGTAAATATTCTAATTTAAAAGTCATATGAAATTCCATTAAATTCGATGGCGCCAGTCACCGGAGACCCCCTTGACGTGGTAACCCACGAACAAAATAACGTGTACTACTTATAAGTAAAAAAAAATCGATATCTTACTTTGATGCATTCCTCAATGCAAAACGAAAGAAGCGCGATTTCACTGCTTGACACTTTTTGACACTTTTCGAATTAAAAATTGAATTCCGACAGTGATTTTCTAATAAAGTAGTGAAAATTAAATAGTACAAACATATTATTCTGTTTTCTAGAGCGAAATCCAAAAATGGCGGACGTCTACTTAGGGAAAAATTGGAAAAAATTGGGCTAAATTTGCCAGCCGGAAGGAGGAAGGCAGCCAACGTCACGCTCTTAACGTCATTAGTGGAAGGTAAGTCGTGATTTCCTTTCCATCTAATAATTTCATCTGAACATATTGCAAGTTCAATGGAACTAATCGATTAAAAGCTACTACCCTAAAATACCACACAAATTGTACTCAAAAATCAATCCCACGAATTCAAGATCATTTAAAAATACTTTGGTAAAAAATCTTGAAATTTAACAAATAGGTGTATAGATAAATAGGTGCAAAATAACCAAAGATTATTTATAATAAAAAACGATAACTGGAATAACATTTGCCATTATATTTGCTTATCATTTAGTAATAGCACTCTATAGTCGTTCCGCATCCTGTATTATACGTAAAGAAACAGTTAGTTAAACAGGACATCTTACAGGATGTTGTATTCACGATGTGCTCGCCGAGACAGCTATTCCTTCGAAGAGTTTTAATGATCTCACCTAGAAATCAGTTGGATTATTGCTATAACCCTTGATTATAATTTACGATGGGTACTCTTTCATAAAACTTCTCCTTTTTTTTGCTTTTGAGCCGTACCGACATTTAGGAATTATCTAAATTTTCGTTTCAGTCGTCGTAGACATGGATATGAAATATTCGACCAGAGAAAACTTAAAGTTAGAATGAAATGTAACATGAAATATCATTGTTATGTTCAAACTTTTTAAAGATTAAAAAGTATAATAAAGATATTTCGAAAGTCTTTGATTCAAAATTCCCTTTGCTTTGTCTGAACTTGGTAAATGAATGAAGTAACGTCAAATAACAATAATCTTGCCATCTTTCACAAAACGGCAGGAAAAGTTTCGGATTCCATATCCAACGATAATTAAAACGATTATTACACAATTTATTCTAACATCCAGTCAGGTATCGCCAATTTAAAGGTAATTAGCATATCCTCTACACACTCTGCCTTTAATTAGCATATATTCTACATACTAATATATACCGCTTACTGCGGATGATGTGACGGACAGTATTAACCAGCACTCGCAAATTAATCGGGCGTTGCACGGATTTGTGACAGTGTCAGATCATATCCTGTTCCTTAATTGGCAACGAGCTGCCTTTCACGGTCCATTGATCGACCTAGGATAGTGCGAAATCGCATAGTAATCACCGCAGCTTATTTTTATGATTTCGATATTTCGAGTCGTTATCCTTTTATTGATCTCCCCTGGAGTATATACATAGTCGGCCCAAAATATGTTCTTGCAGAACGCAAAAAATTAAATAATTCGTGTAGATTCCTTTTCCCAATTTATTCTACTCGCTTTTTAAGAACAGACTTGCAAAAATCGTTTAAGATGTGCCAGCTTAATAAGTGAAAAAGACATTGGTGCATGACAGGCAAAGATGAGCGTTAATTCATTACATTAAAATCACGAAGAATACAATTCATTTACGATAGTTGAATGCATTGATGTCTGACAACTTTGTTCGATATGTAACGCTGTTATAAAGTATTACATTTCTGTAACAATAAAAATGTATTCTACTTAAGTTTTATTTCTTTTAGATTCAAAAATCTCAGTTCAATTAATCTCTATTATAGAGGATGTTTCAAAAGTAGTTGTCATGGCTTTCAGGGTTAATTCTATGCGAAAAAACGCCGTAAAATTCGCGAGAGGGTAGCAAAGGGTTTTTTTGTTTTTCTTTTTTATTGACCTTCGCATTCGTCTTGTTGCGTAGGTAAAATGTGTAAAAGGAACCATGGGTCAGAAACGAACTGTTCTCACGTAAATTAACTTTTAATTGTGTGTTCGCGATTGAATTTTAGCTGAATAAGTCAGGCTTCCAGGTCTCCAACATTTCAAAAAAAAACATGCGAGGTATCCTTATTAGTGCTACACGAAATTAAAAATGGAGGACTGGGTCACTGGACTACTAAGGAAAATGCGTCTGGTTTTTTAGATACGTACCCGAGTCTATGGATTGATTTTCTGTTGGTTTTCTCGATTTTTTATACTTGAAGAAAATCGAAAGAGTATTGTAAAAAGATTTTCTAGCTTCTCCTTTAATCCTCTTTCATTGTATTTTAGAAGGAATTTTTCATTATTTATTAATTATTAATATTACTTAATTTTTTAAAAAGTATATTGAGTGGCAATTGCAAAAAAATTAATTTGACGGAAACTTTATTTTTATAACACTTTAGTTATATTAGTAATAACTAATATTGCAATAGTACAAGAAATTGAACCTGATGAAATGTTTGTTCTAGAGGACCACAACGTACAATATACAACCCGAGACTTCTTAATTTCAAGAAGTTTAAGTGAAAATATCAAAGCTGTTAACATAATTAACATTGATAATGTTTGCATAAAAATGATGATCAATATACTGTACATAGCAATACTTGTAAATAGTAAGGAGTTGGAGTGATCTAATACTTCTCGAATGAAAAGTTCATAAAATTCTAAAAATGTATATAAAGAATGACAGTTGTAGAAACGAATGTATAGTAAACTTTACAATAATTAAATAATAAGATGAAAAATATGATTTCTCTCTGGTTTTATTTAATTATTTATATCTTTATTTTCATTGTTGACATGAAATAAATAAGAAATAAATTAACAAATAAAAGGATTTTTACTGTAATCTATTACAATTCGATGTCTAAGTAATAAAAATTTGTATATTTATTTCCCGAAAATAAAAGAGAATCAGGAGAGAAATATAACGACTAATAGAGAACTAAGGAGAATAATAGAAATATGAAGAAAATGTAAGAGAATCATAAATGATGATTTCATGGTCCGAGACAATCAACAGAAACTCATAACTTCGACTCGGGTATACCTATAGGAAAACATCGGCAAAGGCTATAGCGGGACAAGAGAATCGAAAGTGCCCTCCAACCGATTTCGGTCTTGACCGGACTCCATTTACAATTTTAAGTTTAATTTTATCAGCAACGAGGGTAACTATTTCCACTTCACTGGCTAAAAAGTACAACGGCCGCCGCGGGTTGTCAAAATACTCTCGGCGAAACTCGGCGAAACTCGGCGACGGTAACCTTTTCAAAAAGTGAACCTCCCGGCAAAAACGAGAAACAGACTTGCCCTTTTTTCCTGGATATCGCCTTCGTCTTCGTTAACCAACTGAACACCGATTTTTATTAAACTTGCCTGAGAAGTATTATTTGTTATCGGTCTCTTTCTGTATTAAGATGGTGAAAATGATTCCCTTTACAACGGATTTTTCGGAGACTGCAAAGGTGTCAATAATCTACATACCTTCGGTGTCAAGATCGCTCTAGTTATCCTCCTGAGAAGAAGAACATAAACATTTGCGCTTACGTTGCTATATACGGCGGGAATTTAAGAAGAAGACACTTGATAAGTAGTTTGCTCCGATTCGTGCTTACGCACTTTCAATGCCAATGCGTGACTGGCCGAAAACGCACTAAACGACGAAATAAGAGTTTAGCTTTCTGTTGTCATTCGTTGAGCTCAGGTTTCAAGGGCGGATATGATGGAAATAAGACGGTGCAAGGACAGTCACCCCTTACCCCATACTTCGTACCGATTGCCTTCTTAATCTATCCGGTCTATATGATAGTTATGTGACTCGGTCCTTCATTTTCTAATTTCGTATAGAACTAGTAAGGATATCCCGTGTGTCTCCTTCCGAAAGGTCAGAGACCTGGGAGTCTGATTTATTTAGCTAAAATTCAGTTACACCGTCACAATTAAAAATTAATTTCCAT
Organism: Cerceris rybyensis; assembly: GCA_910591515.1. Taxonomy (NCBI): domain Eukaryota; kingdom Metazoa; phylum Arthropoda; class Insecta; order Hymenoptera; family Crabronidae; genus Cerceris; species Cerceris rybyensis. The sequence goes on along the minus strand of OU342789.1, from coordinate 19,639,703 downwards.
CAGAACGGTCCGTTTCTGACAAACATTACTGATTGTGAGTTCCTTCCAGAAATTTTACCTACACAATAAGAGGAATGCGATAAGCCCAAAAAAATATTTGCTACTCTTTCACGAGTCTTACGGCGGGCACAAATCTCTATCGATCCAAGGATGTGGAACAATCCCTGAAAGCCATGACTACCACTTTTGAAACACCCTGTACTTTTACATTAAGAGATATAACTTTGTTTGAAAAAAATACATTTAAAAAATAGGACCAGTAAGAAATGTATGTTACCCATAATGTATTAACTCAATACCTTCCCTCAAAATATTTTACTGTTTAATCCTTTCGTAACGAGTGCATCTAATCATAACGTACCTGTAAATTATCTCTTAATTCTATTAACCCAACACAAAGTGCATTTTGAACATTTACAATACATTTCGGCTATCGAGACGAGCTTCTACTGTTTTTTTATTCGATAGCAGAATATTTCAGCCGTTCATTTTGAAAGAGGCCTAAGTATATCCATTTTAAAAAAGAATTAAACTATCTATTTTAATATTTACGTATCAACCTTATCTTTTTACTTTGCAATAAATTGTAAATAATCCACTCCAGTCTTAAACAAGTTTTGTTTAAATGTATATTAGAAAAAGTATGTTATTTGTGTTTGGCTCAAAATGAAGAATGTATCTACGTATTTGTAGAAGACCTTATAGAACTCCTTGTGACTTTAAGGTAATACGCTGATAAAGTCGAACTTTCTCATTTTTTTGTAAATACTACCTTTTAAGTGCACATAATTTGATTCTTAGACCACACCATTTCTTTAAATAAAACGCTTTTACGATACTATTTTTTAACATTCCTGTGTGTACTATACCGCAACTAATTTTCAAATGTGACAAAAAATTCAGGGTACGAAGAACTAAGGTACACGCTTATATGTAAAACTTTTTCGCATGTGGTGAGTTTTTATGCCTATATGATTCATAATGATTAAAATGTACCAGGGTATACATCTAGACTTTTCATACCGTATTCTCTTTATATTACATTCATAATTTTTATGTAATGGATTAGTTGAGGTATTATTATGAAACAAAAGTTATCTCGTAATTCATTTATTACATATTCCATTATTCCCAGTGTACTTTTAAACGAAATATAAAATGAAGATCGGAGATGTTAAATTATCTTTTCTTATTTGCGTACATCCAATTTCAGGAAAATTAATCTTACTATCTGGTGATAAATAATCTGTTTACAAAACGAAATACATTGATTTGTATTCATTTCGACAAACGTGCACTTACTTCAAATCGAAGTTATCTCTGAAGAAATCAAATGTCTTAAACATATCCTCCTTGAAACAGTTCAAATAAACGTTCTACAAAACATATCTATATACTCTTACTATCAATTAAAATGTTAATAAATAAACACTACAACCAAACAATAGATAAATTACGAATCCTAATGTGACTTAAAACGAGCTCTTTCTTTTCATAATTTTTGAAAAAGCTTCAAAAATTATCGGACTTAAAAACTTATTGATTCAGATAAAAAAGTCTACAAAATTAAATGCACAAATCACTGATTCAAGTCTTTTAATTGTCTAATGAAAAATCTTTTATAACACCTCAAAAGATATCTAAAAATTTTTGAATCAAAGAAATCTTTATTCTCCCATACGTGAGTGCGGTTATCGTCGAAGGAGTCCGCAGAGAAAGTGTGGGAACCTTTTCTCGAACGGAAGAACAGGTAAACGCACCAGGTGTATTGGTATATCTTCGACCTGTGTGATTAACGTTTTATCCACATAATTCGCGCGTAAGTACCAGCCAGAATGATGTAATACGTATCTCACGCACAGAAACCACATGTGATTTTTGTATTTCTTTTAAAATGTGAACAGTGACTGTACGATTTCATATTCGCCCCAATTGATTGAAATTTTTATACACGTGAACCGTTTATTGAAAAGAGCTGTAAGTCACTTTGATTTTAAACCAAGATATTTAAGGATTTGCGTTGTAACCCATACGTGACGGAGTACATACCGTGTTTAATACATTTCCTAGCCAAAAAGATACATTACACAAACGGTGTTTAACACTACATCTACCAAGATGGTCAAAATTACTTGTTCTCAGATTTTTAAAAGTATTCCTAAAATTATTAACGCTCTATTCTGTTTAATTCACTCCAACTATTTTACAAAATAAAATAGATTGAACTGAACAAGTTTCTTGTCCCCATCATTCCTTTCCTTTTGAAGTATTTATCTATGTAGTATCTTTTGAATATATTGCATTAATCATTGGTATTTCTAGTGTTAATAGAACCGGCTATGAGAATTTTATCCGCTACTGTGTATCGTCCTCAAAATAATTCTTCGTCCGGAATGGGTTAACGTACTTAATACTAAAAGTACCAAAGCCGACAAATTGTCCAATTGACAATTTGTTTGCGAAAATTCTCCAAATTGATAGGGCAGCCATACAGTAAATACCTCGCGCCAACACGTAGCTACGTTCAAAAACGAAAATGACTTAATTGATCATACTTTTCTTGCTTCGAGGCAAAAAGATAACTCAGAAATGTAAATCTTAAAATAGCCAGCTTGATTTTTTTGAAAAATGGACTCAGGCCACTTTTTATAAGAAGCGGCTCAATAATCTAATGTCTATAAGGTTGAGTTGGGTAAGTTTGTAAATGGGGAAATGCATATACTGATTATTTTTATTATAATATAAGTCTCTCTAGCTTATATTTATTAATACACTATAAGTCAGTATGAAGCTAAAAGTTCTTGTTTGTTTTAAAATGTATAACCATAAAACTATGTTAAGTATGTAAGTAGTAAGTAGTGTAATCGATGGACGACCGCCTTACCGGAAGGTCGTGTTTCAATGAATGTACTTCCGTTCTCGATCTCGCATTAATCCAACGTATTGTACCACACATTTTATCTAGCGCCTTTTTGTGTTATTTAATAAAGTGGATGTTCAGTGTTCGTTAATACTGTCTCCTCACACTGCGGTTAAACCTTGCTCATCAAACTGAACAACATCATTGAATGCAATAAACATTTTATAGCAGGCTTGTCAATAATTCTGCTTTTGCCCCGTTGCACATGAAATAAGGTTTCAAAGCATTTTCAAATATTAATTACGCTCTTGCCCTATTTTCGGGGGAAAGTTCAGAGCAGTTGACATTTTGTACAATATCCTGTTAAAATGCAAAATTTCCAAGAAAAATTAGAATCCTACTTAATGTTAATTCACCAGTAAAAACTGTGCGAAGCGTTTGATACCGATAACGTTAAAGTATATGCCAGATAGAGAACACATAAACCTAAAATCAAACTTTACAAAAACTTGATTGATACATTTATACTAAATCTCCAAAAGAATAATGTTCTATAACGGCGATAATAACACGTTATACTGCCGAACCTTGACAACTCAAAAAGGAAGTGGAAAGAGCTAAACTTTCAAATTATTGAGGATTCTCAGCATAATTTGGGGTACGGTAGACTTAAAAAACTTGAGTTCGATTAACATATTACGATATATGTACATACATATATATTTATGTTCGATACATATTATGGCTTCTTTTAGGTAATTTTAATATTTTATCTTTTAATATTTTGCTTAAAATTCATTGAATTCCATGATTATATCCCCACTTCATCATAAACTTCTATTAAAGTAAAAACTAACAAAAAAAGACAAAGACAACATTTAAACTTGATTATAATCATTCGGCAAAGAGGTTAATAAAATAAACGTTTTGCCACCTATTTCTAAATGCCCTATACTGGTATAGAATTTATAGTGAAATACCGTTCAATATTGTTATATATCGATCCTTGATCTAGACGATTAGTTAATATTTTGTACATCAACTCGCTGACAGAGTCACCATTCCTTACTCCTTCCCAATTCACCGTTGCAAGTAAAAAATCCTTATTTTGCTATTTTGATCTTGCGACTCCCAAACAGCGTCATTCTTCTCTCACGCCCTTAACCCATTGACTGCCACGCAAATTTAGCGCATCTTGCCCTGGACTCCACGGCCATTTGTAGCTAATCTAAACTTGCAGCACAAACTACGAGATATCTCGTAGCTGGCAGTTTTGTTACAGACGCTTACTACGAGATATCTCGTAGTTGGCAGTCAATGGGTTAAAACCCTGCGTCCCTTTCCGCCGACATTCATTTTGTTGAAATTGTACTCATTAGATCAATTCAATCATACAGGTATGCACAATCGGTTAATCTCAAGTTTATTCTTATTTCATACCGCATCGCGGTACGAACGAGCTCTACACCCAAATATTATGGGTAACAAAAAAGAATGTCGTTTTTTCCGAACACATGACGACGTGAAGAAAAGACTTCAATAGTTGGAATCAAAACCCAGTTTTGATGAGCAAGGTAGTAAAACTTTTTCACATCAATGGAAAAAGATTATATCAAACTGTGAAACTTATATTTTAGATTAATATTTGTAAATTAAACTCTTATAAGTATTCACATTTTTTATTTAAAAAAAAAAACGACATTCTTTTCCGGTGCATCATAATAGTATATTATTATATATTGAAAAGCAAAAATTCTCTTTCATGGTGAATCCGAAAAACAATTATGAGTTCTTATAATATTATATGTACATACATACATAACAAAAAAGCACAAACATCCTGACAGATATATATCTAATGCATTTTGTGTCCCGAAATACATATACGGAAGAGAATATCCGAAATTCTCTCATACGGGTCTCGATTATCGGAACACATAATGGAACGTGATTTGCGGTCTGATGCCGAGATTGTCGATCCTACGTCTCTGGTTGATTATACGAGAACATCGATATCATTTCATGTACTGCTCGCCAGTGTAATGGGTTCAAAAGTTGCCATACAACAAAACGAATTACGAAGCAAATTTCAACAACAAAAGTACTTGGTACAGAATACAGCGCGACTGTATCACGAATATACTTATATTTAGAAATTCACTCTTTTACATTTAATAAGGCAATAGCATAAAGAAATATTACAGAGAAATAATTTGTATGATGGTTAGTATTAATTAATTATAACTTTTTGCGCTATCAATTATTTTTCTCATTTTTCTCTGGGTAAGTACAATTAATTTTGCAAAATTCTCCTTCGTTTAGTAATCATCTTTATCTGGTTAGAGCAAAAGAAGTTAATTAAATCCATAGGTCATGAATTACGATATAAAACTATCGTCGGAGGTACAACAAAAATGTATTCTTTCAAACTCATCGCTCGAATAACAATTTTGTGCTGTATATGAACCTCATTACAAACGTCAAACAACAAAAAATTGTATTACACAGAAATTAATTAATAAATTTTATACTACTAGCAACGAATTGAGAACTAATCCCCCCCCCCCCCCCCCCCCCAATACAGACCCGCTAGACGTATCTTTCACAATACCTTTTAACCCATTAAGAAACATAATACAGTCACTGTTAGTTTTACAAGGTTGTTGAAGACCTTAAATATTTAATTCCTCACAGACACGTTAAAGAATGACACGTTGACCGGTTCAATTAAATTACGGCAATTTACACGGGTACTCTTACCGAACTCAAGGCAAACAACACGTGCAAATATATCCCGCCAAAGTAATGAAGAAAGTAACTCCATAATCGGCTTTATAACTGTTTTACAATGCGTGTATTACATTCTTGATCGTACGTCGCGCTACCAAGCCACTATGATCGCGGCGTAGACATCGTGCAAAAGAACCCGATCATTAATCCGCGCAGTCACGTTGCACGTCATATATATTCTTACGTTTTGTTGATCTGGATCTAAATTTGCAATAGGCTTCGAACAATCTCTGGCCCTCATCTGCATTCCATTCGCTGCATTGTGTTCTCTCGTTATGCGTCTATATCACAGATTATCGGTCTCGATCGATAGGCACGTTCTTTCTCATCGAAACAACACTTTCACGGCCGTCTGAGTTGTAGAGCTTCTCACAGTCCATTTTCTCGTACGTATAGCACTCTTGATAATTCGAGCAATTGTCAAAAAAAGTATTGGGTTTAGTAAGAACTAGCTGAGGTACCCGGCTTCGTTCGGGGAGTTGATATGAGATTTTGTGGTTGTTGGAATAAAGAGATAAACTTTAAAATATAAGAGGTATATTTATAAAAGGAATATAATATAATGTTCCACAATGATCTGGGATGTTACCGAACGTTCCACAATATTCTGTAATTTTGTGGAATGCTCTCGAATACTCTCGAGTGTTCTGGACTGTTCTAAGAATTTCTAGAGAGCGAAACTTCCAGCCCTTATATCTTCAAAATCACGCCCTTTAGGTAAAAACGGGAACCTTCTTCATGGACGGTAGATAGAGGGCTACCATACCATATACCTAACTCCTTTGATCGCATCGGAACTCATTTTTGAGTTTTAGCGGCACGCACAATTGTACACTTTGCTTTATAATATATATTGAATATTGATTAATGTCGGTTTTACTTGCAGACCTCGCTCGCGCTACTTTGTAACAATTTGAGCAACGTAATTTACCAAAATTGCACATACAGAGAAGCAAGTGAAAATTAGTGAAAACATCTTTCGTGTAAAATCCATGATTTCTGATTGAAATCTTACGGCGAATTTCAATTTAAAACAATTTGATGGCGGCAATATGCCTAACGAACATCTGAGGCACTGTCTCTTTATGAGTATATACCAGTTAGGAAGAGTACTACACTTAAAGAAGGTGTTATTGATATCAGAAAATTCCAGAAATGGTTTAAAAAGAAGAGTAACAAGGGAACATCCCGAGGTGTAAATCACCGATTTTGATGAAATTTTAGTATGATATAGATCTCGTCAAAATATTTGACACGTATTTTTGTTTGTTGGCAACCGTCCACGTTAACGGGGTGAAAACCACCCTGAAAGTTGAAAAAATAGTATTTTTTATCATATTGTTTAAACAAGTGGGTTTTTAAAAAAAATGATTCTACCATTGGATTCGTGGTCGAAATGCGTTAATTTTCAGTCCTTACGAAATTTTCGTATCTCTAATAGTTTCGGAGATATTCGAAAAAATATTTTTCGTTGCCCTAAATTTGGGGGCGGTTTTCACCCCTTTAATGTGGACGATTGCCGATGAAACAAAGTAGGTGTCAAATATTCACACAAAATCCACCTTATACTATAGTTTCATAAGAATTGGTGATTTACAATTGGGGATAGTCATACATGGTATTGATGTGACTCTACAGCCGACAGACCTGAAAAATTGAACAATTCTGGGGAGGTGTGCTTTATATATTTACAATTTTCAAACATAAACTGCTTTAATTGATTATATAGCTGCTTTAGAATGCTCGTGGTGGTAGAAAATATTTTTTATACCAATAACAATGAATACCACTATTGCAATAATTATTAAAAATTATTAATTAATCAATCGCATTTTTTAAATTTATATAAAAGCAATATGTGTGACTGACAATAAAATCTGACCTTTCAGAGCAGTCATACATGTATATGTATGTTTCAACCCTTTAAGGACAAAATGTTTTTTGAATATTGGAAAATAATCATTTGTTTGGCGATCGAAAACCGTCTTTTTATCAGGTATCTAAAAAGTCACTGGATAAAAACTGCAAATGACTATTTGCGCTGCTCGTACATACAATTGTGTATTTTTCTTACTATGAGCAAACATTGATATTATATATTATCCTGTAAAACAAGACAGCATCATTTCGCAACTAATGTAAAATAAATTACTCATACAAGAAACGTGCCTTTATTTAAGAAAAATGTTAAAATGTTAAATGTTTGTCCCAAAAATGTTGAAACTTACAAAAAGCGGATAATCAAGCAAGTCCAAATGTAAATAGATCGACAAATATATTTAGAGAGGAGCTTAAGGCTACCAATGTACTCGAAGGCAATGAAAATAGGGAAGAAGCAAATGCAATGTATGCAAATCGATGCATGCCAAGCCTCTCTAAAACCTATTGCAGTTTGTGTATGCAGCCGGCAGATTAGATCGTCGATTGTTGATTTGTTGTTAGTGACACGCATTCAACTTTAACGTCTTCACGGAAATATCTTATTTTTTCTCTCCTAAACAGGTTTTGCAAGTGTACAGAGATATCGCGGAATAAAAATTTTGATGTTCTTATCTTAATGTTGACAATTTTCGCATTAACGACCCATCGTGTCGAACTTAATTTCTCGTTGAAAGTGCTAGTTGCCATTGTTATAATAATTACCGCCGATAGTGGTACCGTTTTTTTTAGCCGATGTAACGCAATCCTAAAATATGTTTTTAAATAGGGAACCGGAAATTGGATCAAGACGATAATAATGGTATTCTTTAAGTAAAACGTCCCCTTGAGAATATTAACACTAGAACTACCGGCGATAAATCTATCATATTTCAATATATTAAATAAGTACTTCGAGAAAGAAGGAATCGAGTAGCAGAAAGGATGATCAATTCAGTGATTTATGTCTTTTGCGATGGACGCAGAATTTTTTTTCTATAGCTCTTCTATGAATTTGGAGAATTTTTGGAAAAAATTGTGTACCAGTCATTTTGACTGGTAGTTCTAGTGTTAATATCTATTTGTATTATTTGATACTAATTATTTGGGTTTTTGCATATTGGTACAGTTATGTCTCAATAGTAAAGTTTTATAATTTATTGCAAAATGTTGTCCGGCAAAGCAGTAATAGTGAAGCATTAAAAAATTATAGCTCGTTAAACGGAAAATTTGTTAGGTACAAAGTGAGCGAGCAATACAGTTTGATAAATTATAGAAAATTAGGTTGCAAGTAATAAAAGTGCAATAAAGCCGTAGAAAGATAATAATGTCTGTAAAATGTTTCCACATAGCTACTTAAAAATAAGTACTGCTGTACTCATGTAGTCATTGAAACGAAAAAGCAAACTGTTACATACATACTTCAAGTACATATAATTATAATGTTATAATACTTGTAAAAGTATAATATGGAATAAACGAAACTCCATACTGCAAATTATACAATCGCAAACGTACGTTCACCAGTTATGTTTCGACAATCAAAAAATTAATGTCATACAAAATAAGCTCAAAATAACAATACTAATAGGTTTTACAGATGATAAAATTGAATTTTGATACAAATTAAATATAGTTTAAAGCATTTAATTGATTTAAAAATCATTTATAAAGTATTAATTTGCTTTAAATTCTACAAAATGACTCATTTTCATATGTAAGAAAAACTTTTATTAGTAATTTGAAATTCATTTCAATTTGAAAACAATATGCGATATTGTATTATAAAGAAATATTTCTAAATACTTTAAAACTTATAAATCAAATAATGAATAACGAAGGAAGAGATTAAAATTTTATTTCAAAGCTAAATAATAATCCACAAAAGTGGATTTACATAACGATTTCATTGACTTGCGCTGAAAACTCATTTACACTTTACGCAATTATATTCTTATGTTCGCATATTTGCTTTTTCTCAGGAGAAGCCATTCACCTTGCCAGAGACTTCGGGTACGTTTGCGAAACCGAATTCCCTGCGAAACAAGTTGCCGAATATCTCAGCCGACAGCATTGTGAGCCGCAGGATTCTTATAGGAGAAAAGAACTTCTTCATGCCACCAAGTAAGAATTCTTTTCTACCTTCGACGCAATAACAAGAATAATGTTTTCTTGCTTGAAAAATTTGTCGGAATTATATATTGATACATGTATGCACATTATCAAAAAACTTTCAATTAATCTCCCTTTATCTCACTGTACTTTGAGCAACAGTTTAAACGCGATTCATTCGCGTGAAGATGAATTTAAAAAATTTACAACCTAAAGGAATAGAATTGTCATAAAATCGATGTCTGGCCTTAACATTAACTTATTGTGTAATGAAGAATATTAATTTTGGAAATAAATCGCTATAGACAGATGTGATGAGAATTATTAACATTTAGGTCATTTTATCATCAATGAATGCGTTATATTTTCTATTGTTGCTATCTGTTCAATAATTAAAAAAAAACAATTGCAGAAAGAAACTTAAGTCTCACTTGGAGATTTGAACTCACGACAAAAAAAAGTATCCAGCGGTTCCAAAAGCATATACCATAACCACTGCACCATTATTCTTTTTGAAAAATGTTTACAATTCTACCTTATAAGGATCATATAATTAACAACTTATTTATTTATCCTCATTTTATTCATTAACACATACGCTTTCGAATGTAGAAACATTGAAGGTCACAAATTGAACATACTGTATTAAAATGATACAAGAATGGCAAATACTATTCGTGTTTCAGTCCAAAATGCGTCAGCAGAATTCGGTTTTTCATTTTTTTTTCGGTGACGCACCGTACTCAAAAAATCTGAAAAAATTAGAGTATAACAATGATAATATTAGGCAACTACTGTAAAAAAGGTTTTGCTCAGAAGATTTTTCATATCTTCTGTGTAAAACTTGCAAAGGAAAAATCTGAAAAAATCCTTAACTTGTGCATTCATGTTTAGAATGTGTCAAATTTTTTTCGCAATTTTTGTACCCCAATTAAGTTGGGAAAATGAGGCAAAAACTAATCTTTTGAATTTACCCTATAACTACCCTCCCGGTGAAAGTATATGATTAAATATTGGTGTGCAATGGTTTTTCATCATCACCTATCGAATGACCCATCGTCGAATAAAATCGGCTCAAGGGCACTTTTGACCCCCTTATTCGGCTAGACCCTTTGTTAGGGCTTTATATTTATAATATTATTTTCATATGGAAATCAGATTGCATACTTACATTTTTATATGTTTGTCATTTTAGAAATGTAATGCTAATTGTATGTGTTTCAATGTATCTTAATTTTATTTTACGTTATTAGATGTGACTGAACAATACACATTTTAGTTTACTGCCAATTTTCACGATTATCCGTATAAAAATTAACGTTTTCCGATTTACACGATTCTCCGAGGAATCTATTGTATCTTCAGTGTAAATCGGGAGATAGGTGTCTTTCAAAATACGGAAATTCGCTAAAACCGAAATATCCATTTATATTAAACGTATCCTTTGATAGAAATAAATAAAAATAACCAATAACATTGACATTCTTTCAGACAAATCACCAAAGAGCTGATGGATCTATTGAACCAAGACCGATCGCCGCTTTGCAATACACGACCACAACATATACTCGATCCGAGTATACAGAGACATTTAACACATTTCTCTCTCATATCACACGGATTCGGAAGTCCTGCAATCGTTGCCGCTCTCACGGCAATACAGGTATTATCCACTTTTCATTATAGTTCATTATCAACAATGAAAGCAATGTCTACATGTTTTCATTTCACAAATACCACTTTCCTTCGTTTCTCTTTGAAGACAACGCCATACTTTGCATTATAAGTTTCAGGGTAAAAAATGAGACTTACAAAGTGTGTACCCTTCATTTGTATTAACGCTAAAACTACCAAGGCGGTTTCAATGACGTGTTCTCAATTTTTTTCTAAAATTTTCCTCAAGTGATAAGGGAATCATACAGTAACTACTCTATATCAAACTTATAAAACCGACATTACTTAATCGATAAAGTGTAAAAAAATTATATTGTACATAAAATTATTTTTTATTCAGTTTAAAATGATCAAAACTGCAATGTTACGTATTGCACACCTTTTACAAGTAACGTAGTATGGTAGAGGTGTTAACATGTAAAAGAAAAAAGTGAAAAATTAATCGATGTGCTTAATATTGTTTACCCTGACATACTTAACGTAACAAGATGAAAAAGTTCCAATGAACATAATAGTCGACAGTTTATATTATTCTTCCACAAAAAGACATTCAAATTTATAACCCTTTGCAGAGGCTTTTTCGCATATTGAAAAATACTAATTTATTTGCCGATCGAAGGCCTTCTTTTTATCAGGAATCCAGAAGGTTAAGCTGCAAAAACTGCAAATTATTATTTGCGCCATCGTGTTTCAACAATTACATTTTAATATTTCGGCTCTAACTATGCACATATGTTTTGATAAGCCATGATACAATTGCTTCTTGAAGCGCATATATACGTCTGTAGTAGTCAAAGGTTTTAAATTTCAATATTTTGTAAACTACGAAATACTCCACATCCTTATACCATACCTATAGATGACTAAACCAAAGAAGTCCTCTAGCAAGTGGTTTGCTCCGATTCGCCCAACAGATAGAGACATCCCTTGTTCTGACGTAATTTTCCATTCTAAAATGTGGCTGGCCGAAAAAGCCGCACACTCGTTATGTCGCCATAGGAATAACGAAATAAGTGTTTAGCTTCAAGGACTGATATTGTGGGAAATAATAAAGGTTTTCTTTAAAAATCTCTTTTATTACACGCAGCTCCTACTCTCAAAGGTTTACAGATCTTTTCTACACTAGCTCTCGAAACACTCTGACACATTTTTCATCCTCACTCGCTAATATCCATCTTCATTTATGCAGTGTTGCCCTTTTCCTAAAACGCACCCGGATCATGATTTCGGGCAACACTCGCATTCTTCCACGATTCATTCTCGTCCATGTAAACACGCATCCTTCAGTCACACTGAGGTCTAAATATTCACTCGCAACCCAGTCACCAGCATTCTTACAAACAGTTTTAGGCAGTCTATGCATTCAAAAACATTCATCCTACAATATAATGTGAATAGGCGGTGCGAGCGACAGTATCCCTTTAATCCCGTACCTCATACCGCTCTACATTTTTGGCTTGGCCATTGGTATATAGAGCAACTTCTTTCTAGCACCGCATATTGTATATTGGTCGCCAAATCAGAGAAGTCACTTGGCATTAGGTATGGGGTAGAGGGTGACTGTCCTCGCACAGCCCATTCCCTCGCATCAGTCCTTGAAACCTGAGTTCGACGAATGACAACCGAAAACTGAACACTTATTTCGTCGTTTTGCACTGTTTCTACCCGTTGCGTCGGGCGAATCAGAGCAAACCACTTATGAAGCGACTTCTCTCTCTCTCTCTCTCTCTGTGCCAATAATACATACCAGGCGTAAACGACCTAGTGGCGCGTAACAAGTGTTTTGGACTGACTCGCCAGATGTATAGTGATGCACCTCGTCTTCACATACATATTTTGTATTCTAACGCTTGACTGACCCAACAAGCACTTAACGACAAAATAAATGTTAATTTTTCGTTTATCAATCGCCGAGCTCAGGTATCAAGAGTCGATATGTTGAGAAGAGGCGGTGCGACGACTGTCTTCCTTTACTCCGTACTTTAAGCCAAGTGACTTCATTCCGTTGACGACTTAAACCCCTGTGCAATACCGCACGACATCGAGTCGTTTGCCACCAGTACCTTTCGTTAATTATCCCCTCTCGTTAGAATATTACAATTTTGACCAGCTGTTCCAAGATAGATACATATACACTTTCAATTACAGAAGTTCCTAAGCGAGTCCCTGAATCACCTCGAGAAGATGTACCCGGGTAATGGCAGCGGCGTGACGAGCAGTCAGCCGTCAAGTCTCGACACGAATAAAAGCAAGGAGAACGCCCTGATGAACGACATGAAAAAGTGACGCCCAGACGACCCGCCTACCTCAAACGTGGTCACGTCAATCAGGCACTCCTGGCCGTACAATTGAGCTTCTCTTCTACGAATGAAAGGAGGCTTCTTGTGGACCACTGAAAAATACGTATGTCCGCGCGTTTCAAAAACTGACGCGCTTTTCGAACGATCGAAACGAGTGCGGATATTCGTGTGTCGCCGAGGTTGGCTGGTCGTAAAGGTTATACAATGAGTGAATCAAGACGAGGAAACAAAGATAAGTGCAATCATTAGTCCAGTCGAGTCTTTGGTAACGAGATACCGTTTAATTTGAATTAATCAAGATGGTTATCGGACGAGAAGGGAAATTTTCATTTCTCACTGCCTGTTTATAACGTCGATCGATTCGTCGAAGTTCTCTCTTTTGTATTTTAATTATAAATTGTATAATTAATATATCATTAATAGTTCAAATTGTAATACAACTATAAATAGATGCACGAACGTTAGGATTTTATTGACATTATTGAAAGATTGTTGTATATATTAAACAGGCAATTATTTGTGATAATTTAACGGACACTTAAATATTAGAGCAATCATTGTAATTAATACGTACGATTCTTATATTTATGCTGGCGTGTTTTAATATTAAAGTCAGTATAACATGTTTATTGTATTCATAGCTAAGAAGTTGCATTTACATAAAAAGAGAAACAATCGTATTCGATGTAAAATCTGCATTTCGATGCACGAAGAACGAAATGCACATTCTATGTCATGTGTCACGTAAAAAGATTCAACTTCGATATTCACCGAAAGTTATGTTATTAAAAGGAATGTTTAAAAATATGAATTTAATAGGTTAAGAGAATCAATTTTCAAAGAAACATTTCTTTTTTTCGACGACGAATCGATCGATAATTGCATTCACGAGGACGCGGTACGACAAGATGATAGAAGTAATTTACAATAACCTTGTTTTGCCGTATAATTTTTGGGTCGACCATATTAGTATTGCTCAAGCATCGTTTATTCTTTGCTCATTACAGAGCCTCCGACACAAGCGTAACTATCAATTATGACGCCGTTACATAAGCATTAATATTGCCAGCATAGTGATATATTGCTCTCTACATTGCGTACAACATATAATTTAGTATTCCATCGAATTTACTCTACTTGCCAACATTTAACAAACGATCATTCATCGACTGAGTCCAATCCATATAAAATGATTGTATTCCATTTTCAAGTATAAATCAGATATTCATATTGTGGTATATCACACTTTTAAGTAGTGTACATACTTTTATGTAAAGTTTAATTCACGTAAACCACTGGCACTTTTACATTATTACATCCCTTGCACAATTAAGGGAGGAAACAAATATTTATTTAATCCTATACAAAGTTAACGACTCGTCACTGTGAAAATTATAATTGAAAGTGCTTAGAAGGATGTTATGATAATTAGAATTTGGGCTCGGTCAGAAAATTCGTAGCACTTTACATTTATTTTTCAATCGTGACAATGGAAGTGTACATATGCTCCCATATATTATATATTATATGCTGAGAATTCCCCCTGCCGCAAGACTTTGCAGTCAAATAATATTTGCTAATTTAAAAACACATTACAATCCAAGTTTTCTGTAAAGAAAAGATTGATGCGACGGATCATACGAATTATTTTTCGTATTCGCTGCTGATAATAAAAACAACTTCGTTTGAAATGGCTGTGAGCCGGTCAAAAATTGTTTTATTACGTGTAACTGACACACATTAACGCTGTGAGTCTCGAATTGTCTTAAAATATAAATGTGAACTGTTTATACTGCAAATAAAAATCTCTTAAACAAACAAACAAAAACAGAGATTAAAATAGCGGTAGGGGCATGTCCCGGCAAACGGTTTTCCGATTTTCTTCGAAGAATTACACATTTTTCGAGACAATTCTTTCGCTACATTCGAATGTGATCTTTGTTATCTCGTGCGAGGCTAGACGATGTTACGCTGAACGAGAAAAAAAGTGACATATAACAGCCGTCCGAGGCTAAAGAATATTAATTTATAATCGTTATCTAGAACATTAGCGTCCGACTTATTTTAGTAAAAGCTTGGATGCAAACAGTCAACTGAACACCTTATCCATCAGTCACAAATCTTTGACTCTCTAACTAATTATCTAAACAATATATTTTAGTTGTCCATAGATTTTATCTATTGACAAAAGTAATAATTTAAATATTTCCATAATGAATCTAAAAAAAAAACATTCTTATGGTCCGATTAATTCTTTGAGTCTACAAAACTTCAAAAGTGGAAGCTTTGCAGATAAAATAGATAGTTGTTCGTACACAGATCATGTGTACTTGTGCAAATATAAAGTATTAGGAAAGTAACGTCGTTTCTCCAGGTATTTTTCTCGAAAGCCAATTGATTTTTATCTATCCGGCATTGCAACCTTTGCACACTAGATGGAAAAAATTGTTGATAATGAGGATAACAATATAATTCATTAAGAATAAAAGCTTGTTACAGATTTATTTGTTTGAATTTAATGTAAAAAAGCGACATTACTTTCCGACCCTCCTAATAATACCCTAGACTCCATAAATCAAGTAAGTTTCTTGAGTTTCGCACAATAGTATGACACGTTATTCTGTTGCACGCTATAAACTCAACACATATGAAGTGTAGTACTTTAAATTAGAAAAGGGTTCCTTCTCCATTTATATTAATAGTCAGGCTGTTACATTCCATTTCCTTTGATACATTGATGAAAGTAATAAACCACACGACATGTAAGTATCAGGTACTGGAAAAAGCTCGTGTGAATTTTTAAGGAAAAATTTAAAAACCTTGAATTCTAAAAGAAGATAATTTTAATTTACGATGTACATCCCCATCTTGAAAAATCGGAAGTTTTATTCAAGAAAAATTAATTAATTAACACCTTGATCTTTGCATCACTTTTGAAATTCTTATTGATAAAGATAGAAGTAGATAACAATCAGCAGACAGATCAGAACTGTAAAGAACAGTGATTCTCATACTTTCTAAGAATTTCTTGCATGTCGGTCTCTTCACAATTTGGCACATTGCTTGCACACCTTTTAAAATTAACAGTTCAAATATAGGATGTGCAAGTTTTTTTTTATTAAGACTTTTTTATTTAAAAAATGGCAATCTTCAGCATCAAATATACATTCAATGAAGATACCATTGGTTTGCCTTAAAGAAACCACAATTTCAATCAATAAGTGACCTCTTCGCGGTGCTCTATAACTTTTTTCGCAGTTATCTAAAATCTTTTTCCGCGGATCTTTAGAAAAACGTTTTCCAACCTTTTCACTCTTATGGGACCCTTGCTACACTGTTCGAGTTCTAGGGAACCCCGGCATCCATGTAACAATATTATAATCGTTTTAACTGTACTCAAATAACTACCGAATTATTGGTGCGTACTGTTAATTCGTCTACGTATATTCGAAAATACCGAAGTCTCCAACTTATATTTGACGAACCCGTTTTATTTCCATATTTCTTGCGGAACCCTTAACATGTTGATTGCCATGGATGTCAACGGTGACCGTCGGCGCTGTTGGATTCAATAAAATTTCATATAACTTTTAAGTCGCAATATTTAGGAATTTTCAAATATAGTAAATATTGAAATATTGCTATTAAAAAGATAAAAGGCTGCCGACTATCTGCCTCAATCAATGCTGCCTGGATCAATTCCTTTAAAATTTTCGTTTTGGAAAGATAGGATTTTAATAGAAAAAATGTCACTACAGTAGAAATGATAAAACTAACAAAATACCGGGTGGCGTTCAACTTGTTAACGATATTTCGCGAAACCTCAGCATTCCGGTGAACTCTGATTGGAAAACGCTGACCTAAAGGACCGCGAATTGCAGTTTAAGAAACACTGGAAAGGCAGATGGAGTGAAACTTTTTATATATCTGACTTTCGTTCTTTTCTGCCGAACCATAAATGCAACGTGAGACCGTACATTATTTCGCAAAAAAGTTCTCGTGCTGGTTCTCCTGTATTAAACAGTTCAATATCCATTTGTCTAATATTTTACAGAAGCTTAGTGAGTACAGTCTCTTTTGGCTGTGGATTTGTCACATTGAAATACTTCACGAATTTCAAACTAAGATCTGATTGATACTCATCAGTAAAAAGAAATCCTCGCGGACTTTTTCCAACACTTTGTATAACGATCGGCCGAAATGAATAAAATCTCTGCAATGCATTTGCCTTGTTAACACGTTGAATTTTGTGGCTATCGTTGACTAGCACTCCTTGTAACTTTCGAACGGTAATATCCATGATTTTACTAATGTATTCAATTTTAAAATACTAGTCGAAAATACTTTCGGTATGATTGAATGTATAAATATTTTCATCTTTAACACTAGAACGACCGACTATTAATTCAGTATGTTTAAAGATACTAAATAAATACTTCAGAAAAAAGAGAATATAATACATAAGAAACTAAATTGATTTAGATTCTTATGCTTTACAAAGCATATATAGCAAATTAAACAAGATACAGTCATAAAGATTTGAGCAACTTTTACTGTTTTACAAGTTTTACTTCAATATAAATCGCAAAACTAACGGAATGCGGTCGGCACTCAACGCGTTAAAATAATTAACAGTAGAACTACCAAGCCAATCAAGATAACTGCTTCCCAATTTTTTCAAAAATTCTCCTAGTTGATAGGTACGTCATAGAATATATGTTCTACGTCCATCTCATAAAACACAAATTATCGAATTGATTAACTTTCCTACCTCCCGATTCCTCTTTTCTGAAAGTACTCATTTAATATTTTCATATATAGTAGATTTAATGCAGGTGGTTCTAGTGTTAATAAAATAATAACGTATATTAATAACTGTTTGCGAATGTATGGCTCTCCATGGGTTCACGCGATAACGAAGAGCGTCTAATAGCAGGCAAGCTGCAGTAGTTCAAAAAGTTCAGGCAGCAGCAGCCAGTGCTCGATAAGCTACACATCACACATTTTTTACGCCTACAGGCATAGTTGTACAAATTCTTTTTTAAATAAAATTGGTAACTCTAAACCTAGTGCGAGTACAAAATTCACGTGCGCCTAACCATCAGTTGCGCGCACAATAACTTCACCCTGAATACTGAGTAGTTTAATGCAAACCGGAGAGATACGCTGAAACATTTTATTACGTGTATACATGCGTTTATAGCACTCAAAGTATTAATAGGTGACCAGTTTACAAAAAGATAATTGAGTTGTTACATTGAAACATTTTTAATAATGGGAAAAATTAAATTCAGGTACCATTAGTACTTAGTTACTATTTATTTGCCCTTCAAAAATTTGTGATACAAATAATTATAAAGGCAGCTCTTTATAAATTTTTCTATAACTACAAAAACATTTAAACGGAACTTGTTACTTACAATTAATATCCTGAAGTTATTGACTGTTTGTTGACTGTTTGTTTCCTAAAGACTTAAAATAATCGAAAAATTAACACCGTGGCTACTACGCGAGTAACGATTATATTTATACAATTGTAAAGCTCATCGAATGCAATATTCGCACAATTCCAAAAATCCAAGCGAATATTCCGTAGCCAAAGCGTTAATTACTTAAAGAAAAAAAAACGTTGGGCGGCTAATTAAAAACGAGGGTGTCTGTTTCCCATTCGCCTCAGAATTTATTTGCGAAAGAAAGACGGTAGAACTCATTTCTACATAGGATGAGAATTATCAGAAACCCTCGAGAAAGAAACACTTTCCAGAATAATAATTCATCGTGCCAATGCGAAATCGTTGCCATGTCGAGATGTGCCAATTAACAATATCGATAAACGTAAGTAAAAATCGAACTTAAAAATTCGAAACAAAAAAAGAGGAAGACAGGTTATCGAGCACAAGAAAACTTTCAATAAAATGTTTGTAAAGAATGCTCGGTTAGAAAAAAATGAGGATCTGGTTGAAAGAGAGGAAGCACGAAAAATTGTATGAAGTACAATACCAGGTGAACCTGAGACATATCTAACTTTGTAATTAAAATCCTAGGCATATGTAAAATGTAAGTTTAAGAAGACCTTATATCATGTACAGAGTATTCGAATCTTTCTTGTGATATAATCATACATTACTTAAGAATATAAACCGATAACAACAAAATTGATATTACATTCCATGTTTTTTCATAGAGACACATTAGAGTCGCGCGAAGAGAACGTGCTTTAATTGTTTTTGTATTTAAAATCCTGAATTTCAAAACATGACATTTTTCTGAACACGTTCATCTCTTCTCTCTCATTGAAGATCTGACAGGCGGATGCATAATACGAATCCGCCTCCGTAAATCAACGGTGAGGAATTTTAGTTAAGAAAAGGAAAAGAGAAGAAAAAAATGTTAGATGAGAAAAGAAAAACGCGAGCCCTTATTTTCACTCACGACTACTTAAGCGACTCGTTAGATTGTAAGCGAACCCGTAAATTAATTACTTATTTATAATTCTTAGAATGCGGCCGTGTAGAAAAAAAAGAAAGCACCGTTTTTTTCTACTGAGAATTTCTGTGCCAACTGCAGGAGAACGTTGTAGAAACGACTTTTTGTTCCAAGTTCAAGCCATCATTCTAATCGTGTAAGATACTCAAGATATATCTTTATTAAAATATATTTGAATTTCGTAGCATATTATATTCTGATATATTGATTATACAGTTCATTTTTGTATATTGGTGTGTGATAAATAAATAAGAATATTGTTTCTAAACGCAACTCAAAACTCATATGCTCGGATAGATTGAACCTCTCAAAAAACACCGCCGTCATTGATCATTGATCTGATTAAGAGACACGAAATGAGAAAGGAATAAATAATTTTCTTTTTCTTTTATAATACTGTAAAATTCTATGTCACACTACGATTTTAATATCGTTTTCAGATGCCACGTAATTAATTTTTTTTTAAATATGTAATAGTTCTGCCATTACAGCAATGTTTCTTTTCTTTTATATATTTCAACTTTAACACTAAACATACCGGCACTGTGCATATACCTATTCTTACCATAAGGACTGAAGTGACACCTCGTGGTACTTAAGGTATGAAACGAATTTTTCTCAGTAAAAAATAGGCTAAGAGAGAAATGGAAACCGAGAAATTTAATAATCGAATAGTATAAGAATTTACAGAAAATCAGGTGAGCAAAAGAAATAACAACGAATGTACGACTTTAAAGCAAATTTTGAAAGAGGTCATTTGACCCCGTTTGGTATATACGTTTAGTATTAAGTACTATGATAACTTTGTTTAAAACCTACAGTTTTATGTGGATTTCCGACAAACAAGTATACCAAGGAATAAACGAACTTACTTTAATTTTACCGCTATCATAGATTAAATTGATTGGTATATTTTCGTTCTTCAGATTTCTTCGTATAAATTATTATAATGGTATGGATCACAAATCGGCAAAGTTATTAGTCCTTGTCTTCCTCGAAATGTTACCCGAAATATTAACAGCACCTTATTTTGCCATTATCTTGTTAGTGGATTTTTTAACAGGTATACGAATATTTTGGTAAACATACATTACAAGAAAAAGAAAACAAAAAACTTAAACTTCTATCTTACTTGGCTGCGGTACCTTTTATACGGTCAAAGTTTAACTTTATTTTCTATTAACAGTCCAATCATAACAGTTCGAATTTCACTCCATTTTCTGTTGCACTTTAGAGCACTTAAAGTTTAAACTTGTCTATCTTTAGTAAGAATGGAAATATCGAAATCATGATATATTTCATACAAGATATTAACACACTGCGTACGACGCGCTACGCGTTCAATGCGCTCTCACGGCCTCCACATTTTCGAACGCTCCGGGAGCACTAGGAGCAATAGGATGCAGATATGCACTAGGGTGGGTCGAAAAAAAATTTTGTTTTTTTTTTCGAATCGCTATAGTGCGAAAAAGTTGCTATTTAATATTAAAAGAAAATTGACGAAAAGAAATTGAGAATTGATCGATATCTTCCGGTCGCGCATCGTACTTAAAGTTTATAGAAATTGACGAAATTGAGCATTTTTCTTTATTTTTTTAATATTATATAAAATTCAGTGATCGTCATGCTATATTTGATTGTGCTTACTTTATAGTTCAATAATGTTAAAAAAATTATAACATCATTAATATTTCAATGTTATCCGGTCGCGCAATGTGCCCGAAAAACGGGGATTTTCAAAAATTTTGCCAATTTCATTGTGCAGTTAATCGCCTTACAATTAGTCTATAATGGTTATTAGAATAATATGTGGTTCTATAATATTGGACAACAGCTTAATGGGTGTGAAAAGCTCCCTGTGGTCAAGTATGAATATTTAGATTCTTTGATTCCAGAAGTAGACAGAAATATATTAAGCAAAGACCAACGGTATTTACTAGACATATCCAAAGCAATAAAGTCGGGTCATTGTCCAGATGATTTGTAGATTCGAGATCCTGGTCCTTTATCACATTCAAGATGGCTAACTGCGGCTAATAGATTGCTTAGGTTATACATAAGCTCACCCAACATTACTGAGAACGTGAAACAAATAGTTTTCTTCATACTGAAATCTTAGATGCCTGTGTGGTTCAACATCAAGAAGAGCAAATATTTTACGGACGGCCCCAAACATGCATTTCTAGCAATTCAAACATCACGATATTTATCTGATGATCTACTTCAAGTTATTAATCCAGTTATTGAACGAAATGCGTTCTTTGCACACCCTGAAAATTTACTGTTGGCTATGATCGTTGACGACAGAGAGCACATTAGAGAGCTTTGGTATAGGAGAATTTTAGAAGCAAGACAATCCACTTCTTGTGGAAAAACTATTAGAAACTTTGCGCCACCTAAGATAAACTTTGAAGCTACCGATTATACTGAAATTATTGACTGGTACACTTGTCCATTGTATAGTCCTCCAATATTACGAGGAGTAAGTGATGATGATATTAAATTACTTATAAATTTCAACACAAAGGTTATCAGAGACATTAGAAAATTTCCTTGTCACACCCAGGCAGTAGAGAGATGTGTCAAACTTGTAACTGAGGCCTCAACTAAAG
The DNA here is from genome assembly GCA_910591515.1 of Cerceris rybyensis. Lineage (NCBI taxonomy): Eukaryota > Metazoa > Arthropoda > Insecta > Hymenoptera > Crabronidae > Cerceris > Cerceris rybyensis. Next base: position 19,616,952 of record OU342789.1, on the reverse strand, counting down.
TGTGTGGATATGAAGCTAGAGATGGCTATATTAGATCAACGCTTCTTTCAAGATCGGCTATGCCTAGTTTTAATCCAAAGTCAGACTTTAAACTTGTTTATCTTGAGAAGAAACCAATGAATGCCGAAAACAATTTGTTGTAAATTGTGATAAACTATAGTTTAAATGCAAATAACACATGCCCAAACATCACCTGCTTTGTATGGTTGGTTGGGAAGGGTTAGGGTGGAATTTAACGTGCAGCCACTTCCTCGTGGTGAGTTCTGGGACGTTATGCTTTGACAAAACGTGCGAAGAGCTGCACAATAAAAATGGCAAAATTTTTGAAAAACCCCGTTTTTCGGGCACATTGCGCGACCGGATAACATTGAAATATTAATGATGTTATAATTTGTTTAACATTATTGAACTATAAAGTAAGCACAATCAAATATAGCATGACGATCACTGAATTTTATATAATATTAAAAAAATAAAGAAAAATGCTCAATTTCGTCAATTTCTATAAACTTTAAGTACGATGCGCGACCGGAAGATATCGATCAATTCTCAATTTCTTTTCGTCAATTTTCTTTTAATATTAAATAGCAACTTTTTCGCACTATAGCGATTCGAAAAAAAAAAAAAAATTTTTTTCGACCCACCCTAATATACACATTGCTAATATTTTTTTATCTATATAATTTATACATCTATTTATTGTACAAGGTTGTTTACATTTGAAGTCGCCGATTCAGTTCAAAAATACAGGAAAACGAGATACCTCGTGACCCGTCCGCAACGTTTGGTTTGCTAAACATGTGATATCTCGTGAGCGATACACAATGTGTTAATACTAAACCTCCTAATGTAAGTCGATGAAAATGACCGGTTTCCAGTTTGTTTCCAAAAATTACGCAAATTAATAAGGGAGCCATACAGTAAATATTCCATATCAATCTGATAAAACCTAAATTACTTAATTGATCACCTTTTTCACCTCTTCATTTCTCTTTATCCAAAATATTATGTAAAGGAAAAGGTTCGTATGGATATGTAATTTCAGATTCAAACACTCCTAACTTTTCTAAAAAATAGTTTTATTTTACAATGTCGTCGTAGTTGACTTCTATTGCACGTTTACAACTTCCAACAAGATTATACTTCCCTTTCTTGTAGAAATTAAAGATTTTATTCGAAACAAATAAGTTAATTGCCGTTTTGACCTCGGCGTCATTTTTGAAATTTTTAGTAGCAATGAAATTTGATAACGATAAAAATAGACAGTAAACAGATGGATTAAGGTAAGAACCGATTTATCGGTTAATATCACGCCTTGAGAACAAGTTTTTGCATATTCTGAGTACTGTAACGCTTATTCTATTCTACTACATAAACGTTGCGGTATTAGTAGAGCAGAGAAGGAGATCACTTGATAAGTGGTTTGCTCCGACTCGCCTGACGAATAGAGACGTTCCTCGTCCTCACTTATTTTCGATTCTAATGTCGTGACTAGCCGAAAAAACGTTTAAAGACGAAATAAGTGCTTAGTTTTCGGTTGTCATTAGTCGAGTTCAGGTTTCGAAGACCGATATGAAGGAAATAGCCGGTGCGAGAACAGTTTCTCCTTACCACGCACCATAAGCCAAGTGACTTCTCTAATTTGGCGGAGAATACCTAATACTTACTCAGTATATTTAAATATAACAGATATAACGGCGGTAGTTCTAATATTAATTACTATAGAAATAAATACTTGAACCAATTAAACACAGTAACTCATTTTACAGTTATTAAATTGTATTTATTATATAATTCATTGTTTATTGAAAAATACTTAAGCGTTATATGTTTGTAATTACACAGACTGCTCCCAGGCATGTTAATATCATTGACTGTGTAAAATGCTGTTTAGTATGTAACAAACTATTTACACTTTATACACTTTACACATTGTCATAAAATTACACATCCATTTACCTGAAAGAAAATCTTACTATCTCGTAGACTTTTTTATATTACCAAATAGCATTATATTCACTTATTCCTCAATTTACGCAGTGCCTCTCTTACGCAAGCACTTCCTTTACGTAGCAAATTTGTTTTAATTTACGCTACACTTTTTATACGCAAATTTGATTAACGCAGACTTATCTTACGCTGTCAGATATATGCATACATATTTTCCTTCAAAATTGACAATTTCATACAGGTAGTATTTTGAGATTGGGTAAAATTTCGTCAAAATTTAATTAAATATCGTAGCTAATACCAGCAAATTTACGAAAAATTGTTAACATAAAACATTGCGAAAATCTTATCTAAAACATTTTACATTCACGATGAATGAAGAGATAAAATTCCAAACATTTCAAGCGATGAAGGTACTGAGTATATGCCAATTAAAAAGAAAAATTGTATTGTTTTAAAGTACAATAACGATAGTGACATCGAGTAAAACTTACATACTTCGGTTTTCTGAAATGTCTTAATTATTTTTTTGTAAAGTTATGTGAAATAAAGATGTATACATGTATTTGTAAAACTTTAACTAGCATTTATTTCCTATATTTTTTTCTTTTACACTGACAAACATATTTATGGAGAACTGATGTTCGCATAAATTGTGGAACAAGTGTAATTATATTATACAGAATATATTTTTGTTAAAAATCACTGTAAGGAAATAGTGGAAACCACAAATTCCTGGATAAAAAAATGAACAGAAAAGTAATATCTGTCAAGAATAAAATTAGTAAATAATCTAGTTATATTAAATCTCAAGGGAAAGAAAAAGAAATTAGTCATACTTTGGTAAAAATGGTTCAGAAAATCGGTAGAAAATTATTATTCAAAATTGGTAATGTACTCACGTGATATTAAGATACTCTGAGACCCATAGACGCGTTAAGTCAAGGAAGATTTTTAATTTTTCAATCCTGAAGTGCACTTCCGGATACTTCTACACACCTACGATGAATACACGAAAGAAAAAAATGCATTAGAAGCCGACGCTTTAAAATTTCAGGAAACACAACTGGACACCAAGACAACAGCTTCTCTGATTTTGTATTTCTACAATGCAATTATTTTACAATTTACAAAACTTGAATAGCTAGGATAAAGTGCATAATGTAAAGTAAGCAACAATAACATATCGAAATGCACCATTAATAATCGCAATTTTTATTCCAATTATTCTACAAATGATATTGATATTATAGTTTTAGTTTTGCATATAATTTAAAAATATTAATATTTAACAATATTAAATAAAATTATTACATTTATTCCTGTAACGTAAATCGCATTTTTTTAAATCTGATTATTTCGACTACAACTATATTTACTTAGTTCCTTTCCATGAGGGTATTTATAAATCTTATAGATCGATTAACCTTCGATTAATCTATATTAATTAAATGGGGTTTTTATTTCTGTTTCTGTTTATTCAAATAACGCTCACGATGTTATCATACTTGACATTTATTTCATTTTACGAGAATTATATGCATATGTATGTATCTGCATATCTATACACGTTTGAATAGCGACATAGACAATTCAATGGCGATAAAATATTTAAATGTTATAGTTAATTTGTTGATCTATTTATATGCTTATCATTAATAATTATTACTACATGTTTACAACAAACCACACAAAAATCATTGCTTTATATTTCTTTTCCTTTTTTTTAAATATACAACTACACAAATTCTGATTATGTTAACATTTATCAACTGTTATTTAGACCTTTTATGTCTCTTAATATTTTGTAAAGTTTTATTTTCATTTTCTATAATATGTATATATATATATAAACTTATTAACATTAAGTGAATTACAATGTAATTTTCACAAACAGCTCGACAGTTATTTAATATTTTTTTATCGTTTTTTTTCACAAATTTATTTTGACTCCATTTTAAATACGGAACACTATTATAACACAAGACTCTTAACTATGTGTTTCAAAGTGCAATATCTAATAGTAAGTAAAAATTGTTAATTTCAGAGAAAAGATATATATGTACATATATACCAAAAACATCAAAAACTCAAAATATCTTTTCACATCATCTCCAATTATTTTATACGAAATCAATATTCACGGCTGACCAGTTACAAAGGTTTAAGAATACTTTTTAAAAAATGAAAAATAAAGGCAGTAAGAAAAAACCAGTCCAAAGTTGCCGTTTTGTATTTCAGCATTGACTACTATGATCATTTTGTCTAAAACCTAGAGTTTTATATGGATTCCGAATAACTGAAACTATGACATAATATTATAATATATATCACGTAGTAAAGATTTCCCAGAAGTCCTGGAAATTTGAACACGGGCCCACTAATTGGAAGTCCGAGTCTCTAACTCCATAACCACCATAACTCTCAAGAGTGAAAAAGTATTTTACAAAAAAAAATTCTTACACGGTTCTGACTTGCTTTCTCCAATGTCATTATTTACAGTTTTATTTCTAACGTTTCACTGATCCTCTTGGTCCTTTAACTCTGGGCACAGCGTGTTTCTCTTTTTTTTCTTTTTTTTTTTTAATTTATTTATTTCTCTCTTTAAGAAAGGATTGATGGACCAGATTTATTGCTTTTACAGGGAATCGATGAATATACCCAATTAACCAACTCGTCCTGTCTACTATTCGTCTTAAAGACATAAAAATTCGTTCGATGTGCTTACGCTTTTGTTTATAACGTACGTCATTTTGTATTTATGTGTCCCGGTTTAGCCAGCGGCTGAGAACAATTCATCTGAAAAGCATGTTCGGCTTCGTTACAGAAAGCTGCAAGACACATAACAGACAGTAAAAGGGTGATAAAGCAAAGAAAAAACCGGAATCAGAATCCACCAAAGAACATGTAATCCTATGTATTTGATATAATACGAGCAGACTCTAACTTGAACGCTGAATCTGTGAAACTCATATCTAACAGAGAATTTAACATATAAAAGAATCTTGGCTAATATATTTATCCCTTTCACTAGTAACTATAAATCAAATATTTTTTCATAAGAAATATACAAAAAATATACCCTCAGAATATATACACAGGTGACTAGTAAGAAATGTCTAAGAAGAAAAATAAATCGCTATTCATTGAGATTCACGAATGTGCGAGAGTTCAAGTTAGAGCTATCTCGAGACTCGCTATTTCAACATTTAATGATCAAGTGTTACGTTTTTTTTGCATTTTAAAATTTTCGTCATGATACTCTATGAAAAGTTATAATGCTGCCTGCTTAAGCAGTTTTACCTAATCGTAATTAGTGTCTGTCTCCCTTTATTGGCTCCGTTCACGATTAAAACCGATCTCTTTCGTTTATAGGTTTTGACATCGCAGGTGCCAAAGGTCGCCGTGTGTTAGGAAGATTACACGTCAACGGTTTAGGGCTACGAAATCATAATAACAATATCAGAAGGAAATCATCATTTTTCCTCCTCCTCCCCCTCCCTCTATCTATCTATCTTTCTCACTTTTCTCGTTCGTTGTAAACGGAAAGATTAGTGATTTAATTATAATAATTAGAATGGATAAATTTTTTGTGGGTTTTTACTTGGAAGGTCGTGAGTACGGAGCGTTGCGGTAGCGCGAGCTTGAGCCGGAGGTCGTTGTCGTCTTGTACGATTTCCATGCGCGGCTCGACGATTCCTCTGCGAATTTCAGGGATGATGATTTTATATTCATTGTATCAATTCAATTTGAATTTAAGCGAAATCGCGATGAATACTATTCATTAAGATCTAGTAGTAAGTTTAAAGTTACACACACATTCTTATGTTGAAAATTTGTTTGTCAATATTTAGTATTTCCTCGTTTCTATGGTTTTTAAGTTCTCTCGTTTCAAGTATTGATCAAGTTTTTTTTTTGGAAAATTTAAAGAAAATTTAAAAGGAATATGCAAAGAATTAATTTGCATTAATATTATCTTTAATATTTCATATTAAGCCGACATTTTACGCGTAAAAATCTCCGCAATTTTTGTCACGTGTATGTGGAATTCTATTTGAATATTAATTTCAGGGTTAATCGCTTCACGTAATAAATTAAGTAAATATTAACAGTTATTGCTCTAATTTAATTGTTTCATGCTTCACAAAATTTTATATTAATAATACTTTAAGATGCTTTAAGATATTTAATTAGTTTTACGAATAGTGAATTCTTATTAATTAATTATTACGTTGTTTCTGTATGTTATTTATAATTCAAATACAAATTTATCGTATTTTTTGTAAGTATATCTATCAAAAATATAAATAATAATTCAGTTATATAATATTTGTTAATCAAAAAAATATTTTTACCTGGATATTCCGAAGTTTCGTAGTAATCATGCGAAGAATGCGGTACTGCATCGTCTTCATAATCATAAGTGGTGTACCTCGAGGAAGGATACATATCATCTCTAGATGATATATAAAAGTACAACGTGCATTAAAACATTCTAAATTGCAGTAAATCGATTTGCTTTCTTTGTCTGTTTGATTGAATTTAAAAAATATAGTTTCTGATAATCCTGATTAATTTGATACTTAATAGAAATAGAACAATTCGATAAGACACTGTATGACCGACAATTGGTTCCTGTCACTCACATATATCATAATAATAAAAGATAAATTTAATAATAAAAATGAATAACGATAAATAGCATTTCATAACAAATACCTACAATCCAACAACTGAAAGATGGCTAGGGAGCGGCGAAGCCTCCCGTTTTCGACTGCCTATTCCTGATGTTTTATTTTTGGAATCTTTAAATCCCTAAAGTAAACGACTATGCGGATTGTTTAGAGGAATGGATTTTGTTTTTGGGGGTTCAAAACCAAAATGGCAGAAATCGGCGTTTGAAAACGCGAGGTTCTGCCGCACTCTAGCCATCTTTGTGTTATTAGAACGTAAGTTATACTTACCCTGAAGTTGATGTATAATGACGATCACCGTATCGACTGCTGCTACTCGTCGAACCGTGATAATCATAATCATGATGTGATCCAACACGATTGCTTGGAGGAGGCGTCGCCGTCTCGTATCTGACCATAAAATCTTGTTTATATATGTCACGCAGTATTTGTTACATTTAGAGCACGTAGTAATGCTAAATTGTTAGAGGTGACTATCGAAACATACCCATAACTTTGATCCATGGCAACTCTAGCTCTATCCAGAATGGAAAACACTTTAGTTTTTGCAGACACTGGACGAGAAATGGGTCCTCTACTTGACGGTGGGGGGAGTATAGCTGCTGTAATAAAGGAAAAAAAAAAAACAATAATTTTATTAATACTTTTCATTTCCTAAATGAATTTACTTGGAGGAATTCTTCCTGTTCAGCTTTTGATATTTGTATTCTTGATATGCAGTCCCAACAATATTTAGGAACAAAAAATTGTTTGCAATTTTCAGATAGTTTAAAGTAATCCACATTAATGACACAAATGATGTCCGTCCTGCCGATTTCAATGATTTTTGAATATGTTATCAAGATCATGACTCTAAGCATCTTTTAATATTCCTGGATTGTCCATTACACATTACAATTTCTACAGAAATAATCAATATTTCATTGGCATTCTATTATTTCCGGTGTATTCTAAACCAGGGTGTTTAGATATTTGATCATTCTGTGCGTTCTTGGAGTAGCTCCGCCTACTTCTCCCAACTATCTGTTTCACGCAACCAAGCCTGCCTTGCGCCTCACTTGGCAATTTCGGACATATCAGCACGAGACGTATATAAAGTTGGCATAGCCAAATGAGCACAATCGAACCAAACCGAATTACGAATTTAGTGCTTTTTTCGTGCTAATGTGTTACTTTATTCGCGATTTTTTTGCTCTTACCGATTTCTAAAAATTGATGGCTGTGTCAGGTTAATATGGAAGCTAGCACAGCCATTCCAAATAAACTAAGAAAACGAGACAACAATGTAGTTTCCGTAGCATGGAGATTTAGTGCTTATTTCGTGCTTTCAAGAAATGCTCTGAAAAAATTATATAACCATCCCTTTCGCCGAAAAACTACCCCCTCTTTCAGAGGCCAAGAGAGAAGTGCTCCAACTACGCGGCACAATTTAATTGTCGTGGATGATTTCTCTTTCTTGAGCCTCTGAAAGAGGGGGTAGTTTTTCGCCGAAAGGGATGGAGCAATAAATTCGCGGATGGGATATTTTTGGAGCACAGTATTCCTACGGTGGAAATCATCCACGACAATTAAATTGTGCCCCGTAGTTGGAGCACTTCTCTCTTGAGCCTCTGAAAAAGGGAGTAGTTTTTCGGCGAAAGGGATGGTTATATAATTTTTTCAGAGCATTTCTTGAAAGCACGAAATAAGCACTAAATCTCCATGCTACGGAAACTACATTGTGTCTCGTTTTCTTAGTTTATTTGGAATGGCTGTGCTAGCTTCCATATTAACCTGACACAGCCATCAATTTTTAGAAATCGGTAAGAGCAAAAAAATCGCGAATAAAGTAACAAATTAGCACGAAAAAAGCACTAAATTCGTAATTGGGTTTGGTTCGATTGTGCTCATTTGACTGTGCCAACTTTATACACGTCAGCACGAGCATGGTGGCGCATTGGGGCGACATTCGCATCTAACCGCTCGCCCTCGAAAGACGTGCCACGCTCGCCGATCACGGAAGAAAAAACGATGCGCGTGACCCGTCGACTGAGGTTATTTGTCGAGAAACAGTTTCAAATCGCACCACATCGCGTGAAGAATAAAATAACAGTGTTATTAGTAAAAAAGTATGCTCAGATATGTCTTAAAACCTAAGTCTTAGATGATATAAATTACTTTCCAGCGCAAATAATTGGAAAATTCAGCGACATAAGAATGTTAGCTCTCGAGTCAAAGAATGCATTGTTGCCGCAGCGATTGTCTTGCCGATAGATTTTAAAATTTGAGAGAGGTACAACAAAGAAGAGCAGGTAGACGAACGACATCTTTGCGGTAATTACTTGTATATAATGAATACATCTGAGAAGTTTCAATCCGGTACCTTTCCGTACTTCTTAATTTTTCAGAACCGTATACAATGGATTTATGATTCCCTTTCACCCTGATTACCTAGCTCGCTACTCTTTATTGGTAAACTAACAATAACCGTGTTTAAGTAATTAAAGTAACATTTAAGAAGTCTTCGGCAAAACGATCGCGACGGCAACAATGTATTCTTTAACGCGAGAGCTAACATTCTCATGTCTCTGAATTTTCCAATGATTTGCGCTGAAAAGTAATTTACAACATCTAAGACTTGGATTTTAAGACATATCTGAACATACTTTTTTACGAATAACACTGTTATTTTATCCTACACGCAACGTGGTGCGATCTGAAACTGTTTTACGACATATAACCTCAGTCGACGGGTCACGCGCATCGTTTTGTTTTCTGTGGTCGGCCAGCGTGGCACGTCTTTCCAGTCCGAGCGGTTAGTTGCGAATGTCGCCCCAATGCGCCATCATGCTCGTGTTGATAGGTCCGAACCTGCCAAGTGAGGGGCAATGCAGGCTTGGTTAAACAGATAGTGAAACAGATAGTTGGAAGAAGCAGGCGGTGCTGCTCCAAGAACGCCCAGAATGATCAAATATCTAAACACCCTGCTTTAAACTATACCAACCTCTAGATGATCTTGGCAATGTAGGCCTGGCAGCTGGTCTTAATATACCACCACCACCGCCTCCGCCGCTAGGAACACCTCTTACAGAAGGTCTTCTTTCATCGGTATTTAATGGATCATCAGCCATTGTTAGTTCCATTTCGCGCATCTGCTCTTGACGTATATTGTCATTGTTGTCAGGAATTAGATATTTTCGCACTTCAGCTAATGCAAATGCAATACGTGCGTAAGCCTCTGCCGGTGGAGCAAGAGCTGTTATTTCAACATGGAGATCGTCCGAAAGATGTGCATATTTTGGATCCAAAGACATGCGACATTCTTCTTCCTAAATTTCAAAGTAAACGTAAATTTGCTATAAAAAATTATTCGTAATTATACATATGATAGTCCATCCCACTGATTTTTGATGGTGTTGTCAGGGTGGTGATTCTGAGCATTTTTTCCTATACATATAACCCCCACTCAGCTTCAGTTTTCAAGAAATTGTTAAAAAACTTTTGTTACTTCTACATTGAATTTTAACTATACATGCACGTGCATAGCAAGATGCGGTCGCTTATCTACTGTTTCTTCGGCAGCTAGCAAAGAATCTTTATATAGCTTGTGGATATTATGAAGTCACTTGATATGAGGTACGAAGTAAAGGGAGACTGTCCTCGCATCGCCTATTCTCATTTGCAGCTTTAAATGTGTGGCTGTTTCGGTCAATAGTACATTAGAATCGAAAATACATGAGGACGAGGGATGTTTCTTATCCGTCGGACGGATTGGAGCAAACAAAAAAAGTGGTACAACGTGGTACAAACCACGTAAGTTGACAACAAGTGACTTCTTTTGACACCCCAATGATAATGGGTGAACTCGTCATAAAGGTATGTTATAAGAATCTGCGAAATTATAATTTCAATGTTCAGTCGGGCCCTGTTACTGCGGCCCTTATTTAAATCTTTTTGGTACAGATACCTAACTTAAACTCAGTGAGCTGGGAAGACTTATGTATAACAGGATACATGCCTCCAAAAAATTTAATTTAATTTTGGTATTTGCAACGAAAAGATCAGTTAGTATTGGGTGGGCATAGTTTTGGCATTGTGCTTTTCACGCATCTCCACGTTGTAAGATACCTTTTCGGCAAGTTCACACGTTATAAAGACTTTTTGTTGGCTGTTGCAGAAACAGAAGATAAGCGCCAGCATCGTTAAATGTATATGAAAAAGTTGCTAATAATTATAATTCTGCCAACATATCCAAAAATCATAGAAATTGGTGGGACGGACGATTATCTGTATAAATTGCCAAATTAGAGATTTGTCTATATTTTATTGATACAGGTAATAAAATTTTAAATACATCCGTGTAAGAACATATCAAACTCACCTTTTGACGATCTTTCATTGATCCTCTTCCTAATACAGCCATTTTACACATAGTTTCCTCTTGCAAACGTTTCATAGAATTACCTTTTGGACCCAATAATTTTCCAACAAAATTAAACTGAAACAGATTGCACCATACAGTACCATCCCTACATTTTATTTAAAACATATAGAAATTACCTTAGGATGTTCTCGAACAGGGACTAAAACTTTAACAGAAACACGAATCGGTTTTTCACGATAAATATCCACATATTTTGGATCCCTTAGAGGTTTTCCAATAGCTTGAGTCTTTTGAATTTCTGTTAAAATAGTTTTATTGTTTATACCATAATGTAATAAATTTTTATCATATATTTTACATTTCATTCTAGCAATATACTTCATAAAATAGAATATGATGTTTAGGAACCAGCTTATAAATCAAAGATTTCTATCACTTAACTTAGTTCTGCAATACAAAGTTTATTTAATTTGTTAATCTTTAAAAGACGTAACGTTATAGTGATACATAAAGGGTGTCCTGTAACTAGTGGTACAACTGAGAAAGGGATGATTCTACATGAAAAACTGAGTCGAAGATACAGAATAAAATTTTTTGATACAAGGCTTTGTTTTCGAGCAAAATGAGTTTGAAAATTTGTCTAGTGCGCGTGCACTCGGCTTACTGGCGGCTCAACGAATTCCGCTGCCTCACGTATGGGTATCTCGAAAATTGTCTTCATACTACTAAATATGTTTAAAAACATTGTCAGTATTATGATATCACTTCTATCGCTCCTATTCTTTTCCCATCCTTATGAAATTATGCCTCCAGTTCGCATTATACCGTCGAAATGGCAACTTATAGCAATCGAGAGTATACCGATATGATTCTTGCGTTGGTTGCGTATAATGGTAGTGCTTTAGCAGCGGCTTCTTATTACAGAGAGCGGTACCTTAATCATCAACAGCCTGATCGAAGGGTCATTCAAAGAGCCGAACGGACCCTCGCAGAATACGGATCTTTTGAAAAACTTCGCAGGTATGGAGGATGTGCCCGTAAACTTGACAGAGAGGTGAAAAAGAGGATTCTGGAAGACATAAACGACGATCCAAGTACCAGCATAACGAACCTTGCCTCACAATACGATATCAGCCGATCTACCATTAGTCGAATACTACATCAAAATGGGTTATATCCTTACTATGTTTGCAGAGTACAAAGGCTTACAGAACGTGATTATGTCCCATGAATGGCATTTTGTCACTGGTTGTGTGAACAACACCGTCACGACACCGATTTTTTACTAAAAACTTTATGGACGGATGAAGCAAAGTTTACGCAAGACGGCATGTTTAATGTCCATAACTCGCACAAGTGGTCAGATCAAAACCCGTATACAATTTTGCAAACAAATTTCCAAGTAAGATGGAGTGTGAATGTCTAGACTGGCGTAGTAGGTGACCAAATTATAGGTCCTTATTTCTTTCCAGGAAATGTGACATCGGAAGCATATTTGTAATTTCTTCGAAACTTGTTGCCGGAATTATTGGAAAACGTGCCTCTTGGGATTCAAAGAATGCTAATTTTTCAACAGGATGAAGCAGCACCACACTACAGTAATGAAGTAAGACGTTTTTTTAAATGAAAATTATCAGTACTGGATTGGTCACGGTGGCAGAGCACATTGCCCACTGCAATCTCCAGATTTGTCACTGTTAGATTTTTATTTGTGGAGTAAGGTGAAATCGATTGTTTCATCATTATCATAATGATATAAAAAAGCATCCAACAATTACAACAAAAAATTGTGATAGTGTTTGAACACTTAAAGCAACATAATAATTGTACATTACAAGAGGTTCGAAGGAATTTAATATGAAGAGCACAATTATGTCTACAACAACATGGTATACAAACCTCGAAAACCTTTGCGAACAAAGGTTGAGGTAACTCAGAATAAAGTCCATTGAACCGCAAGTAAGCCGAGTGCACGCTCACTAGACAAATTTTCAAATTCATTTTTCTCTAAAACAAAGCCTTGTATCAAAAAATTTTATTCTATATCTTTGACTCAGTTTTTCATGTAGAATCACCCCCTGCTCGGTTGTACCACCAATTATGGAACACCCTGTGTATGTTTCTTAAATAGATTAAGATGAATAAATGAAAAATATGTGATGTACCAAAACTTTAAAAAGAACTTAATGTAATCGTAATATAAAAATGGAAAATCAGTTTTATAGATTAAAACGAAGTACACAAAAAAGAATTCAATAGGAAGAAAATAATTCATCCTTTAGAAAAAAAGCAAAAATACCTTGGTCGATCAATCTAGTTGCATTGGGCCATTTTTGCGAGTCTAATTCAACTTTTTCTTGCAAAAGTTCACGTACATACTCGCCGGCCTTGTCAACTTGATGCTCCTTTTCGTCCCGTTCCTTTTCCAGAGGAAGTCTCGGTTTAGCATCAGAATTTTCGTCCCTCTGATATTTGTATTCTCCGTTGCTCGGTCTCTCACTCATGATGGACACAATTTTATATGCTAATAAAAATTTTATGACAGTAGTATGATCTAAATTTATGTTATTTTATTGCAAAATATTAAACATAAAAGTGATCACTTACGAAGGACGCGTCTTAACAAAATTACAATGGCCGAACTGGGTTGAACGCTCACTCCTTTGCTTTAAAGGGATGCTTGGGCAAGTTTTCATGTAACATTAAGTTAATTATATTCTAATAAAGGAGAATGATCGTTGAAATCGAAAACCTATTAATCGAAGACAATATGCGACAAATTTATAAACGATACAATAATGCAAACTTTAATTTACTCTCAATTAAGGGTGTATTCATAAATTGACTGACAGTACTGGATTTCCGTTCATAAATGCTTTTCAACACTGCTGACGAGACTGTAACGTATTACCGGTATTACCATTTTGTCAGGTATTGGTCCTAGGGAATTGCTTACTTCCGGCTGTCGAGACTGTCAGCCACTGAACTCTAATAATACTGGAACGGGCGCTGACGCTCCTAAACAGTATCGAGAGAGATATCCACTCCGGGTATTCTTCTCTCTGTCTGTACAGTCCCGTCTGAAAGTTTTCTTCCTCCCATTGAAACACACCACACCGATGCACAGTGGAACGAAACGACAATCTAGCTGGAAAAAAATAATAACTCGAGAACCGTTCATTTTAGAGAAAAATGTTTTATACAAAAGATTCATAATATTGTGAAAAGAATGTCACTGCACCGTTAATTTTTTTTAAATATTTTTTAATTGTTATTTAAAGGTTAACATAATTTTTTATGCGAAGGTCTATAAATTTCTTTACGGACTTTTATTCTACGAAAGAAATAAAGAAACTTTTGTATAAGTCATTTTCTCATTGTACTTTATGTTAAAAAGATATTTAATGCAAAATATCCTACTGACGTCTTTCTCTTCCTACTGCAGAGGATGCGAAGTCAACTGATACTGTTTAAGTTGGTCTATTACTTATTCAAACGCATTCCTACCTTCAAACAGGTAAAAATAAAAAGGGCGCAAGTGGATCCTTGAAATTTTTCCACTAATTACTTCTACACAATCTAAAGAATATATAGACGGAGTTTCAAAGATATACATTTCCTTGTTTATCAGTTATTCATTGTTTAATGGGACCGCGCGCCGCGGTGAAATTAGACTGCCGAATCGCATCCCTACCTTTAAGCAGGTAAAACTAAAAATGACGCAAGTGGATCCTTGAAATTTTTCCACTAATTACTTCTACACAACCTAAAGAATATATAGACGGAGTTTCAAAGATATACATTTAGTTATTTGTTAGTTATAGACATCTGGTCCTTTTGTGACCGCGTGCTCCGCAGGGAGTCGGCAGCCGTACTATGTCATAAACTTTAGAAAGGAATAACAACAAAAGGCGGCAGAAAGCGCAGACTTTTTTTGCAGGAGCTGCTTCTACAAGGTTTAAACTAAATACCCTCAAAATTTCGAGGTAATATTTTGATATACATTATAAGTTTTTCTCTGCTAAAGTTTGCTAATTTCTGCGAAAAACATGTGTCTAAAGAAAGTTCCATAAATTGTTTAAAAATTAATTTTTCGAAAAATCGTTTATGGGCATTCCAAGGTTAACTAACAGTGATAAACTGTACAAAAAATAAAAAGTCTCGCAAAATTCTTAATGCCCCTAACAGTATCTTCTTTTCAGAGAAGTATTTGTACGTTTTCGCGCTGTTGAAATTTGTTGTTTTTAAGCGCTGTTTTTTACATTTAGATGATTGCAAAATCAATTAATATTGCTATCACTGGTCTCAGCAAACATTCTAGATTAAGATAAGATTATTAAAATTCAAATCCCAGACTTGATTTTTTTCCACCTAGATTACCCATTTCGTTCCACTGTGCGATGAAACGTACTAAACTGAGATGAGGGAAAAAACTTTTTGCAGCCCGCGTACCCTGATGAGCGTGACGTATTGTGCACATGCGCAGTATGATTAGAAAGAGCTAAAGATACCCGGTGTCGCTATCTCTCTCGATACGGTGCTTATACATGGGAGAGATTAGCCAGCGAGCGTTCCAGTATTATTAGAGTTCAGTGCTGTCAGCTAAGGGTGTGCAGGCTGTGCCATGTGCCGGGTACCCGACGCCTCGGGTCGGACCGGAGAAATTCGGTCGGGCTTGGGCGGCATCGGGCGGGTACCCGACACACTTGGGCCTAGGGGAACCCGACTGATCTCGGGTATTTCGTCTGCTTCGGGCGAACATGGCAGACTAAAGGCTGTTCGGTGTAACTCTCACGCTCCATGATACCGGCGATTCAGTGCGAGACACGCTCATGGAGCGTAAGAGTTACACCGAACAGCCTCGAGTCCGCCATCTTGACCCGAAGCAAACGAAATACCCGAGACTAGTCGGGCGGCCCGAGACCAGTCGGGCCGCCCGAAATCAGTCGGGTTCCCCTAGGCCCGAGTGTGTCGGGTACCCGCCCGAGCCCGACCGACTTTCTTCGGCCCGACCCGAGGCGTCGGGTACCCGGCACATGGCACAGCGGGCACAGCCTGCACACCCTTAGTGGTTAGTATACAATATTACTATTACAGTTTTCAAATAAATAGTTTTATGTAAATGTGTAAAACTTTGTATGTACGACTTTTAAATAAATTTCTAAAGATAAATTAAATATTGATATTTTTCTTTAAAACAACAAATATACTGAAGTTTGCTTCACTATTGTAAAAGTGTGAAATAAACAATTATATGAACCGTAAAATTAAAAAATAAATAAATTTCACAATTTTACAATAATGGAGCAAACTTTAGTATACCTCTAGTTTTATATATATATAGTACTATACATACGGTATATATAGCATACTGTGTTATGTATATATAAAAAGTAGTACTAATGTACGGGTTCCGCCCTAGGCGGCAGCACATCTGCGGACCAAATTTTATATATGGGAGTTGACACCCTGTGAGCCCGACACATTGGGTATTTGCACACTCCTAGTCCTCAACGTAGAAAAAAACTCCCAGAGATAATAGAGTTTAAAACTCGGGCTTACTAAATAATTAGAAGTCCGAGACTTTAATTCTATACACATCATAGCTGAACTACATATTCAATCAATTAATTGCCAGAATTCTGGTGTATTTCCTTTGCATGTTTCTCGATATAATATCGTAAAGGTTACAATATTTAAATATATTACCAACCTTTAACATAAATCTTTGATATCTTAAACACCTAGATATTATTTCGAGAAACGTGTCTGCCAATCTAAAATCTTTGAACACAACGGCAAATGCTTTGTGATTTTCACATGGACATCGGGCTTTTATTTACGACTGGTAATTTGACAGTCGTTTGGATATTCATGAAAATCTCCTAAGATATGGAAAAGGAGCCCTTCAAACAACAGTTAATGGAAAATACAGGTTTTTAAAAAAGATTCTTCACTGAGAACGTACGACGTGTAATTTATTATAATTGTTTTATTGCAGATGTCAATCAAGATGAGCTGATTCTTCAACAACAGAGACGAATCGAGAAGGAGGTTAATATGTATATCTTTTACTACTAAATACACTTAATGTCAATTTGTTTAATGAATAACACTCTGATTTACAAGCTATGTTGTATAGTATATGTTTGTTCATAATTGTTGCTCTTATTGTTTTGCATTTCATTAGTTTTACTATTCAATATTTTTGTTTAATGCAATACATGTCAACAAATTTTGTTCTTATTAAATTGTATGAATTAGATTTTCATTGTTATTTACGTAGAATTACTTGTAAAACTGTCTAGTAATAAATCATTTTATTACTATTTACATTTTGCTAATAATTTTATAGTAGATACAAAAATATTTTATTTTTTAGATTTCAGAGACCATTGCTTTGGTTGGAGAGAAAGAATCAATAAAAAGTTTGGAACGTGAATACACAGAGGATGAAGTATACCTTTCTAAAGCCAAGGCATTGGGTCAAAAATATTCTTATATTAGAAGGACCAGACCAGATGGCAACTGTTTCTTTAGAGCTTTCAGTTATGCCTATCTTGAGAAATTAATCGGGGACAAAGATGAATACAATAAATTTTGTGATCTTGCACTAAAGAGTAAAGATAATCTTGTTGCATTAGGTTTCCCCCAATTTACCGTCGAGGACTTTCATGACACGGTACAAAATTTTCATCTGTAGATAATTATGTTTAAAATTGTACAAAATCTGTTAATAATTTTGATATATGTATTGCAGTTCATGGAAGTCATTGATAGAGTAGGCAAAGATGCAGAGTCAGGTTATATTGAATTACATAAACTTTTTAACGAACAGGGTTACTCTGATTATGTTGTTGTATATCTTAGATTAATTACTTCTGGTCAATTACGACGTGAGGCTGATTTTTACCAACATTTTATTGAAGGAGAACGTACTATTTCAGAGTTTTGCCATCAGGTATTTATATGTATACACTTTGCACTTCCAAAATTTGAAATTTTATATTTTGAATGTGTTTTATATATTTAATGTTTCCTGATTTCTAGGAAGTGGAACCAATGTACAAAGAATCTGATCATATTCATATTATAGCAATGAGCACTGCACTAGGTACAGGTGTGCGGGTACGCTACATGGATAGAGGTGCAGGAACTGAAGTCACTGCACATGATTTTCCTGAAGGCGCCATTCCAGCTGTTCACTTACTCTATCGTCCTGGTCATTATGACATTCTTTATCCTTGATAAATCCAAAATTAAATCATTTTTTTTTAAGTTTTCATATAAAAAGTTATTTGGTTAGCAGACTTTAGTTTTTATATGTAGAAAAAATGTACACACAAAACTATTTTTGCTGGTCAAATTTATTGTAATTTTATAGTAGGAAATATTTTAATTAACACAAATCCTTAAATATGAGCAAAAATCGTAACATAAAGCGAAAAGAAAAAAAAGTTTCATTTTTGCGTATATACATATTGTTTTCGATGAAATACAAAATTTCAATACCTCTGCTACAATTTGTTTACACATACAAATGATTTTCATAAATTATTGTATATTGTTTTGAACTTCAAATTATAAAATTATTGTACGAAATAACCAATAAATAATTTGACATATAAATCAGCGTTTCCCAACCTTGCCACTCTTACAGAACTCTTGCGACAATATTTAAGTTCTAGGGAATCCCATCATCTATGTAACACTTTTTTTTTCATAATATAAGATTCGAAAATATCCAAACCTCCAACTTATATTTGACAAACTAGTTATATGTGCAATTCTCCTTATTTACTATTATTTTACTTAACCCTTAACAACGTTTCAGGGAGCCCTAATTGGGAAACGCTAATATAAATTAACCTTTAACATTAACCTATATACTACATCCTTTATATCACATAAATTATACATCACATAGTCATAAATGTTATATTTCATTGAAGTCATTAATTTATCTCTGCATAGCACGCACTTGTTCCGTAACTTCTTCTAAAATGATAGAGCTCCTATCGATTGATTCCATTTGGTAATCCAAGTGTTTAGCTATAAGTGCAAGTTTCTTCAAATTAATTTCAGCTGTTTCTACTCCATGTTCTTGTTGCGCAAAATTTCTAGCAGCATGCATTAAGATCTGAAAGTATGCGCTCACTAAAATATTGTATTTCATTTATTTATTATAATGATCATGTTTTAAAAAATTACATCATTGCTTTTAGAGCCTCTCTGTATTTGTCTTGCTAGAGAAGCAATATTATTAACGTTAACTTGAACTCTATCTGCTAATCTCATTTTTGAGTCAATAAACAAACTACGAGCACTTGTACTTGATGCCGAAGCCATGTTGTTTTGTTTTTCATTAATTATAGGATAAATTTTGATACTAAATAATTCCCTTAATTTCACAAATTAGGCTTTTATTTCATTTCTTTGTTGTGTAAAAAATGTATCTTCATTTTACCTGTGAGAAAACAAAAAAGAAGTGTGTTAAAGAAGCATTAAATAGAAATAAGTTATTTAATCATTTAATATTTGTATATTCCTTATAAACATTGAAATTGTTAAGTAACTGTTTATAAAAATGTAGAAATTTACAAATATAGCTAATTTTGAAATCATGATAAGTATACAATGAGTGAATATCAATTATTTGATGGAAATCTAACCCAGATATCAGTGTTATATGTAAAATTTTGTAATAATTGATGATTTTATGCATTGATTTACTTATTAAGTATTACAAGAGAAATATCATATATATAATAACAAAATTTAATATGGGCTTAAGGTATATTAAATTCCCACAAATTTCGTTTTGAAAAATACCTTAACAGTTTCTTTATTCAAAAAAAAAAAACAAAAAGTAATAAATGCTAAAGGTTTAATAACACATTCACGACCGCTGACGCGAATTCACGTCATTTTAAATTCTATATAAATTCTATACCTGATTGCCGCTGACGTGATTCACGTCCTGCAATTTATGTTTTTGGATTCAGCAACATTACGCGCTTTGGATAACCGCTATCTCAACGAGACACCTTGATCGTCCTTACAGACTTTCAGGTGACATGACAACACACCAGTTGAAAAGAATCGCACAATCGGGGAAATCAACATATCCACAAAAACGTTGCAGAGTTTGTAAAACTCGCGGAAAACGTCGTGACACTTCCTATATACGCAAATTATGTAGACATCCTTTATGCAAATGTCATTGTTTTTTTTCCAAAATGTATGTATGTAATATAATGCTAAATAAACCAAGCACAGTAATAACGAGTGCTCGATTATCTACCTATAAAGCAAGTTTACAAATTATCAAAATCTTTTTATTTTAAACAACACATAGTTACAACATTGATATTTCAAAACAAATATTATAATATCATTTTTATCATTGTTTTAATGGTACAAGTTTGCGGCAACCAGCTTCAGAATTTCATTATTGTCGCCGGCACTCACAATCAGTATTAAAAATGGGAAAAAATTGCCGGTCGCGAATGTGATAATATCATTCGTAATTAAAATAGATAATATTTGTTCAATCCATACTTGCTATAAACCGCAATACGTACGTTTACAAGGGTTATGTGGTTACGGATTTAAAAACTCGTCTGGTCACTACTGGTCAGACTTCTAATTAATGGAACAGAAATGAACAAAAATCAAATCTTCGTTATCTATGAGAGTTGTATTACTGTTTTCCTTAAAAACATGTAAACAAATTGCTCAGGAGCATTAAAGTCGGAGTGAGAACACTAACATTGCCCAGATGTCAACACTGGTCAACACTTCAATAACGTCCTATGTCCACTTATATCTATAGCGCATAGTTTACAACGTTTACAATGGTGTGAAATCGATTTGGTTTCTAATTGCTCATGAATGTTTGTAACTTTACTACAATCTCTTGAAAATCAAAGTGCACGTACTGTAAATATAAATACTGATTTGAATTTTTATTATGTAAAAAACGTAGGTTTTTAGAAATGTATATAGAAGTATTATGTTTATTAGGTTAGAAAACACTTGGTGTAATGATATTTAAAAAATTCTAAACCTTCCATTGATAGGACCTAAAAAGATGGAGATTAGTGATGTCTCTTACATATTACAAGAAATCAAGGAGATGGAGAAACTTTCTTCGCAACAACTAAAAGTAATTATGAAATACTATAAGTAGTGTTTTGACTATTAATAGTATTAGTTTTAAGCTGGCAGATAATGAAAACTATTTATTAAATTTATATTTACAATAAAAGTGCTTGGATTGAGAAGATGAAATAGCGACAACTATAATTCTTCATTGCAGAAATTACAAAATTTAAAAGTAACGTTAAGGCACAAAGTGTTGCCTCAACATGAAATCGAATCACGTGCTGGTTCGAGACCTTTAACATGTAAGGAAACGCAACAATTTGAAGGAATAATACCTATTAAAAAAGGAATGTTTAATGCAGCAGAAGATAAAATAATTTTTGAAAATTGGAAATCCTTTTGCAAGGTTTGTATATCAGATGCATTAATTAAGTAGCTAAACTGTTTGCCACAAATTTAAATTTCAATGAAAAGAGTATAGCAGGATAAGGGGAGTGAAAAGTGCATGAAATGATTTTACCTAATTATGGCTCATTCGATAAACTATCAAAAGAGAACACTGTGTACTAAGTTTTAATCCAATACTTTGATTAAGTAAATAATGCGATAACTTTCAAATATTACTTCTTGTCTCCCTTTCATTACTTAATGGACGCAAAAATTTCAAAAAATTTTGATACCTTTTAACACTAGATCTATCAGCGATTACTTCAATATATTTAAGATTATTAAATAAATCTGTCTGAATCAAATAAATGAAGAGGGCAGAAAATTTCACCAATTCAACCACTTGTACTCTTCAAAATAGATGCAGAAATTTGAAAAAGAAACAGAAGTTTCAGGAACACTTCTAAAAAATTGCATGACAAATCATTTTAACCATCTTGTTAGATCTAGTATTAATCACAGAAAGACACATTAGAAAGTTTTTCCAAATTTTTGCAAAAGTAGTTGAGTTTGTATCGAAACATTTATTCAATGTGTAAAATGTTCAAAAGAATAGGACAAGGTCAGGAAGATGAAGTAAAATATATGGTATATAAATGTCATTTTTGATCGCCTATCGAATGAGCCATTGTTGGATAAAGTTAGTGGACACCTTCGACTCCCTTATTCTGCTATACCTTTTGGTTTTTAAAAATAATTCACTGACATACGATTTATTTACTATAGTTGCATAACTGGGATCGTAATGTTGTCAAGCCATTTATAAATTTAAGAGAAGATAATAAGTCGTACATTCGCAGTAAAATACAAAGAAGAAAATTTGTACAATTTTTAGCTGATGGTTTACCAAATCGAACTTTGTACAGTGTATATCACAGATTCAGGAACATCTTTCATGACCATGTATGCAGAAGGTAAAGTCAAACTCTCAAAATTGAATAATTATTGAAATTAATTGAACGACTATTTTATAAATTAAAAATATTTTTGATTCTTCAAATAAAGTGCGTGTATATAATTACACTTATATTGAAGTATAATTTATAGTGAAATTAAAGTAATAGAAATTAATTGTGTAACTACGCTATATTTAATCTAATTTTACAAGCATATTTTTTCTGTAAATTATTAAGATTTAATCCAGAAGAAGATCAAATGATATTAAATCATTTGGAAAATAACGGAAGTTTCGATGGACAGCACAGATTTGCAGATTTGGCGAAAGTTTTAAAAAGATCTCGGTTATCTGTATGGCGTCGATACCAAAAACTTAAGAAAAAAAGATCCGTTTCTAATAATAAAGCAAATATTACTAATCCATGTTATATGATAGAATAAAGTGGTGAATTGAACTTTTTAAAATAAAGTTTTATTACCCAAATTTCGTTCGTTCCTGACCCATGGTTCCTTTCAGACATCTTACCTACGTAACGAGACGAATACGATGAGCCAATAAAAAAAATTTCCTACCCCTTCCCGAATTTTGCGGCAAGTTTTTTTCGCAAATTTCCATCGATCCAGAGGTGTAGAACAACCCCTGAAAGCCATAACAAATATTTTTGAAACACCCTGTATGTACATAAAAAAATTTAATGAAGTACGTAGCAATCATTTACTTCCTTACATTCTATTGTTGTGTGCCACACCAATTCACATTTATAAATCATGCGAACGCAGTTACGATAGGTATTCGCAATGTGGAAATTCAGTACAGTAAAACCTCGATAAATGCAGAGAATACGGGACCGAATCAGTGCAGTTACGAAGCAGTGTTTTCTATTTTGTGTTTACGTTCAGGCTCCAGCCGAGCGTGAGCTTAGAAAAGAACAGACAGTAGAAGAGACAAAGAGGTCCAACCTACAGGGGGACCGGCCCGAACGTATCAATGAGACAATACTAATCCGAGGCTTGAACTTTTCCATTTCTTATTTTTTTTTGTTGAAAACTTCGCTGACGTATTTGTGACAATTTTCTTATTAAAATGATACCAAACACGACATAGTTTGAGCAATATTTACTTAATATTTAATTCGTTTAGTGTTTGGTATCATTTTAATCAGAAAAATGTCACAAATACGTGAGCGAAGTTTTCAAAACAGAAAAATCAAAAATGGAAAAGTTCAAGCCTCGGATTAGTATTGTCTCATCATACGTTAGGGCCGGTCCCCCTGTGCGTTGGGCCTGTCTGTCCTTTTCTAAGCTCGGCGCTCGCTGGACCCTCAACGTAAACACAGTCCTGACATACAGCAGTGTTCTATGCATTTAAGTCTCGCACAGGGAACCATTTAGCAGTGCAGTTAACGGTACAGGTAACTATTCTATGTTTTCATCTGACTCCAGCTGACCACGAATCTAGAAAGGGGTAAGCAATGGGAAACCGCCCCCTCGAAGATGATAGGGTTAAAGGAACCGGGACTCGGTTGCGATACACACGCGATTGACGGCGATACCTTCATCTTTGCTCCATTAACGAGCTAATGGAGTACATTTTGACGATGCTCAAAGTTTGTTAGATATCTATGCTACTGAGAGAAACGTTCCTCAAAACGTTCGTACGAACGGACACGTCGCGGTCAATCACGTGTCCATCACATGGCGACTTCCGTTATTTTTAACTGTTGCATCTTCGAGGGGGTGGTTTTCCATGGTCTGTTCCTTTCGAAGTTTACGGTCAGCTGGAGTCGCATGAAAACATTGAATAGTTACGCAACTCGACAAATTAACAGCTATATGCAACCTGTGCAAGGTTTAAATGCACAGGTTGCGGCTCAATGGCAGGACTGTGTTTACGTTACGGCTCCAGTCGAGTTTGTTGTTGTTATTATGTTTGCTGTTTACTAAAATTTAATATTAAAATTTGTTGTTAATAAAAGAAACATCATCCTTCTCAACCAGGTCGTCCTCACCTATTATGGCCTCTTGTTTGCAACCCTCAACATCTCCTCATTTTATGTATTTTCCATAATACTATATTAAAATTAATCAGAACTCAGTGTCGGCCTTAAACTCACGCCTTAATTATGTAAATTACATAATTACATAATGTAATACTTCCGCCACGTCGTAACGTCTTCTAATGCATTACGCTCTACTAATCTTTCTTCTACGTTTCTTATTTTTTGAAAACTCGTTAACGTATTTGTGAGATTTTTTTTTTATTAAAATGATACCGAACGCGATACGGTTTGAATTATATTTAATGCATTTTCTAAGTTCGGCGCTCAATTGGAGCCGTAACGTAGGCACAGCCCTGTGCATTTACTAAATGCCATTTAGACATTGCACAGCTGTCGAGTTGCTGTATATTTATTGAGTTGGTAACAATTCAGCGTTTTCATGCGACTCTAACTGACCGCGAATTTAGAAAGTGGCAAACAATGGGGGGACCCCCCACGCCCGAAGATGCAGGGGTTAAAGGTACTAAGGCACGATTATGATGAACACGCGATTGACAGCGAGGAGTCCGTTCGTACGAACGTTTTGAGGAACGTTTCTCTCAATAGCATAGATATCTAACAAACTTTGAGCATCGTCAAAATGTACTCCATTAGCTCGTTAATGGAGCAAAGATGAAGGCATCGCCGTCAATCGCGTGTGTATCGCAACCGAGTCCCGGTTCCTTTAACCCAGGCCAGTCAAGTCAAGGTCTTGCTCGACAGAGCCGTTTCTCGAGCTGCGCCGCCTCCTTCACCTACACATACAGCCGAGATGTCACTGATTCACAGGCTAACCGGCGGCGTTACGGTCGTACCTACTGGTACAAGCGTGGTAGCATGTGGCGGTATATTGGGGCGACATTTATATTTTAAAAATTTTGCGACAGCAAAATGCCAAACTTGTTCGCCTCAAAGAATGTAGAATAATGTAAGAAGTTATTGGGGCGATACATTGTACAATGTTGTGTTGTCTTTTAACAGTAAAGAGGTAATATAGGTTTCCACATTACCCATGGAAATATGCAAATGCACTCTTTGTTACAAAGTTATCTTCTGAAAATCTATTCCACTGTATCAATGTCCTTTTCCGCTAAATCGTTGTCGAGAAATCGCATTAAAATATAAATGAAGAAAATGTTTTTTAACAATCATACAGATGAAAGAAACCGTTGAGATGCATCTCTATATGTTGCGGCGGCAACAATGTGTTCTTTTTCGCTGGGAACAGGGTAGGCAAGCTGCCGTGTATGAAAAAGGTCCGCAAACAGCGCCGCTTTTAGCTGAGCGGCGAACTAAAGGCATCAATTTATGTACAGCATACCTATCTATATCAATGTATATACAGTGGTTATATTCTAAAGTTGGCCTTGTTTTCTTTACAATTTTATTTTTAAATTAAAATAACAACGTTATGTTTCAATTAACTATTTTTTATTAACATTCACAATAAAAAAGAATTATAATATACATAGGTGTACATAGGAACACATACACTTTCTAACCTCTGTTTTCTTTACAGAAAATAACCGAACGTTTCTTCCTTTGTTTCATACTAAAAAAGGGAAACAACTTAAATTATAACAGTATTTTAATAATTATAATAAGTATAAGAACTATGAAATAAATAATAATTATGTCTAGAATTCTTTTGGCTACACGTTTTCGTCTTGACTGGTCTTGACCGATTTACTCGCGGTAACAGAATCACACCGATTCTCTCTTGCTAGTGTTTTGAAATTCTTCAATTCGGTGTGTATGTGTGAGTAGCGTCACTATCGCCACCTGCTAGCTGAGCGGGGCGTAACTCGGAACCGCTGAGCCCATTACAGCTTGTCGACCCTGGCTGGGAAACGTAGCGTTCTATTATCGTATAGTTACTTTTAACAATTTGCGCTAATAATTGATTTACAACTATTGGTGCTGGAACACAATACTATATTTAGACGTAATGCATAACGTAGTGGTTAATTTCGGTAAAACCGTCGCCAGAAACCCAAAAATATTAAAATATATTAATTGTACTTTATTTAACACATATTCGAGCATACTTTTTCACTAACAATACTTTTGTGTTACCCTACATGCGATATAGTGCGGTGTGAAATTGTATTTCGACAAATAACCTTAATCGACGTGTCACGCAAGATGTTCTGATCTCCGCGACTGACGCGCAAGGCACGACTTTTCAGCGCGACTGATTGACTACGAATGTCGCCCCGAATACGCCCGTGCTCATGCCAATAGGTCCGCTACTATTAAGGGGAGGCAAAGTCAATCAGCGAGTTCTCGAGTGTATAGGAAGAAGTAACAGGCGGAGCAGCTCGAGAAACGGCTCTGTCGAGCAAGACCTTGACTTGACTGACCCAGGCTGTTGAATTAGTTACACGCCGCGAGCCTTTTCTGAGTCGCTCCGCCTGCTTCTCCCTCCCAACTATTTTACCCAACCAGGAATGACTTGCCAGACTCGGCGTATTACACGAGTATAGTGGTGCTTTAGGGCGCCATTCGCCTCCATTCGCCTCTGTTCGCTCGCGCTGGAAAGACGCCGCGCACGCCGATTACGGGAAAAAAATCGATGCGCGTATCCCGTCGACTGACGTTATCTGTCAACGAACAGTTTCAGATCGCGTCACATGGCGTTTAGGTTAAAACAAAAGTATTACTAGTAAAAAAGTATGCTCAGATATGTCTTGAATTAAATGCGATTAAGAGATTTTAATGTTTTTGGACTTCCGGCGGTGGTTTGGCAAATTCGGCAGAGAATAGTGACAGGAATAACATTGAAAAACTTATATTGTATCTCAAAATACCAATGAAAACATTGAGGGTATCTAATTTAAACAACGTAAACATATATTTCTATTTGTGAATATATGTTTTCATTCAATGTAGATATATATTTCTGTACAAACAATGAAGTTTTCCTTCAAGTAAAGTTGAAGAAATAAATAAATAAAAAAATTAGTATTGCATCGATATTATCTCCACAATATTATGAAACTTTTATATATACATATAACATTTTCTTCTAAAATAAATGGTTCTACTGTGCATACATTTATACACACAACCATACATACAACAATCATAACGATAGTTTATTAAAATTATATCCAGTAATTTTGAATTTGTTACCTCTTGTTTCTTTAATTCATATGTATACTAAAGAAACAGTTGTGTTACGATCTAGCACGCGCACGTATAAATTAATTTCCAACGCAAATAATTTAAAAATACGGCGACAGCAAAACGTTAGCTCTTGCGTCAAAGAATACATTGTTGCCGCCACGGTCGACTTAGCAAGAGATTTTAACCGGTTGAGTGTCAAGCAGCGAAAACGCGCTTCTTACATTTTGTATCGAAGAATGCAACAAAGTAAAATTTCAATGTTTTTCTGCTAACAATCTGTTAATCACATTTAATTCAAGACATATCTGAGTATACTTTTTTACTAGTAATACTTTTGTTTTAACCTAAACGCCATGTGACGCGATCTGAAACTGTTCGTTGACAGATAACGTCAGTCGACGGGATACGCGCATCGATTTTTTTTCCCGTAATCGGCGTGCGCGACGTCTTTCCAGCGCGACGTCTTTCCAGCGCGACCGAACAGAGGCGAATGGCGCCAGTGATGCCAGGACGTGGGATTTTTCCCACCCGTGCGCGCTACCCAATTCTCAGTAACGTATATACTTCACTCAAATATGGGGTATCGTTAGACCCCTGTGACAATTGAAATACGGTAGAAATTACAGAAAGAGGATATTTTACTAGATACGTCCATGGAAACAACCGCTGTCGAGCTGTGACGTCAGCATGCGCATGCGCACGATGGCTCCCACGTGGGAGAAAATCCCACGTCCTGGCATCACTGAATGGCGCCCAGTGATGCCAGGACGTGGGATTTTTCCCACCCATGCGCACTACCTAATCCTCAGGAACGTATATACTTCACTCAAATATGGGGTATCGTTAGACCCCTGTGACAATTGAAATACGGTAGAAATTACAGGAAGAGGACATTTTACTAGATACGTCCATGGAAATAACCGCCGTCGAGCTGTGACGTCAGCATGCGCATGCGCACGATGGCTCCCACGTGGGAGAAAATCCCACGTCCTGGCATCACTGATGGCGCCCTAAAGCGCCACTATACTCGTGTAATACGCCGAGTCTGGCAAGTCATTTCTGGTTGGGTAAAATAGTTAGGAGGGAGAAGCAGGCTGAGCGACTCAGAAAAGGCTCGCGGCGTGTAACTAATTCAACAGCCTGCTTTAACCCTATCATCTTCGAGGGGGCGGTTTCCCATTGCTTACCCCTTTCTAGATTCGTGGTCAGCTGGAGTCAGATGAAAACATAGAATAGTTACCTGTACCGTTAACTGCACTGCTAAATGGTTCCCTGTGCGCGACTTAAATGCATAGAACGCTGCTGTATGTCAGGACTGTGTTTACGTTGAGGGTCCAGCGAACGCCGAGCTTAGAAAAGGACAGACAGTAGAAAAGACAGAGAGGCCCAACGCACAGGGGGACCGGCCCTAACGTATGGATGAGACAATACTAAGCGGTGGATGGAACTTTTCCATTTTTGATTTTTCTGTTTTGAAAACTTCGCTAACGTATTTGTGACATTTTTCTGATTAAAATGATACCAAACACGATATGTTTGAGTTATCTAAATAGCAAGTAAACGATTTAAATATTAAGTAAATATTGCTCAAACTATGTCGTGTTTGGTATCATTTTAATCAGAAAATTGTCACAAATACGTTAGCGAAGTTTTCAACAAAAAAAAATCAAAAATTGAAAAGTTCAAGCCTCGGATTAGTATTGTCTCATCGATACGTTCCGATAATATCGTGTTACACTGCCTCGTCGCCGAACGTCGAGGTTCGATCGAGGGGGATCCCCCTATGTGGAGGAGATAGACGCGATGCATTTATCGGTACAAACTTCTTCGGTATTTATCGAGGTTTTACTGTATTAGTTAGGTAGGAGCTATATACGGTTAATGTAGGAATCTAAGTTATTAACATTGTAAATGCAAGACGAGCGTAACTAAAGGCGGCAAATTCGACATCACGCCACAGGAAGTCTGATCACTCGATTTCATTTGTTTATCAACGTTGCCATATCAAGTCATTGCTTATCGCGTAAAAACCTCGTCTTGCATACGTAGGGAACCAATAGAATTAAAGATTGAATGTAAAGCACCTTCTGATTCGCGGAGCGGAGCGATCGTGAAAAATTGCATGCGATCTTCTTTTGTTAAACAGTTGCCTCGGCACTCTTGCGCAAGATCTCAAAACGTTCAGACGTACAACGTTATACGAAGCTATTTTAAGTATTTCTGTTCATAATTATTAAATATTGTTCAAAGTTGTTGTTTTGTTCAGTTATTATATTCAAAGTAATTAAAGTTATCGTTCTATTTAGTTTAATATATTTAAAGTTTCTTAAATGTACATTGTAAATTATTCATTTTTTAAACTCATTCATCTCCTGTGGAGTCACACCTTTTCCACTGGGTGCAACCCACATCGTCTATCGAAAATCCCTGAACGGCCACACAACACTACCATATCTTCGATGTTTTTAGGTATAAATTACTCGATCTGTTAAGTTAAATATTTTCAACATTCTTTATAAAGTGAATCTAACGTAAAAATTTATACACTGTTTTCATACTCTACTGATAGCAGTGAAATTACATTTCTAACATATTCCTTTTGTATAGGAGGTCTTCTAGAATAACTAGACAAAACAATTTTTTAGTAAATAAAGTCACTAATGTTCTGGAATTAACTAAACAAAACCCAATCTATACTAAGGATAGAGACTAAATAATACTTCAATTGGTAATATAAAAAGATATAATAAAATATTTATGATCTCTGACGGTGTTGAAATATGTTTCTCGTCTAGTTTTCACTATAAGATTCACAATTTTTCTGACACCAGTAATGTTTATGCAAATGATGGCCAGTCTCTTTCCTAATGAAATAATAATTACTTATATCATTTGCCTAGTTTTTGTACATTTTTCTGTATGTGGAAGTTGAACAACTGCGTACATAGGATGATCAATTATATTAACATTAACACGTTTGCATCGAGTGAGGCAAATATGCGTCTAAGTGCAACGTTGAATGATCCGATGCGATTATAGAATTTGATTATAGAATTTATTACAGGTTTCCTGTTTTTGATACAGTGCAGTATCATCGATTCACATTTTTTAATCAAATGTTTAAACCAGTGCTTTGGAATTTTATTTCATTGACAATAAATATTAAATAACAAAATTCAAAAAATACAACTTACATGTTGACTTCATGCACATAACATTGCAAAAAAGATGTATGTCTTAATCATTGCAAAATCACTTTCTTAACTTAATACATTCAAAACAAAATTTTATAGGTATGTTTATATATAATATCTGTTAATTTAAAAAATATCCGAAATAGTACACAAAACAAATGTATCGACAATTATAAACATATATTTAGCGCTCTATAATATGTGTAACTTATAGTATGCAACACTGCATCGTTTACTGCCGAGTGCAATATATCATTACAGAAAATGGTATTGTATGTGAAAAAACTAGGCTTATATATATTTATCGTAAATATGATGACATACAAAAATATACGCACATATTTATGTGAACATACATATATAAATATTCATAGTTCAAATTGCATGATCATAAGAAGTACATACAAATATCAAGAATACGCATAATCTTTGTATACAACTTTCTCATGATTCTCAGTAGCATGTTCTTAACACATCTATGCAACCATCTATGTAAAGGGATGGTGGAAATTCTTATCGAAACAAAGCACTAGTATAAACAACTTGATTAAATACGCATGAGTATTTAGATAATTATTTTTTGCCATAGAAAACAGTTGCCCATAATATTTACAAAAGTGCACACTTTCTATGCTTCTGCTTCATTATGTAATAAAAGAATCGTTGCATATCGCTCCTAAATATAGAAGCAGCTGTGTGATTACAACGTGGTATTCTCTATGTAATAATATTTTATTTAATTACGATGCGCGATTAAAAGCATTATATAGTTTCTTTTAAAACATCTGTCCTATCACAGCAAGTGATCGCACTGCAGATTGTACATTATTCACATGAATATGATGCGCGACTGTATGATGATGATCTTCCACGACCATTTCACCGTACTGAGCTCGACAACGTTTTTGGTGTGCAAACAAACTACCGCTGTGACTATAAGCAGCTCCACAGGTTTTGCACACGTATGGCTTTTCGCCGGAATGAGTATAAGTGTGTTCCTTCAAAGTACTAAGTCTTTTGAATGCTTTTCCACAGGTTTTGCAGAGGTAATTTGCTTCTCCCGTATGTCGTGTTAAATGTCTCCTAAAAGCTGAACTTACAGCAAACGCTGCGCTACAAACATGACAAACGAATGGCTTGTCACCTGTGTGGATACGAATGTGATTAGCCAAGCTGGTCGTTGTCGTGAATCCACTATTACAAGTTTTACACACGTGCGGTTTAACACCGGTATGAGTTCTCATATGATATGTCAAGGACGAATTACTTGGGTACACTTTACTACAAATATGACACAAATATTCTCGTGGAACTTTTTCCTTCGGTTTGTGTGTCCTTTGATGAAGCACGAGACGAGCTTGACTAGCGCAAACTTTCCTACATATTTCACAAGTAACTGGTTCAGCTTTTGGTTTGTGCATCGAAACATGCCGTCTAAGGCCTTTCTTTGTTGCCATTACTTTTTCACAGTGCTGACACTTGTATTCACCAGAAGCATCTTCATCACTTTCCTCTCTTTTAACGCTTTCACTTTCTGCTAATGTATTCACGGTAGTATTCGGGAAAGGATCCTCATCTGAATCAAACAGTTTATTATCATCTACCAGATTGTCTAATAGACCGTGGCCATGTTTTTCTGCGTGCTTCTTGAGTGTGTCGGGTCTGAAGAACCATTTTTTACAAACGGTGCATGAATACTTTTTATCCCCATGCACGAGAGTATGCCTTTTTAAATTTTTCAAGGAAGAACAGTATTGACTGCAGATCTCACATTTGTACAATTCAGGTGCATTTTCGAACTCATCAGCCTCGTTGTTGACGGTACCGTTCTCGTCATCCGTATCATCCTCCAATTTCATTTCTTTCTTTGGTTCCTTATCTTTTTGCTCGTCCGTACTGATTTGCTTTATCATGTCATTTACCTTCTCTGTATGAGATTTTAAGTGACGCACAAGACTCTGTGATTTTGAAAAACATGCATGGCATAGTTGACATGCGTGTGGTTTCGATACATGTATTTTTTTATGATTTTCCATATTTTCCACTTTGTAAAATAATTTGAAACAAATATTACACTTGTGCTTTTTCTCGTGAACAAGGGAATGTTTTTTCAAACCTTTTTGAGTAGCATAACGTTTGGAGCATACCTTGCACTTAAATTTTGACTCTCCTGAATCTTGACTATCACAATTTGGGTCAAAGTAATTATCATCAATTTCTTCCTCGCTATAAGTTTTATTGGTCATCGATTTTACTTTTCTAGCAGATGTGCGCTTTTGGGGAATTTTCTCCTCTTCTATAACATTGTCATTTGATACATTTTCATTAAGAAACTCATCTTCAAGAACTTTACAATTTTTCTCTATGTATTTAGTAGTATCTTCATTTTCGTCTGGTTTAGCTTGTATCTCAGCAGTTCCAGATATATCATCATTGCTGCTTTGCACAATTTCTGCCTGATGCATGCCATTTTCTGTGACACAAGATTGCTTTTCAATTTCCTTGGGTCCTTCAAACCCAATAGAGCACATGAAAAGTTTGTCATCTTGCATATCAATCTGACCAGTACTTAGAGTAGACTCATCTCTTGAATATGAATCATTTGTTTGTATCAGTTCCTGTGTATTTGATGTTATTCGTATTTCTTCTTTTACAAAATAATCTTCCTCGTTGACTTGTTTTTTTGGTAATACAGCTCTCATTTGTGATTCGGTTTGCGTACACGTATCCTAAAATATTAAATAACATAAAAACCTGTAACATAGAACCCTAAATATACATTCTATTAAACTTACTATAATAGTATTCTTTGCTGGCTTATTGTAATACATTCGTAATCTAGCATCAGAATGCTGACACTGTTGCCTAAATTCATGTGCAACACTTGCTTTATAGATACAAATATCACATATTAAGGAAGGTAATCCATCTTGTTCATGAATCTCTATTGATCCGCACATTTGTATCTTTTGTGAAAGATCAGAAAAATTATTTGCTTCCTGATCAACGCAAAATATTGATGATAAGTTAGTACCCTCTGTTAAACAGATTCTGCACACTCTGTCCATATTCAGTGGTAAACTGAAGTAACCCGAAGTCATTTCTTAATACTTCTTAGTAACTTCCCTATTTTATATTATCTGTAAATAATTACATAGACATTGAACATCAAGCGATTAGCTCCAAATTCAGAGTTACACTTACAATTTATACCTTGAAGAAAGAAATATTTCTAAAACATTACAACTGAAGAATGGAAGACATTTGAAAAAAGAAATATATCAATGTAGTAAAATTGTATGTGGCATGTAATACATTTAGTAGGTGATACATATAATTTTGACATTTAATACATTTTATAGTAAGATGAAAAATGTTGAAACAAATTTCTGATCTAAATAAAGCGTTACATTTATACATTCTAATACCGGCAATATGTATTTAATGAAAAATTAATGCGCATAATAAAATAGCATAAGAACAATCTATTGCGGAAGGCTTGTTTTTTAAATAGAGAGAACAGATTAATATACAAAAATGGGAGGTTCTCAACCTTGGGATCTTTTGTGCGTTGTGAGGACATGCCACGATATTTTGAGACGATGTCTCGGAGCAGTGATGCCCAGACAAGTGGATCTGAAGCTCCCTTCGCTGTTACTTATCTTGCAGCTTATCCCAATTCACGTTTCCCCTATCCGTTTTACGACATTTTGAGCAGCAATGTCACGTGTTCCATCGTGTCAGCTAAAATTCTCGTATCACACGAGATTGTTCTGTTTCAAAATATCTAACACTTTTCTAGGCTGCCTTTGTTCAATGGCTTCTGTAACATGTACGTGAAGAACTAATATAAAAGTTGAGAGCAACTGAAAACCCATCCGTAAATCTGAGAGAGAGAGAGAGAGAGAGAGAGAGAAAGGACAGAGAAAGAATATAAAGAGCTCATCAAAGTGTGGACGGGTCAATACAAAGAAAGATTATATTCGTACATGGAAATGTTTAGCTGCGATAAACACGTAATAATGCGTACATATGGTATAAGCATGCAGTGCAAAAAGGAATACATGAATTTGATTTGGATACAACAAAATACAATTGTTACATAGCTATCATGATTCGTTGTCAAATTGATGCGACATTTTTGTATTTAAAAGTAATATGTACTAATGCCGTTACAATATGTCTAAAGTAACATTTTAAACTTTTATAAATATAAGAAAATTAAATTTACCAGTGACAATCAGGATGTCCAAACTTAAAGGAAGGTAGGGTTACCAAAGTTTCAAGAAATGTTTCATGTTAATATTTGTAGGAGGCGGTAGGGGCGGTAGTGTTATCGAATTTAATGTCTGTAGAAGGCGGTAGAAGGCAGTACTGTCCCCGAATTTAAGGCCTCCTATAGTAAATTTGAAATATAGCGCGCTTAATGGTTCTTGTATTTTGTCTCAATAGTAAGGGTGTGCAAATACCCGACTCGTCGGGCTCGGGTCGGGCCGAAGAAAGTCGGTCGGGCTCGGGCGGGTACCCGACACACTCGGGCCTAGGGGAACCCGACTGATTTCGGGCGGCCCGACTGGTCTCGGGCCGCCCGACTAGTCTCGGGCCGCCCGACTGATCTCGGGTATTTCGTCTGCTTCGGGCCAACATGGCAGACTAGAGGCTGTTCGGTGTAACTCTTACGCTCCATGATACCGGCGATTCAGTGCGAGACACGCTCATGGAGCGTAAGAGTTACACCGAACAGCCTCGAGTCCGCCATCTTGACCCGAAGCAGACGAAATACTCGAGATCAGTCGGGCGGCCCGAGACCAGTCGGGCCGCCCGAAATCAGTCGGGTTCCCCTAGGCCCGAGTGTGTCGGGTACCCGCCCGAGCCCGACCGACTTTCTTCGGCCCGACCCGAGGCGTCTGGTACTCGGCACATGGCACAGCCTGCACACCCTTACTGATTACAACTTGTCACAGCTTGTCGACCCTGTAACGAACTTCGCAAACATCGCAATCTATGAATGACGTATAAATGCAAAATAAATTATTCCCAAAATAAGAGATGCATTCATTTTTAAAATACATGATCGTTTTTCAAATAACGTGTAGCACATCGTTGTACCACTATTCTCATTTACGCGTCAATTTTAAAATATTAATTGTAGAACCTCACGTGTAAACATTACAGACTACTTAATGTAACGCTGACGAATATTGATCGTTTAGTATTTAGATCGATTAATATAACACGAGAGTTAATGGTACATATCAAATCTAATCAAATTTCTATCATACTTTGATAATTTGTTACTTATATCAACATTCTATTGCTTACTTCCTTGATACAAATAAATATTTCTTTCTACAAGATTTATAGATAATAACCGGGAAAAAATTTTTGTAGAAAATTTTCTTATGAAACATTCCATATAATTACACTGTGTAATACCTAAATTTGTTACATTTTTTAAATAAAACTTTATCCTATAACTTTTACAGATGTAGCCTTGAATTATTACAATGCAGAATTTCTTTCATTTATAAAAGCAGAAACTAATAAGATATTTAGTTATTCGTTTGTATAATATTAATATATTTCATGTTTGTAGTGATGTGAATTACATTTAAAGGTTTGTAGTGGATTCATAGAAAGACATATAAATTTTAAGAACAAGTCAGTTCTCAAAAGTGGAAGGATAATTAAACACTGAGAAAAATTCTTTAAAGTAATACGATTACATACAAAATATTTAACGTACATACGTCAAAGTATTTGTTTACAGCTATATATAAATTCTTCAAAATTAATATTAAATTGTCTAAATGTTACTTTTGAACGGTATAAAAAGAGAGAAACAGGTTTGCATCCTCTCTTCAGAAACTGATGTATGTTGTTTTTAGTAATATTAAATGTATAGTTTATATTGATAATCTCTTTTAAATTAAAAATGAGACAATAAAAAATGTTAAAGAAGATAGATTACAGAGTCATCCATAGGGATTGTTTAAACATTAAACATCAAGTATTATTCATATGTTCTAGCATTGCATTTATCTACAAAGAGTTGCATCTAACTGGACCAGCCAAGGCAACAACAATTTAATTTTTCTTCTGTAATTTGCGTCTTTTGCAATTGGATTCTGCTCTAAATAAACAGTTTCTAGTTTTTTGTTGGATGTTAAATTTTCCACCGTTGTCCAATCTTCAATTTCATTATTGTTTATCTGTCGAATGTATTAAACATTAGTTAAATATGTTTCTAATAATATTATGTATCATTGAAAAATTGGTCATTTAAATGTTAATCTTACCCAAAACTCTTCTAAGTCTTCAAGATGACTAATATTCTCGATTTTCTTAATTTTATTATTTGCTAAATCTAACGTTGTTAATCTCGAACAATTAGATATTCCTTCAATGTATGTTATTCCATTTTCTGATAGATACAATTGATCTAACTTCTTTAATTCATCTAGATTTTCTATTTTTATAATACGATTGCTTTGCAAGCTTAGCAATTGTAGATTTTGTAAACTATTTAAATTTTCGATTTTTGTAATTTTATTTTTACCAAGATACAGACTTGTCAAATTATTAAGACCATCTAGATTTGTGATTTCTCTTATTTTGTTATCACCCAATTCAAGAGTTATCATATTTTTTAAATGAGACAAGTTTTCAATATGTTGAATTTTATTGGAAGACAAAAATAATTTTTGCAGATTTAACAAATTGTCTAAACCTTCTATCTTTTTAATGCGATTAAAAGACAGATCTAAAACCCTGAAAGTAATAATACGAAATTGTTAAGTTTGGTAAAAAGTGCATATGGTTGTATACATATAATATTTAAATCACATACTCCAAATTTACAAGGGCATCCAAATTTTCTATTGTAACAATTTGATTATCTCTCAATTCCAATTCTACCAAAGTAGTAAGAGTATTAAGATTTTCAATTTTCTTAATCAAGTTCCATGTGAAGCATAATCTTTGTATTTGCGTTAACTGTTCCAAATTTTCTAGTTTTGTCAAGCGAGAATGATTGAAATCTAATTCCTGAAAGGTCCATAAAAAATTACACTTCATTAAATATCAAATAATAATGTGAAATATTGTTCTTAAAGAAATAAGTTTTAAAACACAATAGACAATTGAAGTTGCAACTGACTTCACTAGTAGGATCTACAATAAGAATTTTTTCTGTCTCTTCATTCTCCCCATTTTCTGTGACTCCTTCCATCTCAGCTGATCCTTCACTTTTATCATCTTCTAAAAGGTAAGAAATATTTGTAACAATTGAATACTGATATGACATATTATCGTACTTTGAAGTATTTGTAAACAATAAATCATAAGCATAAATAATTATTGTACCATTATGCGCCATTATTTACAATACAATATGTATTACAATGATTGAGATTATTTAAATGGTAAGACAGAAGGAACTGTTTTGTTATTGAATACGTAAAACGTTATATTAATCACTGATTCATTAAAGTGTAACTAGAAACGATTCACTGTAGTATTAATCGAAAATAGTTTATATACGTCATATATTTTATACTGCAATTAAATCTGTAATATTCCGATAAAATATTAACCAGGAGAATGACAAATAAATCAAATGCTCTAAGAAAATGAAACACCTTGAAAAATTATGTTATTTCGCTCAATAGATGAGTCTCGTTTTTATGAATAGTTTCGCTAAGCTAAGCCGACGCTACAATACACTTCAACTTCAATGCTACGATTGGCTACGATCGAAGGGTTGGAAAATTCATCGCTCTTTACGATACACGCCATAAGCCTGGACTGACCAATTGACGATTTCAGTTTAAAATTAGTTTCGCGCTTTTTTAGCTGCACATGGCTACATACAGTGTTTCACCTCTAGAAACTTGTACATCGTGATCGATACGATCAGGTCGATAGTATCTTTCTTTCTGATCGACGCTTCGTTGAATGCGGGTGGTCCGGTAAAATCCGTTTGCATCCGCGATATACAATCCGTAAATAATTAGAGAAGTGCTTCAAAATGAGTGAAAGTCTTCAATTAAGAGGCACCCTTCGAGGGCATAATGGATGGGTTACTCAAATTGCAACAAATCCAAAATATCCGGACATGATATTGTCTTCTTCACGTGGTAAGTTTCTTGCGCGGTAACGCTATGGGAAAAAATATACTTTGTTGGATATAAATAAAATGTATTATGTTCATAAAATTTTGTGTATTATACTTCTAGACAAAACTTTGATTGTATGGAAGTTAACACGTGATGAAGCCAATTATGGTATCCCGCAGAAGCGTCTATATGGTCACTCTCATTTTATCAGTGACGTGGTTCTTTCGTCAGACGGTAATTACGCATTGTCCGGTTCCTGGGACAAAACCTTGCGTCTTTGGGATTTGGCCGCAGGTCGTACTACGCGAAGATTTGAAGACCATACCAAGGTGTGACTTTCTTCTTCTGTGATCTACAGTCAACATACTTCGTCAAACGAAAGGAAACTTTTTTTTTTAATTTTTTTTTTAAATGCCATGGGCAGAAGAAATAAATACGTGAGTGATTGGGAACATACTGAAGCTTTTTTTTATATATTTTTTTTTATCTTTGATAAGTAGAAGAGGTGGGCATTAAATCTGCGGTGCCGTAAGTATTGGCCAGATTTTGACCGTGTCGTTGTGTGTGTTGTTTTAACATTTAATTACATCGGTCAGTTATAATGTCTGTTAACAGGATGTTTTAAGCGTTGCATTCTCTGTGGACAATCGTCAAATTGTCTCTGGTTCTCGAGACAAAACAATAAAATTATGGAACACCTTGGCTGAATGCAAGTATACCATTCAAGATGATGGGCACACAGACTGGGTTAGTTGTGTGCGATTTTCTCCTAATCATTCAAATCCAATCATTGTTTCTGCTGGTTGGGACAAAGTTGTAAAGGTATGTCATAATTTACATATTTCTTTATAATACATTATATTTCATAACTATTATAATGATGATTCATAATTATAAAAATCATGATAGCTATGAGTGTATGCGGATATGGGACTGACTAGACATAATACAATTTGGTTTGAAAATCAATTAAATTACATCATATTAATATCAAAATATTTTGTAGGTATGGAATCTAACCAACTGCAGACTAAAAATCAACCATACTGGACACTCTGGATATCTTAACACAGTTACTGTATCACCCGATGGTTCTCTTTGTGCATCAGGTGGAAAGGTAATGCATTTAAAGAAAATCATATTTTCTTACCTAATACGATTAAATCTCGTGACTTAGCCAGTGCAGGATGTTTGTGTTTAACGCGTAGATTTAACACGTTATTTAACACGTTGAGTGGCGTCCCTGTGATGTTGCGGAATTTTTTCTTTCTTTATATGAATATTCCTACAGTTCTCACATCAAAATTTGTTCACCTCTAAAGACTTTCGGATGATATAAAGGACGATAAAGTTGCTAGAATTATTGGATCAACGGATACAGATTTTACGAAAATTTATAAGGTTTTAATCCTCACCCGGCGAATCCCCTTGTGCAACATGTGTTTGAATATGTAGCATTCGATTGTGTTCACCCAGCATCGAATCGGACTAAATATGATTTACTCTTGTCGAAAGTGGAAATACGTTAATGTAACTGTGCATATGCCTGATCTTTCAAGACACACTGTGTGACAGAAGACGATCAGTATCGACGTACGAGGACTGCATTCGATTAACGTCTTAACCGTGGAAAAGAATTAAATTAAAAGAGATCAAACATAGTTGCATTCATAAATCTCTATTAAAGATTGACCATGGAATTTAAATACTTTCGCTAATTGCAATCGAAACTATACGCAAATACATGCCATTATAAAACTATATGTCAGCTTTTAGATTTTATAGCTGATATGTAGCCGGTGCGCAAGCGTTAAGTATACAGCAGTGCAAGTTTTAGCGTACTGAAAGAGTTACTGAAAACTTTCTTCATAGGTTGTTTGAAATAATAATTTTTTAAACTGCCTCATTTTCTTATGTGGTATGTTTTTGTTTCAGGACTGCAAAGCTATGTTATGGGACTTGAATGATGGAAAGCATCTGCATACTTTAGATCACAATGACATCATTACTGCCCTGTGCTTTAGTCCTAACCGTTACTGGCTTTGTGCTGCATTTGGACCGTGGATCAAGATCTGGGATCTTGAGACAAAGGAGATGGTGGAAGAACTAAAACCGGAGGTTGTATCTGCGACGAGTAAGGCGGAGCCCCCACATTGTCTGTCTTTAGCGTGGTCTACGGACGGACAAACGTTATTTGCTGGATATTCTGACAACACGATTCGTGTCTGGCAGGTTTCAGTATCCAGTCATTAAGTGTTTTATATAAAAGTATAAAAACATAAAAAGCAAAATCGAATTAAGTGGTCAATTTAT
Source organism: Cerceris rybyensis (assembly GCA_910591515.1). Classification (NCBI taxonomy): domain Eukaryota; kingdom Metazoa; phylum Arthropoda; class Insecta; order Hymenoptera; family Crabronidae; genus Cerceris; species Cerceris rybyensis. The sequence continues at coordinate 19,575,702 of OU342789.1, read as the reverse complement.
TTACATTTTCCTAAACAATTAATCTACTTTTAATAGCTACATCCTAGGTGGTTTATCGTTACTATTGATTGGAAAGTAGAATTATTTTTTCTCGCTAATATTATCTGCCTTTGAAATTTTTTCTTCAAATTTCTCGAATTCTTTTTTTGCAATCTTATCAGTTTCATCTTCGACTTGTATCACTCCAAGAACTTCCGGTATATAAAACTGCATCATGTTTTGAACGCCATTTCTTAGAGTAACAACGGAACTTGGGCAACTTGTACAGGAACCTTGCATTTTTAATTTTACAATGCCCTCTTCGAAACCCTGTAATCATTAAAAATTTCAGAGCATTTAAGCCAAATTTTGTTGACATTATTATTTACAGGTCTGTAGTCTTCATTAAATTCTTAACGTTATGAATCGATCATGAGTGGACTCTTGTTCTCACGGTGTGAGATTACAGTTATACAACTCAACTTTCTGCATTTACACTATGTTATACATTTTTAAGTCTCCATACAAGATTGGCCCTTGTAACGGCATTTTAAATTGTTTCATTTAAGTTGTCAATTTACAGTTTTGGAAGAGTATAAGCAAGATAAGTGGAAATATGAAAATCCACTACAATTTTTGTCTGATTTAATTCTTTTTTTTCTTACAATGTGTCTTTACTGAAATGTTTTATCAAAATTTACGTTTCCTAATTATATTCGATTGCAGAAATATGACTGGCTGCACGGAAGAGTTCACCTTTACAAAAAAGACTAGTCTGCAAAATGATAAGAGTATTTAAAAAAATACTTCAAGGGCTTTAATTTTGTTTGCTTACGTTTTTCGAAAATAATAATTATTGTTGATTATATTTCCAATTTGAATTCGTTAATCCAGGTATATATCAAAGTAAGCTTTAATAATATAATTTGTGTTGTACTCACAACAAATACAATGTCACCTCCATCTTCCTGTACTGTAGGCCGTATACGGGTATCTAATAATTCTTTTATCATTTGAACAATTTCATCATCATCTTCGGTAATTTCTATGAAGCAAAATGTAAGTGTAGTAGAAAAAACATTTCATTGAGTATATTTAAAAAATTTTAAACATACGCGTATCACTTGCAGGTTGTTCCTCATTCATGATAGGTAATCCAGAAGCAAAGAAATCCATGATTACAGCAAAGATTTCTGGCTTTAATAATTTCCACTCTACATCTTCATCAACTTTTGTTACTGTAATAAAATTTGAACCGAAAAATACTGATTTTACACCTTCAATGCGAAATAACATTTTTGCAAGAGGTGAACAGTATGCTTCAGTAACATTAGGAAAATCTTTAGTTTGATTATCCTCGAGTATTTTTACTCCAGGAAGGAATTTCAAACTGTTTGGATTTGGCGTGTCCTGCGTTTGAATAAACATACTGCGTCGTTGTAAATTTGTAATTGTTAAATTTTTTGAGGGACATAATAAGTGTGGTCGCAATGTCGAGGATTCACAATTCGTGTGTATCTTTGAGACATTATTTCTTAAAAATCTGGAAAATAAAGATATATTTATGGAGAGGTATCTTTTAGTATTTTGCACTTATAATACATATATTTATATTAGAAATTTATTTTTGTGATCATTAACGTACTTTGTACACTGACACACGGGTATCGATTTATAAATTAATGACCGACTGGTATATAAACCTCGCGTTAATATTTTATCCATCGTTTTATTGTATGTTGGTCGCGTTTCTCAAATATATAAACATCATTACAACTCTGAGGTTATATTTTCATAAGTCAAAAGTTTATCAGTTTGACATTGCAGTTTAGGCAATTTGGAAATTTTTTATTGTGGTACCACTGCAGTCACAGTAATGAAGTTGTGTTTTCTTTTACTATAAAACATTTCAAATCAAACTGTAACATTTACGAAATAATAAACTGTAGCTCACTGTAGCTTCAAAGCCAAACAAAATTGAAACGGTTAAAACCAATAGAAATTATAAGTGAAAAATCACACCTGTTTCATAAAATTGATTTGTAAACGTGCAAAACGTATTTTCAAATCTTTCGATATATTATTATTATTAGGCAAGCTGCGGGACACTGAAAAGTAGTACTGCAGAAAGAATTTGCGTAACTAAGAAAATAAATTAGATATTTCGTGAGAAAGCGAAATACTATGAAGTGAGCGATCCATCGCAGTAAATATCGAGTATTTTACGAATATAAGTAATAATAATTACTTCCTAATACCGTAGTCTGATTAGAAATCATACGGAAATTCATCATATCTATGGTTTTGAATATTCGAAATCATAGAAATAAAGAAATAGAAAAAAATTACACATCCCCATAGAGACGAGAACTCCATTATTGTACGCTATTTGATTTCAGGAGTTTGAGAAGGAGACTTTCAGGAACGATAAGGACAGTGATCAACAGTGATAATCAGGAAACGACGAAGTACTCCTCTTACTCACCCTTACCGCTCTTACTCTTGTATTGTCTGGAGAGACCAGGCGAGACTTCTACTTAGCACTGCGTGATACATGCATTGTAGTTTGCCAGTTTCGCCGATCTTTATTTGTGTAAAACAAAAGAATTTTCCGGTCCAAATATACTTTGTATATAGGAATTTAATCTAATATATACAGTATTTTAGTAAAAATACATGGATTATAGGTAAAAAACGCTAAATATTATTTGTTAGTAGTTGTTTTATTTTTTTTCATTTTTCATGTCTCTAGACTTATATTTTGTTTAAATATTGTATATGAAACGATATGGCAGACAATTACATTTTATTTAATACCGTCAAAATTATAATAACAATCTATATAGAACGTGGTTTTCGTTCACATTTTCCATTTTGAAAAAGCATGAAATGGCTTCGAAATTGTTTCAAAAGTTATAAAAACCAATTATAAAGTTGTGTTTATAAATTCTGCAGGTCATGAACTTATTATAATAGTGGGTTGCTTAAAAAAGATTTATATATTTTTTGAGGTTACTCAACTTATTGCTGTGTATTTCAATAATTTCCTTTATGTTATATATCTTGTTTTTTTGTATTCTAAATGTCAATAATAATCTAGTTTGAAAAATTCATAGCAATTTGTGATGCATGTAATATACATAGCTTATATATTTAATCAAATTTTTATGCTCATGGTAATATAATGCAATAATAAGGAAATTGAATAAGAACTAGTACATATTTGTTTTTTCTGTATTATTAAATTAATAATACAATAAATTAATCTGTATTAGTCTAACATTGAAAATTGTTCAAGGAAAAGAAGAGATGTTATTTACAGATTTTATTGCAGAGCTTATTCAATTTTCTATTTAGATACTTGAATAGTCTGATGAAATAAAATATTACATGAGTAATTAATTTATTACTTTCGAGCATGAATGCAATTGTTCATCAATTTAATAATTGCTTAAAAACTTGTAATTAGTTATTTCTTGTCTTTTATTATTAATTTCTTTCAAGTAGGTGCTTCTTCCACATAATGAATTATAATATTTTCTGATTTCCTTTAGAATGGATGATAATTCACAGTATTATGAAAGTATGGAACATTCATCTGTAAATTACAACACGTCTTACAATGATAGAGGAAGAAATCAAAGAAATAAATCTTGGAGAAAGCAAGATAGACCTTCCAATTCTGGACACTACAGATCTGCTAATTCTGATCATGAATCTCAGAAATTTGTGATTTACATTGATTCTGATAAAGTGGGAAAACTGATTGGCAAAGGTGGAGTTAAAATTAAAGAACTTCAGGATAAAACTAATACAAGAATTAGTGTAAGTATTTTATAATTAATAAAACAGGTTTTAGTTTGGGAATCACTTATTTGTTTCCAATTAAGAAACAAGCTATTATTCACTTTTTCTACTATAGCATTGCTGGTAGTACATCATCAATAAATTATTCAATTGTATCAGGATATTAAAATTCAGATATATGCATATAGCTTCACATATTTATAGGTTCCTATACATCTTTTTTTTTTACAATTACTGTACACATTTATTATAATTTAATTTTTTTTAATTTAGTAAAAGATTTCAGCTAGTGTCACTGATTCACCTCCTTTGTTTCATATAGGTTGATAAATCAATTACAAGTACTACTGCTGCTGTTGTTATAAGTGGTTCTAAACAAGCCCAAGAGGAAGCTAACAATTTGATCGAAGAATTGTTAAACAATAGTCATCATTCAACAGCAAAACCAGATGTTGATCATACAGTGCAAACTCAAAAACCACAAATTGATTACGCTACATTTGACTGGTCTCAAGCTAGTAAAGAATGTGTAAGTTCTACAAGGGAATTTACTACTCAGAAATTAGATGCATTATCATATAACCGAAAAAGGGATCTCAGTTATTTATACTTCATATGAAATTTTCATCAGGATGACTTTCAAACCGAAAGATGGTCAAAATGTCCCCCTATTATCAAAAACTTTTACAAAGAAGATCCTGTGATTGCTGCTATGTCTGAAGAACAGGTGGCTCATATTAGGAAGACAAATAATAACATAGAAGTTAAACATGTATTTGAAGAACAAAGTAGCACAGAAAAGTTTGATGTTCCTAATCCTATTGAAACGTTTGAACAGGCATTTAGAGTAAGTTCGTAATAAATATATGTTTATAACAATTGTTTATATCACTTATTATTCTATATAATAAATACCATGTTAAATGCCATATTATTCCAATGAAACTATTGTTTGTCAGGACTATCCTGAAATACTTGAAGAAATAAGGAAACAAGGATTTGTTAAACCAAGCCCTATACAGTGTCAAGCTTGGCCAATTCTTCTTAGTGGTACAGATCTTATTGGAATTGCCCAAACTGGTACAGGTAAGTGAAAATTACAATTTCTTTTAGCTCTTCATAATTTTTTTCTAATATAAAAAGAAAATTTGTTTTTGTAACTGCAGGAAAGACATTGGCATTTTTGTTGCCTGCTTTAATACATATTGCTGGACAAAGTGAACCAAGGACTCAAAGATCTGGACCAAATTTACTTGTTATGGCACCTACAAGAGAATTGGCATTACAAATTGAGAAAGAAGTCGGCAAATATTCTTATCGTAATATAAAGGCGTAAGAAATATTATTGTACTATTATTTTACGTGATTATAATAATTATACTTTCAGTCGTTAGTGTATCTTTTACATATCGTGTCCAATAATTGCACACAATAGTGGTTATTACGCATCGTCTCAAGGTATCTTCTGACGCAAAATCTAAAAAATTAAATCATACCTTGACATAAAACGTAACTTAACTTTAATCAAGTAATGTGTATATAGGTCGTTCATCATGTTGTACAACAAATTTACAATTTTTATTCAATGTTTTTTCTTACCTATTTCTCTCTCTCTTTCTCTTTTATTATTTCAGAATATATTTATTAAAAATGGTATTTTCTACATTTAATATAATTGTTATACAGTGCGACCTGTGAATAAGAACGGAAAAGCCGCCGCGGGGAAGTGTTTTTCTCGGAAGCCGAGTACTACCCCCACCATGCGTGCGGCCATTCAAATGAGTGTTGCCATCCTCACCCATATAAATAAAAGCGTTGTATGTTTCCATGTAGTTATGCGTTTGTATGTAAAGGGCGCTCGGAAGTTAAGTCCGAGTGGGGGACCGTGAGCGAACACCAGACTGGGGAAGTGTTCTTATTCTCAGGCATTCTCAGCGTTCTTATTCCCAGGTCGCACTGTATATATAAAATAATTAAAAATTGCTATGTTTTGGTAATATTATTTAAGAGTCTGCGTATATGGAGGTGGGAATCGTAAAGAACAAATTAATGAAGTTGCCAAAGGTGTAGAGATAGTAATTGCAACTCCTGGAAGATTAAATGACCTCATCCAAGCAAATATTTTAGATGTCACATCAGTTACATACCTTGTACTAGATGAAGCAGATCGAATGCTTGATATGGGATTTGAACCACAAATTCGAAAGGTTTTGTTGGATATAAGGCCAGACAGGCAAACAGTTATGACCAGGTATGTGTATGATTCGAGTATCAAAAATAATTCAATATTCTATTTTTCATTCTAATGTTCTCAATCTTTATTATTCTTATGATTGACTTTGTGTTCTAGTGCTACTTGGCCTCAAGGAGTTAGACGTTTGGCTCAATCTTACATGAAAAATCCAATTCAAATATTTGTTGGGTCGCTGGATTTAGCTGCTGTCCATACAGTAACACAGAAGGTCTACATTGTCGATGAAAATGAAAAAACAGATATGGTGAATATTACATAAAAATCGTTTTCGATAAATTGTGTGAGATAATTTCAAGTTCTATAACAACTACGAGACATTTTAACTCTATTGATATTACGTGCACTATAAATGCAAAAGAAATTGAAAGTCATTTTCAATTTTACGAGCTATATCACGTTAATCAAGTACCTTAATTAGCTTTGTTCTGTGTAAAGTAATTCAATACCTTTAATTTAAGTAATATATTTCGAAATACCCATAAAATGATTGTAATAATTATTCTATCAGTTACTTATATTTCTTATCAAACTTTTATTGCTATTGTGATTAATTCAATTCTTCAAATATTTCTACATGTTTGTGAATTTTATTCCTTTATAAGCTTTACAAAAAACATAGATGCTGTGATATTTAATCAGCAATAATATATATAATTTGAAAATTATTTAAAGTACAAAATTATAAATTTCATATCTTATTCGATCGTAAACAAGAGTATAATTAATATTTCAACACAATTTTACTATAATTATTTGGTATTCATTAGCGAACAAAGTAACTAACGATGAATATATGCATTTGTTTGCTCACAATGAAAGTAATAAAAGTTACTAAAGTACCTCGTTCACTCAATATATGTTACTTTCTAAATGTGTATTATATCATGATATAGCACTCAGTGATTGAAGTGTTTATTCAGCTTTTGCTAACTATTGCTAATTATTGCTAATTTATACCCATGTTAATTTTAACAGATGTATGACTTTTTTCGTGAGATGTCTGTTGATGATAAAGTAATAATATTTTTTGGCAAGAAATCAAAAGTTGATGATATAGCAAGTGATCTAGTTTTGGAAGGTATCAATTGTCAAAGTATACATGGAGGCAGGGAGCAATGTGACAGAGAACAAGCATTAGAAGATTTAAAAACAGGAGACGTTAAAATTCTTCTTGCAACGGACGTTGCCAGTCGCGGCATCGATATTGAAGACATTTCGTATGTTCATTTTCATTTCCACAAGTGATCTATTGAATTTTTACGTTAGAAACTAATTGCCTGTGTCAAGTAATGTTTAAATGTTACATTTTTTTCAGACATGTATTTAATTATGATTTTCCGCGAGATATAGAAGAATATGTTCATCGAGTGGGTCGAACTGGTCGTGCTGGTCGCACAGGAACAAGTATTACACTTATGACAAGAAAAGATTGGTCTCTCGCAAAGGAATTGATTAACATTTTGGAAGAAGCTAGTCAAGTGAGTAAAATTCTATAGAAATTCAAGTTGTATAAACATGTTCAATAATGATTTTAAGTCCATTCAGAATTTTAACAACCGTATTCTTTTACATTTTTGTATGCAACATTAATAATGCGTAAAAGTATTAATTAATTAATAGTATGCAACACGTTGACTTAAATAGGGTAAGCAATTTGATATATAACACTTCGTTACGCGTTGAATATTATAGTATATAACTTATCTGATAGATCCCTATTTTATGTTGCTTATGTATTCAAAATTTAGACACAATATGTATTGACTACATTAGAATATATATTACAATAAGAAAATCATTAATCTATAACAACTTTGGATGTGATAACAATAAATAGTTATTATGTATATTAATTCCGAATTATACATTAATAAATATATATATATGTTAAAGGGGGTTCCTGAAGAACTGTATAGCATGGCTGAAAGATACGAAGCATGGAAGCAAAAAAGGATGCAAGAAAAACAATGTGAACGTTCAGATGCCCAAGGATATGGTGGTAACAGAAGAAGTAATGGAAGACAAAGTGGTAACCGTTGGAATGATCGTTGGTAGTACATTCACTTTAGTCTTGGGGATTTAAGATTTTTTTTTTTTAACTGCATAAACTATGCAGTAATATTGTAAACGCAGAACCTGAAACAGATTCCGTGCAGGTAACAGTATTATGTTTGAATTAATGTATTATTGATTTTTATGTACGGTGCGCAATTTTTTCAATTTTTTCTTTTCTGCACCTTGAATAATTTTTTTATACGAATTTATTTTAGTATCTTTCTGCAAATGTTACTAGAGTAAGAGTTGCAGCGAAGTGTTCTGCAACAGACTGCTTGAAGTTCTACCTCATTATTTAAATAATTATCCTTTAATATTTTTTAAAAATAAATTGTATTGATAATACAGTTATATGTACGAACATCATTCATTGTAAAGCGACATTTTCTTTACTATTTCAGCAAAACATCTACTCTAGAATAAGCTTAAAATTTTTATGTTAATAAAATTATTAACAAAGAACACATATCACATGGAAATGACAATTTTATTAAAATTGGTAACTACATACAGTAAACACTTTTTAAAATTTGTGCTTAAACTCAACATTATTATTTCTTTAGTCCTTCTACAAATAAATTAAAAAATTTCAAACATCGATGAAGTTGAAGTCTTGGAAAAGAAATGCTAATTAAAAATTATTATTGCTTTACATCATACTTGACTTTGCGTAATTAAAATTGCTAATAAATTATAAAATATTTAAAATTATAAATATCATCGATGAAATATTTCCCACCAGAGAAAATGAAAAAAATTGCAAAATGTTAGATAGCGTTAGCATCGGCGTTTCCAGAACCCTTCAAAATGGCGAGTTTACACTCTTTTAACGTTCGCATGGTTGATGCTAAAGGAGGGTTACTGCAGTGATGCCAGAACGAGGGATTTTTCCCAAGCATGCGCACTACCAAATCCTCAGTAATGTATATACTTTACTCAAATATGGGGTATCGTTAGACCCCCGTGACAATTTAAATACGGTAGAAATTACAGGAAGAGGACATTTTTAAAAGGAATAATATATTTACGTGTAAATAAATAAATATATGTTTTCTTATTATTTTGTATATCTGCAGCCGATTTATTAAATGAATACCAACATTTGTTGCGAGAGCAAGGAAAACTGCAGAAAACGTTCAGAGTTTTGGACGTCTTTGCGCGTGATGGTCGCCAAATGTTGTTAAATAATAAAAAATCTGGCGGCCAGACCCGGGCCTCAAAGAACGGTAAACTTTCGCTTCGTTTCGAACGCGCTTTTGTCTCCGTACGAAGGAACAGTCACTCTGATATACTAATATTGCACTACGATACAATATTTTATTCAGTTTAACGAAAAGCGCGGAAAACGACTGGGAAGGGCCCCTTATGCGACGTACTGTTGCATAGATAGATACGTCTATGGAAATAATTCCCGCCGAGCTGTGACGTCAGCATGCGCATGCGCACGAAGGCTCACGCATGGGAAAAAATCCCTCGTTCTGGCATCACTGGGTTACTGCAGGTCACTGTAAGGCCTACATGACCACTAAAATATTTTTCAACATCAATTCATACATTCATACGTTTAGCGGACAAACCCCGAGATAAAAATAAGATATCAATTAACAATCTGGATGATGACACATTTTTTACTTCTATCTAAGGGTGTGCAAATACCCGGCTCGTCGGGCTCGGGTCGGGCCGAAGAAAGTCGGTCGGGCTCGGGCGGGTACCCGACACACTCGGGCCTAGGGGAACCCGACTGATTTCGGGCGGCCCGACTGGTCTCGGGCCGCCCGACTAGTCTCGGGCCGCCCGACTGATCTCGGGTATTTCGTCTGCTTCGGGCCAACATGGCAGACTAGAGGCTGTTCGGTGTAACTCTCACGCTCCATGATACCGGCGATTCAGTGCGAGACACGCTCATGGAGCGTAAGAGTTACACCGAACAGCCTCGAGTCCGCCATCTTGACCCGAAGCAGACGAAATACCCGAGATCAGTCGGGCGGCCCGAGACTAGTCGGGCGGCCCGAGACCGGTCGGGCCGCCCGAAATCAGTCGGGTTCCCCTAGGCCCGAGTGTGTCGGGTACCCGCCCGAGCCCGACCGACTTTCTTCGGCCCGACCCGAGGCGTCGGGTACCCGGCACATGGCACAGCCTGCACACCCTTACTTCTATCAAATCTCTCAATGTCAGATGTCAGTATACTTTGGACTATAATATAAATCTCCCGACAGCATACTGTTAATACTACTATATAAAATAAAAATTTATAAAACAAATAAGTTATTTGAAATAACACATTTTACCACAATTTTTTTGTAATTTTTATAATCCGCAATTTCATGTTTATTTTTTTACATTTTGCAAAAGAAATAAGTATTATAACAATATTTATGTAAATATTTATAAAAGTAATAATGATAATTGTACTATATTTATATCTGCCTCAATTAGCAATTAAACCGTTAGGAGCGCTATAATCGCAGATGCAACCGAGGCTCGGGCCCCTGCATGAAATCCATGAAACATTATCGAAACTGATCGAAACTTTGGTAATGCTTGGTAATGCTGGTAATGGTGCTCCCATCCAGTGATGCCAGGACGTGGGATTTTTCCCACCCGTGCGCGCTACCCAATTCTTAGTAACGTATATACTTCACTCAAATATGGGTTATCGTCAGACCCCTGTGACAATTGAAATACGGTAGAAATTACAGGAAGAGGACATTTTACTAGATACGTCCATGGAAACAACCGCTGTCGGGCTGTGACGTCAGCATGCGCATGCGACGTCACAGCTCGGCGGGAATTATTTCCATAGACGTATCTATCTATGCAACAGTACGTCGCATAAGGGGCCCTTCCCAGTCGTTTTCCGCGCTTTTCGTTAAACTGAATAAAATATTGTATCGTAGTGCAATATTAGTATATCAGAGTGACTGTTCCTTCGTACGGAGACAAAAGCGCGTTCGAAACGAAGCGAAAGTTTACCGTTCTTTGAGGCCCGGGTCTGGCCGCCAGATTTTTTATTATTTAACAACATTTGGCGACCATCACGCGCAAAGACGTCCAAAACTCTGAACGTTTTCTGCAGTTTTCCTTACTCTCGCAACAAATGTTGGTATTCATTTAATAAATCGGCTGCAGTATACAAAATAATAAGAAAACATATATTTATTTATTTACACGTAAATATATTATTCCTTTTAAAAATGTCCTCTTCCTGTAATTTCTACCGCAGGCTGTTGAATTACGGTGCTTTCCAACAAGAGACACAGGCGACACTGTGTAACACAGTGTAACACAGTGTCTACATTGGTGCTTTCCAACTACGGCACAGAGAGACACAGAGCGACACTGCCAGACACAGCTAAAACGTGAGTTTGGCCGTGTCTGGCCGTGTCGGGCGTCAATAGTGCCAACACATCGAGCAAAGAAATTATTTTTTCAAGTGTGGTACTTGCAAATTTGTCATAAGACATACCTTTGTTATTGGCGCCAAATAAAATTATACTTTTCTTGACGACTGTTGACGACGCACGTGTTCCAAGACACAAATTAAGAAGAAAATTAGATTTTACAAAAATGTCTTCGTGTTGGAGGAATAATGTACCGGACCCAAAACTCTTCGAGGGTAATCAATATTTATTATTTTTATTTAAGGAATAATTTATCTAAAAAACAATTCGTTGATTAACCATTATCCGTACGTATTTGATCGGATTAATTTGTAGGTTTATTCTTTTGTCGGTATTGTAAAGATGTTATTCCTACATTAGATAATATAAAATTCCATGCCTGTTTTAATGGAAAAGAAGTTTTCCTTGAAGGGGAAAAAGAGTTATACTCACGTGCAGTGAATGAGATTCTCTGTAAGTAATTTCAAATAAAAAAGTATTTACTCTATAAATATAAAACAAAGGGCTGTGTCAAAATATTCGCTGACATTCTTATAAATTAAAAGGTATAATAAAAATAGGTATTTAATATATATTGCAATTGTAGTCAAAGCTGAGAAAATAAAAAAAAAAAATTATTAAACATATGTAGGCAGTTGATGTGAAATTTCTCCTAAGCTGAGCCATAATTAATTGTAAAACCAATTTTATGTAAACGTTGTTATATAACAAAGTTATATACATAGTAGAGGTTGAGTTAGTATAAAGGAATAGAAATAATTTATCATCAAAGTCAGTGAAGATCACGATTTATCTAAAATGTATTTTTCTATTAAGAATTATACAGGAAAAATAACTTACCATATTCGAAAATAATATACTTTTGTTTGTTGCGAAATAATTATCAATCCGAATCTTCTTCTTTACGGGTTTGGATTTTCTACAGACGGATTTGAATCTACGTTTTTTACTACATTATACTCGTATAGTCTTTTACGCACTCTAGTGACCGTATCTAGTAACTTATCTGTTCCAATTAGACTACAGAATTGTGTTTCACTGTGTCACACTGTGTTACACTGTGTCACACCCTAGCATGCTTGTTGGAAAGCACACTTAGTTACACGCCGCGAGCCTTTTCTGAGTCGCTCCGTCTGCTTCTCCTTCCCAACTATTTTACCCAACCAGGAATGACTTGCCAGACTCGGCGTATTACACGAGTATAGTGGCGCTTTAGGGCGCCATTCGCCTCTGTTCGCTCGCGCTGGAAAGACGCCGCGCACGTCGATTACGGGAAAAAAAATCGATGCGCGTATCCCGTCGACTGACGTTATCTGTCAACGAACAGTTTCAGACAGTGATGCCAGAACGAGGATCCTCGGATCCGACTCTTACCCCCTCTTTCATCTACAATATTCCCCTACTGGCTTCTTCCGTTCACACGCGCGTTACCTCTACTATCGTACCACTACTATGTCCGTGTGCGCTGTTTCTGCGCTTGCGCTTTTCATACTGGCGGGAAAGCGTGATACCACCACTCCGACTTATTGTATTCCCCGACTGGCTTCTTCCGTGCACTCGCGCGTTACATCTACTATCGTACAACTACCATGTCCGTGTGCGCTGCTAATGCGCTTGCGCCAGCCACAATCTATTTTTAACACTGCATCGCGATTGACTTTACGGCAACGAAACTGAGAATCGATGATCGAGCGTATGAATCGCAATCTGGAGCTCTCCTTCGAGTCCCCACATAGCGATTTTTATTTTTATTTTTAATTATTTCCCTAAACACATTTTGTAGCCTATACAAATAAGTTTTCTTATAATATAAACAAATGCAGTCAAGATTTTAATTGCAATAAAGTTTAATAAAATATTGATATTACTACAAATTATTTTTAAAAATTATTTTCCTAATCACATTTTGTAGCCTTTAGAAAAATGTGAAATATAGAAACTATCTTAAAGCACACATATTTAATTTCCACAGAAACGTATAATTGCTGTAAAAATTGCATTATTAAAAATTGGTACGTAAGAACTGATTGTTGACATTTATTTGGACGAATTCTAAAATGTGGAAATACAGAAAGTGTTTATTAATTTTTTAAACAAACGGTTTATTATTTGTCAAATATGTAAATAATATTGTACTGGCTGGATCGTGACTGCGAATATGCCATTCGATAGCCTATCCAAAAAAAACCCTTCATGCCAAGTTTTAATCCCCTGGCACTTCTATAAGGCTAGTTATGGGGAAAAATTGAAAAATCCATTTTTGACCATTTTTTCCTAGTTAATATAAATTGGAAAATGTGATTGAAAAAAATCACACATATTCGTGGTATAGGATCACGTATTTGAGAATTTTTTTGAATTTTTTGGTTTGTGCGTTTTTGCATAAAAAATTAAAATCGTGAAAAAAAATGAAAAAATGTTAATTTTATAGCGAAGTTTCAGAGTGACACCTCTGGATTTAATTTTGTAACAAGGTATAATCACTAGTAATATGCATGATTTTTTTTCAGATTTTTATTCCCGTGCAATTTTGCAATTGACGATTATCAAGCCGTCAATTGCACTTTTCAGCAGCGACAGGAATTCTTCGTTCCTTACAAGAGAGGACACCAACTGTCCGACTTCGATTTTAACGAGGCTTTGCAAGATGATAGCATGTAGGTCCCTAATGATATGTGTAAAATATTAGCCGTAGTTATGCAGTAGTTTTAAAAATATAAGCGATTAAAGTTCGTACCTCTTTGTATACTATGAATGTGAATCTGGTTATAACAGCTCTGGTGGCGCAGTGACTGCGGTTTAAGGCTCACGAGCCGAACATCTTGCGTTCGAATCCCCGTGACGGACAATTTTTTTTTTCTATTTTAATTTCATGAAATTGCGCACGAAACACATGGTTTCCAGACTTATATTTCTAGGCTCGCTGCATGGCAATCGCTATCGAAAGTACACCGAAAATACGGAAATAAATCAAACTGCAGGGTAAGGATTTCCAGAGACCTAGGCCATTAAAAGTAAAGAAAAGTGGCACCCGCGTGGCTGAAAAACCGTAAACTTTCCGAAACAGATGCTTTCTCGGACTGTGCAGTAAGCTTTGTAAAATTGATTGTACGCTTTAAAAAACGCACGGCTAAAGCTTCCTCCAACGGTTTAAAATTAACTAACTTTTATTTAGCTAGCTATACAGTTTGAATTGTCTTCGAGGACTTTGAAGATTAAATATTTCGAAAAGCTGTAAAAAGACAGTTTGCGAGGTCCGAAACGTACATAATGTAAATGTATATATTGCAAGTGTACGATAATTGTTATTCTGCATTGTGTGCAATTTTATCAAATTAAAATAGAAAAAAAAAATTACCCGTCATGGGGGACTCGAACGTACGACGTTCGGGTCGTGAGCCTTAAAAAACCGCTGTTACTGCTCCAACACAGCTGCTGTAACCCAAATTACATTTATAGTATATGAAGAGGGATGAACTTTAATCGCTTATATCTTTAACACTAAAACTACCGACGTTATATCTACTAAAATTTAGATTTATTGAACAAGTACTTTGGAAAAAGATAGATCAAGAAGCGAAAGGATTAGTCAATTAACTAATTTAGGCTTTATATGGTAGAAGTAGAATTTTTACTTCACGGCACTCCTATCAATCTAGGTAGTTTTTTGAAAAAATTGAGAACCGGTCATTATGACCGTCTTGGTAGGTTTAGTGTTAAAACTACTGCATAACTACGGCTGATATTTTACACAATCATTAGGGACCTACATGCTATCGTCTTGCAAAGCCTCGTTAAAATCGAAGTCGGACAGTTGGGGTCCTCTCCTTGTTAGTGTCGCTGCTGAGCCCAAAAATTGGGAAATTACAGTGTCAAAGATTTAAAGAATGAGTGGGACATTCTGTATTTTGGCACATCCCAATCTCAAAAAGATCGTTGGGCGCTTCCTTATTTCGACGGCATGTGGATCGATATCGGCATGCAAAAAAATTCAGAGAATTTTCCTATTTTCCCGCAGTTAACATCTCTGTTGAGCAATGTCCGATGTCTGCCACACTCCAATGCCGAGGCAGAAAGAATTTTTTCCATTCTTCCAAAAGGAATAAAATAGGAGCTGATCTCCTAAATTCCATCTGTGTGGTGCGCACATCACTCAAAGCTAGACAGCAGTCTAGTCGCACTATGTCTATCGATGATAGACATTTAAGACTAATGTCAGGAGCAAACTTATATGCAAGTTCGCCGTGTGCACGAAACACGCAACTGTTGACATTGCACACAACGGCGAACTTGTAAATAGATTGTGATTTGTGTATAATGTGTATCTGTGGTTGTGACTGTATTAGTGTTTGTTATTGTGTTTGCGATTGTGATTAATAGTGTTTAAAATAGTAGTGTATAAGTATTGTTTGTAGTGTCAGTGCCATTATATTAATAATAAGTGTACATAATTTAGTAGCATAGTATTAATTAAATAATTTATAGTATTTTATATTTTTTATATTATATTTTCATAGTATTTTATAATTTATAGTTATTTATATTATTTTGTATAATAAATATAATTTATTCTAATTTTCCAGGAATACCGAGAAGCAAAAAAAATTAGAACACCATTACAAAAAGAAGTAAGTTTCTATTAAAATCAATACTTCATTGAACTTTATTACAGCTGAAATCGTGACTGATTTTGTATTTTTTTTGTTATAGGACGATATTTTATCTGGAACGCATCCGTCTTGGAAGAAAGGAAATATCGAGAAAAACGATGAAACTGGACAATTATTGCGAAAAAATAATTTGTAGTAATATCAATATTTTATTAAACTTTATTGCAATTAAAATCTTGACTGCATTTGTTTATATTATAAGAAAACTTATTTGTATAGGCTACAAAATGTGTTTAGGGAAATAATTAAAAATAAAAATAAAAATCGCTATGTGGGGACTCGAAGGAGAGCTCCAGATTGCGATTCATACGCTCGATCATCGATTCTCAGTTTCGTTGCCGTAAAGTCAATCGCGATGCAGTGTTAAAAATAGATTGTGGCTGGCGCAAGCGCATTAGCAGCGCACACGGACATGGTAGTTGTACGATAGTAGATGTAACGCGCGAGTGCACGGAAGAAGCCAGTCGGGGAATACAATAAGTCGGAGTGGTGGTATCACGCTTTCCCGCCAGTATGAAAAGCGCAAGCGCAGAAACAGCGCACACGGACATAGTAGTGGTACGATAGTAGAGGTAACGCGCGTGTGAACGGAAGAAGCCAGTAGGGGAATATTGTAGATGAAAGAGGGGGTAAGAGTCGGATCCGAGGATCCTCGTTCTGGCATCACTGGTTTCAGATCGCGTCACATGGCGTTTAGGTATTTAAATTGTCACGGGGGTCTAACGATACCCCATATTTGAGTAAAGTATATACATTACTGAGGATTTGGTAGTGCGCATGCTTGGGAAAAATCCCTCGTTCTGGCATCACTGCTCCCATCCCTCCCATCCGAGCTTGCACCCCTTGTTAACGACAGGGGGACCAAGCTTATATGGGAGTAGGGGTCACAATGTTTGAAGAAATAGTTGAGGGGCATATTGTTGGTGGCAGTAGTGTCGGCAACGTCAGTGCCATCTATAATGAATTTGAGATGCCGAGTGTCTGATGGGCTTCCATATTGTTTTATACGGTTAACGATGTTTAATGCTAGTCTCAATGAAATTGATATGATATTACGAAAATGAAGTATGTGAAGGATGTAATTTCCATTAACACGTGATTAGGATAGTACAAAAATGGTGTCGACTGCTATTCTTTGCATTCCAATATCTATTATCGCTTTATGTTATTGGAATGACATATTATGGTGCTACTTCTACGGTGTGCTAACAACTTCCTGCTTATTTCTTGGACCTTTAGCTGTTATCCTTATAAATATAGCTTTATCGCCAAAGCATCAAACTGGTGCAGGTACACTTAAGACTGTTGCAGAGCTGGATGCCTTTCGTAATTTATTAATGGTATGTGTCATTGCACGCTACTAATGATAATACTTGTTGAACATTCAAAAATATATTCATTTCAGAGAGATGAAATTCTATAAATGCACGTTTAATATTATATCGTTTAGGCAATCATTTAAAAATTTTTCATTAAAAATACGGTTTTCTGAAATTCAGTTATCTATTTTGTTTAATTATTAATAAATTTTACAATAATATTAAATGTTATTATTGTAGAAAGGATACATAGTTAAAGCTTCAAATACCAAAAAACATACCCGCTACCCTGTGGTTTTTACACGTATGGTGGATGGAGCTCTGCAAAACCTCTTGGATTTAGTTTTCCAAGATTTTGTGGGCTCATGGCTTGGCGAATTAACTTTTGACTCAGAACAGATAATAGAGAATATGAAGCAAGATGTATGGGGAGCCATTCAGAGTCTTCATGATCGTTTATCACGAGTTGATCATACAAAGCTAGTAGTTTGTAACATTGTAAATAAAGTTACTTTTCATTTTGAAAAGATTAGAATTGCACAAGCTGCTTCGTGAGTTATTATTTATAATTTATTAAATTATTAAGTTATTATTTATAATTTTACTTGTATCACAGAATAATTAATCAGCTGAAGAATTAACTATGTATATTCTCCGTGAGTAGATCAGAAGGCGAAGATCCAGTATTTATTTTGTCAGCACATTTGATGTCACCTGCAGCTGAATTAGAGTACTTAAGAAAAGTCAGCGAACTCTATATTTTGTTTCTGTTACCACGTTGTTATTCTCTCGCACCAATAAAATATTTATTGAGAGAAATTTTAGCTTGTAAAAGTAAGTATAACAGTTTATCTACCAGGACTTTATGTAGCTTAAAATTTATTTTATTTTTTTCTGTATGTTCAGTATTAAAGCCGGCAATAGATTTAATAACTGATCCTGACTACATCAATCAAAAAATCTTATCATATATCGATCAGCAACAACTCGCAGAAGCCATGCACAGGAAAACATATGAATATGCGGAATCATTTGAGGACTTTATTCGTATGATTAAAAGTTCTAAAGACTTAGAAGTTCTCAAACATATCAGATACAATATTGTAACTGAAATCATGCAAGCTACAACAATACAAAATGTAAAAAGAGCACAAGGTCTAGACTCTGATAATAATGTATTTGGCAAATCTGATTCCATTCAAGGAAGAAAATTGAAGAGGTATATCAGTCAATTGACATATGCTAAAAAGATATGTGAATGTCATATGCAGACATTAGGATGGAATGGATATCCTATTCAGGTTACTAACATATTTCTATCTATTATACAGATATACCAATTATATTTGACAGTATCATCTTTTAGGATAGCGATATATTTGATGAAGCAGCAATCATGGAAGAAAGAGTATTACCTTTACAGAGTATTTTAGATAGTGTAATAGGCCGACGGTATCTCTTGCAATTTTTGGAACAAGTTGCTAGTCAGGGTTTAATTGGATATTGGGCTGCAGTGCAGGAATTGCGTGTCGCAGAGAAATCGAATTGGCACCAGCTTGGTGCAGAAATTTTTTATACTTATATTAGGTCTCCTACAGCTGAAATTAAAGTTGATAAATCTATCAGGAAAAGAATGGAAAGTTTTTTATTAGGCGACATAGGACCTAATGTATTTTATGAAGTTCAAGATAGTGTTGTTAAAACTCTAGAAGAAAAATATTACCCTTCATTTTTAGTCAGTGAACAGTATAAAACTATGCAAGAAGCGTTACTCGCCGAAAGATCAGATAGTTAGTACATTAATATTAACAATTAAAATTATTTAGTCACTGTAAAATGTGCAATCTATTAATACTTATTTTTCTCTTAGGTCTATCAGAAAATCGCCGATTGGTAGATGGAACATTATCGGAAAATTCGTCCTTACTCGTTGGAGAGCATTCAAATTATGCTCGTAGTAAGTTAGATCAGTTACAAGAAAAATTAAACAATAAGATGCAAGCGTTACAGGCTTTAAAATCTTCGTTAAAACCTGAAAGCAAAGTACTAAGTATCTTAGCCAAAGAAGTTGAATGGCTACAAGGTGAGAAAAGACAATTAGAAGCACACTTAACTCATACAGAAATGTGGGCTGAACACTTGGGTCATTGGAGGGCTGAAGTACAAAGTGCAGAAGTAAGCTAAACCAAAGTAGTTCCTTTTCTATTTTTTTCTAATCTTACTTTCTTATGTTTTGCAATTTATTTTCCTCACTGATTATCAGTACAATTAAATTCATTAAAAAAAATTAATGACAATAGCAATACATTTAAATAACGTTCACATATACTTTAACATTGCATTTGCCACATGGACATTAGAGAATCATTATGAAATGTTGTAGTCATTTAGAAACTCTGCAAATGAAATTCAACGAAAGACTTCGAAAGTATAATATAGCAAATACAGTCGACCCTCGACTTTCGCACATAATTGATTCCCGAAAATGTGTGCGAATGTTGAATTGTTCGAAAGTAGAGGGATACAGGAAAAATATGAAAAATTGTATGTTAATGTTGTTTCTTTGTAAACTTGAGATTCTCTAACATCTAGTAGCTAATATTAGAAACAATAGTACAATGTTAGAACACCTCTAATAGGCAATTAGTGAACACGAGCTACAACACTCCTTAGCAGTAGCGAATGAAAGCAAACATTTTTTGAAATAGCGACAAAAATATTTAAAAATGGAATTTTTAAAAACGTGCGAAAATAGAATGTGTGAAAGTCGAGGGCCGCCTGTATTGAAATATATATTGAAATACGAAAAGTATTAATACCGTGTCCCTTGAAACAGAATAAAAATTGTTAAACAGGTGCCAGATAATGGAGAACCTCCGCAATTTGTATTAGTTGTTCATATGGCAGAGGATGAAAATAATGACGAAAGTATATCCACTGGCTGGGTGGTGTTGAGGAAACTACAGGATTTTCAAGAACTGCATAGAAAACTTCGGCAACTTTGTTCTAATGTGAAAAATTTTGATTTGCCATCGCATCCTTTAAAGTTCTTTGGAAAGTCTGACAAAAACACGTTGGATAAAGCTAAAATGCAAATACAAAAATACTTAAACGTACGTTCATTACATGCCTACTTAATGTAATGTAATTTCTTGAATAACTAGTTCTATTTGAAAATATGTGTGTTAAATTTACAGTTTGTGCTGGAGGATGAAAGGCTTAACCAGAGTGAAGCTCTTTATGCATTCCTTAGTCCAAGTTCAGAACATTTAAAACATACAGCTCCATCGCCTAAAAAATCGCGATTCTCTTTATCGACCCTATTTAAAACGTATGGTAATTCATTACAGAAAGTCTAATATTTCGTTTAATTACATTTGACGTTTATACAATTATATAGATCAAGCAGTGGCAATGAATCTCGCGATAAAGATGATGAAGATGATTACTCATTATTATTGGATGACAGCGAGAATAGTAGATCAACTGCGGATGGATATATGAATGCTAATAAGGATGCAATAGCAGAACCACTGTATACTTTGTTAGGAGAAATTTTCGATTTACGAGGAGTATTTCGTTGGCTTCGACGATCATTAATTACTTTTGTTCAAATCACTTATGGTCGAACAATTAATAGGTACATTGAAAATTATTATCTGAATATTATATATTTTCAATTCTAATTAACATCAGATTTACTAAAGTAGTCAAAATGATTTGTCCTGAATTTTTTTGAATATGTTCGTGAAATTTGTAACAATGTTTCTTTTTCAATTTTCTACGTATATTTTGAAGACTTCATTCATTTCATCTGGAAGTATTTTAGAATATCAAATGTATTTAATTAATCATCGATAGATGTAGTGTTAATGGAAAGTAACTACTTGTATTTTATAGACAAATTAGGGATACCGTTGCATGGGTATTTTCAGAGCCAATGCTACATTATTACATACAATTGTTCACAAAATCTTGGTGGCCAAACGGTCATCTTGTTTCTGAGACGATTCTTCGTACAGACGAAGAAAAACTAAAAACACGGGGTGAAGCTCGAAGACAATTTTTAAGTAACGTACCTGATGTATTAACGAATTTAGTAGGTGCACAAAGCGCTCAACGTGGAGCAATTAAAATCTTTGATTCTCTGCAGAACGTGAACCTAAACAAACAATTATTTTATGTACGTTGTACATGTGTTACAGTTTTTCATATTTTGTACATACATGATATAACATAATAATCACATTTCTTATTTCCTCTTTTACAGGATATCTTTGAAGTCGTAATGTATGAAGTGTTTCCTGAATTGGAGCATAGGTAAAATACATGAAAATATTCAATCTGTGCTGACTGTTTTTTTATATTGATTTTCTATTAGATACATATATATTTTATCGGTGTACATGAAGAATTGAATTTTAATTATTTCCAATATTATAATTTAACTTCAATAATTTATGGCCTCGTGCCTATAGTAAAGAAGCACCAAAAAGTACCCAGGAACAAGTGTTGTAATAAAAAGAAATGTTTATGACAACCATGATACTTTTGTTATTTTTTTTCTATATTCTATAAAAATAATGCCCATTTATTTATCACCCTCCATTTCCGAAAAACAGCAAATCGAATAATACGTTGTATTACGTCGGCATTAGTTAAATTTAAGTATGCGAGGTACATAATATAATATTTTTAACGAAGGGAATATTCAGAAACTATAAAGGCTAATTTTCATTGCGTGACTCTATTACACCGTAGGATTTAAATAGAGAAATGCTGTATGCAGATGATAAAAATTCAAATTGTTTAAATACTTATATTATACAGGATAGCGAGCAACAATGAATAAAATGCGATTAACAATATTATTAACCATCATAAACATAGTACATTTTATAAATTAATATAACATATTGATCTGTTCATAATATCTTACCTTTATTTTGCCATATTTTTAATATTTTCTTAAAATGTACATACAATTTAAACAATCCTTCACATATTAATACTTTTAGTAAATTCTTTAGATATCAGAAAATAACTTTTTGAAACTTAATTGTTATATATATGTATGTATGTATGTATGTATATTAATGCATAAAAATTTAAACTCATTTATTCCCATACAACAGCTCTGTGGACAATACAATCATTGATAAGTTGTAATTTGTTGATAAGTCGAACTAAATATTTTAATCGATAAATTTCACAAGAAACCTTCAAATTTATATAACTCGAAGCGAAAGTATACAATAGTAAAATTCAACCGAAAAAGTTGTTGTTTTTACATTGTTTTACGATAAAGTACCTTTCTGTCTGTGTAAAACATTCTTCCTTCTCTGCCAAATATAAATGATTCAGTGCACTGCATTTGAGTCATATAAAGCACATGTCACTATAGCTTTTGTTTAAAAATTGTGTTAACAGTGAGTCGATAGTTATATATAAACACATCTACTACTTATACCATTTGGGTAAATAAAGTGAAAAATACAAGGATCAAAAAAAATGTATAAGATAATACAAATGTATGTCATCAAGAAATGTGGAAAATACATTCTCAAGTATTAACAAAGTATACATGTATGGAAAGTAGGAATCATTTCAATATATAAAAGAAATAAGGTTCTTCTGTATATTGCAGAGTATTTTAAAGTAAACGAAGTAGTAGAAGGATATTTATCACAATTACACTATCATCTCTGGCAATTACAATTATTTAAATATAAAGATTCTAGTATTTAAACATGTAATATAAATACTGTTACGTTTTTCATGACTTTGACTAGAATTAAGTAATTCTTAATTAATTTTACAATTAGTTCAAGTAATTTTACAAATTACAGAGACTATTAATTACCTACAATGAAAACGATGGAAATAACGAAAATGAGATTTAGATCTACAGAACACAATTTATCCCCTATCCCGTTTAGGTGGGATATTCCGTTCTTATTTATAATCATTGAAAAATTTGAAATTTTTAGATACAAGAAATCGTTAATAAATTTATAAACAGTACCTTGTACGTAATGAATATGTCTTGTTATTATGCAAGGTTAAAGCTGCATCTGTTTAATCGTATCGTTTTCAGATGATCGTAACTTTGTTGACTAGGCGGATCTCCTTCTCGATCTCAAAAGGCATACACGTTATCAGGACGTATACAAACCTTCGTTTACTTGGCAGTGAATTCTGGCCAATAGTTTACATAGTAACGATGCGTTAAACCTTCAAATAATCTATCTAGCCACATTGGTAACCCGTCTAATAGATTGTCCTGATATAAAATATTATTTCCCTCCTAAAAAAATTGAATTTTCCTTATTCCATACCTTTTAAATTTATTTTATATCTTCAAATATGTTAAGTTTGATTTTTAGAATATACTGATAATAAAATAAAATATTATGTTAACACTAGAACTACCGACATTAAATCTATTATATTTCAATATGTTAAATAAGTATTTTCGAAAAAGAGGAATCAAGAGGTGGAAAACGTGATCGATTCGGTGATCTGTGTTTTATAAGATCAACGTAGAGTATCTGTGCTATGGTAAAAATAAGGCACCAGTTATTTAGACTTGGTAGGTAGTTCCACTGTTAATATACGTCCAAACATTTCTTACCTCTGTTTGAGAAGTATCAGATTCATTGGAGCTATCGAAACCAATAAACGCACCAGCTTCAGCATCATCAGATCTTCGAGTTAGTTGTTTTGTCATTCGTTCCATACGCTATCAATGAGATATCATACAAAATTGAAGTTTTATCAACTCTAAATTGCAATCAACTGTCGTAACACATACCTTAGAACCTTTGTCTTGACTACATTCTGGATGCTTTGCATGATACATACAAAAATATTTACGATGCCCGTTTAAGGAGAGCACAGTACCAACACAATTTTTAGCATTTATATTTAATTCCTTCTGTTCTGGTAAGGTGAGAGATAAAAGCTTTTTATACCAATCCAATCCTTTTTCCAACGACATATGACCAAACATAAGGGTCTTATTTTTCCTTCAAAAGTAAACAGCCATTCAAATAGATATTACTTTTCATGCGAAATTTTATAAAAACTACGGTTTATCGAATAATATATATGATGATGTTTACCTGTAAGGCCACACAGCTTTATGAAAAGCTGGTAATAACTTTAGTCTACTTTGGACATCAACTAGTAATATAATAGTTCTACAGCCTGGTTTCAAGAGTCGAACTAAACCATTATATTTCCCTGCACGTAATTCATGTAATCGTAATTGTGGTTGGGGAGGAACGACTTTGGAATTGCCTTTACATTGAGCACGTTCAGCTTGAACACTTGCTTCCTCTAGTTTTCTGTAATGAAAAATAAAAAACTGAGACAAAGCCTTGCATACAATTGATACTACATATACATGAATCTGAGAGTATCTCGACTTACACGAGATATGACATTCCATATCCTGCAGCACCAATTAACATCAAAGTAGCTATAACTGATATTAGAGGTAAAATTTGTTCTTTCGTAAGGCTATCAGAAATATAATCTACTGCTAATAATGCTTTGCCAATAAGTCTGTCTACAGTACCCTACAATGAAACATTAAAATGTAAGGAGCAATAAATCAACTGAAAATGTACAGATTTATAAGACAAATAAATTCACGTGCCTGTGCATGCTCATCCGTTAATTCTCCTACTACCGCAGCATACGGCAAAGCTTCGGATGATCGTAATAATCTCTGTATAGTTTGTTCTAAATTTCGTCGCGTTTCGTTCCACTGATTTTCATCTTGAGCAGCCTCAATCCAACCAGTCGGCAACCATTCGTATTTCAAGTGACTTGCATCTCGCCTCCAAATAATAACAATGTGTAACAAAGGTTCTAACGGACTCCCTTCTCCAGTTGATAAAGCTGATACAAATTCTGGCTGTGTATCTTTAAATACGTAGGTATATCTAACTCTTTCAGTGCTATAAACATTTTATGGAAATGAAAAACATAACTGCTACATGTTTTTATTATTAAATCGAATATTTTCTTTGATATATGTTACCTGTAAGATGACTCCAATGCTGCTTGTCTAAATTTGTGCCTTGCCAAGTCATGAAGAGGACTATTTTGTTGTGATATTAAAACAGCACATAAACGTTTTTGAGGTTTTAACAATTCTGGTGGACAAACAGAATCTAACATTGCCTGATTTGAAAGCCTTGGTAAGGCAAGAAATTTATTGTTAGAAATTACATTGTGCATTGTGTCACTAGAAATATCTTTCATGCTAACAGAAGCCATAGGTTTCTCAGAATTTTCATTGAACAGTAACAAAGTATCTAAATCCTCAGATATTTTATATTTTGTTGTAATAGCTTCAGTTTCTGTTGTGCCAGTCTATAAAGAATAAAAATTTGTAATTACTGACTTAATAAAGCCATTTAACAACATTATAATTCCAATGAATAACCTTGCAATAAATACCTGAACAAAACCAAATGCTACACGATCTCTGTAATAAAATGCAATAAACAAATATCGTAATCGTACTGATTCCTTTTTATCAAATATCAGAGCACGGATTCGATTATCTATCCATCCTGACAGAAAATTTTCTACGTTGTCCTTTTTGATGCTGGGTATCAATTTATATGGAAATTTGCTGCGCAAAAACTCTAAACAAGATTAACAAAGTGTGTTACAGAATGAATTACCGTATAGATATATACAAAATATATACAATTATGAACACTTGCCAACAATTTTCTGAACACTGAAGAGCGACTCCTTGTAAACACTGGTACGTCCATCTAATGTAACAACGAGACATGGCAATGAATGAATACCCAGCCTTCTCGCCAATGCAGATTCTTTTTCAGCATGTGCAGTTGCTAATCCTAGTCCTAATGGTTCTAATTCATCTATTAAACGTCGCCATGTTGGTTCCACTTGTAAACATGCAAAACACCAGTCCGAATAAAATAATATCATGTATGGTGTACGAAAAGTTTTTGGAACTATTACATTTTCAAATGACCTGTAATATTATTTCCATTTAAATTTTAATTGTTCAATTGTTAACTGATATTAATTAACAATTCAAATATGCAAACCTGTAAGTAATGCTCATCTTATGAAAAAATGAGATATCTCGATTTTGATAATGAAATTTATAGTTCCCACCAAACAATTCTTCCAATGGATCCAACATATTGAAGTGACTACTGTCTCTTCTTTGCCTAGGAACACTTTCTTCTGTTATACCATGATTATCAAATTTTCTTCTCCTTTCTGGGTCAGTCAAAATCTACACAAGTCATTAGTTTCAAAATAGTTTGATCTTTTGTTTATTCAAAAGGAAGCCTTAACACACATATGTAAATAAACATTACCTCATAAGCTTTCGTAATTTCAACAAATTTATTTTCTGCACCAGGATGATCTGTTTTATCTGGATGCCTAAAGAAAATATTTTTCTTATATCTTTATTAATCGCAGTATAATTCTAAAGGTAATACACAATATGTAACTTATACTGAAACTATGGTCATTGACTGTAATATATAAATTTATCAATATATAAAGCTATTATAATGTATTATTTCGAATATGTCAAGTTAATAACATAAAAACATAATGAAAATTTGTTACGTGAAATGTACAACAATGATAATTATCAGGACAGATCCTAGCTTTTCGCATAAAATACTCAATTCTATACCTTACCATTCTTTGACAAGATTTTTATATGCTTTTCGAATCTCTTGCAAGGTTGCACGCTTGGAAACACCTAATATTTTATACGGATTTCCCAACGACTCGATTCCGCTGGTCGATGGCAATAGTTGGGTTATTATGAAGAGAATCACAAGAAAAAATGAGAACCTCATTAATATTCCTATACTATTCACTTTTTCGATATTGTTATTTGATCGTTTGTCTATTGACACGGGGGTTCTTAAGAAATCAATCAATGACATTATTTGTGACGCAGTCTTAACGTGCATACGTTATAAAAAGAATTTTTCACTTTAACATGAACTCAGCGTTGACTAAAACTATCCTTTTTATCCCTTACAAAGTTTAGCAAACATGTTTAACACGAATTATGGGTTAGTTTTACGCCGGAAGCTCTGTCATTACAATTTTATAGTAACGTTCCTGGGCCACCATGTTGTCAAATCTGATATACACAGTGGATTCCAGGGCTAGAATGCTCTAGCAGAAAGGTAGGGTCAAGAGAACCGGGAGAATTGCTCTAAGAGGGCGCTAAATAAATGTGTTCGTAGTGTTCGTCGTATTAATATCTTTAAATGAATTTTAAATAATGCTCTTTTAAATCTCGTTAAAAAGACTCGCCTTAATGATACTTTACCCCAAATCTTCTGCATAATTACGAAGATGTCTTATATAAATGATAAATGAATTTCTATATTCCAAGAATAATATAAAATCGTAAGTGAAATAAGTCCAATAAAAATTCCATATTTTGTAAATAAATGAAGTAAAAAAAGGTAATAGGAATAAATCCATAAACTTTTTCTAATCAACTGAATTTTAAATTGGAATATCATCATTATTGTAAAGAAGCTCGTGTAAATTATTTGTATTAATTACATTTGTTAATGATTCGTTAATTATTATATCTTTCTATGAATTTTAATCCTCGGCAGATGGAGATAATATCGATCGAATATTTTAAAACGTTTGAAAATTTACAAATAGATCGAGCGGTATGCAATGAAATTGAAAAACTTACGAGATGTAAGAATCGTTAGTTTTATCGAATCATATTAAACAAACAAGTCGTATAGTTCACTCATTCATTCATTTACATCTTTTTTCTGACAAACATATCGTTACAATATGTAACAATAGATATCATTTATCTATATCTCCTTTTTGGCCTATACAAAATGGAATCAACTTAAGCACCAATTATTACGGTAACACCATTCCGCTTAAATTTGCTATGGACAAAAATATCGTCGACTGAAGAAACAACGAATTTATTGTGCGGCTTTCAAATGATCGATCTTTCACTACCATACCGTGAAAAGATCAGATATTGTATGACGTAACAGATACTATTAGTGTGGTTCGTTTTAATATAGAAAAATGGCTGGTGCTACCTGGGCTGAAGACGAAATTGGACGAAAATGGGATCGGTGTTTTACAGATGCTTTACTTAAATTAGGTAAACGTTATCTGTCATTTCTTAACATCATTTAGCTTCAAAAGCCCTGTCATATTTCTGATTTCTTGCTTATATTATGTCATTTTTTCAGGCGGAGGAATTTTTCTTGGTGGGGTATTTTCCCTATTTTTTTTCAAACGTAAGATTCAATCCTTTCAATATTTTAACACAATAAGTTACACATAATTCTACAAAATTGATAACGTGGAGTAATTAATTTAACTGCACATTTCATTTACTTTAATTACAATATATGTAAGACAAATACCTTTTTATGGGTTAGGTGCAAAGAATAGTAAATTGTGTTTTCATAAATGAAATATGTTACGTAAATTTCCTATATTTTACACTTACATGTTATACTCAAAATTATTTTTATATTGCTTGTCAAATTTTGCATTAACCTCAAAATATTTGTGTAAAATAATCTGTCATGGTTTCATGCTCATCGTAAGTAAATTTTGCTTATTTAAATATATAAAATAAATGATTATAAATTTGTCCTGTTATTCTTTATTCTTCTTATTTCTACAACACATGTCATAAAATCGTATATAATGTATTATAATCGTTAATTTTTTAGGAAGAAAATGGCCCATTTTAACTGGTGCAGGTTTTGGATTAGGTATGGCATATTCTAATTGCGAAGAAGATTTAAATTCATCGTTAAGGCAACACAAACCTAAAAACTGTAAACAAGATGAAGATAAAAAGTAGTTTCTAGCAAATTATACCGAAATGTTACCTATCAAATTGTTACCTTACTATGGATCAACATTTAACATATAAATAAACTAGTTCACCTTGTATTATAACTTTATATGACATAGTCTTTAATAGAAATTAAATAAAATTAATTAAAGATTTTTAAAAAATCAGCTCATAAAGGATAACATGATATTGAAATATCAAAGTTTTCTGTTAGTCTTAATCTATTATTTATTCCATTTATCGTAAATATACAATTTCATATTTTTAAGAAACTATGGAATTCAATTATTTCAACGAGTACAATTTACGTTACTTTAAACTATGAAAATTAAAGAAACTGTTACTATAGCAATATAATTTGTGTGTTTTCAAGAAATTACACGAGTCAGCTATGTATATAAGACAGAGTAATCTATGAGATTTTATTTATATTATTCTAATTTTTGTAGTATAGCAATCTGAAATAATATTTAAATTTAAATCACTTACGGTAATATAATGGCCATTAGAAGTTCAAAGCTGTAAATACATACAGGTATAATATTAAGTAGAAAAAAAAGGTAAATGACTTTTTCTAATGATATAAACTGTTTGCTAAACTGGTAAAAGTAGGTGGACCCTGTATTAAATGAAGATCCCATTTGAACAATATACCCAATTCTAATTAATCCTAATTTCTATTAACTTTTGGTTAGTTGACAAAGAATTAATATTTTAAAATTTCGTTAATCTTTAATAATTATTTTCAATACAATTTATTAATATTATTTTTGAAGAGCAATGTTTTAATTCCTATTTGCTGAACCGGGTATATGTTTCAAATATGTTTTTATTTCTCACTTTACTAATATATTACAAGTCGAGATAATTTAATTTAAAGAAAATGAACGTTGTATCTCTGTATCCATTTATTTTACATTTACGAGTTAAAATAATTTCTATCCGCATTCAGAAATATAAATACGTATATGACATTTCATAAAGAGTATTGAAATATTATCACTATTATCAGTATGTTTTTCGTAACAAAATTATATATTATTATTTATTATACATTATTCTGATAAATATTAAAGCTGTTATACGCGGTTTCTAGTACTGTTCATCAAATTTTGTTTAACAATCATCCTGAAAGAGAATAGAAACAGAAGAATTTTACAATGAATTTGTAAAGGCAAGTCTTATTTCCATGTAAATGTCAGTGCCATCTGCTGTGCGTAAACCTGAAAGGTATCGGAAAGAGCTGTTTTCCAGTATATGCGCTCATACATCGATGTATGAGGTTCTTTCTACAATGTTCATAATCATTGGTCGTATGTATGAATTTCATAGTGTTCGCAGGTTACAATAAATCAGACAATTTTTCAATTAAAGTTGAATTAAGATTGGAATTGTAGTATAGTGCGCAAAAACTATTAATCGTGAGATACGGAAGCGAGAATTATTTAATGGATCCGACTATCGGTTGGTATCAACCGGAGCAGTTCGGCCCCGCTAAGGACTTGTGGTTACACATTTGGGAAGCTGAGAAAGGTCTGGATATTTTAACATTGAAGAACGACTCGTCCTCGAATGTGATGGGTGTGAAACTCCAACAAGACTTCCTACCTCTGGATTCTTTGAATTCTCGCACAGGAGAACGCATGCAACATAATACTTGTAATAGCTATTATAATCCGTCACGTAGGAAAGGTGATAATCGTGCTAGTACCTACGGCATGAACTACAATTATGATGCCTTAGTTGGCGAATACGGTGGCTGCCCGTGGCGTGTACCCAATAAACATTATTCAAAAGGAGTTATTGGGTAAGAATTTCTTTCCATATTTGACATCTAATTTCCTTAGATGAAATTAAATTACGGTATTTCATCTGCTATGTCCATATGGGCACGATTAAGGTTATGTATCATGGACCTCCGTTTACAAATAGGAAATTTCAACATTTATTTTGTAAGAAATGTTGATGTTATTATTTATTTTTTCATTCTCAAAATAAATAACGATGTTTAAGAACTACCAATAAAGTTTGAAATTTCCTTATGATAAACCACAACTAAATTTTACTTTGCAAATTTTGTGGCTTTTTCAATTTCAATATTTGTTTAATGCAAATGTTTCTGTGCTAATGTCTTTTACTTTTGATGTTTTTAATACATTATGATATTTCTTGTTTTGTATAGGAGTAAAAGTAAGTTTAAATTAAAAGTATGACTTTCTATTTCTTTGTATTTTTTATATCCAGTGATAAATTGCATGCTGTGGTATTTGAACATAGTTTATCCAAATTGAATTGGTTGAAAATTCGTTTAATGAGCACAATAAAAAAGTAATTGTGATATATAATTGATACAGTATATAACAAATTCCATTAATGTTTAAAGTATGATACTTATATCTTTTAATTTACACAATATTTAAGTAACAAAATATAATATTTTAATTTTGGTACAGTGCAATATACAAAACTTTTTTGTATATTTACAACAACTTGTTCGTTAACATAAATAGGTAAAACAATAAAAAGAACCAAGAAATTATAAAGAAGAAAATTCTCGAATTCAAATTCTCTTTAATAATTGTATTACATATATACAGTTAATGTATTAAAAGAAAAAATTATAATATAATTTAATAAAATACTACTATATGTTTATTGTGATAATATTTATGATACATAAAAAAATCATTTTCATTCATTCTTGGGCTTGAAAAACTTTTTCCTATGAACTTCTATTGAATAAGTAGTCTTTATAGGATATGTATAATTGTTGATAAAAGTGTCTCTATATTTTTGCTGCTATTTAAAAAAATATTATATTTTTAATTACATTTTCAATAATATTATTTATTTGTCAAATGTGTATTATTGTCCTTAAACAATCTCTTTGAAGTTTAATATGAAAGAAGAAAACAATGCTATAAATATTAATTCATACTATAGAAATAGAACAATGTGAATAACCAGAAATTGTTATAATTTGCCAAAGATACAGTTACCAAAATTCAGCTGATCGGTAAATAGTTAATAATGCGATTCACCTCATAATAACAATTTAATACTAGTGTTTAAAATGTATAGTCACTTATTACTTTATATACCTAGGCTGCATGAAGAAATAGAAGATTTTTTTGCATATATGTGTCCATCATATGAGGAACATAACTTACGAATACGTGTTGTCAAAAGGATAGAACAAGTAATATATGATCTCTGGCCAGATTCTCAAGTAGAAGTATTTGGCAGCTTTCGTACTGGTTTATATTTACCTACGAGGTATGTTATATATATTAAGACTCACAATGTAATTAGTATGATTTCTGTTTATCATCTTCATAAATCAATTAAATATAGAACTATTATTTTATATAAATCTACTATATACGTTTCATAAATATATAATGCAATTAAATATTCAGAGCAACAATGTTACACTTTAAGGGAAACATTTAAATATATAACTTGCTATACAGAGAATATCTATACCGTTTCTGTATTAAATTGAAATCAATGCTATTTCAGTAGATATCCTAAGCATTACATTATATATTTTCAATTTTGGAACCTTATTTCTTCTTTACAGCGATATAGATTTAGTAGTGATAGGTATGTGGATGGATCTCCCATTACGTACTTTGGAACGTGCTCTGTTGGATCAAAATATTGCTGAGCCATCATCCATTAAAGTTTTGGATAAAGCTAGTGTTCCCATTGTTAAATTGACTGATAAAGAAACTGAAATTAAAGTAGACATTAGTTTCAATATGAATAATGGTGTTAAATCTGCAGAATTGATAAATTCCTTTAAGAGGCAGTATCCTGTGTTGGAAAAATTAGTTATGGTACTGAAGCAGTTCTTATTGCAAAGAGATCTAAATGAAGTGTTTACTGGTGGAATTTCCTCATATAGTTTAATACTTATGACTATCAGTTTTTTACAGGTAAATAATCTTTATCTCCTCAAAAATAGAATGCTTTGATAAATGATTTACAACGAAAGAAAAATTTGTATTTCAGTTACATCCGAGGCAAAATGCTTATTGTTCAAATGCTAATCTTGGGGTACTATTGATAGAATTTTTGGAATTGTATGGTAGGAAATTTAATTATGTTAAAACAGGAATTCGTGTTAAAGATGGTGGTACTTACATATCGAAAGAGGAGGTAAAGTAAAATGGTTTTGTTTAAGTAGTACTAATATAACGAAAAATTATTATTTAGAATATTCTTAAAAATTATTTGAAACGTGATGAAGAAGCAATTACTTCTTGCATTAATCATGTGCAGAAAACAATTTCCACATTTTTTCTTATCTGTTCGAACAATTTACTGTTTCATTTGTGAATAATGATCAAAATAGATAAAAACAGTGGTTAAAATTAAAGTAGGAGAAAATTACATCAACATGAATTGAATGGGTGTCATCTCTGAATAAAATCTTTGTATACATGGTGCAGATGTAAATTTTGTATATGCATACTACATTGAAGGGGTAAAATGATATTGAAAAGGTGTCATAATAAAATGAATATCAAATATGTTAAAAATACGAAATTATTAGTATATCAATGCTATTTACATTGACACAAAGATAAACAAATTTTCTCAAGTCTACAAATTATAGTACTTAATATACTTTAAAAATTTATTATATTATAATTGTGTGCAAAACTGTGCATGTACTGGTTTACAGGTTCAACGAGATATGATAGACGGCCATCGACCTTCTTTATTATGTATAGAAGATCCACTTACACCTGGAAATGATATTGGTCGTAGTAGTTATGGCGCTTTGTACGTAAAAGATGCATTTGATTGGGCTTATTATGTCCTTTCACAAGCTGTTAGTCCGTTAAACATTCTAGTTAATGACGCAAATAAAGTGAGGTGAGATCATCCATTTCGATTCATAATTAATGATTTGAAGTTTGTGTAATCAATGTACAAGAAAATATTCTAAACAAACTTTATTGTTTGCAGTATACTGGGAAGAATAATTCGTGTGACTGATGAAGTAATAGAATATCGCAGATGGATTAAGAAAACATTCCCATTACCATTGAGCGAGGTAGATTCTTTGTCAAGCTCAACTGGATCCGATGCATCAACTCTTTCAGCTCCAGCTAGTGACACGGTATATTACATTACATTTACTGTAAATCATAATTTTTCTTGACATTTCAACTATTTATAACAGACATTTTTTATTGATGTCAAATAATTATCGTTGTCCAATGTATAATGTGTATTTTGTTTTTTCCTACTTTAGGATTCGGAATGTAGTCGTGGAAATTCTCCAAATACCGGTGGAAAAGGAGAAGAAAGAAATAAAGACAGACATATATACAATAATCAACATATTCATCATCATTCACAGTGGAAAAAGCCATTTAAAGGAACTGGTCATGGTATTACTTTTTTGTTTATCTGAATGTTTAAATATTTCAAAATATAAAAGTACATAAAAGACGAAAAGTGTAGGAATTTTAAGGAAATGAAATGATAAAATCATGTTCGTGGATATGTCTTTTAAAATGTGTATTTAAAAAAAGTTTTTGTTTCCTATTACAGGAAATCACCAACATAGTTCCAGAGGAAATTATCATCATCGTGGTATAAACAATAATTTAAGTGGTCAGGGTAAAGCAAAGCATGCTCTACATAGTAATGGAAATAATAATAATAGTCATAGTCCGAGTTCAAGGCCACATACAGTAAAACGAAAAAAACCATGCGTTACGCAACGTGGTACTGGAGACTGTGTACGGTGATGAAACGTGCAAAATAATTTTGGACTTTGTTTGTGTCATTTAAGTAGCGAGCTCAATATCTTAACCGTGTGATAGAAAGTATTAGTTCTGTCACGCAATGAATCATCTTTTCCAATTGAATGTACAGAGGGGCTCAATGTCTGCGATGATATTAAGAGTTCGTAAACTCGACATTTCTATTTTCTTTCATCTTCAGACAAAAGATGCTCCTAAGATAGTTAAGTTCTTCATTTCACCAAAAACATCTTTTGTTCTGTACGAAAGTTTATATGCCAAAGACGTACAGAATTGTAATATAAATCAGGTTAATCTTACCTCTTTTTCGCATTATTGCGTTATATTATAAGCAACATATAAAAAATATAATATTTTATTAATTATTGTTTACAAAATTACAGGCTTATTGCAATCTTTGAATAGGAATTGTGTTCATAATCACGGTAAACTCATTGTAATACATTTATATAATATGAACGGTATATATGAAGATTATTTGCAGTATAGTTTTCTTAAAAATTTCATGAAACTGTAAAACAAGCTCTAGTAATGACGATAAAAACTTAGTTTTCTATACGGAACTATATTCTTATAACAAAGGGGTGACAGAGAAATTGGTGATATTGGGACTTACCTATTGTAAATATTGTAATATATATATATCATCAAACATAGAAAAATAAGTCTAAGAGTTACCTACTGAATTTTTTTATTTTGTATGTACCTAAAATAGTGTTTGTTACAGTAACTTTATCATCCAGGGTCATGGAAATGTCCATGTCCATATGAAAATTATATACTTTTTTCCTGTATTATATAAGCCCAGTACTGTTGTGCAAATGTTTTGGTATATTTTTCGGATTTTAATAAAAATATAAGTTCGTGTGCTGGTGATCGAGAAATTTTGAATAAAAATATTTTTGAGAATACTAACTTATTACTGAAAAAAATAATATACTTTTGGTCTTTGTGTGTTCTTTAAAATGAATTGTGTATAAAGTATATTTACTTTTAAAAAGGTTTACCGTTTTCATAACACTAGCTTGTAATCTTTAGTCTACCCCAAAAATAATGTTATTTTTATATTATGAAATAACAATACACATGTGTGTCGCGACTGAATAATGTCGAATAAATTTGGCACATGAATTAGAAATTGCATTTAAACCAATTCTATATTATTTCGCAAAACATTGAGCAATATTTCAAAAATTTTATATATGACAATATGCAGAAAGGCCTTCATGTGACTCAAAACTTCGAATCTTATATTTAAATCATTTTTCATTTCATTAAATAATAATTACATTCCGTTCTTTTATGTAAGTTTCTCATTCTGAAATTGAGAAAGAGGTAACTGCGTTTGTAAAAGCGAACGTTCAGTAACTAAGAAAGTACAATATTATCTTTTTAAATGCACTTTTTGTTAACATGAATTGTATATGTCATAAAAGCAGTATCTTATTAAATTCAACTATAAAAACTAAAATGAAAAGTATTGCTAATATTCACTTTCCTTCAAATTTTTCAATATTCGCACAGTATTTGGTATGTTATTTAATGATATATTCTCCATAAATAACATTAAACAGTGTGATTAAATTTTAAAATTAGAATATCAATTGTCTCTTATACATACATACATATATCATTGGATATATGTATGCATAATGTATGTATGTAACATTATAAAAAATGTAAGAGAAACTAATTTTCACATCTACGTATTATCATTTTCATTATCTTGTCAGTATTGTTATTATAATTGACTGTTTTCGGATATTAGTAGCTTTTCTACGGGAGAGGGAAGGGAGAGGGCGACATTTTCAAGGAAATTCAAGTTTTGCGATTATATTTGAAGATTCTCGAAAGCTATTAAAATATCATAAGTTATGGAAGTTTAATGGACAAATATAGTATTAGGCTCTTTAGTGTTTTCATTACTTTTGTAATATATAATATGAATGAAAAATGTACTTTGCAATTATATTATTTCGATGTTATTTCCTGAAGCAATAAAACGACCGAAACACTAAAATATAAGATAGAATTATATTTTCCATATAAATATTTGTATAGTGCAATTATTTTCTTACAGTATGTAACTAAAATATATTGTAATTTACAAAAGTGTAAAGAAAATAATGTAAGTTAATTAATATTAAAAGCGACTGAAATTAGTAAGCAACTAGTTATATGTGAATCATGAAGTAGGATACAAATGTTATCAGAACATAATTCTTACTTAATTTGTACTTCATAAAAGTTATATGAGTAGTGCATAATTACTATATTGACAAGCTATTATTCCTGTTTATGATACTTGTTTCAAATGTCGAATTAAAATTATAAAACTCATTGCGATTATAACGTAACACGATATTTATTTAAGTTTTCTTTCAATAATTAATACATGGGATATTTATTTCAAGCAATGTTTTGTGTAAAATACATTACAGTTCTCACTATTTACTTTAATGTAGACTAGTTAAATTTAGCCTTCTTTACCTAACTCTCCAAAAGGATCTACTTCGAGTATCATCATACGTTCTAATTGTGCACGTCTGTGTTCTTCATCAAATGTCTCTGGTAGTGGCGGGAATGCTGCAATATTGTCAGAGTATTAAACGAATTTTATATAAAGTTCAAGAGGACAAAGATTACTTTGGGCGGTTCCACCAAAATTCAATTAATGTTTTTTCAATTAGATAAATATTTTTCAAATTTGATCAAACGGCTTTGTAATATTAATTTGTAAGTAGAACTTAACATATTATGATTATTTTCATAAATACTGTGACTTTTATTTTAACATAAACTTACCAAAATGTTTACAGAACATGAGGATCCAAAGAGCAATAGCAGAACCTAACAATGTTACTGTTATGCATCCTTTCCAAACTCCTGTGGGAGCATCCATTTCACTGAATGTTTGGCAATAGCTAGCACGATATAGAGCTTTCTTTTCTTCAATGGATAGTTTCTTCCAATCTCCCTTTTCTTTCTCCCTCAATGCCTGCAAAAATATTATAATGTTAGACCATGTTATATGAAACCAAAATACTTGTCTAACAATAAAATTAATATAGTATTCATTTAATATTCTTTAGACATAATTTTATATATAACTGTTATAAGAAGCTTAGTTTTCACTGTTAATCAAATATAAAATAATTGATATTATATGAACATACAGATCAATACTTTGCCATTTTAGAATCATATTTAATTTATAATACTTATGGTGGTATTTCATTAGGTCTATAAAATTTGATAGATAATTTTTGTAAAATTAAAATATAATTGAAAATTACAGTAACGTAGAAAAAATAAAGTTATTCTTTTACCATAACATCAGGGGTATTCGCTTTGAAACGAATAGCAGGCATAGGAAAATCTGGTCGATCAAAGTAACTTTCCTCTCCATTATACCCAAAACCAACTACATCTCTGTTGCCAATTTTATCGGGGAAAGCCAGTTCAGACATTGCACGGGCCTGAATTGGAATGTTTTGCCTCATGCAAACTCGCAATAACCTGACTGCCATTTTTCTACTGAAAAAGAAGACAAGGTAATTATACTTTAAAACATTTCATTTATGTACAAATGTACGTCTTTTTTATTTGCACACCTTGTACCACAATTTTGTTTGAATAAAATATTATTATAAATGTTGTTTGGCATATTATATAACACTTTACAGGATACTCAATCATTTATAGTTGGTTATTTTTATGGATTTACAATACTTTACTTTATACTACACAAATATTATTGTAATATACTCCAAACAAAAAATATTACTCAATTAAAAAATCATGTTCTTAGTCATGTCATAGTTTACTTTGCGAATTGAAATATCCCAATAAAGCCACGATTTTACACATAATAGAGATATACAATACTGACCATACCCAGAAAGGTAAATGGTCCGTTTATGGTGCGTATCTTTACTACAATTCTTAGTTATCCTCGCTGATACGAGATACGATAAGTTATAGTCTGCCAAAACTTTGATTACTTTACAAACGATATAATAACTATTATTGTAACACTAACATATATTTGACATATAGAAATAAAGAAAAGTTACATAACATCAATAACTTTATATTAGAATTTTGCAAAAATTCTAACAGAAGTCAATGAAAATCATTTTCACGTAGTACTTCGTATCAAATTGCGAATGTTTCGGTTACCTAATACCGAAAATCATTTTCCAAGTTGAAAGACAGACAGTCAATATGAACATAGTATTTGGAGTGTTGTCAGTAACATTAAGTTAGTATTATTTTTACAATGTTTATCGGAATATTTCAATTAATAAGGAATTATAACATGTCAGTACTTACCCTTTCCAGATACTTGGTACTGCTTCGTACTGGGCAGCGCAATATGGCTATCACCAAAGTGAGGTGCTCGTACCGATCAGACCCGATCAGGAAGAGTAAACCGAGTAAACTCTTACGGAGAATCTTGGAATTTAATTAATTGCTGCCATAATGCATCATTCCTAGATGGCACCACAGCCGAAAAGTGTATCTACTTAGGCTTCAATTGCTTCCAGATAATTCGTTCTTTTCCATTTTACCTACGTTAATTTACACGTTGTGTAGGTAACAATACTAAATAAATATATAAAATACACAAAATGCTTAACCATTGTTATACATTGTTAACAATTATGAATAATGAAGTAAAGATAGAGGGTAGGTAATTTAATTTACTAATATAATTTTTTGCTCAAACTTTTAGAGAATTTTAGTATTTTTAAACAAAGGTGTCCAGTTCTGCGTTTGAAACAAACGCGATAAGTATTCGCTGCGAGGGAAGGGATGGTAGGGGAAGTTAAATCGACTGAAGCGTTCGCAGTGGTCACTTTGAGCATTACGGGAGGCTATTATAACCGAAATTGTATACAAAAACACGTTAAAATATTTTTTTTTGTTTTAATTTTAATAAATAAAATAAAAATGAGTCACCAGAGTTGTTGTGTAGTGAATTGTAAAAATACTAGCAGAAAAAGTAAGTGCAAATTTTATAAATTTCCGACCGCTACATGGAAAATAAATCAACGGAATCAGTG
Organism: Cerceris rybyensis; assembly: GCA_910591515.1. Lineage (NCBI taxonomy): Eukaryota > Metazoa > Arthropoda > Insecta > Hymenoptera > Crabronidae > Cerceris > Cerceris rybyensis. The sequence goes on along the minus strand of OU342789.1, from coordinate 19,535,466 downwards.
GATAGCTGCAGTTAAAAGGCTGAAGTAAGTAGTACCATAACCTTATTGTTATTAAAAATCATAATTCGGAGTATTGTAAATCTTTGTAAAATTGTTAAGTTCAGTAAATGTAAATAATTTGCAAACAGTTTTATTAATACTGTGCTAAAATTTATTAAAAATAGAATTTTATAGTGTTGATGGATCACCGTGGGTTCCCAAGCCATATGATTGTATTTGTAGTGATCATTTTATTGGGGGTAAAAAATTAGAAGAGGAGTTGAGTCCTAGCTACATTCCAACAATATTTCCTTCAATTTACAAGTCTTCAAAAGTAAATGAATCGTTGGCCATAAACAGGTAAAAATTGTATGGTAAAATTAGATCAATGTTAATAACATAATAATAATAATTTCATATTTTCAGATACAAGCGTTTAATGAATCGGCGGATGAAAATGAAGTCATCTTCAAAATCAAGTTCTGAGCTCACTTTATTAGAACCGATTGAAGTGACAAATTCATATTATAATCCTCCAATTGTGTCTCTAAAAGTTGACCAAGAGTTTCAAGTTGATTTTTATTCACACTCTGATGTCAATTCTCAAACGTTTATTTGCAATCGTTATGTCACAAATGATTTGTGTCATGCTGAAACTCAGACAGAAATTGTTGAAGATAGTAGGTCTAAAAAAATTTATACTAGTAATACAAAATTTGTTAATAAAAAATGTGGAACTGATCAAAAAACGTTTGCTGATAAGGAAAGTCACTCCATCAAGACTTGCACAAAGCCAAGGCTGATATTTACAGACTAACACACCAACCCGTTTAACAATACAGTTGTTAATTTTTTGGTATTTTTCTTTGGCATAAGTTTCCATTTTTAAACCATATCTAGTTGAAGTGCTGTCAATTTTACTACGATGTAGCATGTCTGAAACCAAAGTTTCAACTGGTTTCCTGCATAGAACTTTAATATTATGTACGTTTGAACTTGCAGAAATTCTTAAGTGTCTAGCTTGAAACCAACTGTTAGAAGAAGACTGCTTAACAGTTTCACAAGACAAATTAACTATTTCATCTTCCGATAATTGCACGTTTTTCAAATAAAACTCTCGGAGATTCATATCCAGTTGATACTCACTTTTATAAATACAATATTCTTCGCAAAAAATTAAAAGATTTTCAATACATGTAGCACATTCTTCTTTCTCTAAATTCAATTCTACTTGGGTCAACAGAGAGTTGATTACATTTCTTACTGTATGTTTATGGTTTTTTGTCAACTGTGCTTCCATGATTCGTTTTAATGGTGAATCGACTTTTAATTCAGTCACTGAAATGTTCTGAGGTTCATGTAACTGAGTGTATTTATGTGGCATCATATTTTTAAAGTATTCTCCGTTAGAATATTTATATTTAGCAAATTGACGTGCACTCGGCTTGCCCCACTGCTACTCATGACTTGTTTTTGTAGCACTTTCCTCATTATTTATAAAAAAAATCAACGCCGTGACGTGTTTACACTTTTTGCTCTTATTATACACACAATTACAGTGTACATTCGTCACATAGCGTTCAGAGTTTATCTGAAATTGAAAGAGAAAAACCTATTAATTATAATACTTTTAAATTATTTACATTAACGAAATAAATGATCTAATTGTGAATTACGTCTAATGAAGTAACATATGGTTTAGCATGGACTGAGGTTTGTCGAATAACGCGACATTGAATTAAAAAACTCTTAAAGTTTCGTCGATGTTCCTCGACTTCTCTAACATGGTCAGCCATGGCCAGCAAGAACAAGATTTGTACCCTTTCTCATTGTTTCAGGCTGAAATTCTATTTCATGGGTTATGGACTGAAACCCTATTCTTATAATAATATCCATGCTTTGGTATAACTAAAAATAATAAAAAATCAATTATAAAATTGTAATAACTATTTAATTGTCACATATTTTTTTTTACGACTTATTTATTATTATTTATAACATTTTTTTTATAAATTTTTCCTATCACTATTGACAAACATATAAAAACATACTCTGACAGCCTCCCGTAGTTCACATTTGGTTTGGCGCTGCAGTCACACTCGGAGCGAATACCAGCAGCATTTGCAGTTTTCGAATATTTTAAGGTCTGCTTTCAAATAATAACATATTCCATTTTTCCATTCTTCTCTTTATAAATTCAATGTAGCCTGTTTAAATGGAAGCCATGCAGCCCCGTATCATAATGGATTCCCCACCGTGTTTAAAAAGCGATCGATTATGAATTTCATGGAACTTTGTTCTTGGCTTGCTCGATATGATTTTCTTACCATTAGCACTAAATAAATTATTCTTCGTTTCATCAGAAAAAATTATATTATTCCAAACATTTTCTGTATTTATAACAATTTTATTTATTATCTTTTGTGAAACATAGGTTTAATGGAAGTGTACACTCCATTTTTTGCCTACCTATAGGTATATATAACATATATACAGTCGACCCCCGGTAATCCGGTCCCTGCTAATCCGTCACCCCCTGTAATCTGACATGCCTATAACATGTAGGTACAGTCAAGTTGCGTTATGAAAAAATATGGTAAATCGTTCGCGAACGCCTGGACAAACATTAACATAAATGTTTAATTATTATTTTTTTGTAGGTTCTAGATCAATAACTATGTTAATTTTATAATAAACCCTAAGCTGTTTATTGTGTTGTTTAATTTACTAATTTCCATATCGTATGAGTTAGGTATAGTACATATAGAATCTTACCACTTTGATATTTTATTTGTCGGATTACAAGGTACGCTTTTCCAAAAAGTTCCGGACTACAGGGGGCTGTGACAGTACTCTATAGTCCGCCAAATTTGATAATCCGACACCACCTTGCAAAACGTTTGTCGGATTACCAAGGGTCGACTGTAATTACGAATGCAGTATAAATATCTCGGAACGATGCGCAACTAATAACAACGATGTTATGAAACGAAAAGCTAATTATATATTTTCATTGTTAATCTGAAAACATTGTTATTGTAAGCAATTGAATCTCGGTTCAGGGTAGATAATAACAATAAAATTCACAAACGTGAAAGTGCTAATTATTTTTGTTGTAAAAGTGCTTATACTTTAATATACTAATTGATAACCTATAACTTGAAAAATGTCTTTATATTCATATTATTTTTAGTGTTGTTAAAATGGCTGATTTAAAGAAAAATGTAACAACCTCTTCAGAAGATAAATATTCAGACAATGACTTGCCATTACCTCTTCATAAAATGCCACAATGTTGGAATGATGAAGAAAGAATAAATGCTCTGTTCTCTCCATTTCGATCAAAATCAGCAAATTCTCAGGATTATATATCTAAATATACCTTTTGGAAGAATTTAATTTACGAATCGTTAAAACATTCAATGCGTTGTAGTGTTACAGTGGCAGATTTAAATAAAGCATTCAAAAGAAAAGGCTGCTCTCCACTTTGTTTAGCAACTGTTGTGGAAGAGCTGGTTCGGTAATAATATTATTCTTTCATTAACATATCTTACTTTCCATATAAAGCTTATTTCACTACTTATATTGGTAACACATTTTTAGAACAATTCTTTGTATGACTATTAAATTAATATATATATGTATATATTTCAGAAATAATGAAATAATTCCGGAGACTGAATATTTAAAAGAACCATGTATTTCTTGGACAGCATGGTCAATTGATGTGTTCTTGAAAAGACCACTTACATGGTCATTATCTAAAGTTAAGAATTATATTATAAGTAATGAAATTAACATAGAAACTAGATATATACATTTACAAATTGTTAAGGAATTAGGAGAAATTATAATTTCTATCTTGGAAGATAAAAAAGAAAATGTTCTTGTACCTTTTTCTGAGATTGTACAATATTGTAAATGTTCTACAAGTCAAAATATATCTGATGATACTGTAATGTTTGGATTAATATGGTTGAGACGCTTGAAAAGGGTTGCCATTAAAGATACAAGTGAAAATGTGCTCCTAATCAGAAAAGCTACACATGCAGGGGATTGTATCACAGAAGTTGAAGAACAGTTATATAAATTGATAAGACAAGAGGATCAACTTATAAGAGAAATAGAACTAATGGAGGAAGAAAAGATTAACATTATTAATGAAGTTAAGTCGCAATTGTCAAAAGGAATGCGCCAAATGGCAAAACGATATTTAAGGAAGAAATTGGAATTAGAAAAAGCTATTGAGAGACGGGCACAAGTACATGACAATTTGCAGAGCCTTATATCAAGTATTCAAGATATGCATACAAACAGTTCTGTTTTATCTGCTTACAAAACTGGCTCTGATGCGTTAAGAAAACTAAATGAAAGCGGTTTATCAGAATCTAATGTCAAAGATGTTATGGATGATTTGTTAGAGGTAACGAAAATTTTAATGAAATTATCAAGTTATTTTTATTTTTAAAAAGTAAGTTATTGAAATTATACAATATTTAAAAAAAACAACTAAATGTTTAAGGTTCTCGAAGAACATAAAGAAGTGCAATCCCTGTTATCTGAAACGTTAAACAATGAATCTGATGCTGATTTAGAACGGGAATTAACAGAACTGATGAATGCAGACGATAACGTTTTTCCAACAATACCAGATACACGATTAGATTCTGAAGTTGATGAACTTCAACAAAATTTGGAAAATTTACATTTTAAAGGTAAAATATTTGCGATAATTTGAGCTTTGGACATCAACGGTAATAGTTTTTAATACTTTGTTTTAGATTCTAAAAAGCTTGATGTAGTTTCACCGAAGTCACCTGCAAAACTTGAATCAAAGAAGAAAGTACTACTACACTCTTAGAGTACATGAAATATATCGAAAAAAAAATATTACAGCTCCAAAATATTTTTAAGCGTGACAAACTTGTTTTTCTGTGATACTTGCACGAATTGACTTCTAATAATACTTTTTATACTTAACTATTTGTTGCTAGTGTAATTGTGCAGTACAAAACCGTTAATATAAAAATCAGTTTTTAACACATTTTATAAACTAAATTATTATAATGCCAAGAAGCTTTGTAACTTGTATATAAATATTTTTTTAAGCATGGAAACTCAATAGATTACAACAAAATGTGCTCCAATTTCTTAAAAGTTGAAACGAAAAGATGATCATGTCAATTATTTTTCGATAAAACTTCTTTAAGTATAATATATGTTACTTGACAACTATTTTATTATGTATAATATATAATATTTTTATAAATGCAATTTATTCTATTTTTACCTTATTTTTATGTAAAATTTATGTTGGGGTATAGAAACATCACACAATCAGACTTTGGATTATTTATTATAAAAGAGTAAATAGAATTTTTTATGTTCGTCCAGAGGAACAAGGAGGAAATGTCTTATATGTTTCTAGTCTAAGAATAACATCTTGTATCCATCCTACATGACTGGAGACTCTTGTATATAATGTATATGTATTACTATCACATATTCTTGAGGCTCCTGCTTCAACTGTACCAACACTGACGCTAACTATGCCACGTAAATACCATAACCCTCCTGATTGAAAAACTAATCCACCACCACTATCACCATCACAGACAGATGATCCTATGAAATAATAAAATGTAATACTATTGTTTAATAAATTTCATTATGTGTTATAAATCCTTACTAACCATTTGTGAAACCTGCACAAAACTTATCAATAGTAATAAATCTTTCAGTCTCATAAGCAGCACTTGAGGATTTGCATTGGTTTAAAGGAACATATGGCACTGTGAGTGATTGTAGAATGTAACTAGATTGTCCCAAAGCAGTCCTACCGAAACCTGCAACTTTCCCAAAATTGCCCACTTCCAGTACAGCTTGATCACTGTATGATGAAGTGTCTAAACATGCTGGCAGTAATAGCGCTGAGAACACAAATGGTTTTGTGAGTTCTATAATAGCAATATCCCAGGCATAGTTTCCTTCAGCTCCAAGATAACTGCAAATAACATATATATTTTTCACCTGAAATGAAAATTGCAATGATATAATTACAAACACTATTTTAGAAAAATTTGAATAGCATATTCATTATATACCGAGGCTTTCTTCACAGTTATTGGATCATGAAAAGGGGAGTCATAATCTCTGAAAATGTTGCCTGTCACAACATGAAAGTTTGAAGCACTTTCTACCCTTTTTAACGATTCATCAAAGACACAGTGGGCTGCTGTGATCAAAAGATTGTCTTGAACAATGGTAGCACCACAGTGAAATTCTTTTGGTTCGTTGGGCCCTTCTGATCTGTATATTGTAGCATGCCATGGAAATTCAGAGATCTTAGGTCGCGTTCCATTTACGACAAGAGGTGTAGTGTTTGGAGCAACACGTCCACATACTAAAATCATATAAACTAATTTATAGTAGTAATATTATAAGTAAACAATTACGAGTTTATGAAATATAATTAATAAAGATTCTTATGAAATAGCATTTTGTAAGGCATAGTTTATAATATTAATTATGTATATGTTTTTTCATAAATGATAATATTTGATTGTTAGTTTTACTTATTTTTTTAAAGAGATAATTCACAATTACTGATCCAGTTTATTTTCAAATTAAAGTTATTTAGTAGGTATAGGTAACAAATTCCAAAATACTTAAACGCATTTGAGTATTTATTAAAAGTTTAATAATAATAATATTATATTTCTTGTATTATGAGTCAATAAATAACATAATACTTTCTCAGTAAAGTTGTCATTTGTTATATTAAGGTTTATATCTTGTTAAATAATATAAATATACAACAGGTTTAAAGCATGTGAATTATCTCATAATGTACAGGAACGTAAAACAGATTCCTTTTTTTATCAGTTTGAAACGATTGGTTTTAAATAATTTCTATGTCAGAATTTCAATTCCAATTCCAATTCCGTGATTTTTCACGGTTTCTAACATTGTCTCTCGCTTCTGGATTTTTAGCAATTCTGACATCTATGTCTGGATAATTGTAGCGCCGATTGTTTGTATATATAATAACCTTATCTTCTAAAATTTCTATCAATGCAGAGTCGTTCTTTTGTACATTAGTCTGCAACGCAATAGAATTTTCATTGACATAAACGTTTATTATTAGCGGACCTGCGACACATCGAATTGGATCTGGTTCCCATTGACCGTTTTCATTACAAATGACTTCTGCCCTTTGAGTTGACAGTAATGTTGTATCTTGACGATAGCTATTTCGGCATGTTAACCTTGCTATTGTTTTAGGCAAAACTGGTGATTCGCACGACACCCAATCATTGTTATATGTACATGAAGCATCTGTCGAAGCAGAACTTAAACTTTTGCATCGTATTTCTAAAACAAGATATTTTTTAGTAATGATTTAAAATAATTGTAAAGATGTCTCTTATATTGTTTAAACATAATCTCACCAATACAAATTGGAATATTTAACCATCGTCCTGTTGGACCACAGAACACATGAGCTGAACCTCTAAGACTGTAACCAGGATTGCATGCATAGATCAAGTATGCACCCTGTTCAAGTTGACTACCCTGTTCAAGATTACAATGTTCATCACCTGAACATTGTGATTTATGTAATTTCCAAAAACCATTCTGTGGTTGTAAAGGCACTGTGCAAGTTGGTCTTGGTTTTGGAGTCCAAGAAGGTACTACAGGTGGAGTCCTTGATGTGGTAGATGTTGTTTCAGGAACATATGTAGGTACGGATGTACTTTCTCTGCATAATCTTGGATCTTCATCTGAGCCATCAGCACAATTTCTGACTCCATTACATTTTAAGTCCCCATCGATGCAAGCACCATAAGTACAGCGGAAGAGTATTTGTGAACAACTAAAATATTATATTTTATCGAAATATGCAGAGTGTGCGAAATTCGTATCCTAACAAGTGTTTTAGAATTCTTTTTCTTAATTACCCGATTGATCCACACTGAATGAAAGTTTCATCCGATCCATCAACACAATCAGCTGTACCATCACATATAGCTGCATTAGATATACACTGTCCATTATCACATTTATATTGATTTTGTGTGCATTTCGTACTTTCATTACGAGAAATATTTGTGCATCTAGCCAATGTTTCATCACTATTGTCAATACAATCTTTCACCCCGTTACAAGTTGCATCTCCATCTACACATCCACCATATGCACATCGAAATGCATAATCGGGGCACATGATTTCTGGCTTACTACATTCTATCCGAGTTTCATCCGATTGATCTATACAATCCGGCCGTCCATCACACAATAACTGACTTGCTATACATTGTCCACTTTGGCATTGAAATTTTTCAATACTGTTATGAAAGTATATATATATATTTTAATTTTTTTATAACATATGTATCATTTTATATAATTTAAAAATTATGTAAAGAATGTGTTCAATATTTTTAACTCACCCACATTTGTTTTTTTGAGAATCTCCAAATTTGATTGAAGCTACAACATAAGTAAACAGTTCATTTTTATTTTTTTGAATTTCCTGACGGTAAAGAATAAAAAAGTCATAAATGAGAAGTATAATTTTCAAACTTTACAATATTATATAAAAGAAGTAATATTTGCGTGAATTATATTTTCTAAATTTACTATCTTGCACTGGAATCTGTAAGCAAGATATATCTTCTTTTTCATTGGAGTTCAAGGCCATTACACATAGTGCATCAGTATAAAACCAGTTTCTGACTCTGACTTCAGCACTTCATTAAATTTATAGCATTCGTTACAATTTGAGTAGCTATTAATTGTAGTTCATGCAATATCTCTCTTAAATTTATTAATTTGGAAAATTAAATAAATAGCGCAAGAATTCTCGATTTAAACAAAAAGTTATTGAAATGGGATAAAGTTGAAGGTAGTAAAAACAGTTTGTGTATATAATATATGATTATTAAATTATTTGAAAAATGCTGATATAAATATTTAATATAATGAATGTATTATGTAAAAATTTAAAACTCTGAGATGTTTAATTTCATTTTATGGGGATAACATGTTTTTAAATTTTTCAATAATTGTGAAACAAAACGTTGTTATAACCATATGCAAAATGTAAAATTTACTTACTAAAAATAATTATCGTAATAGTTGCTATTATTATATTCTTCATAATAATATAATGAAATATGAAAAAAACGATTCAGTTCCTTGCCCGTCCAGCGCCAATCCTACACTAAACCTGATTCAATCTGGAATTACCCGACTAAGCCAACTTGACTGTGTCTGTTTGTGTAAGTCGTAACACGTGTCGATGAGGGAAAATACACAATTATTCGTAAAATATATCCTCGTTTATAGATTACGTATGGATGAGAGCCACAAATGTTGACGTAGCTAACGTTTCATAATTTCGTATATACAGGAAAAAATAAAGAGAATAAAAATGATTCTAATCAACGGTTGTTAGAAAACCCATTACGACATAATAACATCGTTAAAGTAACTGGAAACAGGATATGAAAGTATCCAGTAAAATTACATGTATGGATAAATTTATCGATTACGATATTGTTTTTTTTTCACACAGTACAGTGTAAAAAAGAGATGAAGCAATAATGAAAAGATGTATTTAATATATTTTTAACGTATAGATACACATATTTTTGAAAGAAAATAGAAATCTGATTCTATGTTGCAGCATCTTCTTCGTACTTAAGTATAAATTTATTTGCTGCAAGGACATTTGCTAGCCACATAAATACACTATTGTAATGATTAAGGAGAATATTGTTTATATGGAATAACTTTTATGAAAACACACACAAAGGCGCGCACGCGTAATACTTTGTTTGACTAGAAACTGTGAAATATCTCACGAATGATTAAAGTTTAAAAAAGAATGTTTGAACAAAAGGTGTTTCCTATGAAAGGGGACATCATATAATGTAGATTAAATTATAGTCAGTCTACTACTGGAAAAAGTTTTCAGTTCGATCTCATTTTTTAAAAGGATACGTTTTCTCAGCAATTTCTGTATCTATTACATGTTTCAATATATATTCTTTTTGGAACTTTTCAATTTCTTCATCGCATTCTTTCCATTCCAATATTTCATGAATTCCATCATTTCCATACCTCTTATTGTATCTATCATAGTGCACCTACATAAATACATCAATATAGTATTAACTTTAAAATAATAATCTAAATATTTAAAATATAAATTTCATTCTATAAACAACTTTAAATTTATATAACTTACATAATTCAAAGATAATCCTAAACTTGGTGCAACAGGAGCACAGATTTTGTCATGTTTATACATTTCATTTATAATGTCATCTGTCACAATGTTCCTAGCAATACCAATTAACACAGCTACCATTTTTCTAATTTGATGCAACATAAAACTTTGTCCTTTGATTTCTATTATTGCAAATTCCATGTCATTTGAGATGAAAGTATTGATGCAAGAACAGCTAATAATGTAACGATATGCACTGGGATCCGATGGTCTTCTACAAATATATCAAGAACATTTAGTGTATTAATTAAATGTATCTGTTATCATTTAGGATAATGTTACTTACATTTTTGATGTAAAATTGTGAAAGTTATGTGTGCCTTCAAAAGATTTTGCAATTGTATTTATTCTATCCAACAATTCTGGTGATAAACGGAATTCAGTATATGGCTTTCCATTAATGTCAGAAAGTTGTTTAATTCTTTCTTCTTCAGTCAATTCTTCTTTAGATTCTAAAAAGCTTGGATCTTCTGGAGCAAAAGCAAATGTAGGAACAACATATCTATATGTTCTTGCACTACATTGAATTTTAGAGTTAAAGTGCTTTGTTACTCTTTTTAATCCAAACACTCTGATTTCCTGTGGTAGATGTTTATTTATTTCTTCTTTATCTACAGTTTCAGCTAAAACAAAAAAGAAATGTAAAATGATGAGAACATGAAATATAAAAATATAAGATCAATTTCTACAAAAGTAATTCTGCATCTCTATCTATATAATTTTAAGAATTAGAATCTGACTCAACATTTTTAAAACTTTGCCAAGTATCTAAGTATATCTTACGTAGTTTGAGGGATACAATTTGTCTAACTGCTGATACACCCTTATCTGTTCGTGCAGCTCTCTGAAAGTTTATTTCTCGGATGTTGTCAAAGATTTCTTGTGTTATCAAATCTGCTTTCAACAAAGCCGTCAACAAATCTTCTTCTATAGTTTTTGTGTTAGGATTCTTTTGCATGCCATGATAATTTTTCCCAAGATAACATAACATCATTACATAGTTTTTCCTTTTAACTCTTTGTACTACGTTATTAGTGTTAGCTTCTTCTAATTTTTGAACTTTAGTTAGAACATCATTGTCATTGTCTGTTATATGCCTTTTATTATTACAAACTGTATCTAGATCTTCTTTCATGTTAGTTACAGTAGACATATTTCTGCAATAAGTAAAAGCTGAAAATATACATATATTGAATTAATAAAACAATACATCATTTAAATTTATTAAATCCTTTGGGGTTATAAAGTAGAAATTTTGTAAAACATATAATTATTATTGTGAAAATGTTGAACATAAGCAAATGCTATAAATTTATTCGTGATAAATAACTTTTTAAAAATTTTTATACTGTATATATCCCTTTCTATGCAACTTTTAGGTATAAATGTACAGTATTAACAAACATCTAAAAGGAATAGAACCTTAAACATTAATGCATATAAGATCTTAATCGTCAAAAAATAAAAGATATTAAAAATCATTGTATATTATTTCAATCATAGCTTTCTTAAAGATTACTAGGCTTACCAAAACAACGATTCATCAACTTGGAAACAAACAAATAATTTAAATCACAATATTTTATTCTGCATAACATTTGTTCTGCTAAACTTCTGAAAAATAGAGCATGTATGAATTTTATTATTTATCATAATATATATTTTTCGTACAAATATAATAATTTATACAGTAAGTAATAGTAAGTTACGTACCACGAAATTATGGATTGATATTTATACATAATACAGTATGTATGTATCAGTCAAAATTTGTAGATTTTTATTTTACGAAGATAGATCTTTGTATAATCAGCGCTATAATTAATAATGGTAACGAATTAAAATTTGTACTCATTGAGATCAACATCTCATAAAATTCATCTTTTGTAGATGTATTTAAAAGAAAACATTGATAGGAAATACTTTCGGACCTTCTGGACACGTACCACGAGGTTCAACCTGGTTCAACCGGTTCTACCAGGTTCTACACAGGGAGGGTCAACTCTTATGGGAAAACTTGGTATGCATATAGTTCGATTTGCCGGGTTCCGCCCTAGTTGGCGCCACATACAAAAACCAACACACGTACAGCTTTTAAATCGAGGAGAAACCAACCATTCTCTTTTCAAGCAATACGTGAGACGTCATGAGCGCACGACTTTGTTGTCTAAAAAGAGTTTTGGAAAAATACGAGGGATGGAAAAGCAGGAAAAGGTCAGTACAATATATATACCGAAACGTTGTAGAGCGAACAGAAATAGTTGTACAAAATTCTGGAATAAAAAGTTAGATTGAAAATATTATAGGTTCGATCCGTCCGGTAACTCCGCCATAGGTAAGGGTGTGCAAATACCCGGCTCGTCGGGCTCGGGTCGGGCCGAAGAAAGTCGGTCGGGCTCGGGCGGGTACCCGACACACTCGGGCCTAGGGGAACCCGACTGATTTCGGGCGGCCCGACTGGTCTCGGGCCGCCCGACTGATCTCGGGTATTTCGTCTGCTTCGGGCCAACATGGCAGACTAGAGGCTATTCGGTGTAACTCTCACGCTCCATGATACCGGCGATTCAGTGCGAGACACGCTCATGGAGCGTAAGAGTTACACCGAACAGCCTCGAGTCCGCCATCTTGACCCGAAGCAGACGAAATACCCGAGATCAGTCGGGCGGCCCGAGACTAGTCGGGCGGCCCGAGACCAGTCGGGCCGCCCGAAATCAGTCGGGTTCCCCTAGGCCCGAGTGTGTCGGGTACCCGCCCGAGCCCGACCGACTTTCTTCGGCCCGACCCGAGGCGTCGGGTACCCGGCACATGGCACAGCCTGCACACCCTTAGCCATAGGCAGTCCCGGCAGCAGTGATGCCAGAACGAGGGATTTTTCCCAAGCATGCGCACTACCAAATCCTCAGTAATGTATATACTTTACTCAAATATGGGGTATCGTTAGACCCCCGTGACAATTTAAATACGGTAGAAATTACAGGAAGAGGATATTTTTAAAAGGAATAATATATTTACGTGTAAATAAATAAATATATGTTTTCTTATTATTTTGTATATCTGCAACCGATTTATTAAATGAATACCAACATTTGTTGCGAGATAAGGAAAACTGCAGAAAACGTCCAGAGTTTTGGACGTCTTTGCGCGTGATGGTCGCCAAGTGTTGTTAAATAATAAAAAATCTGGCGACCAGACCCGGGCCTCAAAGAACGGTAAACTTTTGCTTCGTTTCGAACGCGCTTTTGTCTCCGCACGAAGGAACAGTCACTCTGATATACTAATATTGCACTACGATACAATATTTTATTCAGTTTAACGAAAAGCGCGGAAAACGACTGGGAAGGGCCCCTTATGCGACGTACTGTTGCATAGATAGATACGTCTATGGAAATAATTCCCGCCGTGCTGTGACGTCAGCATGCGCATGCGCACGAAGGCTCACGCATGGGAAAAAATCCCTCGTTCTGGCATCAGTGATGCCAGGACGTGGGATTTTCTCCCACGTGGGAGTCATCGTGCGCATGCGCATGTGACGTCACAGCCCGACAGCGGTTGTTTCCATGGACGTATCTAGTAAAATGTCCTCTTCCTGTAATTTCTACCGTATTTCAATTGTCACAGGGGTCTGACGATAACCCATATTTGAGTGAAGTATATACGTTACTGAGAATTGGGTAGCGCGCACGGGTGGGAAAAATCCCACGTCCTGGCATCACTGCCCGGCAGTCCCAATCAGTGATGCCAGGACGTGGGATTTTCTCCCACGTGGGAGCCGTCGTGCGCATGCGCATGCTGACGTCACAGCTCGGCGGCGGTTGTTTCCATGGACGTATCTAGTAAAATGCCCTCTTCCTGTAATTTCTACCGTATTTCAATTGTCACAGGGGTCTAACGATACCCCGTATTTGAGTGAAGTATATACGTTACTGAGGATTAGGTAGTGCGCATGGGTGGGAAAAATCCCACGTCCTGGCATCACTGGTCCCAATCCCGTTTGAGAAAGGAGGAGGGTTAGTATACAATATTACTATTACAGTTTTTAAATAAATAGTTTTACGTAAATGTGTAAAATTTTGTATGTATGAATTGTAAATAAATTTCTAAAGATAAATTAAACATTGATATTTTTCTTGAAAACAACAAGTATACTGAAGTTTGCTTCACTATTGTAAAAGTGGGGAATAAACAATTATATGAACCGTAAAATTAAAAATTAAATAAATTTCACAATTTTACAATACTGGAGCAAACTTTAGTATATCTCTTTAATAGTACTTTTAAATCAGTAAGCGATAGTACTATATATGCGGTATATATAGCATACTGTGCTATATATAGTGTGTGCTTTCCAACAAGCATGCTAGGGTGTGACACAGTGTAACACAGAGAGACACAGTGTGCTTTCCAACAAGCATGCTAGGGTGTGACACAGTGTAACACAGTGTGACACAGTGAAACACAATTCTGTAGTCTAATTGGAACAGATAAGTTACTAGATACGGTCACTAGAGTGCGTAAAAGACTATCCGAGTATAACGTAGTAAAAAACGTAGATTCAAATCCGTCTGTAGAAAATCCAAACCCGTAAAGAAGAAGATTCGGATTGATAATTATTTCGCAACAAACAAAAGTATATTATTTTCGAATATGGTAAGTTATTTTTCCTGTATAATTCTTAATAGAAAAATACATTTTAGATAAATCGTGATCTTCACTGACTTTGATGATAAATTATTTCTATTCCTTTATACTAACTCAACCTCTACTATGTATATAACTTTGTTATATAACAACGTTTACATAAAATTGGTTTTACAATTAATTATGGCTCAGCTTAGGAGAAATTTCACATCAACTGCCTACATATGTTTAATAATTTTTTTTTTTTATTTTCTCAGCTTTGACTACAATTGCAATATATATTAAATACCTATTTTTATTATACCTTTTAATTTATAAGAATGTCAGCGAATATTTTGACACAGCCCTTTGTTTTATATTTATAGAGTAAATACTTTTTTATTTGAAATTACTTACAGAGAATCTCATTCACTGCACGTGAGTATAACTCTTTTTCCCCTTCAAGGAAAACTTCTTTTCCATTAAAACAGGCATGGAATTTTATATTATCTAATGTAGGAATAACATCTTTACAATACCGACAAAAGAATAAACCTACAAATTAATCCGATCAAATACGTACGGATAATGGTTAATCAACGAATTGTTTTTTAGATAAATTATTCCTTAAATAAAAATAATAAATATTGATTACCCTCGAAGAGTTCTGGGTCCGGTACATTATTCCTTCAACACGAAGACATTTCTTGCAAACTCTAATTTTCTTTTTAATTTGTGTC
This sequence comes from Cerceris rybyensis, assembly GCA_910591515.1. NCBI lineage: Eukaryota > Metazoa > Arthropoda > Insecta > Hymenoptera > Crabronidae > Cerceris > Cerceris rybyensis. The sequence goes on along the minus strand of OU342789.1, from coordinate 19,519,833 downwards.
TTGGAACACGTGCGTCGTCAAGCAAAGTATAATTTTATTTTGTACGTTAAGGCGCCAATAACAAAGGAATGTCTTATGACAAATTTGCAAGTACCACACTTGAAAAAATAATTTCTTTGCTCGATGTGTTGGCACTATTGACGCCCGACACGGCCAGACACGGCCAGACACGGCCAAACCGGCCAAACTCAAGTTTTAGCTGTGTCTGGCAGTGTCGCTCTGTGTCTCTCTGTGTCGTAGTTGGAAAGCACCAATGTAGACACTGTGTTACACAGTGTCGCCTGGTGTCGCCTGTGTCTCTTGTTGGAAAGCACCGATTGTCACGTCCCAGCGACGGAGGTGAAACGAGCATAGAATTGAAATCACTAGGCTAGTAAACTAGAATAGGGATATCGTTTCAAAACCGTGTTACCGGGATTTATGCTGGTATTTTGCCTTCCCGCCTGGGCGGTCAAATGGCTGGGACCCAGCCGCTTGCAAAGCATTTCGCTATAAGTCTTTGAAATATGCGAGAAAGAATAAAAGATAGTTTGACTTATCGTTCGTTGTGTCTTCGTCTCTCTCCTTCTCTCTTTTCCTCTCTCTCTCCTGCAGACTCCCTCGAGGAACGGAGAAGAGATCTCGGAGTGTAGAGATCCTGCCTGACCGACGTAGGGCGGGTTGCCGAGTCTCAGGCGCTGAATTGATGTTGGTGATGGAACAGACAAAATTGTCACGTCCTCGTGACAATCCACGGCGACTGCGTACCGTCTATCGATAATTTGAATACATCAACGTCTGTCGGGTTAATTCGCACAGGCGTCTTTCGAATAGCTGGTGATTCCTAAAAGGGAAATAAAGCGCTTATATCCTATTCTTGCGGTCTTACTCGATGGTTTTTTCTATTGACTCTGATTTACGCGACTGAATTACAGGTGATCGTTCACCTCGCTCTTCTCTTCCGAGAGGAAGAGTACCCGGGCGCGCTGACATATATAATTGCGCAAGAAGGCGGCGAAGAAAGTTCCTTCGGCCTGAGCGTCTGGTTCTCGTCATCAAAATATCTTTAAGAAATGCGTAAAAATCCAATGAGCGGGTCTACGTTCGGTTGAAGGGTTAATTTCGGAGAGGTTCGTCCTCTCACAAAGGGTCGGATAAATTCCACGAGCAGGTCGTCCGCTCACAGTAGAATTGGGAAAGATGGATTGATCCCTGAGCAGGTCGTCCGCTCACAAGAGATGAGGAAGTTCCACGAGCAGGTCGTCCGCTTACAGTGGAACTAGGTAAAGTGGATTGACTTAGATTTTGCTCGTGAGGATTATCATACGCAGTGAAATTGAATTGAAGATTATTAAAGAATTGAAATTAGGTAAAAATAGGAAGATCGAAGAAGGTAGTTTCTCAATTAAAGTATGCAGAGTTTAAATAAACAAGTATAAAATACATTGTTACAAGAAAAGTGATTAAACTAATGGTTACAATGTTACGATATAAATGTAGATACAAAATACGTTCGATTTGAATAGACTTGCTAAAAGTCTGAATACGATTGAAGTTGAGTTTGACTTGGAATTGAATCGACTCCTAAGAGTATGGATGTAGAAATTGGATTGATACTTAGTAACTCTTTGGAAATGTGGTAGTTGATTCGTTGGAAGAGTTATACTTCGTCTCTTCGTTATTTGATTAAGACTAAATTTACAATATGAATACTGGTAGCTAAAAGTAAGAGAAGAATCCGAGAGCCCCGAGCAAAAAGCCCGAAAAGTTCGCTGCGCTCGGTGCGCATCCTATTTACGTTTTCTCCCACCGTCCCATCGTTTCTCCCTTACGTGGCCTTTTGAAGATTGCTAAGAAAGCCGTTGGCCCTTTGAAACACGCGCTGCAAGCGCTGACGTGGACCATCGATCAGTGATGCCAGAACGAGGATCCTCGGATCCGACTCTTACCCCCTCTTTCATCTACAATATTCCCCTACTGGCTTCTTCCGTTCACACGCGCGTTACCTCTACTATCGTACCACTACTATGTCCGTGTGCGCTGTTTCTGCGCTTGCGCTTTTCATACTGGCGGGAAAGCGTGATACCACCACTCCGACTTATTGTATTCCCCGACTGGCTTCTTCCGTGCACTCGCGCGTTACATCTACTATCGTACAACTACCATGTCCGTGTGCGCTGCTAATGCGCTTGCGCCAGCCACAATCTATTTTTAACACTGCATCGCGATTGACTTTACGGCAACGAAACTGAGAATCGATAATCGAGCGTATGAATCGCAATCTGGAGCTCTCCTTCGAGTCCCCACATAGCGATTTTTATTTTTATTTTTAATTATTTCCCTAAACACATTTTGTAGCCTATACAAATAAGTTTTCTTATAATATAAACAAATGCAGTCAAGATTTTAATTGCAATAAAGTTTAATAAAATATTGATATTACTACAAATTATTTTTAAAAATTATTTTCCTAATCACATTTTGTAGCCTTTAGAAAAATGTGAAATATAGAAACTATCTTAAAGCACACATATTTAATTTCCACAGAAACGTATAATTGCTGTAAAAATTGCATTATTAAAAATTGGTACGTAAGAACTGATTGTTGACATTTATTTGGACGAATTCTAAAATGTGGAAATACAGAAAGTGTTTATTAATTTTTTAAACAAACGGTTTATTATTTGTCAAATATGTAAATAATATTGTACTGGCTGGATCGTGACTGCGAATATGCCATTCGATAGCCTATCCAAAAAAAACCCTTCATGCCAAGTTTTAATCCCCTGGCACTTCTATAAGGCTAGTTATGGGGAAAAATTGAAAAATCCATTTTTGACCATTTTTTCCTAGTTAATATAAATTGGAAAATGTGATTGAAAAAAATCACACATATTCGTGGTATAGGATCACGTATTTGAGAATTTTTTTGAATTTTTTGGTTTGTGCGTTTTTGCATAAAAAATTAAAATCGTGAAAAAAAATGAAAAAATGTTAATTTTATAGCGAAGTTTCAGAGTGACACCTCTGGATTTAATTTTGTAACAAGGTATAATCACTAGTAATATGCATGATTTTTTTTCAGATTTTTATTCCCGTGCAATTTTGCAATTGACGATTATCAAGCCGTCAATTGCACTTTTCAGCAGCGACAGGAATTCTACGTTCCTTACAAGAGAGGACCCCAACTGTCCGACTTCGATTTTAACGAGGCTTTGCAAGATGATAGCATGTAGGTCCCTAATGATATGTGTAAAATATTAGCCGTAGTTATGCAGTAGTTTTAAAAATATAAGCGATTAAAGTTCGTACCTCTTTGTATACTATGAATGTGAATCTGGTTATAACAGCTCTGGTGGCGCAGTGAGGCTCACGAGCCGAACATCTTGCGTTCGAATCCCCGTGACGGACAATTTTTTTTTTCTATTTTAATTTCATGAAATTGCGCACGAAACACATGGTTTCCAGACTTATATTTCTAGGCTCGCTGCATGGCAATCGCTATCGAAAGTACACCGAAAATACGGAAATAAATCAAACTGCAGGGTAAGGATTTCCAGAGACCTAGGCCATTAAAAGTAAAGAAAAGTGGCACCCGCGTGGCTGAAAAACCGTAAACTTTCCGAAACAGATGCTTTCTCGGACTGTGCAGTAAGCTTTGTAAAATTGATTGTACGCTTTAAAAAACGCACGGCTAAAGCTTCCTCCAACGGTTTAAAATTAACTAACTTTTATTTAGCTAGCTATACAGTTTGAATTGTCTTCGAGGACTTTGAAGATTAAATATTTCGAAAAGCTGTAAAAAGACAGTTTGCGAGGTCCGAAACGTACATAATGTAAATGTATATATTGCAAGTGTACGATAATTGTTATTCTGCATTGTGTGCAATTTTATCAAATTAAAATAGAAAAAAAAATTACCCGTCATGGGGGACTCGAACGTACGACGTTCGGGTCGTGAGCCTTAAAAAACCGCTGTTACTGCTCCAACACAGCTGCTGTAACCCAAATTACATTTATAGTATATGAAGAGGGATGAACTTTAATCGCTTATATCTTTAACACTAAAACTACCGACGTTATATCTACTAAAATTTAGATTTATTGAACAAGTACTTTGGAAAAAGATAGATCAAGAAGCGAAAGGATTAGTCAATTAACTAATTTAGGCTTTATATGGTAGAAGTAGAATTTTTACTTCACGGCACTCCTATCAATCTAGGTAGTTTTTTGAAAAAATTGAGAACCGGTCATTATGACCGTCTTGGTAGGTTTAGTGTTAAAACTACTGCATAACTACGGCTGATATTTTACACAATCATTAGGGACCTACATGCTATCGTCTTGCAAAGCCTCGTTAAAATCGAAGTCGGACAGTTGGGGTCCTCTCCTTGTTAGTGTCGCTGCTGAGCCCAAAAATTGGGAAATTACAGTGTCAAAGATTTAAAGAATGAGTGGGACATTCTGTATTTTGGCACATCCCAATCTCAAAAAGATCGTTGGGCGCTTCCTTATTTCGACGGCATGTGGATCGATATCGGCATGCAAAAAAATCAGAGAATTTTCCTATTTTCCCGCAGTTAACATCTCTGTTGAGCAATGTCCGATGTCTGCCACACTCCAATGCCGAGGCAGAAAGAATTTTTTCCATTCTTCCTGACATTAAGGTAGTTGCTCCACGCAGGTACCGTCGCTAGATCGGGTTCATCCCCCCATAGAAATAAAATTAGTATTTTCTACGGAATGTATTAGGAAGTTGTTCCAAAATATAAAATATTCCATTTTAGAGTTTTTGATATTAAAATAAAACTAAAATCCAAAATTAATCATAATGCAACTTGAAAAAAATTTTTAAATCTGCACTTTAATTATGCTACGTTATTGAAACACACATTGTGCTTATTCCGTATATGTATACACGTACACTGGTTATCAGGTTATCTGTTTAACCTGTACATATGTATCTGTCTGATATACTGTCATATGGTATCTATAGTAATATCCCCTCCTCTACTAATAATTATGAAACGAAGACTTTATTTTTCCATATTTATGAAAAACTAACTGGTAACAGCATGTTTTTTTTTCTAAATGATTCAGAATATATTATTCTATTACACTGTAGTTTTTCGTTTCAACGTTGTTTATTTTCGCCACAATAAAAATTAATATATACTACTTTCCCACGCTTTTCCAATGCAGTGTGTACAAAAGTATCATTTTTAATTGCAATTATTTAGCGTATAACGTGGTGAACGGTCATCAAATTTCACTATCGTATGTATTACATATCTATTTATATATAGTTCAAGTTTGAACAACTTCTTGTTTATTTCGAATCATGAGACAACTACCTTAAGTCGAAAAAAAGGAATAAAATAGGAGCTGATCTCCTAAATTCCATCTGTGTGGTGCGCACATCACTCAAAGCTAGACAGCAGTCTAGTCGCACTATGTCTATCGATGATAGACATTTAAGACTAATGTCAGGAGCAAACTTATATGCAAGTTCGCCGTGTGCACGAAACACGCAACTGTTGACATTGCACACAACGGCGAACTTGTAAATAGATTGTGATTTGTGTATAATGTGTATCTGTGGTTGTGACTGTATTAGTGTTTGTTATTGTGTTTGCGATTGTGATTAATAGTGTTTAAAATAGTAGTGTATAAGTATTGTTTGTAGTGTCAGTGCCATTATATTAATAATAAGTGTACATAATTTAGTAGCATAGTATTAATTAAATAATTTATAGTATTTTATATTTTTTATATTATATTTTCATAGTATTTTATAATTTATAGTTATTTATATTATTTTGTATAATAAATATAATTTATTCTAATTTTCCAGGAATACCGAGAAGCAAAAAAAATTAGAACACCATTACAAAAAGAAGTAAGTTTCTATTAAAATCAATACTTCATTGAACTTTATTACAGCTGAAATCGTGACTGATTTTGTATTTTTTTTGTTATAGGACGATATTTTATCTGGAACGCATCCGTCTTGGAAGAAAGGAAATATCGAGAAAAACGATGAAACTGGACAATTATTGCGAAAAAATAATTTGTAGTAATATCAATATTTTATTAAACTTTATTGCAATTAAAATCTTGACTGCATTTGTTTATATTATAAGAAAACTTATTTGTATAGGCTACAAAATGTGTTTAGGGAAATAATTAAAAATAAAAATAAAAATCGCTATGTGGGGACTCGAAGGAGAGCTCCAGATTGCGATTCATACGCTCGATCATCGATTCTCAGTTTCGTTGCCGTAAAGTCAATCGCGATGCAGTGTTAAAAATAGATTGTGGCTGGCGCAAGCGCATTAGCAGCGCACACGGACATGGTAGTTGTACGATAGTAGATGTAACGCGCGAGTGCACGGAAGAAGCCAGTCGGGGAATACAATAAGTCGGAGTGGTGGTATCACGCTTTCCCGCCAGTATGAAAAGCACAAGCGCAGAAACAGCGCACACGGACATAGTAGTGGTACGATAGTAGAGGTAACGCGCGTGTGAACGGAAGAAGCCAGTAGGGGAATACTGTAGATGAAAGAGGGGGTAAGAGTCGGATCCGAGGATCCTCGTTCTGGCATCACTGCCATCGATGGGTGCAGAAGGAGAAAATCACGCTAGTGACTAACTTAAAGAAATTAAAAATAAAGAGTACAATATTGCGATGTTGGTACCGCTATAGTCCACCGGACGTCACAATATAAAAATAAAAAGTAATTCTACGGTGCTTTCCAACAAGAGACACAGGCGACACTGTGTAACACAGTGTAACACAGTGTCTAGTTTTGTGCTTTCCAACTACGACACAGAGAGACACAGAGCGACACTGCCAGACACAGCTAAAACTTGAGTTTGGCCGTGTCTGGCCGTGTCGAGCGTCAATAGTGCCAACACATCGAGCAAAGAAATTATTTTTTAAAGTGTGGTACTTGCAAATTTGTCATAAGACTAAGGGTGTGCAAGCTGTGCCGAGTGCCGGGTACCCGACGCCTCGGGTCGGGCCGAAGAAAGTCGGTCGGGCTCGGGCGGGTACCCGACACACTCGGGCCTAGGGGAACCCGACTGATTTCGGGCGGCCCGACTGGTCTCGGGCCGCCCGACTAGTCTCGGGCCGCCCGACTGATCTCGGGTATTTCGTCTGCTTCGGGCCAACATGGCGGACTCGAGGCTGTTCGGTGTAACTCTTACGCTCCATGAGCGTGTCTCGCACTGAATCGCCGGTACCATGGAGCGTAAGAGTTACACCGAACAGCCTCTAGTCTGCCATGTTGGCCCGAAGCAGACGAAATACCCGAGATCAGTCGGGCGGCCCGAGACTAGTCGGGCGGCCCGAGACCAGTCGGGCCGCCCGAAATCAGTCGGGTTCCCCTAGGCCCGAGAGTGTCGGGTACCCGCCCGAGCCCGACCGACTTTCTTCGGCCCGACCCGAGCCCGACGAGCCGGGTATTTGCACACCCTTACATAAGACATACCTTTGTTATTGGCGCCAAATAAAATTATACTTTGCTTGACGACTGTTGACGACGCAAGTGTTCCCAAACATAAATTTAAGAAGAAAATTAGATTTTATAAAAATGTCTTCGTGTTGGGGGAATAATGTACCCGACACAAAACACTTCGAGGGTAATCAATATTTATTATTTTTATTTAAGGAATAATTTATCTAAAAAACAATTCGTTGATTAACCATTATCCGTACGTATTTGATCGGATTAATTTGTAGGTTTATTCTTTTGTCGGTATTGTAAAGATGTTATTCCTACATGAGATAATATAAAATTCCAAGCCTGTTTTAATGGAAAAGAAGTTTTCCTTGAAGGGGAAACAGAGTTATACTCACGTGCAGTGAATATTCTCTGTAAGTAATTTCAAATAAAAAAGTATTTATTCTATACATATAAAACAAAGGGCTGTGTCAAAATATTCGCTGACATTCTTATAAATTAAAAGGTATAATAAAAATAGGTATTTAATATATATTGCAATCGTAGTCAAAGCTGAAAAAATAAAAAAAAAATTATTAAACATATGTAGGCAGTTGATGTGAAACTTCTCCTAAGCTGAGCCATAATTAATTGTAAAACCAATTTTATGTAAACGTTGTTATATAACAAAGTTATATACATAGTAGAGGTTGAGTTAGTATAAAGGAATAGAAATAATTTATCATCAAAGTCAGTGAAGATCACGATTTATCTAAAATGTATTTTTCTATTAAGAATTATACAGGAAAAATAACTTACCATATTCGAAAATAATATACTTTTGTTTGTTGCGAAATAATTATCAATCCGAATCTTCTTCTTTACGGGTTTGGATTTTCTACAGACGGATTTGAATCTACGTTTTTTACTATGTTATACTCGTATAGTCTTTTACGCACTCTAGTGACCGTATCTAGTAACTTATCTGTTCCAATTAGACTACAGAATTGTGTTACACTGTGTTACACTGTGTTACACTGTGTCACACCCTAGCATGCTTGTTGGAAAGCACACCTAATGTACGGGTTCCGCCCTATGCGGCAGCACATCTGCGGACCAAATTTTATATATGGGAGTTGACACCCTCTGTGCGTAACTGATCGCGGCAAAATCGACGCGTGTCATAGAATTCTGATTTAACTCGATTTCAATTGCTTTATCAGCGTTGCCATATCAAGTCATTGCATCCCTTGTGAAAACCTTGTCTTGCATATGTCAGAAAACTAATAGATTTAAAAATTGAATGTAAAGCAACTTTTGATTCGGGGAGCGGAGAGATCGTGAAAAATTGCATGCGATTTTCCTTTGTTAAACAGTTGCCTTGGGCACTCTTACGCAAGATCTCAAAGCGATCAGACGTATAACGTTATACGAAGCCATTTTAAATATTTCTGTTCATAATCATTCATAATTATTAAGTATTGTTCAAAGTTATTGTTTTGTTCAGTTTATTATATTTGCAGTTATTAAAGTTATCGTTCTGTTTAGTTTAATATGTTTAAAGTTCTGATATATATATAAGATATTTGTTAATTTCAAAATTATTTAAAAAAGATAAAATCAATTAAAAAACGAATTGTCAAACGAGCCTACACTTTTAAGAGTCCTCTACACACATCTACATACTTTTTCTTTTAAATTGGCGCATAAGACTTTTACTATAGTTTAATTACCAACTGTGCATTGCACTGAGTGCCGTACCATATATGCGCACACAAGCCACCACATTTTTTCTTTTTTTTTCCATTGAAATAAACCTCGTTAGAAGTTTTTAATGTACTTTCAAACGTTTCAGGTCGATCAAAAAAAAGGAGCAGCACAGTTCATTTTTAGAGATTTAGAAAAAGTGGGGGCCAACTTCATGCTAAATTTTCAATTGGATTTTTCAAAAAAACTATCAACTCTCAACATTCTTTTTATACTCTCAACTCTCTCAAATGATTCTCAATACATAGATTAGGTGTGCTTTCCAACAAGCATGCTAGGGTGTGACAAAGTGTAACACAGTGTGACACAGTGAAACACAATTCTGTAGTCTAATTGGAACAGATAAGTTACTAGATACGGTCACTAGAGTGCGTAAAAGACTATACGAGTATAACGTAGTAAAAAACGTAGATTCAAATCCGTCTGTAGAAAATCCAAACCCGTAAAGAAGAAGATTCGGATTGATAATTATTTCGCAACAAACAAAAGTATATTATTTTCGAATATGGTAAGTTATTTTTCCTGTATAATTTTTAATAGAAAAATACATTTTAGATAAATCGTGATCTTCACTGACTTTGATGATAAATTATTTCTATTCCTTTATACTAACTCAACCTCTACTATGTATATGGGGCGTTCTACTTTTCTACCGACAATGACGTGTCCCCTCTTGAAAAAAAATCGGTATTCGTCCAAAATTCCAGATTCTCAAATTTTATTTTCACAAGATTTTTTTGGACCATACAGAGATTATAATAATACTAAAATCCCGTTTTTATTTTTGTTGCTTTTTACAAAATCATTGTGACATAGTATTCGAAATGTGTGACAGAGGTGTTTTACATAGAAATAAAATGTGTCTCTTTGCGCCGCCTAATGTTACAAAATGATCTCGCTTAAAAAAATCATATAGAACCCTTTAGTATAAAATTATTTATTGAACTTCTGAAATATTATCATTAAATTAATTAGAATATAATAAACGTAAAGGTTCATACTATTAAACAAAAAAATATTTTATCGTTGGGTCCGGCTATGCATGTTTTTTCTTGCTATCTTCCGTCACGCATTTCGCAAAACAAAAAACGCTTCTGAGTTGTTTGATTTTCAACCCTAAGCAACAGTACGGTTTCCTCTTCCCCCTTGGCCTCACCCCTTGAGGCCCCACCTGCGAGCGAGCCTAGTTATTCGCTCGCAGGAAGTGAATAGAGGTGCGTGTGTTTATTCGGCGACCGCTCTGTCACGTAAGTTACTACTTTTAAATTTTATTGTAATTCACGTTTATATATGTAATATTATTATTTCTCAGTAAATCTGTCATGTTCACCCATTTTTACGAACAAGTCGTAATTTCGTGAACGCTAAAATCCTCGAACACTGTTATTTTACACTTCTGTCACGAGACACCTCTGTCACAATTATAGGGGAGGGTGGGGCAAAGTGGGCCCCTTCAGCAAAAAATAATCATATCTTTATTTTTTTTTATTCGTTATAGGTGAGGGGGTGCAAAGTGGGCCCCTTCAGCAAAAAATAGTCATATCTTTATTCTTTTGGGCTCCAAAATTTTAAGGGGCCCACTTTGCCCCCAAATTTTTTTGGGCTCCAAAATTTTAAGGGGCCCACTTTGCCCCACCCTCCCCTATATATATATATATATATATATATATATATTTTTTGTGACTGAGGTGTTTATTTTTTCTTACTCTTCCGATAAAACTTAAAATAAATAAAAGCTATAAAATAAAACTTCGATGCATTATACGTTTCGAAAATCTTCGATAACTGGACAATAATTTAAAAATACATTTTATAAAAGAAATACACTTTTATTTTTTTTCAAAATCAAAAAATTTGTCACTCATATTGTCGGTAGAAAAGTAGAACGCCCCATATAACTTTGTTATATAACAACGTTTACATAAAATTGGTTTTACAATTAATTATGGCTCAGGTTAGGAGAAGTTTCACATCAACTGCCTACATATGTTTAATAATTTTTTTTTTATTTTCTCAGCTTTGACTACAATTGCAATATATATTAAATACCTATTTTTATTATACCTTTTAATTTATAAGAATGTCAGCGAATATTTTGACACAGCCCTTTGTTTTATATTTATAGAATAAATACTTTTTTATTTGAAATTACTTACAGAGAATATTCACTGCACGTGAGTATAACTCTTTTTCCCCTTCAAGGAAAACTTCTTTTCCATTAAAACAGGCATGGAATTTTATATTATCTAATGTAGGAATAACATCTTTACAATACCGACAAAAGAATAAACCTACAAATTAATCCGATCAAATACGTACGGATAATGGTTAATCAACGAATTGTTTTTTAGATAAATTATTCCTTAAATAAAAATAATAAATATTGATTACCCTCGAAGAGTTTTGGGTCCGGTACATTATTCCTCCAACACGAAGACATTTTTGTAAAATCTAATTTTCTTCTTAATTTGTGTCTTGGAACAAGTGCGTCGTCAACAGTCGTCAAGCAAAGTATAATTTTATTTGGCGCCAATAACAAAGGTATGTCTTATGACAAATTTGCAAGTACCACACTTGAAAAAATAATTTCTTTGCTCGATGTGTTGGCACTATTGACGCCCGACACGGCCAGACACGGCCAGACACGGCCAAACCGGCCAAACTCAAGTTTTAGCTGTGTCTGGCAGTGTCGCTCTGTGTCTCTCTGTGTCGTAGTTGGAAAGCACCAATGTAGACACTGTGTTACACTGTGTTACACAGTGTCGCCTGTGTCTCTTGTTGGAAAGCACCGTAGGATTGAAGAAAACTGTGTGAAAGTTAATTCAAGGGGCTAACTTCACAGAGATATTGGCGATACATTATTTCCAAAAGCTGCAACTTCACCTGATTCATCATCGTTGCCAATATCAGTGAAAAAAATAAATTTGCCTGCCGAGTGAACTTTAGATAGCACCAGATAGCACGAACAGCACAACTTGGCACAACTTCATTAGAATTACAGATATCTGCAAATGTCCTTACAAAATCAAATTGTTCCTGAAGTTCGATCTATTTTACGACATATTCTTAAAAATGCTAACATTTTTCCTATTGTGCCGTTAATGTGTAGCAAATTATCTATAAATGTTCCTTCAGGTAAAAGAAAGTAGTATTATCAGTTTCAACGATACATTTTCATCATCGTTGTTGTATAATGAGTTTATTATCTTTCTTTTTTAATCATTTACCACGCATCTCATCACAAAGACTTTTCCAAAAAGAGTTTATCATATTTAATTTCAACATTTAATTTAAATTCGAAATTAATGTAAAAATTAACTTCAATGTTACTTTGACAGGGAACATACAACGAATTAAAAGTATGTTTTTACGTTACTCGCTAAAATTTACTTTCTTCATTTTTCCTTAAAGTTAATACTACATGACTTATAAAAGAAAAAACAATGCATATAAATGTACTAAACAAATGAAAGAAATATATGATAAAAAATTAGGGCAATTATTTAAATAATTTTATTACATAAGAAGGTATATGTAGTAAGTGAATACGTACATATGTGTGAATCATACTGTAGAACATAATAATTTGATATGTTCATTGTGGCAGTTTTCTTAATGATGCATTTTCATTCAGTATGTATTGAATATGCTTGTCATCTTTGAATTATAAATGAATTTAATAAATCAAAATTTTTAATAATAAAGTGTAATCCTGAAACTATATTAATTTAAACATAAAATTATTTAAATAAAGGTTATAACAAGAAAATCAGATATTCAAGTCTTTTTATACCTTTCTTTCACCTTTAAATCTTTCTATATAATATTGACTGTTTCAGATATGAGATGGTAATGTACTATTAATCATTGTTTTAAAACACCATGTCTGACAATAGTTTACCACATATTCCATATGCAGCTGAAAACTATGATAGACTAGTACGCATTGAGTCTGGTATTACACGTTCTAATATTAGACGTCTTCCACATATAGAAGAAACTTTAAGAAATATCCGTACAGCTCTGAGGCCATATAGACAAGCCATTCAATCGATTAATGGTATAAGTAAAAGTTATATAATAAACTTTATGTATATTATTATCGTAATTATTAACTTATCATTTATGCATATTAAAGCTTTTGTTATTCCATTCTAAGAGAAAATACAGTTTTAATTCAATTACTGTTATAAGTTCAATTGAGATTCTAACTAACATGAATTGTGAAAGGAGTACCTACTGATCAGGCAATAATAGTATCAGAGGAAGAGTCAACACCTGATTCTTCAGATACTGAACAATCAATGGATGTAACAGACGGAGCATCTTCTCCTAACCAAACTGAAGCTAGTGTACCAACATTAAATTCCGACGATGAGTAAGTACTAGCTCTTTCGGTTGACTCCTATTATGCACACATTAACGGTTTTAAACTGAATATATTAAACAATACTATTTTATTTTCTTGTAGCAAGAGATACTGCTGGGTTTGTTTTGCCACAGATGAAGATGATGCCACTGCTTCATGGGTAAAACCATGTCATTGTCGTGGTACAACAAAATGGGTTCATCAAGGATGTATACAAAGATGGGTTGATGAAAAACAAAAAGGACGTGCAGGTGCACATGTATCATGTCCACAGTGCAATACAGAATATATCATTGTATATCCTAATATGGGTTAGTTACAGATAAATCTGTGTAATATATCTTTTTTTATGATATGACACAAAATATAACTAATAATGAATAATTTCAGGTCCGTTAGTAGTAGTGTTGGATACAATTGATGGCATAATTTTCCGAGTTTGCCCTTTCATTGCGGCTGGCATAGTAGCTGGATCTATATATTGGACAGCTGTGACATATGGAGCTGTAACTGTCATGCAAGTTGTTGGCCATAAAGATGGTTTAACTATAATGGAGCAAGCAGATCCATTAGTGTTATTAGTTGGTTTACCAACTATTCCTATTATGTTGGTTTTGGGTGAAATGCTTAGATGGGAAGATCAAGCACTCAACCTTCTCAGACGACATGCATGTAAAATTCCTCTTTTGAGAAACTTTTTTCCCAACAAGTGTGTATATCACAAACTTAATCAAAACTTAAAAAGCTATCATTTTCAGAAATTGGAAATGTATCATAAAGTTTTTACATTTTTGTACTAATTCAAGATACAAATCTTGAAATTGATTACATAAAAAACTTATATCTACTGACTTTTTACTTTTTAATGAAATGTTGATATAAAAGTATTCATTTTTCTAGCCATTTTAGAGATGATAGAACACAGTCAGATGAAGTACCACCTATGAGTGACCCAGTGTCAGCAACTCGTATTCTTTGTGGTGCACTTTTATTACCTACTATTGCCAGTATATGTGGCAAAATATTTTTTGAAAGTATAAACTCGAATTTTCAAAGGACATTACTTGTATGTGGTTAATGGCTTTAAGTTAAATTGTATAACTCGTTTCAGATTTGACATAATAACGTATATTGTTATTTTTTAGGGCGGCATAGCTTTCATAACAATAAAAGGTGCATTCAAGATTTACCATAAGCAGCAGCAGTATGTAAAACAGTGCCAACGCCGTATAATGGATTATACAGATACTAATGTAGCGTTATATAAAATGCGAAATTCCGAAGGTACTCAAACGAGCTAAAAAGAGATTTAAAACAAAGCTATCACTGAATAGTGTAACTTATTAGACTTTAAATGACTAAACTTCTTAGCATACTTCTATTATGGAAATCAATGTCCATTATTTTATTTTTAACTAATGCTATAAATCCATGGGGATTTTACGACAAGCTTAAGAAACGAATATGATATTGTATATACATAAATACTAATGAAAATTGTCATACATATATAGCTTTTGTTAGTATAGTAGAGGTTTATTTAAAACTATACTATTCCTCTTAAATGTATCAAAAAGATAAAGATAGATCTGTTCATTAATCCTTCTACAGCGGACAGGATTTAAAATATCTTGATAATTTTCTCCGATGTAATGAAATCTTTAATCGAAATGGGTAATCGGGTAATAAATACTTATTAAAATTTGTAACATATAACTCGCTTGTTAATGGAATGGAAAGATGCATTACGGTAGTAGTAATGCACGATCTTTTTGCACGTTGAATTGTATTTCCTATTCGTTACACAATAGTTCCAAGTCAATGAAAAGTCATTCAAGATATAATATTATTAAGAAAAAATATGCACAATCTTTGTACGAACTTATTTCTGCGATAAGTAGGTAAGTTTCAGATTAAATATTAAATCAAATATAATATATTATGTAAGATTTTGTAAGAAAATTTTATTTTATGTAAATGCTTTATCTGCTATGGATTAGGAATAGAGTATGACTTAAACTTAACAATGTTTCTGTTTATAATAGCAAATAAATTTCGTAATATGCTATGTATCGCTACAGTTTATTCAACAATAAATAAACTTATATTCTTTACATTAAATATATAAGATGACACTATTGTTCCCTTTGTCTCAGTAGTGACAAAAAATTATACAATTATATAATATACAGAGTACTTAAAGCATAAATAAAAAATTACATTTATGTTATTTTAAACATAATATAAATACATTGTCAGTAAATATTCAGATAAATACATGAAAACTCAAAAATTACTTTTAATAGGTTAATCTATCTTATAGTCTTTTCATTACATGGTATTTTTAAATAGTTCTAAGAATTAGAACATACATATTAATTTTTCAAGTTTATATATATATATACATACATAATTGTAATTGATGTGACATGAAAGAAAACATGTAAGTTTTTATTATATTGTAATTACACTTTGATGAGAATTTATAAATCGCAATAAAATAATTCAAGTATAATAATGAAATTCAAACACTCTAAGAGTTTTGCTTCGAGAAAAGTATTTCTCACAATCAGATAATTTATAAATACATTTATTATTAAGTGATCTCCCTGTAATGTAAAAAAATATTAATTAATTAAGTACAGTATATGTTTCAAAAATATTTCATATAATAATTCTTTTTCAACTCTAAATATTTTTCTTGATTTATAAGTACTGCTCAATCTCTGATTTCGAACAATTTCAATTTATACATTTTGCAAAGTAAAGTAGATTTTTATAGGAGAAAAGACATTTCTACATAAATATTATGCAATATACATAATTGCCTTATTCTTTTATATACATATACTTTTTGTTTTTTATTTCGTGGCTACTTGTGTTATTTATCATATTTCATATAAACTGTACAAATACATTGTATACATCCCTGATTTGTACTATATATCAAAAAGATATTTCTGTCTGATGTTATATCAGATACAACTACTACATCTGTTCATCATTTGCAGGACCGTTAACTAAATGTGTAGTTTCCTTGAAGAGACAATACTTCTTGAATGACATATGAATTTGACAGTAATAAATAATAACTGACTATTACGATATATAAATTAACTCCCATTTAATGAAATTCTTTTTAACAGTATAACTATGCATATTTTTATAATCTACAATGGAAAAAGAACTGTACTTGTAGAGACTAAATAGTATACACTTTCAATGAGTATAATAAAACTCTTGAGTCTGTGTAGTTCGTATCACGTCATAGATCATAAACTAATGCACATTAAAAAATGCAATTTTTTCAGGTAAAAGAAGGTAAAAAATGCATTAAGATCTCAATGTCACATCAACGGAGGTCCTGTATACAGAAGATTCTGAGAATAAAAGTCAGGTGGACCTTCAGTAGCTATCAACTTAACTTCTTCAATAACATCCGTTAAATCTGTACATGACTTAGAACTAATATTTTTAAAATATGTACATGGTCTTGGACCTTTCCCGGAATCATCAACATCATATGGTGGGCTAAGTATATCTAAGAAAGCAGCAGGACCCTCAAGGCATGAAATTTCATGCAAATTTTTATCTCGTGGTGTAAGAATACAAGCAGGCGAATTGCTATGTACACATATTGGTCGATGTTTGACAGCTGCTATTTCTTTATTTAATTTTATGATATGATCATCATTCTTTAAACTATAACTGTTTATTTGCACTGCACCACTGATTACCTATATTTTGGAATATAGTAAATAAATAATATGGAATTTATCAAACGCCATGTTTTTTACATAACGTAAAATCTATTTTACACACCTTTAAAAACCCATGCATACCAGGATGATCATGCATCGGCATTGTAACACCGTGTTTTAGTATAAAAATCGAGATTATCACATCTTCATTTTCGAATATGTCGATTGAGCACATAGGCGCAGATTGCTTTCTAACGAAATCGAGAATTTGTTTATTCACATTTACATCTTCGGCCGTAATTTTGTTCATCAGATTCCATAATTTATCAAAATTTCTTTGACATATCTTAAACCCAACGTTTTTTTGTCCGCCAAACGTTTTAAGAGCTTGTTTCCACAAAATCTCAATTGCCGAGGTCATGTTTGTAATATAAACACTCAATCTTGCGAATTCACTTTTTCGAAGTACTTTTAATACTTCAATACTATATTAATTAATAAATAGCCGTGTATACCAAGAGAAAACGTAATTCTAGAAAATTTATTAAAGAATTTCTAAAGCATATCATTTTAACCTAGCATTATATGAAAATTATATATCATTGAAGATCAAAAATTTAAAAAACAGAAACCAGTAAAGAATTAAATATCAATAAACAATTGTATGTTCAATGTGCTTAACATTCTTTACAAAATTTCATTTTACATATACTCTTGAACTTGTTAAGACTTTCGTACTTAGAGGTTAAAGTGTTTGGTATAAATTTACCTTATATTATATTTTTTAAAACAATATTGAGAATTTTTAACCAAGAAAAATCAGTACATCAGTGTCAATTAATCTTTAGTCCATACTGATACTTTACGTTTGCTATTAAAAATGGCTATGTGTTTGTTACACATTATTGAGCTACAAATAAGAGCGTTATAAATTGTCAAATTCCAAATAAAGACTTAATGTGAAAGTGAATTCTAATTTCTATTAGAATCTAAATTCTAATAATATTTCTATTCTAAATTTTTCTGTTGATTTACAGAAAACTAAAAATTAATATAAAAATAGTAAATGAAGAAAATTACATATTTGTTTATTTTTCCCTTTAAAAAATAATATTAATGTCTTCAATAGATGCAGATATTTGAAAATTATAAAGTTATATTATATGTATTGGATTATTATTATATAAGTTCAATGATTCTTACAATTGTTGAAACAACTTTTTCTACAAAGAACTAGGCAAAAAGTATTTGAATAGACCGAGATTATTATTTTAGAACAACAGAAGTTACTTTCGGTACAATGTCTTCAAAAATTCATTTCAATTTAATTAAATAAGAATTTTTTTTGGTATAAATATTTATTTTGCAAAAACGTAATATTTCCATCTCATCCTGTGAATTGAAATTCAACAATGTTTTCATCAAGTTCTGTGAATTCGTATTAAGTCGCAGTGAAGGTAATGCCCTCTATCTGGAATACTGACACTAGCATTACGATGAGCTTTATTTATTTACTATCTGAAGCAAACCTTTCCGAAATATAACTGTTAGTGAAAAATATATCATTTTTTCATTTTATTATAATTGTTGACATTGTTGTAGCTATAAACAAAGGTGAACAGTTTATAAATTCTTGTATTCTTGTAATTGTAATATTTAAAAGAATGTGTTATTCAAAATAATGCTGGTGCACTTAAAAACATTTTCAGCAATGTTTTCAAAACTATAGCATCATTTTTATGGCAATCGAACAATTTTATCTCTTCTTTCTGAGATTCATTTTCTATGTTTATCTAAAAGCCTAAATGGTGCCTAAAATAATACATAAAATTTACATATAAATGTACACTTCTTTCAGCTCCTTTCTATCATGTAGACCAATTTAATTTTTAGTATTTATGTTATTGTGATTCTATGAAATATCGGTATCAAAAACTATTGTTTAATAATAGTGATATTATTTAATCAAAGGTACTTATTACACATAAGGATAAATATAATGCTTAGCAGCTATGTCCAATGAGGAGCGTTTGCGGCAGCTTCTGTCAGACTTAGGAAAAGCAACATTGCGTGGAGTACGCAAGTGCCCAAAATGTGGAACATATAATGGATCTCGTGGTTTATGTTGCAAAAACAAATATTGCGATGCTGTATTTAAGGAACCTGGTGAAAAAAGGAAATTGTCAACAGAAGCATGTAAGCTTATTACAGGCACAACTGCTCAAGTTTTTTCTGTTCGGGTAAGAGACAAAGGCCCAGACTATCGAGGATTTGTTCAATTGCCACTAATCAATGCAACAATTTCCAATGAAATTACAACATTCATGTCACATTCAACAGCATTGTGTTTTGTGGATAGTTGTGAAAGAAGTTTTGATACTAGTGTTCTTAAATGTCATGTAAGTTTATGAAACTATTTTATATGATTTATACGAATTGCATTGTAGTTACTTAATGTTTTATAGAATTATTATTTCTTGTTAAAAACTTTTAGTATTTTGTAGGAAAAAAATTCATCTGATACTACTGTATCCATGTGTCAGCATATACAGGCAGCATTAAGATGTTATGCAGAAGCACAACCATTGACACTAAGAAATTCTATTCTGACATCTTTAAATGTAAATAATGAAATGAAACAAGAAATTTGGTTATTAGCTACAGAAACTTCGGGTCCGTTAGTACAACGTGTGTCGAAAAATATAATGGCAGTGAAATGCAAAGCTTCTCCAAAGCATCCATTAGGATATCTTCATTTTTCTTTATTCATTACAAAATTAAAGGATAGAATTGAGCATCGCTATTTTTGTTCATGTACTTCACTTAAGGTGAGTGGAATGTTCAGCTAAATTTATATCGTGTTATAGCAATAATCATAGATGTATATGGAATTAAAAGTGCTCAATACTTTTATACAGGGTACAACAAAGATAGCAGGAGATAAGTCAGATGCGTCACAAGTATTGCAGAATAAACGTTGTGTACATTTTTATGCATGTATTTGTGCATTTGCCAGTGATGCAAAATTATCTGAAGAATTTAGTTATTATATAAATTTAGATCAAACTGATTTAAGTATACCAAAGCCCTTAGCAACTACAATTCAAAATAATGAACAAGATAAAATAGTAGGCTTTGGTAAGAAAATTTCTTTAATTTTTACTTTGATGTAACAATAACTTTTTGTACTTATTTTAAATTTTAGATCTTGATGGTTTGGCTGCTGATGAAACAGTAGAAGACACACATCTTTTAATTTTTCGAGATGACACTCTAACCGTGCAGAATTTAGATGGAAATAGATTGGATTTGGATTCAATGCATTTGGATCCCACAATCTTACCACATAGTATTGTTGAAAATATTGAAGTAGAATGTGATCGTACCTTATTAGATGATAACAATATGATATCACAGGTATTGTTATATAATATAATTCGTATGTATTACATATTGTAATTTCAGTGCACATATATGATTGATTCATAATATGTATAATATAAATAATCGTACTCATTTTATATACTACCTCACAGGTTCACAATATAGAAGTAATTAATCAAAATGGTGTACCACTTGGAGAAAATACAGTAAAAATATTAGATGATCAGACATCTATAGATTCTAAATACAACGTGCTTAATAATAGCCAATATATTTTAAATGATAACATAAAAATATTAAATACTGGGACTTTAAAAGTTCTCGATACAAATGCTATTTTAAATGTTAATAATATGAAACTTATTGATACTAATACAGTTTCGAATACAGCTGGTATTAAAATAGTAGATAAAAATGTATTGATACAATATGATACTGGTAATACATCGAATTCTGACAGTAATACACCGCAACCTGCAATTTCAACGAAACGGAAAAGAGACGAGAGGCCCAGTGCAAATGCAACAAGTTTGAATAATTTAAATTCAATAGAGCCAAGAAAAGCAAAGACGAAATTACAAATTATCAAAAAATATCAGAATCCATGCGAGGATTTGGATGAATCAAATATAAATCTACCTTTTATAAAATGGTTAGCATCCATAACCGAGAGAATAAATCAGACTATGCATTTTCAGTTTGATGGAAAACCTGACCCTTTGGTGTTTCATGTGCCACAAATATTTTTTGATTGTTTACGAGAGAGGATATCTTGCGGTGGTAAAAAAAAACGTTTACCAAATTCAACGACAGCTTTTGTTAGGAAGGATGGTGTACCGCTTGGCACTTTTACTAAATATACATGGCAGATTACAAATATCCTACATGTGAAAAGTATTTTTGAGACGCCACTTATACCATTGGAAATAACAAGAAGTTTCGTCCAAAATGCAGACGGCACATACGAATTATATAAACGAGAAGAAACAGAGATTGATCGTTACAAAAAAACTAATAATAATGCATTGATAAAACCTTTAGAGTTGAAGACATATTTGAAAGTCGGTAAGAATAATGATCATTGATAATTAAACAATTTTACAACGTTAATCATGTAAACATTAATTATGTTGAAAAAGTCATGACAATATAAACATGTATCTTTTGTTCTCAACAGGAAATACTTCGCCAAATCAAGTCGAACCAACACCATTTTTGATAGAGTGGATACCGGATATTTTACCAATATCAAAAATTGGTGAGCTTAGAATTAGATTTGAATTCGGGCATGTAAAGAATGAAGCAAGTCATAGATGGAGAAAAATAGCTTTGTTAAAAAATTATTAAATTAAAAATTTTACGATATTTGTCTTTATCTCACGAAATTTTCACTTTTTTACCATCAACGTTTAAATAAGCTGACAAATTTTTAGAGAAATATTTATTGATAGACATGTACAAAAAGAAAAAACGCGAAATACGAGGTATAGTTTCACAAAAACTTTGATGAATACTGTAAACTGAATAATAATTCAGTATAAATTTTTTTATTTGGATAGCAATTTATAAAATGCCTTACATTTTATAGTTTCGAAACCGGGATAATATTAACATTCGGATTTATCACAAATTATTTTTGTTATAAACGATTTAATTTTAAATAATCAAACTCCAAGACTGATATAATTTTATGATATTCTTTTTTTTTTTAATGTAAAACATTCTTGAAAATGAATGACTTCTGTCAGTGTAGATAATTTATACTTTCATAATATTAATAAGTATGGCATGATAAGGTCACTACCGTTTTCTTATTAAACAAATATTATATAAAATTACATTTAATAATTTATTATATTCGAATGTATGAAATACATACATTCGATGTTACATATTGATTTGTAATTTGACTGTATTAAGGATTGTATTAATATCATTGTCAAAAAGAAGTGCTAAATTATATTATTGATATGTAAGAATGTGATATATTGTAAATATATATCTTAGATTGGATGCTGTTACATAAAGTCAGAACATATTTACATTATTTAATGAAGTCCAATTTGTTCAACAAATTTTCAAATAAATTATATATCTAAAACATGTGCATTTGTCTTATTCTCACAATTATTTTATAAATATTAATGTAAAGTACTAATTTCAAACATGATAGTGTTTATAGATATTCAAATTCACTTTTTCGTATTTATAAAGTACAATAGCAAATAAAAAACAGAATTTAATATTTATTATAAAAATTGTTAAAAATGGATAACATATACTATATGACAGTGCTCTAAAAATTTATTAATATCAAAAATTGCTCAATGACCATCTAAATTATATCTACGAATTTGTAAAGATTTGAGCTACTGTAAGAATTCAATGTATTCCGTCTGCTCCCTTATCTTAATTCCAAAATAATTCATAGAATTTTCGTAATATTTTCTGTATCGGTTTAACAGTAATTTCATATTTCAAATCTACAGTTCGCGCCGTTCTACTTTCGCAATCATTCAATTCATTATGCAAAAACTTACACAATTTAATGTCATTTGATACATCGAGCGTTTCATTAAGGCAAGTATCCTGAATTTTCCGACTTTCACAAAACAATAATCTTAGCTGCATTGTTTGAACTTCGTAGCTTTTTTCTTTTAAGTCGTATGTCATGACATGATGGTTCCCATAACCTCCATGCTCAGTTAGACTGCTATCCGTAATAATGCTTTACCGACGAGAAAGTTCTATAGGAATAGTAAAAAGGCTTACAATAATTTCTAATTTATGGCAGCGATTGTAATTAGTTTTACATATAATCAATAAGGTTGAAAATCTATTGATGCAGTCTTTTGAGCTAAATTTTGAACGGAAGCGTTGTCTGCCGGAAACTGCCTCTGACGTAGAGAGCTAGAGAAGCGTATACTTCCATTTTCTCGACCCTTTCGGCGAACAGAGAGCACGTGTTTGCTCGCCGGTCGCGTAAAGCTCATTTTATCTTATAAAACTTTACGTTAGACTCACAGTCTGTTTGATCGTTGTGGTTGAAGATCGAAAGTTTCTAATAATTGTAGAGACAAATTAACATGAATCCCGAAAAGTTGAAGAAGCTTCAGGCTCAAGTACGAATCGGTGGTAAGGGAACACCCCGACGCAAGAAGAAGGTATGTAAGTTTACTCCTTTCAGCAGAAAAGAATTTACGTAATTCTCTACAATTTTTGGTGCATCATGATTTTTAGGGTGCTCGGAAGAACATATTACGAAGGTGATTTGGAGTGCCTTTGACTCGAATGTTTTCGAAATGTATTTCGTGGTTTTTGACTGTAAAATGAGCGCACTTACGTGACATCGAAAATTTTTAATTACAGCCTACGATGCACAATTTATCAATTACCCCGGGTCATTTGAAAAGACATTTTATATGATTTGTTACTTTTTTGATTACCATCTTCCATTCACTTTATGGGAAATATAAGATGAACCTTATCATTTTCTCGTGCATTTTTATATATATATACATATATATTGTTTCGACATTATTATCATCTATTTCATGTAATTATCAGTTTTATATTTTCTCTAATTAGATAAACAATTTTTTGTATATAATTTCTGACAATGTCATAAGTGTCCTAATGTAACTTTAAGTTTTTATCCAAGTATATGATATAAGGTGATGGACATGTTTCATAATATGATTGTATTAACAATTTGTGATATTGTTTATTTTCTTGTCGTTGTTTTTTTGTATAATTGATCTTGAGATATTTTTAGGTCGTGCATGCAACTGCTGCAACAGATGATAAAAAATTACAAAGCTGCTTGAAGAAGCTGTCCGTAAATACAATTCCTGGTATTGAGGAAGTTAATATGATCAAAGATGATGGAACAGTCATCCATTTCAATAATCCTAAAGCTCAGGCTAGTCTGTCAGCTAACACATTTGCCATTACTGGTCATGGCGAGAATAAACAGATAACTGATATGTTGCCGGGTATTATAAGCCAGTTGGGACCCGAAGGTGTAACACAATTGAAGCGGTTAGCGAGTACAGTTGCTGGCAGTGCAGTTGCCAAAGCGACATTGGAAGAAGACGACGAGGTGCCTAAGTTTGTCGGAAACTTTGACGAAGCTAGTAAAGAGGAGGTAATGAGTCAGTCAAATAAAGATTATCATACCTTGTATGACATATCGCAATTTGTCCTTAATATATAAAAGGTTACACAAGAAATATTCATCACAATATGTATATATTATTATTAAGGCTATCACTTTTCACTTGTAAGTAAGTAGTTACTAGCACTGTTTGTTGAAGAAGGTAGAATTTCAAGTTGTAAGTTTTAGATATACTAGAAATTTTGTGTTCTAGTTACATACTAATTAGTTTAGACATATCATATGTCTTATAGCAATTTTAGTATTTCATATCTTTTTAAGGTACTGTTTATAAGAGTACAAACATTAATTTAAGAGTTTAAAAATCATATTCTTTTAAGTTTTGATTTACACACAAATACATATATTATGTATTTAGTATAAAAATTAAGTGGTTTAAGATTTTCTTTTCTTTATTAAAAGTATGTAATGTAAGAAATTAACTTTAACTTTAAGGTCGCTCCAAAAAAAGAAGTGGATGAGAACGAAAAAACTGCTGCTGACAAAAAAGAAGCTGTTACGATCACTGAAAAGAAAGAAGCTCCCTTAGCTACGCCTGAAGCTTAAAGGATTCAGTACCAAGGTAAATTAAGATAGTGCATTTGACATTTTCGTGGAAGAAAACAAAAATAAATAAATTTACTCTGTTCTTTTTCTTTTGCAGCTATTTCATACAACTAACAGTTGTAATTGACAAGTCAAGAGATACAAGTTGCAAATGCAATGTGTAAACGAAGTATAACTATACATACGTTATAAATACTTGACATACCCTATGATACTGCTATATGAGTAACAGTTGACGAGAAATAAAAAGAAAACTGTTACGGAAATTAAAAATTTCTAAAGACAACATTTTTTACTTTACTGCATTTGCTAAAGATAGGCTTTGCTTTGAAACAGCTAAAATGATCTTACTCTTTTTGAATTAATATTGCAGGACACTAATCGTGTATAAGGTCGAAATTTGAGTTTTCAAGCATTTAATTAAATCACCGATTTGTGCAAAAAAAGTGATATAACTTTAGATATTTGAACATTTGTTATCAACATTTCTTTTGTTTTATAGTCACGTTGTGTTCGCGAGTGTTCTTTCTGACGAAAATTAAATTAAAGTGGAATTTATAGAAATATCGATTAGAGGGAATAAAACAGAAACTTCTAGCAAGACTTAATAGTAACATTTTATCTATCACCAATTACGTTATTTGAGAGAAGAAAGTTTGTATAAGCTAACGAAAGAACAAAAAATATGAGAAGAATACCAGGACACTTCTATTTTAATTGATGAAGCTAATAACTACAGCTACGGACAAAATGTAGTTTTGCAACAGCTTTCCAGCGTGGAGAGTGGGGGTGTAATATTTTGTAATGTAATCTATGGAATAAATTCATTTGCTGGAAGTGCGGTTTTCTACTTAAAATTTCATGTTTTCCAGTGTATTATGAATGCAATCTGTTAATATTTATGTTTTCATTCATAGAATAGATCTGTAATAACAGTGTAATATGAAAATATAAGAGCTACGTGTATAGTATACCTATTTGTTTTTACCTTAGAGTTCTCTATTTACGGTTTAACATGACATATTCACATATTTATTTTGCACAAATTTTATCATATCTTTTTTGAAGATTAAAGAGCTAAAGTGTCTTATGTTTACGAATTTTATATTGCCAATTAATTTGAATTATTAGAAGATTTTAGGTGTATCAAAGTTTTATCTTCAAATTTCTCATGACTACACAGTAATTTAGATACATGATATCAGTCGGGAGATAAGAAAATTGTAATTGATTCGATAAATTCACGTTTTATTCATCTACTCTTATAACCATGGAAACAAGTATTCATAGGTGTAGCATAATTATAAATGATACTTTGAATATTATAATATATTTGTCACAATGTACGTGTCTCGTTTGATTACGTAATTTTTTTAAAAATCGCCTTTTTTGTATAAACCTGTGCTTGAAAATTTGCGATCAATTTGATTCATTACAATCTATGATACTATCACGAAAATTCTTTCGGTCTTGTAAACTTATCTTCATTAAATATTTATATTTCTCTTCAGTTATTTATTTCCCATCACAAAAGTGCCTGTTATTTCTCTATTAATGGAAATGGCGTTTGAAGTTTAAACATATTATCTCGTTAAGTGCTTCGTCATAGGTATATTTTTGTTTTAAATCGTTTTAAATTGTTTAAACCTCTTGCCGTACAACAAAGACTAATAGTCGTAATGTCGTAAATTAAGAAAGGAATTTTTAAGTTTTGGAAACTTTATCATATTGAAGATGTCAGTGAGATGCGACACGATAAAATTATTTCTATAACATCAATTAAAGTTAAATTATACGATATATTAAGAATCACTAATCAATTATTATTTCAAAATTTTATGTTTCCTACTTAAAACGATTAATTGCTGTTCGACTGGGCTCAACAGTGTAGTTTAATTGAAGTCAACCGCTCATTTCCGTCGATCAACGTTAGCATAAACGAAAAAACAATCTCTGATCCTTCTGGATCGACGTGGTCCTAACGGAAAGAGTCGTACCGGTCCCTCGGGACCGGCTTTGTGCTTAACGCATTAAACCTTAAACATGTCTAACTAGCAATAATTCTTTTTTGCAAAGTATCCCTTGAAGCTTCTATTTCAATAAAAGGAAAAATGTTCTGCTTTTCTAAACTTCCATTTCCTCTTTTGTTGCCTTTTTTTTCTTCTTTGTACATGAAGAGGGAGGAAGTTGGAGGAGAAAGGAAAAAGAAGGCGTTGATAAAAATTTCGCTGTGACTAACTGTTCATCCGGCTTATTTCAGTTCCTTTTTTTTGACTAAGAATATAACTTTTAGGTCAGGGATCGGCAACCTGCGGCTCGCGAGCCGCATGCGGCTCAGTAGAATCATACTTGTGGCTCTTAATTTAATAGTACATATGTTTTGATTTCTCAATAAATACATGTTTTACAGCAGATAACGGTTATATTATTTTTTCTAATACATGTTACCGATGTATGTACTTATATTTGGTTCTTTAAAAAAATAATTTATCACATCGGGAAAAAAATGGCTCTTAACTCTAAAAAGGTTCCGAACCCTGCTTTAGGTGATGCACTCGACTTTCAGAAAGCTTTTGTTCTTGCGCGTATTGGCATTTACGTATTGCAGTCCTCTGAGTTTTCTTCCATTTTCCCTTTGTGGATTGCATAAACAAGTATAATTCTTATTCGCTGTTGATGAAGAGTTATTGATATTGTTGTTACGTAATATGTGTTACTTGTGTGTCTAAGATTATTCAGATATTATGAGGTTTGAATTTTTTAAAGACTTCATTATACGTTTTATGTCGTGGAGTTCACCAGCAATCAGCGCTTTTCAATTCAATGAATTTTCTTATAACTTTAAAATGATAATATTCACGAATTTACTAATATGTTAAATAATTAAATATTAACATTGAATAGATAAAGTATAGATGAACACAAAGTTATTTTTACCTTTAACTTTTTTCCTTTGCAAGGATGTGTTTTTGGAAGAAAAAATTTCCCTTCGGTAGAAATTGTGACACTAGACAAATATGGTTCAACGTGTTAAATTTTCGAAACTTACAATTAGTAGAAAATAAGGTATGTACTTTTTTTTTACTTTTATCGTGAGAAATTTTGCAACGGATCGTTTTCCTTTCTGTTTATTCTTCTTCTAGTTTTTCATACACTTGCAAGGTTGATTCGAGGCTTTCGTTTAAATTCGTGATTTAATTCAGAGAAATGTTATTCGCGATACAATTTTCTCCTTAAAGTTAAACAACAAATATACCGTATTTAACCTCGATAACTATATCTGGCATTATTTACTTCGTATATTTGCCATTTACGTATAGCTTCGGTAGCCCACTCTTCTAATAGTAACATTGGATGAATCCAATGAGAATTCTACTTGAAATTGAAGTATTTGTTGAATTAAGATTGCTAAAATATTCTTTATAAAAACTTAAAGACTCTTTGAAGTTTGACTATCTTGAAGAGTAGTACTGTTCAAATTTATATTACAATTACAATTGCTTACCTAATATTAAAAAATAATTTCTTTCCAATGCAAATGTTCGTCGAAATTAAATGAATTACATTGAAAAGTACCATTAAAATCTGGTAGAACTTTCTCCATTGAGTTGAACAACAAATATATTTACTTTTACAAATTTATTCATTGAATTCGTCGTGTTTCATTAACGCTACATCTACCCAGACAGACTGGAATATTGCAGCAATATTGCAGCAATATTGCCGTGCAACATTAAACGTTGCAGGGAATATTGCCGCAACATTGCTGCAATATTCCTATGTCCGCCTCTTTGTAGCTTGCAGGAATATTGCAGCAATATTGCCGGGAATATTGCAGCAACATTGCGAATGTTGCAGCAATATTGCAGGAATATTGCGAACGTTGCGGGAATATTGCAGGAATATTGCGAACGTTGTAGCAATATTGCTGGAATATTGGTTGGATGAACAAACATTTATTTGTGATAATTGCATTTATTCAATAGAAAAAAAAACATTTTGAATTTAAAAAAAACAAAGTAATATTGATTTGTTACTGAGTTTACGCTTGATGTTAATAATTATATTATCTTGTTTATTTGTTCCGAATTGCCATTGGTGTCATCGGATAACTGGATGTTCTTGAATTCTCGAACGATTTATTCTAGTTTTGGACTGGGAAAGCCACTTTGCAATGGGATTTTTTTTTCTTACTTACTCCTACCTTTTTTACCCACGATGGGATTCGAACCCTAGTGTAATGGCGGATTGAGGGATCCCCTGGTGGAAATATATCTACAACTAACTACAATTCTCTACAACATATTGCTACAACTGGCTGCAACATTGAACAATTTTCTACAACTTGACCCTATCTTCACTGTGTTTAATTTCTACAAATTTCTACAACAAAGTACGCGGATTGGGACAGTATTGTAAAATTTCGTGAATAGTTGTAGAAAGTTGTAGAATTTTGTAGTATTCTATAAGATACTACAACAAACTACGCGCTGGACTAGCTTCTGAAAGATATTTCCAAAAATTTGAACAGGGTGTTTCAAAAATATTTGTCATGGCTTTCAGGGGTTGTTCTACACCTCTGGATCGATGGAGATTTGCGAAAAAAACCTGCCGCAAAATTCGGGAAAGGGTAGCAAATTTTTTTTATTGGCTCATCGTATTCGTCTTGTTACATAGGCAAAATGTCTGAGAGGAACCATGGGTCAGAAATGAACCGTTCTCTCGCAAAGTAACTTTTAATTGGGCCTTCCGATTAAAATTTCGCCCGTATGGCAGCCTTCGAGTCACCGACCTTTCGAAAGGAAACACATGAGATATGTACATAAGGCATCAAAACTTGTAGAATGTTGTAGAATTTTGTAGTATTCTATAAGATACTACAACAAACTACGCGCTAGACTTTTGAAGGCTATTTTCTAAATTTTTAGATAGGACATTAAAAGTTGTAGAATTTTGTAGTATTGTATAAAATACTACACAAACTACGCGAGCCGTGTTTTAATAGAGATCATTCTTTCAAGTTCCATTTGTCTTAGAGTAGCAAGTTGTAATTTGTTGTAAAAATTTGTAGTGCTCTACAACTTACTACAATTTATTACGTAAGAGAATCGAGTAAGTTGTAGTGAGACGTTGAATGACGTAGAATATTGTAGTTACGAGCTACAATTTTCTACAATTTTCTACAACCACGCAAAATGTTGTAGAAAATTGTAATTTGTTGTAGAGTCGCGTAAAAAGTTGTAGATATATTTCCACCAGGGTCCGCACTTAAGGTCCGCCAAATAAGAGAACTTTATAACTTTTTGGATTTTTGTATATTAAAATAACTTGACTCGTTCGGACAGCGATTCGGCGTATAATAGAGTTAGTGAATAGAATGATATGATCTGAGTGAACTGAATGAACTACTGCAAAATGAACTTCTGAATATGAGGTTTTTAAGGGACTTTTGGAGGAGTGGGAGTAGTGATAATGATGGATGCAAGGCGAAGGTCAAAATAAGAAGTAGGATTTCGGACTCAGAACGGTGATTTCGGACCCAGACAGAATGGAATATTGCAGCAATATTGCCGTGCAACATTAAACGTTGCAGGGAATATTGCCGCAACATTGCCGCAACATTGCTGCAATATTCCTATGTCCGCCTCTTTGTAGCTTGCAGGAATATTGCAGCAATATTGCGAACATTGCAGCAATATTGCAGGAATATTGCGAACGTTGCAGGAATATTGCGAACGTTGCGGGAATATTGCAGGAATATTGGCGAACATTGCAGGAATATTGCGAACGTTGCGGGAATATTGCGAACGTTGTAGCAATATTGCTGGAATATTGGTTGGATGAACAAACATTTATTTGTGATAATTGCATTTATTCAATAGAAAAAAAAAACATTTTGAATTTAAAAAAAAACGAAGTAATATTGATTTGTTACTGAGTTTACGCTTGATGTTAATAATTATATTATCTTGTTTATTTGTTCCGAATTGCCATCGGTGTCATCGGATAACTGGATGTTCTTGAATTCTCGAACGATTTATTCTAGTTTTGGACTGGGAAAGCCAACTTTGCAATGGGATTTTTTTTTCTTACTTTACTCTCCCTACTTTTTTACCCACGATGGGATTCGAACCCTAGTCTTTTCCGTGCGAACCCAGAACGTTGCCGCTACGCTACGGCAGCTCTTGATGTTACGTTCTACAGTTCCACTTAAATATGGCAATGAAACTTTAATTGCAAATATCTTAAAAACCATTGAGTGTTTGCCCCTATAATGGGGTATATTCATCAATGTTGAGCATACATTTCAATGTTGCCATTGCAATGTTCCCGCGGCAATATTGCCACTGCAATGTTGCAGCAATATTGCGGCAATGTTGCGCTGCAATATTGCCACTGCAATGTTGCAGCAATGTTGCTGCAATATTCCAGTCTGTCTGGGTAATTATGGTGAAAATCACGGTACACGGTCCACTTAAACATTGAATAACTAAAAAGTACCGAAAAGTACCTGGCTGAAACTTCGCAGGTATATTCCTTAGACTATGTAGAAGTAATTAACGCAAAGATTTTGTGCGCATATCTGTGCAATTCTTTGTTATAGCTGTTGAATGTTTGCTGGACAGTCCGCCTATCGAAAAAGGCTTTTGTAGGATCTTGTTCATTAAATATCTTTTTAATATAAAGTCCAATAAGAAAATGTCTTCTACAAAAGTTTCTTTATTTTTCCTGTACAATGAACGTCTATAAAAAAATCTACCGATTTTTGTATAAAAAATTAAGTTGATCTTTAAATAACATTGAAGAAATATAAAAAAAATATTAGTATAACACCAATATTCTTTCCACGATATTATGAAATTTTTGTATAAAACATTTTTCTCTGAAATGAACGGTTGTCGAGTTATTATTTTTTTCCATCTAGATAGTCGATTCGTTCCACTGTGCAAGGTTGCGACAATGTTGCGGCAATGTTCCGCTGCAATATTGCCACTGCAATGTTGCCAATATTGTGCAAGATTCGCAATATTGCTGCAATATTGCTGCAATATTCCAGTCTGCCTGGGTACTGACGATGAATTCAATATGTTTAATCATGCTAAATAAAAATGTTAAAAGAAAATAAAGTACGAGGATGAAAAATGTAATTACTTTAATCGCTTGCAGTACAAACAGACGTACAAAATTGAAAAAGAAACAGCGTTAGAAACTTTAAAAATATTTGTAAAAAATTCAGAACGCGTTATTCAGACCCCATTGGTAGATCTAATGTCAATAATGCTACATTTTGGAAAATAAGGTCGATACTAAACTAATTATTAAATAATAAGAAATTAAAAACAACAGCCTATTGCTGTTCTTTTCCATAAATCTGAAGAATTTGTATAAAAAAAAAAGTAAGTACTCGTTATTTTGACCACTTAGAAAATTCTACTATCAAAAAGGATATTAGAAATATACATATATTATCTGGATGGTGTTGTCAACATGGAATTGTACGATAATAAAAAGTGTCAGAAAAAAACGACAATTTTATATCATTCAAGAAAAGCGCAATTTCGGCAAAGATAAAATCAAAGATTTATCGCGCACCCATATCCTGGATTACATCCTTTTTTTCCTTTCTCTATCTTTCGGACATTTACTCAAGAAGGTGGATATCTATCGTATAACGTTGAATTTTATAACAGTTTGTTTTCCAACAGATGATTTACAACTGGCGATCAAGAACATAATTCGAATCTTCGACTTTGTTGAGGTATTGCAGATGGAGCAATGCGAGCTGAATGTTTCAAATAAAAATGATTTAAAGGGTATCTCTTTCCTATAAAAGGTATTGATTGGTCTTCAATTACACTTTCATAAAATTTTAGTCTCTTTGACGTATAAAATGACTTTACGTCATATAATGTAATACTTATTGTTAGTTAACACTAGACTACTGAAGAGGCCAAATTGATGAGTTTTTTATTTTTTTTAAAGAATTTTTCTGTATATAGGAGCAATATAGTGAACATTCTACATGAATATTATATTATATAAACTATATAACCGATCGCTTTCTTTGCCACTTGACTTCTCTTCTTTCCAAGTACTTCTTTGAGATATTTAAATACAGCAGACCGGACATTAGTACTATTATGGCAGTCAGAACTACTGGTTTCCCATTTTTTCTAAAAATTCTCAAATTTTATACGGGATACATATATCAGAAATTTTACGTTTACCTAATGAAACATAAATTACGAATTAATTATTGTTTCAACATTTCCATTCCTCTTTGTCTAAAGTACTTATTTAATATATTTAAATATAATGGATTTATCGCAGGTAGCAGTATTAATGCCGATAGTTCCAGTGTGAAAGACAACCGAAATATATTTCTATAGGTAGTAAATTGATTCTTTTTTTAATTCTTGAGAAGGCTGTAATTAAAAAAAAAAAGGGAAATATATTACTACTTAGCAAATGAAATATGTGACATTTAACATTTTTTCCATCATGTATATACCGCGATATAACCATGAAATGACCTTCCATTCGAAAATTCAGACCTTAAAAAGTGGAGATAGATTCTTATTGTATATGTACAATGAGAGAGATGTGGTATAACATGATTTAATCATAGGATGTTAAATAGTAAGAAAAAATATTATTTTAGTAGCTGTAACATCTGCGTCTACGCTGGAATGACAAATGAAAAGACGCTCAAAATTATATTTCCAAATGCACAATGCAGGAAACAGTTATGCAATGGAACCGCGACGTGGAACATGCATTTTCGGTTGCGAGCGTCAACAGTCGAGCGAATCGTTTAAATCATAGCCGCAATTTGTCGTTCGCAGTTGCCCGCAATTCTGTGTTTGCTTCCGGAGTATTTCACCGAGTATTCCTTTGATGCGCTAGAAAATATTTTTTGCCCTTACAAACAGTTTCATCCATTCCGAGTCTTTTTGTGTTATTAAAACAACCACTGTGCAATATTTCTTTTTAAATGAATTCTTTCTTTTTAAATCGTTTCGTGCCCTGTTTGTTTAAGTTTTTTACGTCTGACTTAAAATTATATATAGTTAAATAGAGATGTTTACTTAGAAAGTAGCATAATTCACTTTACCGTAATAAAAAGTGTCGATTTTTGGTGGGTATAGGAAATTTTTCATAGAAGTTTAAATAAATAAATCTAAGTTACAAGAAGCCTAATTAAATTTTTTGGAAAGTTGGTATTAACATTTTTAAAAATTTTTTATATTTTTTTCTATCATCAATTGTAGAATGAAAATCCTAAACATCAACAATTAAAAAGAAAGTGATTTATATTATTTTTTGATTATTGAAGAGTTGATAGATCGAAAAATGATAGAAAATTGTATAGATTTCTGTTACAAATGCGAAAATACTATTAACACTGGTCCTATAATTAATTCAATATATTCAAAGAATTAAAATAAATATGTGAGACGAAAAGAAGTAAAGAGAGCGAAAAGTTTGACCGGTTAAATAATGGCAATTCATAGGATAGACATAGAAAATTGGAAAAGAAACAGCGTTAGAAAGTGGAGTACTTGCAAAAAATTCGACATAAGTCATTTTGATCACCTTGGTAGAAGGTTTAATTGCAATATAAATTCGAATATATAATCCCATAAATGAGCACAATTTACGAGGGTAGATGTAGTTGAAAATGATTCGCAAGGTAGAGTGAAAAGTTTTATTAACCGGGAAACTTGGTAGGCCATTGTAAATGACATGTGCATACCGTCATAAAAAGAAGAACTATAAAATGTGATATACGCGGTGAGAGACTGCGTATTAAATGCATTAAAGACTTTTATCTGACACAGTTTTCATGGAGATGATATTTGACGTTTTACGAGAAAATTTTCTTACTTTCTACAGATATTGTTTAAACTGGAGTACGTGTAATAACTGTGAATAATACATTACCGTAAAATATCTAATACATTACCGTTATATATCTAATTTAAATGAAAATTTTATAAAAAAGAAAAGAAATGTCTTCTTTCTTCTAAATTTTTACCTTTTTATCACGGTAATTTTTTTATCTCAACATTTCCTTTGCCACTTGAAATAAAATATCGAAATCTACATATATCTTATGTTATATTAGATATTAACTATTATATTATATACTATTGTTACTACCCTTAAGCGGGTAGTACTGGTTTCGAGGGTCGAGCGCAGGCGGTTCATTGTCTCGCGGATTTTTATGTTTAAAAGTTGACGCTGTATGTCCGAGAACCCGTAACATCCTGGGTTGACGGAAGGTCAACCGTAATTATCATAATTCGCTCAGGAAAGGGCCTCAAGGTCCCTCCCTATATATCTAATTGTAAGTGTTTTCCTAGCATGCAGATGTCTTTTCGTAGAGACAAAGGGCTTATGGTATCGTTCGACAACCTCAAGAAGTCTCCTGAGCGGCGGAGCTTCTCGCTAAATACCGCCTATTCGCACCTTTTTTTTTAATCCACCCTGCTCAGCCTCCTGAAGGAGGCACTTGACAAAGTCGTAACATTGAAATATCTTTATGACGCCTGGTGAATCAGATCCTGCCGAAACAGGCCTACCTCCGAGGAGACTTCTTGAGGTTGTCGCGTTATACGAGCAGCAAGGCTATTTTTAAGGGTTACCTTTATCATCCGCGCACACATGTAACGCAAGCCCTCCGTAGCCTGACGGAGTGAGAGGTCTAAAGGTAACACTTGGACTCTCACTCCTCTCTGCCTCAATAGATTATTGCGCGCCATAAAGCTTCGCCTGCGCCGACAAGTCTCCGACCTCACCACCCTCAGTCCCTAACCGGGGTGACGACGTACGGGCCCGCACTCCAAGCGGGATCGACCGCTGTCCCCTCCACCCGTCTAAGGGATATCCAAAGACATTCCACTAGGGCAGGGGTCGGCAACCTTTCTGGAGTTAAGAGCCATTTTTTTCCCGAAGTGACAAATTATTTTTTTAAAGAGCCAAATATGAGCACATACATCGGTAATTGTATTAGAAAAAATAATATAACTGTATCTGCTGTAAAACATGTATTTATTGTGAAATCAAAACATATGTACTATTAAATCAAGAGCCACAAGTATGATCCTACTGAGCCGCATACGGCTCGCAAGCCGCAGGTTGCCGACCCCTGCACTAGGGTATTCGCGCCCACCGGAAATATTAAAAAAACATCTTACAATTAGATGTTAACACACACTACTATTTCCGGTGGCGTGCGAGTCGTACTCTTGAGGGCGAACCCGGACGGTGGAGGGAGAAACTCTTCCGAGGAGGACTCTTCCAATTTTTGGAAACGGTAGTCACTCCGTACCATCCGCAAAGTAAAGTCACTCCGTAATATCCGCATAGAAAACATCACTCATCCCCAATAGTTATTGTAAACTGAATTTCAAAGTTTTTGTTAAGTTTTTTTTTGTTTACTTATACAGTTTAGTTCATTAAAGTTCAGTACCGAAATTCGGAGTGATTCACCCAACAAATTTCGTTCCATTCCACCGCGAAAAAATCTCGCGACTTTAACCTTTAACCAAAATCGCGGGGACCGCTGTCAACATATGTAGAGTGTGTCTTGGACAAGTTGGCATCTGGGAGGATGGCCTGTTTCGGCAGAGTCTGATTCGCTAGGCGTCAAGCGTCATGCCTCTTGTCACACGTACACGAAGGCACTTGACATTTTACCTCGCGATTCGTTAAAAGAGCTACACATACAAATCGAACTAAAAGACGAAGAGAGAGAACGCTGCAGATCGAAGCAAGGGAGACAACGCGATTTGGGTGGTGACAGTGAGGACATCGGCGTAGGCACCAGATTTCTAACATCTCTATAGTAAAAACAGAATAAACTCCGGCAGAATTACCCCCACCACATGGGGAGATTCTCCTTGATGAAACGGAGCGCGCGACGAGACAACAATGTAATACAATGTCTCGCTCCTCCAGACAAACTAGTAAGAATATTTGAATGCTACGACTTTGTCGGGTGCTTCCTTTAAGAGGCTGAGCGAGTGGACTCCAAGAAACAAAATGGTACGAATAGGCGGTTGAAAATGAGAGCCGCCGAGGTGCCAGGTCTGGCGAGCCGCACGGTACTTTGACGCGCAACAACTATGGTAGGTTTCTATATTTTGCTTGCGCTTCCAAGGAAATATTGTCATCACAATTAAAAGTTATTACGGTATTACATTATGTTATAGTATCATAATTTTTTAAAGATAGGAGATAACTTTTAATTAGTGAGTGTGGATGGATTTTGTATATATGAGAGTGAATGTTTGGAATATGTGATTGGGAAGGCGATGAATTCCAGAGTTAAAGTGAATGTTTAGTCTGTGGATAAGGAGAAAATGAGTTAGTGCAATAGAGAATGTAAGCTGTGAGAAAGACAAAGAATGCATGCTGTGAGAAAGAGTATCGAGGGTGGATGCGAGTGTGAATTTTTTGGAGAGCAAGTTGAGACTTGGAGTTCGTTGCGAAGAGAGATATAGTGGAGATACATACAGAGTTTAGTCGAGAGTGGTACGAATAAGAGTTATTAGAGTTATTTATGTAGTGAGAGTTTCTATTTTATTATTTTAATGTTTAGGCTATGATATTGTTAGTTAATTTAAGATGTACATATAATCATTAGAGAAAAGTATGTAGAATAAATATATATATAGAGAGAGAGATAGAGGAGATTCTACAATGTTATAATATTTTTATTGACAAATAGGTATTAAATTTGTAATGTACTTACCCTCCGATCAGTTCATACATAAGATAACTTTAAGGAATATTGTATAAGTACAAATATTTTGTACGCGGCTCACTCATCACCATCCTTAGTCATACTCGAATCATGGTGTTGTATCCGACTTCTGACACCAATTTTATGTTGTATCCCGTGGATGGTTAACAACACTGTATTTAGGAAGAACTGTTGCGCACTCGGAGTTTTAACAATTATAGGGATGACGTCGTCGCGAGATGCCGACTGTCAGCGATTCGATACAAAATTCCTGATTTAGTCTGTCTGTTTTTGGTAATGGGACTTGCCTTTTAAAGGACCTTAAATTAGTGTGGTGGGAGGTTTAGATGACTCTGACTTCTCGTGACTAACATTCCAAAAGGGCGATCGCGTTTCCAGCGACTTTCGCGAAGACCAAAGGTCTTGAAAACATGTTTTGAGGGAAAAGCGATGACGGAATTGGAAGATGACTAATAGTTCACTTTTGGACCTTGAATCAAGTTGAGGATTATTTGGAGCTAATATCTTATTGTTAGAGAAGATAGCGAGTTTGAGAAAACATGAATTGAGTTGGTATCCAACAATGGTCCAAGTCCAAAATCCTTGTTTTGACCCTCAACTCCCTAACACAGTCACCGTTCCTTACTCATCCACGAGTCGTCATCCATATCCAAGGTCCAACTTCCTATTCCTACCCTTAGATTCCCAAATACCGTCATCCTACCCCCTCTCCTCTTTTAAAACCTTTAAAAACCCTACATCTCTTTTCTGGCTTCAGTTCTAATTCATTACTAGGCGTTACTTGTCATTACTCAAAATTCATTAATTCAGTTCTCAGTCTCAGTGTTCATAATTCAGTTCATTACTCTGTTCAACTAATTGTGAGAGTCATCTTCAAATTCTAAATCAAATTCTAATTCTAACTCAAAACTCTCACAAGTCCTCACCATCAAATAATTCATTTTTCACACAACACACTGAATCACTTTTGGAACGAGCCGAGTTATTTTAATATATAAAAGTCCAAAAGTTTAAGTTCTCTTGTTTGGCGGACCTTAAGTGCGAATAACACTATTCGCCATTACAAATTAAATAATCCATTTACTGAAATACGTGTATAATATGTTATATAACATTGCAGTAGTTTTTCGCTAATTGTAAAATAAGCTTTCGCAGTTACTCGTTAATTATCGCAGAAACTATTACCGAATTTCAATTAACTTGTCACACGACCTAAAACTACTCGAGTCAATGGATACATCTTCCCTGATTACTCCTTCAGTCCATGAAAAACGAACTTAAAAAGAACTTTCCATTCGTGAAAAATACTACCAACGTCTACGTAAAACATTCAAAGGCGGTTCAGCGAAAGTTTTCCTCCCTTGTTAAGTTTTTAGTGTACTCTTAGCGACGCTTGACATCTCGGATGAACTTTAGAAAGAAAATGTCTCGTTCATTGATCGTAGAGGGTTTATGTTCTTACATGTAATGAGGTTTCTTCACGTGAGTATTCGCGATAACCGACTATCGTTTTACGCGAGAACCGTATCAAACTTTTACATTTAAATTCGACGATTATAAAGATCAACGAATATTTCGTACTAATGGTTTTAGTTCTTTCACGTGAAAAGCTGAATTGAAATTTATTTGCCTCATTGGTTTAAAATGTAGTTTATAGAGTATAATATAAACTTGCATTTGTCTTTTCTCGCAAAATAAATGTCAATTACATTGAGCAATAAAAACTAGTTTGATAATCGTGTTGTATAAGCTTCTTTTCTTTCGCATTTCAGTGGAATATTTGGGTAATATTTATGGTATTGAAAAATGTATGGAAAATTACATCTTTGAGCATTGACTTCTTGTCAAAGTAAGGTGTTAAACATTATAAAGAATATACACCCTTCCTCAATTTGCACGGTACTGAATTTACACGGTTCCGCTTTTACACGATTCTTAAATG
The DNA here is from genome assembly GCA_910591515.1 of Cerceris rybyensis. Taxonomy (NCBI): domain Eukaryota; kingdom Metazoa; phylum Arthropoda; class Insecta; order Hymenoptera; family Crabronidae; genus Cerceris; species Cerceris rybyensis. The sequence goes on along the minus strand of OU342789.1, from coordinate 19,479,748 downwards.
AAAAGAAAAAAATATTTTAAAAATTTAGTTTGATTATTTTGCATTATGCCATTTATAAATTAAAAGAATGTCATACTAATGAATTCACTCGTTTAAAAATTCGATTAAAAGTTACTTAAGCAATCCTTGCAAAAATTGAATTGCAAAGATGAAAGCCATATGTTTTGTATTTCTCCTCTAATGTATTTAAGGAAAGAAAGAAAACATCTAAGTTAGCGGTGTAGAAATTTTGCACGTCAGAGTCGTCCTTGGAGAAACGCTATCTACTTCATCTATGTACACAGCCAAGATGTCATTGATTCTCAGACACTCTTTTGGCGTCATGGTCGGACCTACTGGCATAAGGATCTTTACTAGTTCAATTACCACGATTTACAGATTAATTGAATATATCCTTCTATTGCGTTTTATTAGGTCGAGTCATGAGTAACTTCTGTTTTTTGGTGAGCCATTTATTTTCCTCTCATTAAATAACAAAATTATATTAATTTACTATGTATTCTCCGTTATTACGTATAACCTTCCCCCATCTTCCTGACAGTTTATTAATCCCTTCCTTGCAAAATGTGGTTGGTTTGGACTGGAAGAAACTTGCAAAACACAACAATGCGCGACCATATACGGCAAGGGTGACTCAAGAAAAAATTCTTCGGCTTGGATGGTCTGTTTTATCACACCCACCTTACACCCCGGACCTTGCCCCAACAGATTACCACCTTTTTTGTTCGATACAAAATTTTTTGAATGGAAAAACATTCAATTCCGAATGACAAGTCAGACAGGCCGTCGAAAACTTCTTCCAGTCCAAACCAACCACATTTTACAAGGAAGGAATTAATAAACAACCAGGAAGATGGGAGAAGGTTATACGTAATAACGGAGAATACATAATAAATTATTATAATTTTGTTGTTTAATGAGAGGAAAATAAATATCTTACAAAAGAACGGAAATTACTTATTACTCGACCTAATAATTCTGTGTTTTGTATTACACTGTTTTGTTCTGCACGATTTTTTTAGAAATGTACCTACCGTGTAAACAGAGAGATGGTTGTACAGTCTGACAACTGAGAAATGGCTAAGGAGCGGTGGAACGTCTTGTTGTCAAACATCTATTTTCGTTACTTTTTTTTGAAATTTCGAAATCCACTCTCCTAAAGTGAGCACTTCACATAGTCGTTTATTTTAGCAGGCTGGGTTTCAGGTTTCCAAAAACGAAATGGTGGGAATAGGCATATAAAAATGAAAGGTTATGCCTCTCCCTAGCCATCTTTCAATTGTCGGACTGTATGTGGGAATGCAGATCGAATGAGTGAGTAACAAAGAGAGTAAGTAAGGATAGTGCGGGGTATGGAAGATGTTTGTAAACAGATAAAAGACGGAAGCGCAATTAGAGATTTCGAAAAAACACGCAAAGAACGAAGAATAACGCCCTTCCTGTTGCGGTTTATTTTATTAATTATTTCTGTATTTACTTATAATTTTCTATTTTTAGACTGTAATAAATACCGAGTTTGATAGTACGTCTTACATGCGCTGACAATGAGTGTTTAATACTATCGAAACAATGATCCCTACGTATATTCAAGTAATTGGAGTTTGCAAAAAATGTGTAATGCAAAATGTTACAAACGGTTATAATTTTTCAGTGTTTCCTCCGTTGATTGTCTAACAATTAAACATAAGGAGGTGATGATGTTGCGCTTTTACATTTTGTATTCATAATTCACGAATGTTTCGTGTAATCCTTGGGGAATCGCGAATGCGCTGAATAATCTTACGAACGGATAGCATGTTCAGGTACACTAGGTCAATACACGGTAGATGCAAAATTCTATAGAATCGTGGGTCATGCACCGATCGATGTATCGATAACATGTTGGAAACTTATGTTTCATGTTATCCTAAGCAAAGTAAAATACTTTAGTACATTTAACACTAGATCTACGTAGCCAATTTGGCTCATTCAAAATTTGATTACTATATATATAATACATTGGTTGGCCAATTCTTTTTAATAGTAAACCTTTCATTTAAATTGATTTGAATCTACTTTCTTTGCAAAAAACTTCGATTTTCTTGTATGAGTCAAATTGGTTCACTTCAGAAACATAGGTATATAAACATCCGTAAATCTAGTGTTAACCTTCTACTATAATAGTGTTTTTACTTGATACATGAGTTCATCAGATATGCTTGAGAAAGGGAAAATATTTTGATAATGTAACATTATGTTAAGTCCTGTCGAAAATCCTTATAATGATTATTACGTTATTCAAAAAGTGCAATATATTATAGTGATTTCAATAGTTCAAGATAATTTTCAATTTTTAATGGAACTCAAAGATTCATCATTGTTACTACATTGCTTTTGGTAATTAAGGGTGAAATATTTTTGAATACTTACCGACCATTTGTCACTAATGGCACAGTTTTTAGTTCTATTTTGATGTAGTATGTCACATTTTCTCGTGTTATATGAAAACGAGGTTGTTGACTAGTTCTATGTAATCATCACTGAAAATCGATTTATTATTACAAATGTTAGATGAAGAATGAATACTAAATATTGAAAAATTTTATCTAATTAAAAATCTAATCTATCTAAATCAAATAAAGCAAGGGACTTCGCAGAGTGTTCAAATAATATTACCCAGCCAATTAAAAAAATAACTCATAAAATATTCATTAACTCATTGACTTACAACGCGTGAGACTCCTAACGCGGTAAATGGAATACAAATTTTTAAGTTTTCCAAAAACTGTGAAATTGAAAACATCATTGGGTCCGGAGAAGTTGAAATTAGTTCCATGCTATTAATATTGCATTAAATTATACAGTATATCGGTAATCAGTAATAAATTATACCAACAATTAATTTTGAGTAATTGCCCGTTCGGTGACAAAAGAAATCGTACGGTAAGGAGTTAATTGTATCCTTACACGTAAACGAAAATCTACTGTTCCATTTAAAACGTTAATAATTAATAGAAAAATCTTCCACATCATTTAACACGTTCGCGCGCAGTAACAATTTCAGTAAGGTGCAAAAATAAATAGTCAAGTGTTACACTTCTACTAAATCGAGGAAGAATAAAACAATATGCACAAAAATTACAAAAAATTAAGGTTGCATAAAATTAAATGAATTATAATTAGCTTTATCATTTAGCATGACAAATACCTACATATAGCAAAATGAATGATATAGCATTCATGTCCGGAAACATGATAAACATGCCAATTTCCATAATAAATTTGAAAACCTTTTCCTCCAGCTGTCAATAACTCGCATTACAAATAATTGACAGAATGTTAAATAATTGTGGCTATTAAATATTCTTAACACTAGAACTACCGGCGTTAAATCTGTTATATTTTAACAGTTAATGGACGGGTCAGGTTTTTTTCGCAAATCTCTATCGATCCAGAGGTGTAGAACAACCTCTGAAAGCCATGACAAATATTTTTGAAACACCCTGTACATTTACGTTTTTTCTTTGTGACTTCCTAGGACGGGCCACGTAGATTTACGTTTTTGCTTGAATTTTTAATACACTTTACAAAGGTGAATGTATTGCAATATATCATAATCATAAAAAACGCTAGGTATGTTAATAAATAACTTTGTAAAATATTATAAGAAATTATGAAAATTTAATAAACCTATAACGCTTTAAAACCATACATACATGTTTATTTAATTCTCCTAAACAATGCCCGGAAACCGAGAAAGGCAAAGCAGATTCGATCCGTCCGTTTAGTGTTAATGTAACAAATAAGTACTAATTGTAAGTAATAGTGGGATTCAGAGATGGGAAAAATGATAAATTGGCTAATCTATGTTTTATGAAGTCAACGTACAATATTTGCCCTACGACTTTCCTATAAACTTTGAACAATTTTGGAAAAAAAGGGAACCAGTCCTTTTGACTTGCTTGGTAGTTCTAGTGTTAACACTTTCCCGACCGGAAGCCGATTAATCGGCTTTTCGGGCCCAAGACTCTTGGACTTTTAACTTATTAATTGATTACTACGACAATTAATAAATTATTATTTATCATTGCGGTTAACTGTGCCAAGGACTCCGTGAAGAAACTTTGCAATTTTCGAAGAGATATCAGTATCAGAGAAATATTTGCGGACAAGTGACCGATCAGAAGTGGATAGGATGTTAAAAAAATACCGGTCGGTAAAGTGTTAAATAACAAATAAAAATAATAAAATTACCGTCAGATGGAGACTTTGAAAAGAAAGAATAACAATGATTACGAAAGTAGACGTAACTCATCCGCTATGGGAAACTGAGTGTGGAGGAGAAATCGATTCGAAGTTCAGTCATCATGATATTTATTTTCGAATATTCGTAGTCCCTCGCTTCGACCCATTCTATATTCTAGTGCGACTTGAGTACGAGGTTGTACATAAAAAGTTTGTGTTCTATTATGTACAGAGGACAATCATGTTGCGCTTGAGAGTGCGTGAGTAATACTTATTACGAACGCCTGGTTGTCGCTGGAGAAACGTCGCCATTGGAGTCAATACAGGCTTCCGTTGTCCACGTCGACGTCTTCGACGAATGTTTTCTTTCCTCTCCCGCTTTCGCGAACGCCAATAAAATAAATTATTCTCTCGGTGTCGTTCGTGACGGTTTCGAATTTAACGTAACAAAGGGATTATTCTCGTATCAAAAATACAGTGGTCGAAATTATACCTTTGAGCTTTCTGTTGTGACGCTTTCTTCATTACAACGTATGGCCAATTTTGGACAGAAATTACGGAGAAACTTTGTGAACGAATTTTTCGATTACGATGTAGCATGAGTTTAATAATTAGTAGGATGAATTTAACCCTTTGCACTCCGTTGTCGTCGCAGTAGCGACATTGGGATAGAAGAACTTCGTTATCAGGTAAATCCGCTATATTTTTATATTTTTTATATTGTACAATTTTCCACGGATGTATTGTACACTAGCACCATCTAAATAGTCTTGAAGTAGCTGGTAGCTCATAGTAAAAATTCCTCAGAGTGTAAATGGTTAATACGTTTCTCATTGGGAGTAAGAATTTGAAATTTGTTTATTTATTTGACGTGTGAATTAACATTGATTAAGGTTAGTTAAGACCCTTTCGCTGCGATAAATTGGATCTGAAAGCATGACGCATGCAGTTTAATTGTCTAAGACATCGATTACTACCATCGTTAGCTTATGACAAGTGTTTATGCGACTGCTAATAATGAAGTATTATAAAATAGGCTACTGATAATATGAAGATTGTACGGTCATTTTATATAATTTATTTTTATACTGGTAAAAGTAACGTAATGTTTTGTAAGAAATAGTACTTGCAAAAAATTAATACATCGTAACTGCTCTTACTGACATCCTCGACATATATTGTCGATATGTATATATCACCAGTAGCAAGTACTTTTCATCAATATTTCGTAGCGTATTAACCCTTTCGCTTACAATATCATCTGACAAGGAGAGGACGCCAACTGTCCGACTTCGATTTTAACGATGCTTTGCAAGATGATAGCATCTAGGTCCCTAATGATATGTGTAAAATATTAGCCGTAGTTATGCAGTAGTTTTAAAGATATAAGCGATTAAAGGTCGTACCTGTTTGTATACTATACCTAAATGTGAATCTGGTTACAACAGCTGTGGTGTATATATGCAACCAATGTATATATTGCAAGTCTACAATACTTGTTATTCTGCATTGTGTGCAATTTTATCAAATTAAAATAGAAAACAAAATTATCCGTCATTGGGACTCGAACGTAAGGCGTCCGGGTCGTGAGCTTTAACCCATTCGAGACCAATTGCACACCGTGTGTGCAATGCATTTTCGACCCAAAAAGACCGACTGCACACCGTGTGTGCAATGATCTTGAATTGCAATTATCAGTCAAACCGATGCCACTGCCCCACCACAGCTGTTGTAACCCAATTTACATTTATAGTATACTAGCTGAAAGTTCCCGTGCTTCGCTACGGTTTAATCGAAACTAAAAAAAAAACCTTAAAATTTCGAATTTTACAAAACCCTTTCTTAGTGAGCACCTAAGACCCAAGGGAAAGGTATGTTCCAAATTTTATTGCAATCCGTTCTGTGGTTTTTGAGATTTCGTGATGAGTGAGTGAGTGAGTGAGTGAGTCAGTCAGTGGTATTTGAGCTTTATATATATAGATGAAGAGGTATGAACTTTAATCGCTTATATCTTTAAAACTACTGCATAACTACGGCTAATATTTTACACATATGATTAGGGACCTATATGCTATCGTCTTGCAAAGCCTCGTTAAAATCGAAGTCGGACAGTTGGGGTCCTCTCCTTGCGGGAGACGGGGAACATCAATTGGGCTTACCACGTATCAGACACGTTGCACACCCATTAGGTAAAACGTGAATAACACGTTTCAGCCGAGTCGTGCATCTATCGGGACACGTAAATAATTCTTTTAATCGCATTAATAATTTATTTAAGTTAATAAATATTTCTTGTTCACTGATGAATTATTCGCACTTGTAAATTGCTCACCGTGTCACTGATTTGAACACTAGAACTACCGGTGTTAAGTCTATTATATTTCAATACATTAAATAGATACTTTGGAAAACGAGGAATCGAATAGTGAAGAAAATGATTAATTCCGGAATTCATATTTTATAAGATGGACGTACAATATCTATTCTATGGTTCTCCTGTAAACTTGAAAAGACTTTAGAAAAAATGACTTGCTCTGAGTTTTTTGAAAATGTTTCCCAATTTTCTAACACAGTTTCCTTTCCAATTTTCTACGTCTATCGTGAAAACTATAAGCGATTAAATTGATGAAGTTTTTCAGCTTCTTCATTTATTCCATTCGAACATATTTTTTTGAGAATTTTAAACATAATTAACCGTCGGTAAATCTAGTGTTAATTAGGACACAATTAGTCGGAACTTAAATCGTAAGATAAGGGGTTAATTGCAGCATAATTATGGTGAAATTTTCACATAATGTTGTTCAAAGCGAAAACGTATTCTATACGTGAAAATGAGTGTTTTTAAAGTATAATAAAACGTGGAGAATTTCTCGAATATCTTCCACAGCGAAAGGATTAATTAATTTAATCATCATCGTTTTAAATATATCACATTTCATTTTTGCGTACGGTCATCCGTGAATTTTGTCCAACTTTGACGAAAGATGCAGTAATGTAAAAGTATACTGATAATTCAAATGCTCGTGAAATGATTATATTATTAATATAATATAATCGTGTAAAATGGGGAAATCTTTTTATTTATGTTTGCGCACGAAATCAGCAGAGAGTCTCTTAAACGTTGATCTTACCGAGTTCCTACGAGGCGATGTGTCTAAGTTTTATATGTTATTATCTATTTCATTCCTAAGACATCATTAACTATGACGACATCGACGATGCATCGCATTATCGTACGTTTAAACGCACCTGGATATTCTTCTTAGTAATCCTTTCCTAATTTGTAATAATTAATAGGGAAATTGTAACAGGGAAAACAGTGAGCAACAGGGAGAAATAGAAGAGAAAATAGAGAAAGAGCGAGTGAATTACAGAAAGAGCAAGAAAGATAGAGGTAAAGAGATGAAAAGGTAGAAAAGAAAGATAGAGAGAGGCTTCATCGACGCGTAATCTTTGACAATGAACTTCGCTATTGCTAGAATTAACTTAATCGCAGTTTATGATAATTACACCGTCACATATTTACATCGAAAGGATTCTTCTTTCGTCGCAACGTACCAAGTACTTTTCGAGGAACAGCGATATTTTCTAGGATAGTTAGGCTGATATAAGTAATTTTCTTTCTTAAAAAATTTTTTTTTCAATTATTCAGCGTCAGTAATATCATTGTAGCGAGGGAGATTGTTAATCCAGAACTTAAAATTTAAAGGAACGAAATCGTAAGTTTCACGATAATAAAACGCTCCTTTTGCGAGTAATTCGCACTTCACGTAATGATTCTTTGCTGGTGTTTGTCACCATTTTTTTTCAAGTTTCATTCATTTGTTTCATAATTAATCAACTCTTCAAACAATCTTTTATAAAGTTCTGCGACTAGAAAACACGCTTTGCCTGACGAAAATTGTTTCTTGCCGTTTTTTCGGTAAAGAGATCCTTTTTGCCACACTCTTGATTTGTTTCACATATAAACAGGTCGCATCAGAAACATCTAAGATTGTCTATCTAGTGATACGTCTTCCTTCCCTGCTTCGAAACAGTGTCGGTTCGCTGTGAAATCGAATAATATCCGATTATTCATTTCAATACGATAATTGTCAAGTAAAAAGAGGATTGTTTGTAATTCTTTTTAGATACGTATAGAAATGATTTATTTTAATTCTGTTTCTGCATTTGAAATACCTTTGCAAAGATTGTTAAAATTTGTCATATTCTATTCATTGACAATTATCATATTATTATACATCGTACTCCATTTTTGATCGTGTTGCAACTTGAAAAAAAAATTTGTAACAATTACATAATTATCGACCGAGATGATTAATCAACACGTATTAGTTCCCTTTTCAACAAATTATCGCACAAAACAGACATTCGCAAAGAATTGAGGTTCTCAAACGTTTTTGACACTAGATTTACCAAGCTAGTCAAAATGACTGGTACACAATTTCTTCCAAAAATTCTACGGGTTTATGAGAGAGCCGTAAAATAAATATTCTTCCTTCATCATATAAAACATAAATTACCGAATCTATCATCTTTTGTACGTTTTAATTTTCTTTGCTTTAAGGTACATATTTAACATATTTAAATATAATAGATTTAACGCTGGTAAATCTAGTGTTAAAAATGAAATTTCTCTTTTCTACGTATAATATAAATTACAATTAATTCTACATAATTCAAATTAATAAATAAAAGTTCCGCAAGTTATCTAATTGTAAGAATTATTCGAGAAACAGTCCATTCAGTTGATATATCTCTTTGTTTAAAACAATCAACTCTCACTAATAGAATTTCGTGTTAAACTTAACGTATTATTAAGGATATTTATAAAATATAAAAATTATAATATCCAAACAGTTCCAATTTGCCTGCATTCTGGAACGCCTTTATCAAGTAAATCCTTATTTCACGAATATATCGTAATTTTTCAGTACCACTCGTTCCTAGCATCATATGCGAGAGTATATATATACCTATTTATGTGTATATTTATATACGTTTTTTAGTAGCAGTACTAGTAAAACTAGCCTATCACGTTGCTTTTGCGGCAGAGAAACGAGCACGAAGTCTCCGCATAGATTTACATCGCTACGCCACAACGTACTTTTCTTTCGACAAGAGCACTCAGGAGAAACGGGAGAATCGAATGCGAGACGAAAAAGTACAATTACCTCCGAAAATAGCGAGTGGAAAGGGTGTACTTCTGTGCAGTCTACACTAATTGTAAGGATCAACAAGCTTTTTTTTTAACCCTTTTGCTCCGAGCGCCCCATATATGCTCGAGTCGAAATATTGAACCTCATTTGAACCTTTTACTACCCAACATTTAGGAATTAAAAGTATAAAAATAGGTCTAAATTCAATGTAAAATAAGATCATATTTAGCGGCTGAAAATGGCATAAATTTCCCTTTATGTCATCTGAAGGCGCAAAATAGGACGTCAATTTCAATCTCCATTGAGGATTTGCATCCTATCCAGTCCCGAGTCGAAATATTGAACCTCATTTGAACCTTTTACTACTCAACAGGTCCAATTCAGGGATAAAGGTTTTGGCGATAGCTAAATAGGAGTATTATTTTACCGAGAAGGAGTTACAGGTTTAAATTAGGAGTTTTAGTATTGAAAAGTATTATATTAGGTTCAAATAGGAGTAAGTACCATGAAAATAGGTTCAATATTTCGACTCGGGAGAGTTACAGGGTATTAGGAGTTTTAGTATTGAAAAGTATCATATTAGGTTCAAATAGGTGTAAATACTATGAAAATAGGTTCAATATTTCGATTCGGGGTGCACTGTGCATATTTCTGGCGCAAGTTTCCATTCAGTGACGGTACTTCCGCGGACGATACTGCCGTAGCGAAAGGGTTAAAGAGAGCCTTTTCTTTAGTTTCCTTAAATTTATTTAATAAATTTTATAAAAACTCATAAAAAGATCAGTGACTAATTATAAGTATTATACCGTTATTAGTAAGTTTGATATTAAATTAAAATTGTTTCAGATAAAATTGAATTATTTTAGTTAGGCAGAAAAATCTGAGGTTTTAATTGAAAGGCGTTAATTATTTATAATAATTTCAGCTAATCTTAATTAGTGATTTCATCTTCCAGTTATTAAGTTCTAGAGTAGTAATGATGAACCTATAAACTTCGGGTCAGACACTGACTAGGCGAACTTTTTAACTGATCCATGCGTTGATTTTTATAATCTTATTTTTTATAGTATGAAAGAGAGAGCGAACAATTAAGAATATTTAAAAAATAAGGCGCATATATATCTAACATCGAATATGTAAAAAAATATTTCCAAGTGGACATTGGCTAGCTGAAATTAAAAAAAAAAAGCAGTTTTTAACCATTCTCCCCACGTCCTTTCCAAGTGATACTACCGACTTATTGTTAGTGACCCACGAGCTAGAACTAAAAGAAATAATGAACAAAATTTGATCCATTCCTTAAAATGGTTCAGCATTATTGTTCTAGAGTAAAGTCTCATCATCATTTGTGTGTATTCGTTACTTGGTTTGATGATATAAAATAATTAATAAACAATTTTGACTTTAAAATTGTATGACTTCACTCTATAATTTGTAACGCCACCATCACTTTAATCTTTAATTTCCATTTTCGTTAATAGTATATCGAAATTTCCTACAGGAATTTGTAGAATTACAAATTCAAATTTGCATTGTGAATACTACTGTATACATTTCAATTTTTCTTTTCTCAAACGGTGCCAGTCTAATTAATATCTCGTGTAGATAGGTTACTATTGTCTTACGAACAAAAGTTAAAAGATGCTAGTGAAGATTTACAGAAAATGAACAAAAATTTACCAACTATGTTTCACCACAAAAAGTAGATTTAACAAGCTGTAATGCACGAGTGTACCTTAAGCTGTATGGTATTCTCTCTATTTGTTATTTTTCGAAACAATTATACAATTTTCTGAGGTAGTCCGGCGCCTTTCACGTATAGGGAAACGCATAATATGATATCCATTGATCTTCACCTATTGGTGCTCTGAATGAACGTACGGAATTTGTGTGCTTCCAATGCAAAACATTTGAATCACAAATTGCAACCTCGTGGTGCAAAGAATGTGCATTCGAATCCATTGCACGTATTCACGTTACCTTGACAGACGTGTTGAAGTGTAGAAAAATTTGAATTATTCATAAAGAAAAACGTACTATGTCGAGAGTAAAATATCGACGGATATTTTAACATCTTGCTGAACATACAACGGTTAGGATATATCTGAAAGATCGCATGGTTTAGCATATTTGTCTTTTTATGTATAGAAAGCAACCATGTTCTTTAACACTGTGCAAGCCGGTCCCGCGATAATGCGAGATTTCAAATATATGAAGGATGGTGTGTGTGTGTGTGTGTGTGTGTGTGTGTGAAATATCGATCGAGCATCGATTGGAAGGCGACGTCGACCGCGTGGCAACCGACAAAGAAATAACGATCGGACATAAAGAAAAGCGAACATCGCCCGCGTGATGGGGAGTTGGGAAGCGTCCACCGTCGAGCGAAGCATAGATCCTGTTCGGTTTACAGTCGAATCTCTCATAATGGAACACTTCGGGACCGGACGCTCTCTGAAAATGCAACATTCCCCTACAGTCATATTCATCCCCACTTCTTGATTATATAGTCTATCTTTCTCATATAGTACCTATCTTCGTCGGCGCAAAGAAATGCGCAGAAGTAAAAAGTGAACATAACCTTTCCATACAAACGTTTAAATCTTTTCAAATAATATGTCGCGTCATACATCTCAAATTTGATTGGTTAGTAGCATTTAACTGGTGGGGATAGGAGAAGTTTCATTATGAGAGATGACCATGTTACATTTTGAGAGAGGTTTCACTTTGAGAGGTTACATTATGAGAGATTCGACTGTATATTCATTTTGTTTTTCTTTTGTAATTTTATTAATATTTTATCATTAAATTGTTTTTACACGAATTACCCGCTGTTAGTTTAACCAAAAATCCTACAATATATGATTTTAGATTTTACCGATCAATATCAGTCATTATTTTATATTGAGGAAACCGATAAAGTGGACGAAGAAGGCAATATTATTCCCTTTAAATTGTGTATTACTTAATTTATTTAAAATTGATATTGATTTAAATAGCAACGTTATCTTCTTAACATAATAAATTTGGTAGCACATATTTAGCCGGCGTACAATGTGTTAACGCTTGTTTTTATTCTTGGAAAATGGCCTGCATGATTCAAGGTTTTACGATCAGATTATGTTCTTCGTAATTAATTTCAAATTGTGAACATTTTATATAGCAGAAAACCAACTGATTCGCCTTGATATTCGTGATATATTGATAAATTATCGTGTTAATTGAAGGCAAAGTACTACTTTTTCAGATAGTTGATTTCCCAATGAAACTTTTCATACAGAAAAAAATCAGTTAACCCCTTGCCCTACGATTTCTTCTCTGACTAAATGCGCAACGATTCAGAATTAATTGATGGAATGAATATTTATTACTGATTTCTGGTATAATGCATAATTTAACACAATCTTACTAGTATAGAAATAATTTGGTCGTCTCGTGATCAACTGATATTTTCAATTTCACAATTTTTGGAAAACTTCAAAATTTCCTAGTTCGTTCACAGCATCACGAGTGACACAAGCCATTGTGGGGCAAGAGGTTAATTCATCCTGATATTCAGAATATACCGATAAATTATCAAGTTAATTGAATTTATCGAGAATTAATTAAAATTATCGGGTTAAAACATAAAGTTTTACGTTTTTCATCTTATTAATTTCTCGATGAAACTTTGTATATAATAAAGAAACACTTTATTCAATCCGGTATTTGTGATATATTGATAAATTAACGTCCTAATGCGGTACTGTTTAGCATAAGAAAAAGATTTATTACTGTAACTTCAAACGAGGACATGCGTTCATGTCGCTTCGGTATACGATTTTATTGCTCATCCACTCGCAGATCATTATTTTTTTAGACGACGCTTAAAAAGATTTAGGTCAGGATACTACGCGTTTCTCAGAACCTTCAAGTCACTCTACTTCTATATTTTCACCTTTCGCATTCTCTTTCCACGGATACACAATCGACCAAGTCGAATCAACTTGTTAAGCGCGATTGACGCGTTAAATCGTCGTGCCAGAACTCACCCCCGGTTACACGCGACGTGTTAACGCATCGTGAGAACTTTAACCCCCGTGGAACGAACATCCGGTCCACTCACAAACTTTCCCCGTGATATTGGTGTAAGTAAAAAACAATTTGTTCCCAGCGGGAATTCACGCTGTGAGGTTGAAACTACCCGTTAAAGTTAACTAAAGGAAACTGGCAATATTCTTGACTTCCGTGTTAAATTATTGTTCTGAAAGTACCAGGATGTTTTCTTTTTTTAAATATCCTTGGTATTTTCTTTCCGTTTCTCTGTTGAAATACCTAATTTTATAAAATTCGAGGAACGACGAATTACATTCAGTTTAAAACAACGTGTATGAGACGAACAGGTATTATTTTTGTGATCATAGCTCTTTTTCTGCAAGGAATGAATTCTAATTAGTTTATATAATGTGTATTTATTTTACTCAACGTCACAAATATGAATGTATGAAATGAGTGGTACGAAATTAGAAAAAATTAGAGTGTGACATACACCGAGCTAAGTCTTTCTAGCATCTTATTTATCAGATAATTCTTCGGGTAGGCTGTCAAAAGTATCTATATAAATCCTCATTACCGATTTATGATCCCATTGTCAATTTATGGAATATATCTATCGATTGTTTGAAAACATATTTCAGATTTCTTGTAATTTAAACTTAGCTTGCGCTCTTCTACATTTTTCCGGCAATTTCTTATGGTAATTTCGCTAAGGATCCATTGTTTTAGGTGGATTCTGAATCATCGTTGTAATGTTCATATTACATAGGGAAACTGTTCCAAAGTTAAAGGAGAAATTGAAATTTTGTCCACTGTTCGTTACGTCTAATTGTAAGCCGTTAACTTCATATCAAGCATTTTTTTACATCTGTTAAAGATGTGAAAAATTGTTATAATATGCTAAAATGACATACGGATTGTGTCTCCATCGAGGGAGCGTCTTTATTGATGATCGATTGATCTTACAATTAGTAACTTATTAGAGTTACTGCTTCATGATTTTAGCAGGTAATGTTTTTTAAGCTTTTGTGTAACAAACATAATACCTTCTATCGTACCTTTCTTTCTTTGTATTTTTCTACTTTGAGTGGTTTTGTTAGTTCATTTAGGATCCATTGGCCATGTAGATTCCAAATTATCGGACCTATGATATTTATATCATATAGTAAACATGTTCGAGCGATGAGGGAAGATACCAATTCAAGCCCACTGATTGTAAATCTTTTTTAACTATTGTGTGCAAGGAAATGTAATATTTAGGTATACTTTTGTAACACTGTTCAACACAATTTTCTTTTGCCAATATCCACTGGTTATTACACATTTCCGTGAGATATTCCACGTGAGTCGAAATATTGAATCTGATTTGAACCTTTTCCTACCCGACATTTAGGAATTAGAACTACAAAAATAGGTCTAAATTAAATGTAAAATAAGATCCCATTTAGCGCCTAAAAATGGCAGAAATTGCCCTTTATGCCATCTTGAGGTGCAAAAAAAGGACGTCAATTTCAACCTCCGTTGAGGATTTACATCCTATTCAGTTATTAATGTTATTATTATTCTTCTTATTATATATATATATACACATAGTTTTCAAAAATGAATTGGTCAAAATCACTAAAAAATAAGGGATTTTTACTCGTTTGCAATTATAAGTGTACCACTATTCGAATTAATGTGCTACCTATAATTACAAACAAATAAAAATTCATTATAACGTAATGGTATTAACTAATTTATATGTAAAAAGTATACATGTATATTGATGTAAATTGAAAGTTTATTTACTTACTTTCATTACCCCAATAATAACACGAATAATTATGATAAATGGTATTCATATTTTATTTTCTTTCTTTTAGCAAATCTTATATTTTTATTTCATGTTTCAGTTATAATGACGTATAGTCCATAGAGTCATAAAGAGCTGGAATAAATAAAAAATGACTGTTTTTGAAGTATCTATCCACTAATTAAATTTATGTAGGTATGTATACATTCCTTATTAATTAATTATTAAAAAAAATTAAAGTTCTTTATGCGATATTAAATATATATTGAATACAAAAATTATTATTTAACCTAGGAGGAGTAACAGGTCCAATTCAGGGGATAAAGGTTTTGGTGATAGCTAAATAGGAGTATCATTTTACTGAGAAGGAATTACAGGTTTAAATTAGGTGTTTTAGTATTGAAAAGTATCATATTAGGTTCAAATAGGAGTAAATGCCATGAAAATAGGTTCAATATTTCGACTGGGATGTCGATCTGTCAGAATTGGAAACTGTTTCCGAAACCTTTTGGATCAGTTTTTTCTTTGTGCCAGATAGATAACTTTTCGTAAAAATATAACATTGTAAGTTGCATTGGCACTTATTTACGTTCATTGGTCTTTTAAGACCAATTCTAACTCCCTGTGTTTATAATTTTTGCAAAATACCTTATTTTTTTACCAAAATCGGTTTTTTTATTAAAACTCACTTTTTTCAAAAACTGAGAGTGATGGAACAATTCTACCAGCGAATTCATGTTTAGGATGAGCATCCCTACAATGATCACCCAGTGGATATTTTACAGAACTTAAACAAGTTTAAATTTATTGAACAGTGCAATTAGACAATAAGCAAAAGATCAGTTACTATAGT
Organism: Cerceris rybyensis; assembly: GCA_910591515.1. Taxonomy (NCBI): domain Eukaryota; kingdom Metazoa; phylum Arthropoda; class Insecta; order Hymenoptera; family Crabronidae; genus Cerceris; species Cerceris rybyensis. Next base: position 19,463,685 of record OU342789.1, on the reverse strand, counting down.
TTACATACACCAATACTTTAGACAGCCCATTTAAAATTTTATCCAAACGTTCAATTGCCCGGTTAACATCAAAGTAGGAAAATTAATTTAACAACACGGAAGTACATTCGCTATACTGAGAAAAATTACAATAACTACCATGTCCCCAAGGGTTGTTAATTCTATAGTTACAAATGTAAATTGAAACATTATACGATTTAACATTTCACTGTGAAAGGTTGTTTCATATGCAGAGACTGAGGAAGTTCTGTTAACGCAGAGATATTTATAACGGGGTTGTAAAGGTCAAGGGCCGTTGATAGACTAACTCACTTGTCGTCCCACAGTGCCCACGCAATTATTTTTACTCGACGGATGTGCTTTCGTGCTAAATTCAGCCTAGTTTGCTTTCAAACTACGCACATGTATTCGTGACCGTTGAATCCTGAGTTTAACCCTTTTAGTGCCGAACGAAAAAATTTATGGAATTAATAACAAATGTAATTGCGAATAAGAAGAATTGTCGTTTGACGATAGTTTAGACAGAAAACGCAATATAGAGCATGAACTGTGTATTTATAATTATCTATTATAAAATTACTGATATCGTATTGGAAACTGGATATTAACCCTTCGATATCCAGTGTTAGCACTATTGCTAACGACGATATATCATCGTCCGGCACTAAAAGGGTTAATATTGTATAATTGGCAATATTTTTATACCGTTGTTTTTATTAATCTCCGTTAGTGGATATAACAATCTGTCGGGTTTATTTTTATTTTTTGATGGACGTAACACGTTAGTCACGCGATGTTTGTAGCGACTTTCTAACAAATAGATCCATTTTTATGACAGTGACAATATTGATTATGCTGACAGAGACGATGGATTTACATGCGCTATGCTTCAATGTTATTTTTGAAAGGATTTCTTTATTGTGCGATTTGTAAGACATGAATAGATTAGCTTTACGGAAAATGTTCCAATTTATTTACAATTATGTCAAGTAGATTTAAGTAGAAGTTTACGCTATTATATTTTCGATTTTGGAGATTGTCTGATTTATTCTTTCTTTGAATTATTTTTTATTTCCTGCGTAGCTGAAAAATGAAAAATTATTGGAATCTTGTTAACGCTAGAACGACCGCCGTTAAATTTATTACATTTAAATATATTAAATAAGTACTTTGGAAGAAGAGGAATTAGGGCATGGAAAATATGATAGGTTTGGTAATCTGTGTTTTATAAGATTAACTTAGAATTTCTATTCCAGGAGACTGCTGTAAACTTAGGGAATTTTTGGAAAAAAATGTGAACAAGTCCTTTTGACTTGCTTGGTCGTTCTAGTATTAAATGTGAGTGGAAAATATATTGTAAATTTTAATATGATATGCAACTTGGCAAAACTGAAACTTCATTTTGTACTTTTCCCCAATAAATATGGTGATAATAATGACAGCAATCTACATTTTTTATTCCCTACTATATAATAAAAAAGTTAAATGCAATTTTTCAGTATTAAAAAAAAACACATTCAGTATTTGAATTCTGGCGTTCAAAAGATAAAATCCTGTTGAATATTTATCGAATTGTATCTTTAAAGTTTCTGCTTTATAAACATGAGATGTTAGGAAAAGTATCACTTTAGTAGAAATAATAAAGTGAGCAAAATATCAGTGACGTTCAAGGTGTTAATTCTCCAAAAAAAATACCTGGGAGCCGAGAAAAGCAGAGCAGATCGATCCGTTAAGAACTTCAACACTAAAACTACCGGCGCGCCGCGGCGCTAAATCTATAGTATTTCAATATATTAAATACATCCTTCAGAAAAAGAGAAATCAAGAAGTGGAAAAAATGATCGATTCCGTAATTCTGTATTTTACAAGGTCAACGTGGAATATTTATTCTATTAAGTTGGTGCATATGAAATGTCGGATTTTCTTTACATGTGAAAGTTTGTCTCCCTGTTTTCCTTATGCTTCTGCTTTTGGCATAACCACGTTTATAGTCGTATTGTCCATTTTTAGAGACACATTTCAGTAAAGAAGATTTTCTCAAAAGTGCCCCCTTTTGTTAGTTGATTTGAATTTTATACCGATATAAATTCAATCGATATTTGTGTAATTTTTTACATGAATATAAACTTGTTAATAATGCTGTAAAAACTGCCATTTTTCGATTGCATTGTTACTTGTGATGGAAAGTGAGTTCTTTACGACAATGGGAAAAGGTTTTCTTGGTGGCTCGATAGGAAGGAGGCTTGTGCTCATACTTCAAGGCCATCACTTCGTCCAGGGAAAATTTTAACAACATTTTGTTTGAATGTGAGTGGAGTAATTCGCTACTCTTTCCTTCGAATTAGGGAAACAATTAGAGCTGAAAAGTACTGCCACAGTACATTGATGAAATGCATGAAAAATTGAAAATTATACTCCCATCACTTGCTAATCAGCATGGCACAATACTTCTCCACGCCAACACTCGGCTTATAATATCTGTGTAATGTATGTGTAAATAATGTTGAAATTAAACGAATTAAAAAATAGGAAATTTTGCAACACCCAGGTTATTCCCCGGATCTTTCGTTAATCGACCTTCATCTTTTTTAACATTTTTTAACAGTTTTTACGGGCTAAAAGTTATGAACATCGCGCAGTAGGAATCAATGGTAATTTCTTATCCTGGTTTCATAGTTTTTTATCCCGCAGAACTCAAATAATTAAGTATAACCATACCTTATCAAGAGAAGTTATTGTTACCTCGGGGGTGCCTCAAGGGTCCCACCTTGGACCTCTCTTGTTTAACATTTTTATCAATGATATTGCCTCATCATTCAAATATTGCCGATTCCTCCTGTACGCAGACGATTTGAAAATATTCATTAAAATTGATAATCCCCAATCACAGTCACTAATTCAAGATGATCTTTACAGACTAGAAGAATGGAATCTCCGAAATCAGTTAAATTTTAATTTAGCAAAATGTTATTCAATTCGTTTTCATAGAAACAATAATCCTTTTATCTATAATTATACTCTATGTAATTCTCAACTTACTTCTATCTCTACTGTTCGGGATCTAGGTATCTATTTTGCATCTAATCTCTCTTTTGATTTCCACATTCGCTTCATTGTTGAAAAAAGTTTTAAATCTCTCGGCCTTATCTTCAGATCTTTTAAATATTTCCGCAATGTTAACACTCTACGTATTCTATATTGTTCTCTAGTCCGCCCCCATCTTGAATTTGGCTCAATTATTTGGGCTCCCTATTATAATTATTATATTCACTTGATAGAGGGAGTGCAACATAAATTTTTTCGATTTGTGGCGTATTGTATTGGTGCTCCGATGTCACTTACATGCCATAATTACGAACCTATATCGCAAATGCTCAATCTCCTAACTCTTGAAAAAAGGCGCGTGCTATCTGATACTGTATTTACGTTTAAATTGTTTAACAACCTAATTGATTGTCCTGAATTACTTACGTTGTTTAAACTCTATGTACCTAGCAAACACCTCAGATGCCGTGACCTTTTCTTCATTGAAAATCATCGTACATTATATGGTAGATATAACGTTATCAATCGCCTTTGTTTGAATTCTAACACTTATTGTAAATCTGCGAATTTCTTTAACAATTGTTTACGCTCCTTTAGACACTCAATTGTATCCAATTTATCCTCTCAATAATTATTGTACCTTGGACCAAAGGGTATTTTTTACCCGTAAATAAATAAATAAATGAATAAACATGAAAACAGTCTGAAAAATATCAGAGTTTATTGATTCTACAGATCAGAATTTGTTTAAAACAGGTATTATGCATTAAAATCTCGCTGGGAAAAGTGTATTGATGCAAATGAACCATATTTTGATGAAATAAACAGCTTTTGAAAAAAGATATGCAGTTTTATATATTCACTTAAAAATCCGACATTTCATATGCGCCAACCTAATATAACTGTCCTACGGATTTAGGGAACCTTTGAAAAAAAATTGAGAACCAGTTATCTTGCCTTACATGGTAGTTTTAGCGTTTAAAATTTTAAAAAAAATTTCAAACCCAATCACTGTAACTCTTTCGCTACTACCCTCCTATACCTGACGGGTGACTATAGTCACCCGCTCCAAAAATGAAACCACGAGTTAAAACGAGTGCCATATAAAAATACGTTCATGAAAAAATTATGAATACATTGTTAAGAACACAAATCATTTTGCTTCTAAATACAATGTCACAACATCGTTTTTTAGACAAAAGATTTAGCCCTGAATGCTGAAGACTGCGCACGCTTACTGTTCGCACTTTCGTAGCGAAAGGGTTAACTGCGTCGATAGATCTAGTGTTAATATCAGAACGTCGTCAAGTTGCAAACCGCCGACGTAGCAGATTCAAATTTCACGGTACTTGTAAGCGTCTCGGAAAATCCCGGGAGTAACAATCACCGGTGTCTGACAATCTGCGAACTACTATCGGCCTGCCAGTATCTTGCGATCTCGGCACGCTTATCAGGAGTGTTTCTCGCGTGTGTTGCAATCGTGAGGCGAATATCGTCGACCGGCTTCAACTCTGCTATCTGAGATTTCGCATTGGATTTCAGGGGTGGTTCGACCCCGATCGGAATTAAACTAGCTCTAACTACTCCTAATGTCTTGCAAATTTCATTGCTATCTCTCGGCACGCAATACTTCGAGTACCGTCCGACGGGAGGCAAGTAAGTATGTTCATACATACGAACATACTTGCCCCTGGGAGTTTACCCCGTAATCGCCATAATGCGTTTGGAAAAGCTTCTCTTTTGCTTCTGCTACGATTTACGAGATGCGACTTGAATAGATTGTCATACTTGTAACTAAAATCTTGAGTCTTTTTTTTATAGATCTATGGAAAGTAATAATTTCGCTAAGGATGTTATTATAGTATGACTTTATCTTGCTGTTGTCCGTATTAATACTATAATGGCCGTATGTCTATGCAGTCAAATGATACCAGGGTCCGGCAATATTTTTGAAGAATTAATTTAAAAAAATTGTAGAAATCGTTTTTGACGGCGCTTTAAGAAATTATGTATATATGTGTTTAAATTAACTGAATAAGTGCGCCAGTAAGGTCGTTAAGACGCGATGAACAGAAGACGAGTTTAAGACGAGAGTTCCAAGACGTATATTTCGAAAGGACCATTTTTAAGACAAAATTGTAATTATTTTCACTTTAGTTTTAACTCTAGTTTTAAGTGTTGTTTTTAATTAATATAGCTTTAGCTTAGTATATCCATTTTCTCTTATTCTTCCCCCACAATCGTGTTCCGAAATTCTATAAAACTTTATTAAAATTAAGAGAAGATCTTATAAGATCAAAAACGTAGCGATGGAATACAAAGCCAATAGGAATATCCACACTTGTTTACTTACATTCATAACACGACTCTACAAACAAATTTTCGTTCTTTGTCCTAAAGTTTATTTTATGATTTTTCGGTTAATTATGTATAAAAACGAAAAGAAAATACCTTTTTTTGATATAAAGTTAGCTTTTGTGATTGTTATAATAATAACACTCATTTTCGAATTTTTTCATAAATTTTAATTAATTCTAACACATTCAAATATACCGCGAGATCAGAGGGGGGTTTTTACGTCCAAGCATGCTCATTTAGTTAAATTTAAAAACAACATGGGAGCGTATTCAGAAGAGCAAGGAAAACAATTTCATCAGGACATTATGAACTTCGAACAACGTTATCAAGGCCAATACAATAAAAATATGATGTGAGACTATATTTGGGGTTTATTAAGAGAAAGTACTTATCAACATAAAAGAAAAAGTAAAAGCGTGCACTTTTAAATTATTTTCCACTTTTTTCTAAGCTATTTTGATAGTAAAACTTAATAAAAATGATAAACATATTTATTTTTATGGTTTCATCTTCAAATAAAAATTAAAACCACATATTTTGAAAAATATCGTTCAAACGGCCTTCTACGTACAAAAGCAAACATTTTCATGCCATATATTTTTTTTTCGTCTAATTACGACCTAAACTATCGAAATTTTATACTTTAAAGTCAAAGTCAAATTTTGTGTTGACCCGTGTAATTCATCACACAGAGAGTGTGCTACCGCCCAATAACTCTCGGCGGTAGCATCGCACACATGTTGTGTGAGTAGCCACTAAAGTGTCAAGGATTGTTGACCTACTGCTCTTTCAATTAACCAGTTAACTGTTGCGACTTCTTTTGAGAGTGCGCACCTACCTACGTGTGTCACGAAAATCGAGCGATAACGAGTATACTCGTCAATCACAGCTAACTGGTTAAACAGCAAATGGTAACTAAATTTCCCACATGATGGATATAGTCGTCAAACACAGCTGACTAGTTAAAATCTCTGGCTCTTCAATCCTAATTAAAGTAGTTAATTTGTATCTCACGTAATCTTAATTAAATATTCAAATTAACGTTTGTAGCATAATATTTGTCTATTTAGGTGTTTCTGGTATTTTGTAGGGTTCTATAAATAAATTTAAGCTAAAATAAAAAGTCTGTTGAATAATAAACATCTGCTCCTTCAATTAAATAAAAGTGAGAAGAATGGAAATTTCATAAAATTGTGAAACCAATAAAAATTACTTTTTTGGAATTTCTAAGGCTCGAATTATAAGTTAGGCAAGTCCGAATTTAAGGGGTTGAAAATAGTGCTCATTATTCTGACATTTCTTGCTGTAATGAATGAAATGTGAATTATTTCACCTATTAACATGAAAATTATAATTATCCATCGTATTATTGATTTCAATAAATTTCAATAAACCGTAGCATAAATAATTGAAACTAAAGTGTACAAAGTATTAATGTTGCACCCTTATTAACACATTGTATGCAGGCAACGTAAAAATACGTTTTTCGGAAACAAGTGGAAAGTTTAAAAAGGGTGTTTCGTGGGATTAATCACTTAGACTTGAAAAGTTAAGTATATTTTCGAATTTAGAGAGGAAACAGTTTCCAGTTTATACTAATTCCTTGTAAAAATAAAATTCGTGCAAATTCAACAAGTTTTCCTCTTGAGTCTTAATGAGGCGTTACAAACACCCGCATACAATGTGTCAACTAGTTAAACATTTCCTGTAATATTTAGCAATTAATGTAATTTCCTAAAAGCTTTTTCTTTGAAAAAAGACTACAGTCTCCGCAATGCACTTCGAATAGATCGCGTAGCATGGAAATACGAACGTTGCATCTTCGACAGCCATGATTTTCTTTCTTTCCTGTGGCTGCCATTACACGGGATACGATGCACTTTGTAGAATTTTACTCTCAACATTTTATTTTCCCTCTTTTTTGCTCAAATCCGCTTCGAGAAAAGGATATGCGAATTGCTCCCGAGGCATTGATAAATCTTTCGCGGCAGAAGTTATTACATACCTATGTAATCGAATATTTGAGATTTGTAGCAACGCATATGTAATTTTCATGTTTATGTTTTTCTCGCACGATTCTTGATTTTCCGTTCATTTTGAAGAGAGTTTCTTAACATTAGAAATATAGAGTGATATTTTTCGACTTAAAATTTCTATTACTTTGGGAATTTTAGATGTGAAATTTATTATGTCTTTTTTTCGTTAGTGAATGGTAGACTGTCGATATTTTTGCAAAATGTGAGATTTTGTAAATATGACTAAGGAGAAAAGCTTTTAAGCGGTATTTATTTCAGGTGTTAAATACTGTAACAAATATTGTACTATGGATTATTTTATGTTCTTTTAACTAATATGGGTGTTATATATTTTTCTAATATACAAAAGTATTTTTTTTTTTATGTAGTATTATAAATGAGTGTACCTGATATGTAACAATGAATATGTTAATTGTACGACATTACAGGACTTTATCATATTTTAAGAGAAATGCTAGAAAGTTATCAGATGAAAGACACGAACTTAATGAATCAACTTTACTTGAGCAGCACTTTCATCTCCTGAGTTTGCCTAATTTAATCCGGAGATAAATGATTATTAAATTAATCAGGTTTACAATGATTAATTGGAATCACAGGCATTCATGCGGCAAAAAAACCATTTTTGTTTTTTCGCGAGTGAACTTCCTTTAAAGCAAATTAAAAAAATTGGAATTCATTATTTAATTGAATTGTGAAATAGTGAAATATACTTTGAATTTATGAGATATAGATGTATTCATTTTTTCCTGTCTCAATGGAAATAAAATCAATTTTACACTTTAATTACGATATTATTCAACATTTTAAAATATTTTATACACGTAGAATCATCGTTTTCTTAATTAAATCGTTCCAAAATTTGCCAAATTAGGTATCGTCCAATTAAACGTTGTAGTCATAGGTGTAGTATTTGGAAAAATCTTAGAATAGGATCTGAGAAAAAATTTCATTTCACTCATTAATTCCCTTTCGAGGAAGATGGGTAATTTACAGGTGGGATTATGGTTTTTGTCGGTAGAGGAAACAACATAATAAATTAAGAATCAACCAGTAAACTGATTAGGCTTGACTGCACAATAACTCTCTCCAAATATAAAATTTCGCGGTTCTACCTGTGATTCTAATTTCGCGATTCTGTTTTACCGATGGGCATCCAGGGCTCTGGGCTCTCTCGATCGGTACGAGTCCAGGCAACACATCCGTACTCTCCCTTTTCTCCTCCAGCAGGTGTCCAGATAGTATCATCCGTACTCTCCTGCCGGAGGGCCCTAGTCTGCAAACCGAGAGCGACCGATGATCTTACCTCGTCCTCTCTCTCTCTCTCTCTCGACGCAGAACAAGCCATTCTATCCTTTTTTTATTTTATTGATTGAGTAGGGGGCGAGATGCATTAAAAAAAAAGCATAAGAGTGGGCACTGTTAGGAGAGTGCATGTTCCCTGGCAGGAAGTTCCCGTTGTTAGGTACTTCCGTGAATGCTGGTTGATGAATCTCGGATAACATTCGCATGCGACAATTTAGTTTAGTCTACTTAGCGATAAACTTTTCTTGGAATTAAAAGGGCGGCACTGAATCGGTGCGAGGAGGCTCATGGTTGAACACTCTCGTCTCGACGACCAATCTGTAGAGACATGCGACTCTTTTAACACTTTGCAGTCCGCGGCTGACTCGAAGACATATGCCTAACGCCTTTCAGTCTAGCGGAGGCGCAATTCGCAACTGGCCATGGTTATTTGACTGATTTTCTTCTTATACAAATCCTGATATCTAAAAAACTACTGACCTAACACCTCGAGGAATTTTTTTGTCGTGAAGTTCATTTCTTTTTGTATTATTAAACACGATAAATATTAACTTTTATGTAAAAGTTGTACTATGAAAGACAATTGAAGTCGCGGTTTATTTTGAGCTGGGAAAAGTCAAACATTGATATAATCTAGTTTTCTCTGCGTCGAAGGACCGCTACGACAAAAGAAGCGCGACGGCATTATGCCGTCGACGGACCACAGAGTGTTAATTAAAGTATAATTCTAAGTTTTGCACTTGGTGTCCTTTCTTTCTGGATATCCCGAAATAAATCAATGGGTTTAAAAGAAGCGAACGCATTTTCACTTTACACGGCATAACACCGTGAATAGAAGCCCACATACAGTGTGGCTCGGACCAGTAGGCATCTGGAAGGATGGCCTGTTTCGGCAGAGTCTGATTCGCCAGGCATCAAGGGTCATGCCTCTTGTCAAACGTACACGAAGGCACTTGACATTCTACCTCGCAATTCGTTAAAAGAGCTACACATACAAATCAAGCTAAAAGACGAAGGAAGAGAACGCTGCAGATCGGAGCAAGGGAGATAACATGCGATTTGGGTGATGACAGTGAGAACATCCCCCCCCCCCCACACACACACACATACACACACAACATGGGGAGATTCTCTTTGACGAAACGGAACACGCGACGAGGAAAAAATGTAACACCATACAAGGTAACACATCGCGTTTCGTCAAGGAGAATCCCCAATGTGGAGGGGAGAGAAATTTCTCGCTCCTCCAGCCAAACTGGTAAGAATATTTGAATGCTACGACGTTGTCCAGTGCTTCCTTTAAGAGGCTGGGCAAGTGGATTCCAAAAAACAAAATGGTGCGAATAGGCGGCTGAAAGCGAGAAGCTCCTCTGCCGAGATGCCAACTTACATGGGTCGATCTGTAGCAATGGGACGCAGAAGAAGCAATTCCACCGTGTCGTGCACCTCCTTTTATTAGTTATAAGGGAAAGTTCTGTCGTTTTTGAACACGTGCACTTTTATGCGTTGTCGATGCTTAGCAAGAATTCTCATCCGACTGAAACCAGTAACACTTACAAGGGAACATCCCGAGGTGTAAATCACCGATTTTTATGAAATTTTAGTATGATATAGTCCTCGCGAAAATATTTGACCCGTATTTTATTTTATCGGCAACCGTCCACGTTAAAGAGGTGAAAACCACCCTCAAAGTTGGGGTCTTGAAACTTCTTTATCGAATATCTCAAAAAATATTAGAGATACGAAAATTTCGTAAGGACTGAAAATTAACGTATTTCGACCACGAATCCAATGGTATAAACATTTTTAAAAAAAAACCCATTAAAAACAATATGATAAAAAATACTTTTTTTCAACTTTGAGGGTGGTTTTCACCCCTTTAACGTGGACGGTTGCCGATAAAAAAAATACGGGTCAAATATTTTCGCGAGGGCTATTTCATATTAAAATTTCATAAAAATCGGTGATTTACACCCCGGAATGTTCCCTTGTTAGATTAGTACCTATATGATTGATAACTTATACACATTTTTCGTATTTTAGTCACTTTTTTTAAACTTGTAAAAGTTTTAACATGAGTAAAGAAAAAGTGCACTTAAGACATTGCATGTTGTATGAGTTCCAAAAAGGGAATAACGCGATGGAGGTAAAAAAAACTTGTGTGACGTGTGGATGCAGTAACAGTTCGAAAATGTTCGAAAAACAGTTCGAAAAAGGTGGTTTGGGAAATTGCGTTCGGGTGATTTCTCTTTGGAAGATGAACCCAGATCAGGAAAGCCATCGCAGTATGATCAGGACAAATCCAATGTTAACTTCCAAAGAAATGGGCTTCAAGCTTGGAATTGATCAGACTACTACTTTGGGTCGCATTAACAGACTTGGTTTCATGTCCAAACTCTCTGTTTGAATGGCACACGAATTAAAAACGACAGAACTTTTCCTGACACCTAGTATATTCGACTGTTGCTGTGTCGGTCGCCGAAATCAACAATCGCGGTGTTAAGCCTGATCTCACGGTTTCGCGCTTCCGCGTATCGCGCCTCCGCTCCTTTCAGCGGTCCACTGTCGAGCTTGTCGTCTTTACTTGTATTTTTTCTTTCGCCATGCTACAACGTTTAATTTCTATTAAAAAAAAGTTTGTTGTATTTCACCGCCATACTTTTTATCGTTTACTAGTAAGTTCCACCGTGAAATTTAATTAATTACATGGAAACATAAGCTCCTAATAATGACCTTCAACCAAGCCATTGAATTTCATAGGTTGTCTATTTGAACACGAGAAAAATTCGAAGTTCACCCATAGATTATACGTTGCTGCCAGCAAATCTGAAAATTCAATTCTACGGACTTCCAATCGATTCTGGTATCTGGGTTGAGGATATATTTCCTGAAATTTCTCGACGTGTCGTAACTCCCGTTAACCTTCTGTTCAAATTACTACTTTAGTTTCTTCGTTCCACAAAATTTTGAATGTTTAACGCTAGATCTACAGAAATTTAATAGTCCAATATACATACTTAAAAATATCAAATAAGTGTGTCGAACCAAATAAATCAAGGAGGCAAATGACTTCAATAAATTAATCACTTATAGCCCACAAAATAGTCATAGAAAATTGAAAAGGAAACAGGTTTAGAAATTTCAGGAATGTTTGGAAAAATTCAAAATAAGTCAATTTGATCATTTTGATATACCTAATGTTCAAATGTTTCCAATGATTTTACTTTCCTTCTCTCATATTTCACACAATAAATCTCTTCGAATATCGCAACGACCCTATTCATCGTTCATGCTCCATTTTTATCGTTTCCCTTTGAGCTTTCCTTCCCCTTAAATCGTCCTCGAAATGTACCTCTCACCGTCAATCGGTTCGCAGTATAAGTCGTTCCGATCGTTTACATGGAACAGTTGAATTTTAACGTTCCACTTTTCCCTGAAACGACGGAGTTCGGTGAAATTTCCGTGCAAGTAATTTTAAGAAAAGTTGACGCTGCGAATGGAGAGCACACCTTATTCCGTAATCGCACTCCAGAGATGCAGGAATGAAAAGAGAGAGAGAGAGAGAAAGGGACGGAGGGAAGGAAGGAGAGAAAGAGAGAGCGAGCGAGGGAAAAAGAGCTATGGCGTTGGATGGTTTTACTTCTCCCGCGTGTCGCAAGTAATTTTCCAACAAGCAATTCGATTCTCCAATTGACATTTCCCCAATGGCATTTGTTATTTGTTCGACTTTCTTCTCCGTGCCACGATCCTCTCGGACCGAAGCTATTCTCGCATGGAAATTGCTTTTTAAAATTCGGATTTTCTTGTATCAAAAGTGATTCAGGGAGATCCCCTTATCGCCGTTGGATTAAGAGATATAATTCACAATACTATCCAATCAGGTTTATCAATATTTTCAAGCCTTTAGTATTTAAATCGCTTCTATTATTCGATGAAGATATTATTTTTCAATAATGGACTTTAATTTCATAAATTAAGTAATATAATTTTGAAATTAACGCTGTTGTCAACGTTCAAGATTAATAATTATACCGTGAGACTTTCTCAAACTCGGTAGCCTTTGGACTTTTAATCGTTAATCTTTTCGATGCATTTTGAGCAGCATGTAAATTAGAAGTAATTCTGACATTATAAATGAGAGTTTTCTTTCGTGCTTTATCTTCTTTTTTAATACTAGATTTACGGACGAGAAATATGTTCCACCGCAAAACATTAAATAAGGACTTTAGAAATAAATGGATCAACCGGCGAAGAAAATGATTAGTTAAGTAATTTGTATGTTATAAGATACATGCGAAATATCTACTATACCACGACTCTAAAAGTTTGAAAGGCGTTTCTGAAAAGGTAAGAATCTGTCAATTTGACAACTTCCGTAAACCTAGTGTTAAACACATGAGACAAAAACGAAAAATGATAATATCGGATATTATCAATTGTTCTTACTTAAATGCGCACACGATACTTCATAGTTTCTTAATTCGACGATACAGATTCGAGACATCGACACGTAACACTTTCTTCGGACGAAGAATTCCTATTTCCAAGTTAAATCTCCGTCAGTTTCTACTTACACGATGTTCGAAACATTCGAAACGACGCTACATAGATTTCTTATACTCTAAATATTTTCTGTACAACACGCAAATAGACAGACTTCGATTTAATACTTCGTCGGTTTAGATCTTCTGTACACTACGTAGATTTCGATTGAGGATTCCATCGTTTGGAATGTAGGAATAGTAAAAACACCGTTGACTGTCGAATTAGATTCATTTCTTGCTATGATATTCTTGCAATACTTTTATCCCCTTAGAATAAAGCAAAGTTTCTCAAGTTTATTTGACTATCGATATTTTTTTCATATTATTTACGATGTCAAGTATTTTGCAATTAGTCCAGCGAGGATAATTTCCACTAATTAGGTGTTTATTTATCAAACATTCCAATTCTATTGAGAAAATAATCAGGGATTGTAATGTTAACTTTCACAAGTGAAAGGGAAAAACAATTTATACGATTGTGTCTTTGTAACAATTTAATTAAAAATTAAATTTTTTTAGTTGTCTTGGTCTCATAATATACCTATACGATTTTAGATTATCGAAAGTTGTTTCTCCTTCCATATCATTTTCAATACTCTTTCAAAATTTTTGGGAACCCTAGTGAAAACAAGTTAAAAATACAAGATTTTAGAGTAGGTACTGAAAGTTTTTTCTTCTTTCACAGAATTTTCAATACAGCTTCAAAATTTTTGGAAACTCTGGTACAAAGAGTTGAAAGACTTGATATAACTCGATTTACGAAATCACGAATACTAAAACTCAAAGATTTAAATCATTGTATTTTTTTGTCATTGTGTTGAGTTTGTATTTTTCTCAATAAAATTCAAATAAATAGCCAAAAACGCTTCGAGCAATCAATGAAAAGACAGTCAACGTGTTAATGAGCGTTCAATAGGAAGAATTTCCAAAATTTTCACACGACAAGAGTCTCAGTGTTCCACGAAAGAATTACTTCGATAGCACACAGCGACAATAATTTCTCTATTTTCCACGCCCGACATCGCGACGTACAAGAAATATCTCGTATTCAGGAATGCCAATTTTTCTTCCAACCATCCGACACTTTCGCGACGTAGATAGCAAGTTTGCCGAGATAGGGCTGGAACCATTTCTTCGGTTGTCACAGTCCAGAAAACGTCCCCGAGAAGCTATTTTACTCGGCGATGCGCTCCTAAGATACTAATTAGTCTTGCAGACAGACATTATCAAAGATCGAGCAAATTTCTTTGCAATTCGTTTGTCTGGTTTCTCGGATATAATTAAAACAGAATTACACAGTGATCTCGATCGCTATCGTTTAAAAGCGTTATCAATAAACGATCAATTATTTAATGTCTGTCATTAATATTCTTCATGAATATTCTGAAGCAACTTCTTATTAGAGTTTCTCCAATCATCTATCTAGATACGTATCAACGTATCGAACATTCACCTTCGGCGTAAATCGAATATCCTTTATCCCGGAATCGACTTCAACCCGGAAAGCTTCAATCTCCAAAAGGAAGATCAACTGATTCCATCCTGAAGACCATCTTCAGTTCCATTGATCGTCTTCTGATCGACCTTTTAGCCGCCGTGTGGCTATATCGATCAAGACAGATCTGAGTTCTGATTCTTCCTGATCCTCTTGTAAAAAGGATCTCAATGAATTTTGTCGATCGCAGGACAGTTTCTCCCGGATCATAGAAAACTCTCGTTAGGAGCATTCGCAGCAACGTTGATCGCCTCAATGCCTTGATTATCGAGGCGTTCAGCACCATCCATTTCTCCAGTTTTGATCTCGTAATTGTTGATAGGATCACCATATTGGCTTTGATAGAATTCTTCCCTCATCATGTGATTGAGATTGCTGCAACGGAAGTAGAGGATTTCGCGGAAGGGTTTACGAAAGTCTCTGTTTAGAGTCGCGTAGATGATCGGATTAAGGAGGCTGTTGCAATAACCGAGCCAGAGGAAGAGGCTCGAAAGGAATGCTGGTATTGCGTCTGGATTTTGGAGGAATGGTCTCACCAGGGCAAGGACGAAGAATGGAAGCCAGCAGACGATGAATGCACTCATAATTATGCCGAGTGTTGTGCTGGCTTTTCGTTCTTTTGCAAGATGGAACCTTAGTTTCTTTTGGTGTGGAGAATTCGTCACGCTGCAGGTACTGTTCAAGTGATTGCGCACGATCGTCGATTTTGTCGAGGTCATTGGAGGGGTGGTTGTCGTTGACGAGGGTAACATTGGTTTTTCTAGCTTCTGGAGCATCGGACACTGGGATTCATTACTCTTACGGGGTCCGCCGGCGAAACATCGTACTGCGTGGCCGCTACACTGTAACAGAAAGATAACAAGGAATGGTTAAGATGATGATGATTAACGTCTTGAGGGCGACTTTGAAGGGGTGGATGAAAGATTTTTAGTTTGGGAGATTTACGATGGGTGATATAAATTGGCAAGAGCATCGAGATGGTAGGAGTACTTACTTTAATCGTTGGGTATAGGATAACAAATCTTTTGTTTAGCTATTTGAAGTAGGAAAATGCGGAAATGCGAATTGTTGTTGGGATAATGCAAAGGTCAGTTGTCAAACAGAATTGCATTATATCGTTGGAATGATATTTAAAGAACATATGAAATTTGATTTTATATTATGTAGGTACCAGTGTTTAGTAATAAAATTTTCATTTGAACTTTTTGATACAGACATTGCATATATAGTGGTTATTATTCGAATTGACTGTGTTACGTCACGAATGGGCGCATTTTTTGTACATTTGTTTTTTGTTTGTCATACGCTGACGAGCTCTTCAGGAGATGGGGCAATGAAGGTAATATATTGGCATGTTCCTAGAACCTGGCTAGCCGCTACTCGGTCACTGAGTTTTCCTCCGAATCGGCTAGATAGATCCCCCATCTCCTGAAGATGTTCCCCTTATTTTGCTACCTCCTTCGACTGCCAGGCCAATGTCCCCGACACTCGCCTGTCCCTCATGCTTGAGAGGATCAGGTTTGGAAGCTTCCCACACAGCACCTCATTCTGAAAGGTATCTTTTAGATATCTGTTCTCGGATGACGTTCAGAGTTCGTCGAAATGATATCTATGAGATGAAAATTTAAAGATATCTTTTGCACAGATATCTGAAAGATCTTTAAAAGACTTCTTGAATCAGATATCTAAAAAATTTCTCGAATTATATATCTAAATGTTGTCCTTATTGCGATAAAAATTTGATAGTATTAGAACGCATGCGCATATAAAATAATTATGACATGTATTTCTAACGTCAAGAAAATAGTAAATACCAGGTGTAAGTTATTGCTGTTCATTTAAAATTACTTAAAATTAATAACCCGATAAAAGTTGCAAAAATACTAAGGTAATTATATGTATGTATAAGTATATATGTAGACATTTGTTTACTTATGAACATATATGAACAAGTAGTTTATTCTATATTTTGCTGACCAGTGAATGAGTAGCATATAGTAAACAAGCAAATATTTCTAACAAAAAAATACTAGCAAAATAGGTTATCAATACACTAATAATAATATTTTTATATTTTTTAGAAAAATGATGAAAATCATTTCTTTTACACAAAAGAAACCTAACCTCTATTAACTTAAGTCATCATGAATACAATTGTATTCATTTACTTGTCAGTTAACACTAATTAAAATTAATATTAAAATTAATCAATAAAAAAACGTACAATCTTCTATTTTTAGAATTGTAAGATGCCTCCGAAGAAGTTATTTGAAAATTTATCGAAAAGTCAAAAGAATCCATCAAAAAAACAAAGAAATAAAATAAATTTTTGTTTTTATAAAATAAATAATTTCCATTTTAAAGAAATGCTTATTCCATTGGTTTCATTTCTTTCAATTAGTATAGTAAAATAAAATTCAAGTGCCAAAGACCACACAATTCTGTGTTGTTAGGTTATTTATTCATTCTAGCTTCATTATAGTAGTTACTTGAGTTTTATTTTCCTTGATTTTTGAACCTTTTCGAATAATATCTTTAGTAGATATCGCATAGGTATCTGAGACTAGATTTCTTTTTGATATCTTTTCTCAGATATCTTATAGTGTTCTAAAACCGGCGCATAAGATATCTGTACAATATCTGATAATCATCTTTTAGGCTATCTTTTAGAGTATCTATTTTTCGAACTGTATCTCTCAGATATCTTTTAGAGAACATTTTGCTGTGAGGGTCGGCAGAACATAGAGTACCAGAAGACACTGATCGACTGAGTCACGACGAGCCATAAAATAGACCAAGTCATTAAAGTATGTACATTTAACCCCTTGCCGTGCCATTTCTTTTGTGATTAAATGTGCAATGACTCTGAATTAATTACTAAAATAACAATCTAACGCCTATTTTCGGATATAGTAAATGACTTAATGTAATATTGAATAGCGTAGTGTGGGATCGGGGCGGGGAAGCCCTTCTATATAGAACTTAGGAGAAAAGGACGTGAAGAGAAAGAGTCAGTAGGGAGACGTCGCTAGCGCAGTGGTTCCGCGCTGACCCAGGCGATCCACAGTGGTTCATTCGGCCGAAAACCTGGCCAAAAAGCCAAAAACTTTTTTCGCGGTTTTCAAAATTTAGCAATTGCGTTTGATTTGTAACATATCAGAGCATCGGTTTCCATTAATAAAAGTTTTTATTGAACAACGCTCTTAGAGATATGCAATGTCAAAGTTGGCACTTGAATAATGTAACGTATTCGCGTAAAATTCAGAATACGTTTTCAATGTGAAATAATAGTACAATCAACTTTGTAAGTATTTGTAGCTATTCGTCATACTTTTAAATTATAAGTACCTTGGTTTCATTTTTTTATTTAATATTTTACAACTGCGATGGCACAGATTGCAAAACCCATACATTTTTTTTCTTTTGCAGAGGAAATAGTTGTGAAGTACGCAAAAGTACAACGCGACTTTTTTTTAAAATTAAACTCGCGATCGTCGACATTAAGCTACTCACATCAGACCGAGTTGCTTCCTTGGATGGGTTTTCCGCGCGCCTCTCTTTCTTTTTCACGATTCTACAGTAGAATTCATTTTATTTTATCAGGACCCACTGATATTTGTAATCAAATAATTTTTAGAGCACTTCAAAATTAACTGTTCCATTTATCGCATCACGAGTAGCACTGGTTATTGTACGGCAAGGGGTTAACTCGATCTCCAACGCCTCAGTTTTTTATCACTCCTCTCCTACTCCACTGAGCAACCATCGCGACGAAAGGACTTTCAGCATTTTGGAGTTACGGTGGCAACGAGAGAGTCTGAATTTTTAAAAGTATGTTATTTTACTTTGCATATTGAATGTATGATAACTTACGAATTATTTTTACGCATTGCTGCAGCATATAATGAGAGGCAAGATAAATGAGATACTTATCCAAAAGCTACTGTTCTCACAGTAATCTACAAATGCAAAATTCAAAGCAGAGATTCAATTTTCTAAACATATTTAACATGACTTTGTACGCAATCAAAGAATTTTTCATCTTCTATGGAATCCATGAAATACTAAACGTGCATTGTGTTAATCGTGTTTGCTTCTACGGAAACGTTCCAAAAACAGTTTTATCAAACGAGCGCAAAACCTGTTAAAATCTCTTCTACTTCCATCTCACTACTTTGGAACATTTCTTCAACATACAATTTCTTTTATTTGTCTACACAACAAGCAAGCATCAGTACATTACACCTTTCGCTCCTACGGTGAACTTGGTGAACTAACTACTACGCAAAAATTTATAATAGTTTTACAAGGTATAATTTATGTATTTCACTTATGTGACAGCACAACAGGTTGTTGCAAAAATACTAATTCCATGAACAAGCAAAAAATTCATTTTTGATGGTTTGGAATCCATTTGAAACTGTAGGTCCTAGGAGAAAGTGTCATAAGTCACTTTATCGTAATGAAAAATTGTGATTTTTAATAACTAGACGAAATTATTTATACTAATAAAAATATAAGTGTCCAGGATAAGAAGTCCAAGTAAATCTTCGCAAAGATCGGCATCTATATTGTTTAATCACTTCCAAAAGAAACTTTCAAAAGAAACGGCCTGTGTAATTATTTATAGTTGAAATACAAGGTACTTTAATAATAAGAAAACAATTGATTGTGTTACGGATATCAATGCCTCCCATGCCATGGGTGTCCATTCGACACTGCACGCCGCCTTATCGAAGTAGACGAGGGTACGGTCCCCAAATGCGACATACAAGTTATACAGGGTGTCTCAGCTGATTTTGACATCTTGATAACTTCGGTATTGTGGCATTTAGCGAAAAATGTTTCATAGGAAACTTAAATGGTATTGAGTGGAGCATAATCTGGTGTCATTAGTTTTTCCGTAGGTAGACGCATCAAGGACATATGAAGGTCAACTTTGTTTTTTCAAATAGAATGAGGTACTTTTTTATGGATCAAGCGATGCAGATAGACGTTATTTATAAAAAAATACTTACCTATGTATGTCAAAAAGCTAATAGTTTAGGAGATATTTCAATTTAAGTAATTCCAAAATTCGTACTTACATTAGCGCTTATTTAGAGCAGTGATTTAATTTAATTGATCACCGCATGCTTTTTTCGAGTCGCTCCACCTGCTTCTCCCAACCATCTGTTTTACCCAATCAAGATTCTCTTTCCTATCACTTGCAAGGCTCGGGCCTATCGGCACGAGCATGGTGGCGTATTGAGGCAACATTCGTATTTCACCATTCGAGCTGGAAGGACGTGCCATGCACGCCGGCTACAAACAAGCTAAAAACAAAACGATGCGAGTGACCCGTCAACTGACAATGAGTTTATTTGTTGAAGAACAATTTCAGATCGCATCACGTCGCGTGTAGGACAAAATAAAAGTATTATTAGTAAAAAAGTATACTCAGATATGTATTAAAAATTGAATGACTATGAAGTACCGAAAAGTACTGGATTAAAACTTCTAATATGTATTCATTATATACAATTAATTACCGCAAAGATTTCGTTCGTCTACCTGTGCTCTTCTTTGTTGTAACTGTCTGGACTCTAGAGTTTGCGGGACAGACCGCCTGGAATATCATAAACTCGTAATGTCTAAATTTTAGACTCTGAAAAAAGTGTTAAAATCTATCGGCAAGACGTTTGGGACGGCAACAATGTATTCTTTGACGAGAGGGCTAACGTTCTGATGCGCTGAATTTTTTTAGTTATTTGTACTGAACAATTATTTATATCGTCTAAATCTTATTGTTAGATTTTAAAACATATCTAAACACAATTTTTCACTAATAATACTTTTGTTTTATCCTGCACGCAACGTGATGCGACCTGAAATTTTTTTCGACAAGTAACCTCATTCGAGGGGTCACGTGATAATTTTGTTCTTCGTGATCGGCGAGCGTGGCACATCTTTCCAGCGTGAGCGGTTAGATGCGAATGTCGCCCCAATGCGCCACCATGTTCATGCCGATAGGCCCGAGCCTGGCAAGTCCACCGTGGTTGGGTAAAACAGATGGTTGGGAGAAGCAAGCGGAGCTACTCAAAAAAAGCATGCGGCGATCAACTAAATAAAATCACTGATTTCGAGGTGTGGTTCAATATAACGACCATTTGCATCACAGAATTTTTGAAATCGATCAAATAAGGACTGGCCTACGTTATTTAACCCTCGCGTTCCTATAGCGGGGTCTCTGGAGTTGCAGCGTTTAGCGCACGATGACACACACTGACAAACATGTAATTTGAGTATCACTCGCCGACTTCGGAGCGATAACACACACATTTATGAAGTTGTATTCGATACAATCCAACAGTGTGTAAGTGACTCGGCAGCCAGCAGTTCTTTTCGAGTCGCGTTAGTTCTTTGCAGGGACTGATACAAGTAGGACGTGTGTAGCGCACAAAATTTTACCATAGAAGAATATATTTCATTACATACTCAACATATAATGTACGAAAGAGACAGTATTCACTCTCCGCAACCACCTATTATTACATGTAATAATTGTCCCGTAATAAACACCGAATGTAAATATCCTTTACTTTTGCTTGATACAAGTTTATATTTTTCCTGCACATCTTGTGTAAAAACCTTTTTGAATGTTGATATCTGAATTATTACAGAACGTTGTATAACTTATTGATTGCTGATTTCATTCTAATTTTTTTATTGAATTTATTAGTCAAATAGTTGTAGAAAACATAAGTAGAAAATATTCCTTCTCATGCTCAAGAACACAATGCGGTTGTATTAGTAGCATGCTTATCTCATGTTTCGACTCGAGCGAACGCGTAAATGTATTAGTGAGAATTGGTGTGTGTCTCAAGGGACCCCGCCACCGGGCGCGGTTCTTCAAAGTCCGTAGTCCGAGGGTTAATGCATCGGCTGATAATTTGCTACACTCATCGATAATATGCTGCTTCATATCACTCACTGTAGTTGAAACTTTCGCGTAAACTTTATCCTTTATATAGCCTCATAAGAAAAAATTAAACGGTGTTAAATTAGGTGATAGACAGATAAACAGATAAACAGAGCTCACGTCCTAGTGCGACAGGAATAATGCCTTTGTATTTAAATTATTTATGCTGAAATATCTCCTAAACTATTAGCTTTTCGACATACATAGGTCAGTACTTTGTAACGAAGCACTGCTTCGATAATCTTCCGCCAGGTGGCGCGCCTCTTTCTCGCAAGAGATCGGGGCTGCCGTCACCGATAAATCGGCGCCGCGGTATGACATCAGGGAGATCAACTCTCACTCCAGAGACGTGCTATTCGCTGTGTGGGATTACCCGCCCAATACCGCCTCAACTGTTTTTTGCAACTCTCCCGCTGCCATCCGACGGACTCACTCTTGAGGAAGACCGAGCTGACCGAGGACTTACGACGGAGAAGGATGGCCACCGAAGACACAGCGGACGTCCGACGGACCGACCAAGGCGAGGTCACCTCCACTACTCCGGCGACGTTCTTCACACCGGAGCCCAACCCGCAGATGGAGACAACCAGGCCACTCGAGCACAACGTCATCGATCGAGTACGCAAATGGGGGTGCCACTTTGACGGAGAGAAGGACCCCCAGGCCTTCCTGGAACGGCTGGAGGACCTCCGGGCGGCCTACCGAGTACCTGCGGAGGAGCTGCTACCCTGCCTACCGCAGTTGCTGCGTGGCCAGGCCCTCCTCTGGTACCGCAACCAGAGGGACCAGTGGATTACCTGGACCGACTTCCTAGAGGAGTTCCGGTTATACTATCTTCCTCCCGAGGACCGGGCAAGCATCGAGGAAGACATTGTCCACCGGACGCAGCGGCCGGCGGAGAATATCCAGCAGTTCGTCACGGCCATTAGGACGCTCATGCGCCGACACGGCGGGATGGACGAGCAAGCGTGCCTTGACCGAATCTACCGGAACCTACGGCCACACTACCGGCTCCACATCCGCCGCTCGCAGTTCAGCACATTATCGGAACTCCTCCGGATCGCCAAGGAGCACGAGATAGTCAGGGCCAAGGACCAAAAAGGAACCGCCAAGCGACCAACGCAGGTAGCACCACGGGCCAACACCACCACCGACTCCACGGCGGCGGAGGACTATGACCCGGTCCAAAACTGTTGGCGATGTGGACAGCGGGGACACCAGCGGACGGAGTGCCGGCGGTCAGCACAGCGATTCTGCTCGCGGTGTGGACAGCTGGGCCGGCTGTCACGAGACTGCCCATGCCCGGCGGGAAAGGGGCGTCGCGGCGGCCCCGTGCTGTGACCTGGTCCACCGCATCATGAGCAGCGCAACATCGGACAGTGACGATCCACGAATCTTCGCCAACTGCCGGACAATGGGGAGGAACTTTTGGGCGCTAATAGACAGCGGGGCGGCACGATCACTCGTAAGCGCCGAGATGGCTGAATGGAGCAAGCAACAAGGCGCCCGAACGACTCCAAAACTCGGCTACGCCCGAACGGCCGACGGACGAAAGATACGCCTCGTGGGTAACATCCGACTCCATCTCCGGGTGGAGGGACAACCACTGCGACGGGACTTCCTGGTCCTCCCGGAACTGACTCACCATATTGTACTGGGGGTGGTCGCGTTACGGAACATAGGGTACACCTTCGCCTTCCAAAAGCCCGAACGGATCAACGGGCCACTCCGGCAACTTGCCGTCGAGAACGTCACGACCAAATGGTCGCTCCGGCAATCTGCCGTCGAGGACGTTACGGCCACTCCGGAAATGTGCCGTTGAGAACCCCATGGCCAAAAAGCCACTCCGGCAATCGGCCGTTGAGAACCCCACGGCCAAACGGCGACTCCGGCCATCAGCCGTTGAGAAGGATATGGCCAAGAAACTGCTCTGACAACCCACCGTCGAGAACGCTGCGGCCCAGTGGCCGTTCCGACAAACCACCATCAAAACACTGGCCACCGAGCAAACGACCGGGCTGGAGGCGTGCACAGCACGATAACAGGCCGAGTTGCAGCGACTACTGGACGAGGAGCTGCAACAGTTCGACCACATCCGCGGCCCGACACCGCTACTACAACATCACATCAGGGTACGACCAGGAGAACCGATCAAACATCGGTATTCACCCCGGAACCCGGCCATGCAAAAGGTGATCGACCAGGAAGTGGAGGCGATGCTCCCGGACGACTTCATCGAGCTTTCCTGTAGCCCGTGGAGCTCACCGGTGGTCATCCTAAGAAGAAAGGACGGCAGGCACCGCTTCTTCATCGACTTCCGAAGGGTCAACGAGGTATTCGAACGGGATGCCTACCCGCTACCCCAGGTTCACTCCACCTTGGACAAACTCAGGGAAGCCCGTTACCTTTCCACGGTGGACCTTCGGAATGGCTACTGGCAGGTCCGGCTGACCCCTGAAAGCCGATCGGTCACCGCCTTCACCGTTCCGGGACGCGGCCTGTACCAGGTCAAGGTGATGCCATTCGGCGTCCACTCCGCGCCGGCCACGTTCCAACGACTGCTGGATTGGGTTATCGGCCCGGAAATGGAACCCTGGGCGTTCGCTTACCTAGACGATATTATCGTCTTGAGCCGAACGTTCGAGGAACACCTAGGTCGCCTCCGCACGGTCTTCCGGCGACTCCGGAGCGCCAATCAAGATCAATCCGGAGAAATGCAAATTCTGCGTGGCGGAGCTGAGATACCTAGGCCACCTCATCAACGCCCGGGGTATCCAGCCGGACCCAGAGAAAGTGCGAGCCATTATGGAGATGACCGCTCCGACCAACATCAAGCGACTCCGACGGTTCCTGGGCGTACTCTCATGGTATCGCCGGTTCATTACCGGATTCGCCGAGCTAGCCCACCCGCTGCACTGGCTACTGAAGAAGAAGAAGGAAAGATGGCGCTGGACCCAAGTAGAGGAGGAAGCCTTCCATCCTCACCCAAGACCACGAGGATGGCGAGCGTGTGATCGCCTACGCGAGCCGAACGCTCAACCCGGCCGAGCAGAACTACTCGGTAACGGAGAAGGAGTGCCTGGCGGTCGTGTGGGGGATACGGAAAATGAGGCCGTACCTGGAGGGCTATCTGTTCACGGTTCTCACGGACCACCAAGCCATCAAATGGCTCAACAAGCGGGAGGGACCAACCGGCCGTCTTGCTCGCTGGAACGTGGAGTTCCAGCAATACGATTCCAGATCAAGTATCGGAAGGGGAGCGCAATCACAGTGGCGGACGCACTGTCTCGGCAGCCCACCGAGATTGCTGGACTCAACGACGGACCAGACGAATGGTACGAGCGGATCAAGGACGCGGTCGAGGAACAGCCGGCGCGATACCTGGAGTACCGCCTCCAGGATGGGCGGCTCTACCGGAACTGTCTAGACCGACTCCAGGTGGCCGACGACCAACAACTGTCACCGTGGAAGGCCTGTGTCCCTCGCAGCGAATGGGCAACGGTTCTCGCCAAGATCCACGACTCTCCTGAGGCCGGACACCTGGGTATCGCCAAAATCGCCACCCGAGCCGCGCACCGCTATTTCTGGCCAGGGATGTTCCGTGACGTGGCCCGGTACGTCCGGCAGTGTAACACCTCTCTCCGCTACATAGCACCGACGGAGGCTCCAGCGAGGAAAATGAGTACCACCCTGGCGCAGCGACCATGGGACGTGGTCGCCTTCGACTTTGTCGGATCGATGCCACGCACCAGCAAGGGCAACACCACCCTCCTGGTCATCCAGGATAAATTTACAAAATGGGTGGAACTCCAGCCTCTCCACCAGGCCACCTCCTCCGCGCTCATCCGGGCACTACAGGAGCGAGTGATCTACCAATACGGGTGCCCGCGAACCGTGATCTCGGACAACGGTCGCCAGTTCGAGAGTCGCGAGTTCGCCCGGACACTGAAGGAGTTCGGCATCCGGCACCAGAAGACTCCACCGTACTCGCCGCAGTGTAACCCCGTGGAGCGCGCCAACCTAGCATCAAGACTATGATCGCCCAGTACACAGAGGATGACCACCGGACGTGGGATCGCTGGCTCTCGGAGCTGGCGTTCGCCTTCAACACGGCGAGGCACGATTCCACCGGATATTCTCCAGTCTTCCTCAACCTCGGACGAGAGCCAGTGCCACCGAACACCACAGAGCCAGCCGAGAATAACCGACCGCACCTGGAGGAGAATGCGCCGCGACTGAAGGAGGTATACGAGTTGGTAAAGGCGAACCTGGCCAGGGCCTTCGACCGGCAACGTGGACCTTACGATCGACGTAGTCGAGACTGGGCTCCGAAAATTGGTGATTGGGTCCTGAAAAAGGAGCACCCACTGTCGAGCGCCTTCCAGGCGTTCAGCGCCAAACTGGCGCCGCGATATGCGAGTCCCTTCCGGATAATCGGAAGGATCTCACCCGCCATCTACTGGCTGGGAGAAACTATTAGCCCTGGACACCACGGGAGGGCGGACGTGAAGGATCTTCGCCCCCACCCCGGGCATCAGGGTGGGGGAACGGTCGAAATTTTATGAACATATAGATTATATAACAAATAAAAGTATTAAGTTAATTACAGTATTTGCTAAATTTATGCCGAATATCGGAGGAATAAATAATAAAAGAAAGTTATTGTACTACACTGTTTGGGAATCAGCGATTTTATACGGGGCCCCTATATGGTCAGATGCGATTGAATATGAAAGGAATAAAAAGAAATTAAGAATGGCACAACGTATATGCTTAAGTAGATTAGCTAGATCATATAGAAATGTTTCAAACAGGAGACTTTGTGCGATTAGAGGAAAAATGCCGATAGAGTATAAAATTAAACTAAGGGAAGAAATATATTTTAATAGCGTTAAGATTAAGGATAACAAATATCTAAGTGAAGAAGAAAAAAGAGAGAAAATAAAGGGAGAGGAAGAAAAGATAACAGAAAATGTAATGGACATGTGGCAGATGAAATGGAATACGGGAAAAGTAACATGGACACATAGATGGATTAGTGATTTAAGGAAATGGAAGAATAGCAAAAAAGGTGAACTAACAATAAGTTAAGTTATCACTTTACACAAATGTTAACTGGCAATGGATGTTTCAACGAATATAGGAAAAGAATTGGTAGAACAGAAAATGGAAGATGTTGGTATGACTGTGAGGAAGATGATACGGCAGAACATACACTAGTGAAATGTGAAAGATGGGCAGCGGAAAGAGAAAGATTGAAAGATAGGTTGGAATGGGAAGGAGATTTTACCCCAGAAAGAATAGCGGCAGAAATGATTAAAGCGGAAAGAGTTTGGCTATTGGTACTTGAATTTATAAATGGTATTATGAAAATTAAAGGAAAAGATGAGAGAATCATAGAGAAGGAACGAAAATTAATAAATGATTAAAAAGGAGTAGGAACGTACAGGGCTACATGCGAAGTAAAACCACGTGTGCCGCAGCAGCTCTGAAAGCCCAGGAAGAAAGGACTAAAGAGGAGGGGTTTTAGTGGGTATTCCGGAGAAATCCGGCGAGTCCCACACTACACCGGAGAGTTTATATTCCGGGGTGTGCGTAAATGCATTTCCCCTGCTCTATAAAATAAAAAAAAAATAAAAAAAAGGGTGGGGGAAGGGTACCCAAATTTGGGGCATATAAGGCCTACCAGTCGCTCCAGAAAGACACTCAACATGAGCGACCGACAAACGAGCAGCAGCACGGAGAAAAAGAGCTCTCAGCGACGCCGAGCAACGCTCCCATCAAGCGGAGTCTATTTCCCTCTGTGGCGAACCGGCCTAGCGCCAACTGCGCGGAGGCCAGTGATGCCAGGACGTGGGATTTTCTCCCACGTGGGAGCCATCGTGCGCATGCGCATGCTGACGTCACAGCTCGACAGCGGTTGTTTCCATGGACGTATCTAGTAAAATATCCTCTTTCTGTAATTTCTACCGCAGGCTGTGGAATTAGTTACACGCCGCGAGCCTTTTCTGAGTCGCTCCGCCTGCTTCTCCCTTCCAACTATTTTACCCAACCAGGAATGACTTGCCAGACTCGGCGTATTACACGAGTATAGTGGCGCTTTAGGGCGCCATTCGCCTCTGTTCGCTCGCGCTGGAGAGACGCCGCGCACGCCGATTACGGGAAAAAAAATCGATGCGCGTATCCCGTCGACTGACGTTATCTGTCAACGAACAGTTTCAGATCGCGTCATATGGCGTTTAGGTTAAAACAAAAGCATTACTAGTAAAAAAAGTATGCTCAGATATGTCTTGAATTAAATGTGATTAACAGATTGTTAGCAGAAAAACATTGAAATTTTACTTTGTTGCATTCCTCGATACAAAACGAAAGAAGCGCGTTTTCGCTGCTTGACACTCAAACGGTTAAAATCTATTGCTAAGTTCACCGTGGTGGCAACAATGTATTCTTTGACGCGAGAGCTAACGTTTTGCTGTCGCCGTATTTTTAAATTATTTGCGTTGGAAATTAATTTATACGTGCGCGTGCTAGATCGTAACACAACTGTTTCTTTAGTATACATATGAATTAAAGAAACAAGAGGTAACAAATTCAAGATTACTGGATATAATTTTAATAAACTATCGTTATGATTGTTGTATGTATGGTTGTGTGTATAAATGTATGCACAGTGGAACCATTTATTTTAGAAGAAAATGTTATATGTATATATAAAAGTTTCATAATATTCTGGAGATAATATCGATGCAATACTAATTTTTTTATTTATTTATTTCTTCAACTTTACTTGAAGGAAAACTTCATTGTTTGTACAGAAATATATATCTACATTGAATGAAAACATATATTCACAAATAGAAATATATGTTTACGTTGTTTAAATTAGATACCCTCAATGTTTCCATTGGTATTTTGAGATGCAATATAAGTTTTTCAATGTTATTCCTGTCACTATTCTCTGCCGAATTTGCCAAACCACCGCCGGAAGTCCAAAAACATTAAAATCTCTTAATCGCATTTAATTCAAGACATATCTGAGCATACTTTTTTACTAGTAATATTTTTGTTTTAACCTAAACGCCATGTGACGCGATCTGAAACTGTTCGTTGACAGATAACGTCAGTCGACGGGATACGCGCATCGATTTTTTTTCCCGTAATCGGCGTACGTGGCGTCTCTCCAGCGCGAGCGAGCAGAGGCGAATGGCGCCCTAAAGCGCCACTATACTCGTGTAATACGCCGAGTCTGGCAAGTCATTCCTGGTTGGGTAAAATAGATGGGAGGGAGAAGCAGGCGGAGCGACTCAGAAAAGGCTCGCGGCGTGTAACTAATTCAACAGCCTGTTCTACCGTATTTCAATTGTCACAGGGGTCTAACGATACCCCATATTTGAGTGAAGTATATACGTTACTGAGAATTGGGTAGCGCGCACGGGTGGGAAAAATCCCACGTCCTGGCATCACTGGCGGAGGCTAGCCGAGGTGCGCGCTCGTCGGGCATCGAGCATCCACCGGTCCGCGACGCTACGACCCGAACGACGCGTGGTGCCGGAGAGGCACCGCTCGACCGCAATGTATGTACCGTCTCATTAAGACTGAAGGGTGAAACTTGTTTGTCTTTTCTTAAATATACCCGTCCCCCAATTTACACTGTTCTTAAATGAGAGGAAAATTTTTTTAAATTTTATTTTGATTATTTTGCATTATGTTATTTATAAATTGAAAGAGTGTCATATTAACCCCTTGCACTATTTCCACGAGTCTGACTCGTGATGAAAATTTTAGGCCAAACTTGAATATCACGAGTCTGACTCGTGGTATTAATCTCGG
The DNA here is from genome assembly GCA_910591515.1 of Cerceris rybyensis. Classification (NCBI taxonomy): domain Eukaryota; kingdom Metazoa; phylum Arthropoda; class Insecta; order Hymenoptera; family Crabronidae; genus Cerceris; species Cerceris rybyensis. The sequence continues at coordinate 19,434,111 of OU342789.1, read as the reverse complement.
GCAAAGTATTCATATCTCGAATAAGATCGTATGTCCCCGTGCAGGATTATTAAATTTAGACTTTGATTCAAATTCATTTGAGTTTTACAGAAGTTCCATTGCGTGAAGTAAATATTAGCGCGGTAGTCTTTGTCAGTCGCAAGATATCGTATATCGGTCGTTCGGTTTAGGCATGGATTCTTGCGAGTTTACCGATAGTGCAAGGGGTTAATGAAAGCACTCTTTTAAAAATTCGATGAAAAGTTACCTAAGCAACCTCTGCAAAAATTGAATTGCAAACGTGAAAGTCATATATTTTGTGTTTCACTTTCATTGTATTCAAGGAAAGAAAGAAAACGTTTAAGTCAGAAATACAGAAATTTTGCACACTAGTGCTGTCCTTGGAGAAATGCCTCCTACTTCACCTAAATGCAAAGCCAAGATATCACTGATTCACAGACACTCTTGGCGTCACGGCCAGACCTACCTACTTACTACATAGCACTAAGCTCTTTAGATCAATTTACACGATTTACAGATTAATTGAACATATTCTTCTACCTCGTATAAATTCTGTATATAATAATTTCGTTTAATACTACTTCATTTTGCACGATTTTTTTAGGAACATACCTACTATGTAAACCGACGGATAAGAGTACATTAGAACTCCTATAAATTCGAAGCTACGGGACCCAGAATTCTAAAAATTCGAACTTATAGGATACGTCTCCACTCAATTCTGAGTGAGACAGAAATAGCTGTCTCTCTCTCGCGCGCTTCTTACTAGTCGTAGAAGGGATATCACACTATGTAGACAGATGGCAAGCAGTACGGGAAGTAGGAGTAGGAGAAGGCCAACTTAAAGTATTCGAACTCATAGGAGTCCTACTGTATCTACATATCCACTTGCACTTCAGCTGTACCAAAGAATTTGTCAGTTTTATCTAAGTTCAAACATAAATGTCCTTCATTTATATAACACTATCACAAGACAAACATACTAAACACAAAGGATTAAACTATACATCTACAATCAATTAAAAAACCAAGCGCACGTAACCGAACAATACACACGACGCGGTATTCTAGCATGACAGAGGATGCATTCCACTAGCAAAACAAAAGGGGGTCGGAAGCCTCCTGTCACGTGTCAACGTCGTAGTCCTTAAATTCCTTTTTACGCAATAAAACCCGTGACAGGGATGCGAGCTAATAAAACGACAATTTCCGACGTGTTTACGAATGACACGGCTTCTTGCTCTCCACGTCGGGGATGGAAATTGCCGTATATTTGCGACTAGCAATTCGACGTTATAGCAATGCCATTTCGTATCCTGGATCCTTCCGATGTAGACAGATTCCGTGTACTTATCTCCGTATAACGGACTATGTTTGCCCACTGATAAGCCGTTATCGTTGCAAATACGAAGCTGTAAGCTTTAATAAACCCACGTTCCTGTGTCCGGACGTAGATACATCCTCCATTATGGTCATAACTGGATGGTATTACTTAGTATGTAGGTAGGTAGTAACCTAATTTTATGGCCATGGTTATTGGTAGGTTCGATTGAACGATGAATACTCTATTGCATTTAAATACGACTGTCCAGTAAATCTGGATGATCGTGATCACCGTGAAATGCATGCTTAGCAGCATGGATGATGTATGTAGTTGGAATTGTAAGTGATTCTGAGTTCGGGAAACAATTGTTGTATTGTTTAGGAAATGTTTGTTAAAAGGTAACGAATAAGGTCGCTGGATGGTCTGATTGTTTTTGATAAATATTTTGAGTTTGTTGGTTAGAGAGGAATGTTAACACTTGATTTACGAACTGCGCTAAATTGACTCATCGAAAATTTGATTACTATATATATAAGAAAATTAAATATTATTTTTGAAAAACATATGTTAGTTTTTAGTCACATATTGATATTGTTACGAGTCGACCGCGCACGCCTTGTCCTTTCAGACATAATTAATTAAAACACAATTAAAAAGCGATAACGTTTATTTAAGAGAACACGTCCGACTACGAGGACCACCGACCGTAGAATCTCAACTCTTTTTATTTAATAAACAATTGACATATCTCGTTTCCCAGTAACATTGAATGTACTGGGTGCTTCGTAACAAAATATATGTAAATATTGATTCCTCTCCCCCGCAGACTCCTACATTTCGCATTATCGAACGTGATATACGTATTTTTACGGTTGTGAGCCAATTTGACTCATAAAACGATTTAACAGTTAATCGCATAACACATGAAATTTGTAACTTCCATCTGATCAGGGTATCTTGCAGCTTTTAAGCTGCACGTGATTTGTTTCTCCTCTAATTTTTCTCTCCTTGCTACAATGTTTATTTCTAAGAGAGCCATCCTCTTGTTTTTGCGATTCCGCTACATTATCTTTCTTACCTACTCACTCCTGTCATCATTTCAATTTGTACATCTCGCGTGAACAGAGCATTTTTAATGAAAATTTATGTAAAGAGAATGTAGTGGGAGACCTCCAAGTCTGCCGTGCTCTAGCAAGCGGAGAAGGAGTGTCAAAACAATAATAGACAGAAGACGACACCGAGGTGAGAGTAACGGACGGTTTGAGAGGCAGAGCAGTAGAAATTATAAATTAAATTTTAAAAAACTTAAGTGCGCGTATTCCTAGAAGACACGACGAATTAAAGGACACTAAATGTCGTTTCTTTAATTACAGGTACGGGATGTTAGTTATAAGATCTAATTTTAATTGTGAATGACAAAATAAACTTTAATTACAGAAACTCAATTGTGTCTGACCGATTTGTTAAATAAAAAGGGACCCCTCCTAACACTAGCAAATCACATTATATGTATATCAAAAACAGAGTTTCTATGTAAAATAAATCTTTCATATAAATTGATTAGGAACTATTTTCTTTGCAAAAACCTTCAATCTTTTTGTATGAGTCAAATTGGCTCACTTCAGTAAAAATAAGTGCTGAGAAATGAATGAGGAAGTATGCTTTTCTAGAGTTGACGATTTGTTAACTTTTATTTTCAAAGCAGAGATGGATGTAATAATTGCTGTAAACGCAGATAAGTGAACGTGGAATTTAGTTTTAGATAAACGCTACAATTGTCGGCTGCGATAAGGTTGACTAACGGCGATTTGAATTTTGAATACGCAAATCTATTTCAAATTGGAGAAGAACAGTTTTGCAAATATATAACAATCAGCTATCAAATCGTTCGCGTTCAGAATACATTGAAAATGCTACACACTTAACGTACATCCGGTGTGACATCCCTAAATCCGGATTGTTTTAAGAAAAAATTACTGTGCTTTCAAAGTTCCTCATTCTTTTAAGAAATTTAACCCTAATTGCGACGGTCAACAATGCTGAATTTTGATTGCTTAATGCTTAAAAAATAATGATAACAATATTTTTTCGTTACCTCTCTTCTAAATCTACTAACCTAAAAGAGAAATCCCATCTACTTACATCCCTGAAATATCTAATGTACAACACCAGGGGGGTATAAGCTCTTCACCATGCACCTATCATGTAAACTTTTTATTTATTCTAGTTCTCCGGACACGGTGAACGGACCATACATAGTTTCAGACTATTTTACAAGCGTAGATCAGCACTGGCCAACTTCTATAAGCTACCAGGCCAACTTTCCGAGATACTTTTGTAGGTCATGAAAAAGGTTCCAATAAAAAATAAAGTTTAATTTCCTGAGAACAATATTAACATTCTAGAATATAGAATAAATCCTCCTTTAAGTTTCAGAAGTGATCGTTGTTTTTTTTCGAGTAAATTTTCATATTGTAACTTCATTATACGTTTTCTCTTATTGTTAGAGACAACATAACGTTAAACCTTTTGCTCTATGATTTTCACTTCGGTTGCGCGCAAGAACTTTGAATTAATTCCAGAAATCAACATTTTTCTTAGATTTCTAATGTTTCATATACAATTTTAATTCGTAATTTAATGCAATATAGGTATAGCACAGAAATAATTTGTTCGTCTCATAATCGATTGATATTTCCAGTTCAATAGTTTTTGGAAAACTTCAAAATTTGAGATCATTCTATTTACCGCGTCACCAATGGCAAACGTTATTGTTAGACTATGGTTAAAAGGGTTTTTATGTGATGGCATGATTGATATGTTGAAGACAATCTAATATAAGTATATGTTATTGAAAAATTTGAAAAAGATTTTTTTATCGATGCGTGAAATGATTCAAGGTATCATTATGTAAAATAAGAATTTTAACATGAATATTAAAAATAATAGTGTTAAAGTCATCGAATCGTAATAATTTAACTGCAGTCAGTTTCTAAAATTACACCCAGGTTTTCTTCCTTATTAATGTAGAATCTCGATGGTGGCAAAGATTCTTAGAATACAAAGGTATGACTTCTATTGCAATTTTAAAAGAAACTCCTACATGATTTTAGGAGGAGCCTAGAGAAAAATATTCATGGTAGTTAAAGTTGAAATGTATGCAAAAAAACACTTTGTAAAATTGTATATTGACCGACTTTTTTTTAATACTTTAATAGCAGATGATATGCCTAAGTACAGAGACATTTCCATTACAACTTTGAAAGACATATACTAAAGTATGATTTTAAAAGGTGAAATGGTCGTAGTTAAAGACGATATACAGATCAAAAATTTTCAATAAGCAGCACAGTTGATATCTATTAAAATTTTAAAAGATATATACTAAAGCCTAATTAACGTTTGAACTATTGGCGTTATATCTATTATATTTGTGTATTTGGAATAAGTGCTATTGAAATAGAGAAACCAAGGAGTGAGAAAGATGATCAATTAAATATTGCATGATTTGAGGAATTTTCAGAAAAAATTGGCAACCACTCAGTTGGATTATTTTGGTAGTTTTAGTATTAACTCCTTGTCCCGCGACTGACACTAGTAATGAGATAATTGTGACAGGAAAGTTCTAAATTTTGCAGAACCTATCAAACTGAAAATATTAACCCTTAACGCTCCAACTTTTAAGTGTGAACATCGACCGGCAATTCCAACTTATTCTTGTCATATTTTGACTTGCAAGTTTTTAAGTGTTAGATTTTAAATGCTACAATTACATGTAAATAGTAATATTAAAGTTATTGAAAACAATCGTTATGCATTTCAGAAGTAATATAATTTTTATTGCAATATTTATATTATTAATTATAATTGATTAATGTGTGGTAGTTTTTAAAACGGTCATTGGGATGCAAACCGAGTTTGCGCTCACAGTAGAAAACTGTTTGTTTTTTTACCCCATCACTTCCTTTTGATTAGTTAACAGCTACACCACTATAGATACGAAAATCAAAATTGTCATAGTCACTACATATATTTTTCTCACAAAGATAATTTATTTTCTTTCTCTACATATAATTGAAAGATAGGTGGGTTTGCAATAAAGCAGGTTGATATCTGACTGTCTATCCTGATTGCTTGTAACTGACTGACAAGGAGAAGTACTATTGTTCATCGATAAATATTAGATGTAGAAATGTATTCTTTCCAAATTTCTAATAGAATGAAAGCTTTATTTAGGAAAACGCATTACGTCTCAATCATCGAAGTATTCGCTATTATTATCGATGCATTTTCGCCACTTTTCTGGCAACTTGCGGATCCCGGTACGATAGAAACTTGATGACTTCGAAGCAATAAAATCGTCTAGGTTTTTTCGTACCTCATCCTGTATTTTAAATAAATAAGTTGCATGAGGCAGGGTTTCCCAGCCCAACGTGAAGATGAGATCTTTTGTGATTTTTGCGGTATATGGACGTGCGTTGTCGTGAAGGAGAATAATCTTACGACTGCACAGTGTGTAATTTTAGGGTTCTAGCTGGACAAAAGTCAATTTTCGTAATGGTCCAGATGTATAAAATTTTATTGGAAATCGATAGTAGAATGTCCATAGAAATAGAAAATGTAAAAATTATTTGAAAAAATAATCTGCAATAGCTAATTCACAGGTCTCAAAGTTATACTTTCCGCAGATTGCTTTTACACGCTCCCATCATGCCCTAGACATTTTCGTGAATTGTTTTGTATAGACTCCGGATGTTTATGCAAATGCATATTTTTATAGAAAACAGATAGAGCAATAGGACCTGGATAGAAACATGTTTTATGATTAGAGAATTCGAAAAATATATTTTTTATTGTGCACTTTTTGCATAATGCATATGTTTTTATGTTTTATGTTTAAAAACATATGCAATATATTATGGCATATGTTCTTAGCCCTGCATATGTACTTCGCGCTCATGTGAAATATCTTTCTGGTGGAATTAATTTAGTCTGTCAGGAAACTCTCTTACCATAACTATATAGTGTCGATAACATAAATACTGTGCTAATTATAGATACACATCATGACATATTTGTATACAATAGGCTTCAATTGTTCGTTGAGCGTTAGATGTGACACTGTGTTTCGAATTCAGGAATCGTGCTACTACTTGTACCTATTAAAGTATTTTTAAGAATGCCGAAAACTCGGAGAAGTAGAATAGCACTACTCAAAAGTTGGATTAAAGACGATTCTAATTTTGTTATCAATGAAAGCAACGAAGGAAGTGTGTATTGTGAACCTTGTAATAAAAGTGAATAAAAGCGAAAGAAAATCGCAATTAGTGCAACATGTAAATACTGGTTCACATAAAAGACACCTTAAAGAAGCAGCTAACACCAGTGGAAACGATACTTCACAGCAGCCACCAATGAGTTCCAAAAAAAATGAATTTTACGCAGATTTAACCCAAGCAATGGTTGCTATCAATATGCCTTGGTCTGCGTTAAATAACGATGTATGGAGAAATTTTCTAACGAAATATACTGATCGCACTATTCCGGATGAATCGACTCTACGAAAAAATTACTTGGATGATTGCTACAATTCAAGTATACAAAATATTAGGGAAGACATTGCGAACCACTGTATGTGGATTTCTGTGGATGAAACCACTAATGCAGTAGGCCACTACATTGCAAATGTAGTAGTACGAAAACTTTGCGAAGATCAAATAACGAAACCGCACTTATTGTGTTCCAAGCAATTAGAAGCGACAAATTATGCAACCATATCTCGATTTGTAAATTCAGCCCTGCGAATATTACTGCCGAATGGTGGCGAGGAAAGGATTCTTTTACTCGTCACAGATGCAGCACTATATATGATAAAGGCAGGAAAAAAACTACAATTATTTTACGAAAATTTGGTACACATTACATGTATAGTGCATGGTCTACACAGGATTGCGGAAGAAGTACGTCTTCACTTTCCACTAGTGAACAAATTAATATCACGTACAAAAAAGATTTTTGTTAAAGCACCGCTTCGTGTTGAAACATACCGCAAAATATTAAAAAATACTCCTCTGCCACCGGAACCTATTTTAACAAGATGGGGTACGTGGATTGAAGCGGCATTATTTTATGCTGAACATTTGGACAAAATTAAAGAGGTTTGTTGAACTTTCGTTAAGTTAAACAAGTTTATTTAGAGTTTGATTAAAGCCATATCTATTTTATTTTTGATGTTAATAGGTAGTTCAAACATTTAAAGAGAAAGATGCTGCAGCAATTAAGACAGCACAAGATGTGATCCAACAAGATGAACTTGTACAAAATTTAATATTTATTAAAGCCCATTTAAGCACTTTGCCTGCCACGATAGAAAAATTGGAAACAGTAGGTTTACCTTTAAATACTTCGATGGAAATGTATATGAATTACATTAATCATTTAAAAGGTATACCTGGTGAGTGCGGAGAAAAAATTAGAAAAAAAGTAACTGCGGTTGTAGAAAAAAATACTGGGTTAACGAAATTAATACAAATTTCAAATAGCTTGAACAATGAGTTTGTACAAGACCCAACAGATTCGCCAAAAATCTACTGGATAGTAGATTTAATAGTAATAAGTACCTACGCACCGCTTACATCGTGTGACGTGGAGCGATCATTTTCTGCGTATAAACTAATTTTTACGGATAAACGTCGGCAACTAACACCATCCAACTTGGAAAAACTGCTTGTCATTTATTGTAACTCGAATTATAATATGTCACAATAATCGCAAAATGTTTTGTTAATTTTGTATATTTTCCCTTCATATTAGCATGTCCTTTGTGCATCTTTGCATATTTTTCGTGCATATTTGCATATTTTTCATGCATATTTGCATATTTTTCGTACATATTTGCATATCTTTAGAACATAAATAGCATATGTTTATTACATATTTATTGGGCATAAACATCCGGAGTCTAGTTTTGTATCTCTACTTATTTGAGATATGGACCGTTTATTTTGCAAGTGGTGTAAGTCCATTTGCAGCCTGTAAATATACATAATTTTAGTTAAATTCGCCTTAAAGAAATTTGTATAATCAAATTAGATATTGATAAATTGATAGAAACATTGTCAGATTCGTCATAATTAACCAATATTTTTAAATTGACAGATATGCTAACCTTTAAATATCTCGAAACAAGAGAAAATGGACTTACATCACTTTCAAAATAAACGGTCCATATGTTTACAATTTTTTATTTTTCTAAACGACCTTTCATTACCATTTTAATCCGCTTTAACAATTAACATGTAATTTAAGTTCCGTTTCGAAATGTATGTAGACTTTTAACATATATTACTATTTATTACACTTTTGCGATTTCGTGTGCTTAAAGCTAAAAGTATAACAATTGATCAGTCACAGGATTACGGCTTCCCTTCGCAAAGTTATTTAAGTTTTGACAAAGTGTACCGTTCATTACAATTTTGCAATTTTGCATGTTCAAAACTAAATGTATAAACAATTGAAAATGCGAAGGGTTTTTGAAGACAAATGATGACATCTGTGACCTTTTTATTGTTTTATTATGTCCCTAACGGACGGAAGCGACGTCTCACAGTGGCCTATTTTGCCGAAATCCTGGCCAGAACCCCAAGGAGTGGCGAGGCATTTATTTAGTTTCGTTCGCTCAGAAGACACAAGAAAAATGCGTCACGGAAGTTTTTAAATTTTTCAGCCCAAAATAAAATTCATATTGCAATTTTGTTGCTTTTCCCAAGAAAAATGTCTGCCCTATCGCTTCCTGCTATTAGATTTTTTCCTGGATTTTTAATTTTTAAAGTAAATCGGTAACTATTGATAAATATTGCGGCATTTTGGACGTTGCTCCGCTTTAAACATTGTTTAAACATATTTAAATCTTTACAACATTAAAATGATATGCATCGTTGCAATTGGTAGAGTTTAGAGAGTCATTTTACATACAAAAATTAAAATAAGCCTTAAGATTAAATTGCAGCAAATTTTTAAAGTTGAGAGTCTCTTATTTTACGTATAAATGTTAAATAACTATTGAAATATGTATTATTATTAACGCTAAGTATAACAATATGTTGTTGACTAGTAGAAAAATCAGTAAAAGTAACGAAAACCATAATTTCTTTCAAAAAATCCTTTTGTCCAGCTAGAACTCTAAAATTACACACTGTGGATTACCTTGACAAGATAATGATCTTTTTCGATTGATTTCGTTACTTAATTTCATTAACTGTTACTGATAATGATCTGCGGTCACCGTTTGTCCCGGATTTAACAGTTCCTAATACTAAATTTCTTTCATATCCCACCAAATGCATAACAACACTTTCTTAGCGTGTATGTTTGGTTTCGCAGTGAATGTCGCAATCTGACCAGGATTTACCCAGGATTTTTTTCTCTTCGAATTATCATAGTGAATCCATTTCTCGTCGCCTGTCACTATCTGATATAGAAAATCTTTTTTATTGAAACGACTTAATAATAACAAAGCCGTGTCATACCGCCGAACCTTATTCTCCGCGGACAGCTCATGTGGTACCCATTTCCCTAACTTTTGGATTTTGCTCATTTGATTTAACCGATACGAAACGCTTCTCTGACTAACACCAAGATGCTCTGCAAGTTCGTTTTGTGTTAGTGTTGAAACGTTGGAAACATATTTTGTGGTACATGACTGTAGTAACCGGCTGAAGTCCGCCCGGAAGAACTCTTTTCTACACCTAATAATTACCAATAACGATCCGAACAAAATCTGAAGTAAAAAATACACTTGGAGTAGCACGCTTCAAATTAGGGGTGCCTCACAAGCACACTTGGAGTAGAACACCGCACATCGGTAGTGCCTGAGAGGCACACTGACAGCGATAAGGGTTAGTAAATCCGACACGATTATATTATTCCTACAATATTAACATTACATTATATCATACGATATATCGAGAATCACATATAAATTTTTATTTTATCAATTAAATTCTGAGCTATAGCGGAAACAGTCACAAATCATAGGACAAGGTGTTAAAAAATGTCTAATTAAACCAACTCTGTGTATACCTCAATACTAAAATATAAATCAAAAAGAAGTATCACATATAGTCACGATCAAGAATAAATCCGTGTACAAAACATCCAACGATGAGCTATTAAAGTTACCAAGCCGTGATAACTTCGTAGGACATTTCTAACTCACTCTTCCTCAACAAGAACCTCCCATAAGTTATTCGTCGAACGTCGTAGCACGTAAGTTGATTTTCTCCCTGGAACGACGCGCGTAGCAGATTTCCATCCACTCCAAAACGATTCCGTGTCCGCGTGTTGGCGGGTTTCTCGGTCGCGCAAACGTCGATAAAAATTCAAGTCTCGCATTTAGTCCCGAAGGGGCACGTGTACGAGAAGACGCAGTGGTTGCAACCAAACTGAAATGCAGATGAGGCCTTTAGGATAGCGCGCGAGTCCAAGAATGCAGATGACACTCGGGATAATTGAGAGGAGTGAAAATGCCTGCGGTGGTTTAAGACACACGAAAGAGGGGGTTTAAGAGGCGAAGGAGGAAACGGCAAGACAGAGAAATCCACTAGCTTTACGAGCTTAGCTTTCTTGGCCCCTTGGCCTCCCTCTGGGATTTACCTTCCGTTTTTCTGATTATTTTTATCGCCTTCCTGACCCCTCCTTCTGGAGTTCCAATTTTATAGGAGATTATGCTCTCATAGACACATAGATCTGGGCCACCTACTTTTTCTCAATTCTCTTCTGCCTCTTTCTATCTCTCACTTTTTTCCTTCTCTCGTAGAGTGTTTTCTCTTTAATTGTATGCACATCTAAGATGGATCGTCCCTTTGCGAATTTAACGGGAACCGCAGAAATGGCAAGAGTCCATGGAACTTGGAAAGCTTCTATTAGGTGTGGGTTACATTCATTATTTTTAATTTTATCACCGTAGCCGATGATGGAACGAGCATTTTATCTCGTTAGTTTCAGCGAGTCAGATTTAATGTCAAGTTCGTAATCGCTTTAAAGTCAGTTGGTCGCATTAGGAAGTTTTCGTTGCACGTCAGATGACTACTAACAATAAGTTCAGAGAGGACTATTATGAAAGTGGCTGCGAGTTTGTTTTGCGATTGACACGCAAAGACCGGCTGTAAACCGATTTAGGAAAGTTCAGGCTCTCGGAAAGCGAGCGAATTGTATTTTTGCAAATAAACGATTATTTTTCTCGTAACTTATTAAAATTCGTGAGATAGAAATTTAGTAAATTAGATTTATGATGTAAAGTTGAAGTAAGAAGAATTAAGGGGATTGTTATTTTTTCGTGATTATGAAGAAAGGATTGAATATCAGGCATTTTATATTATTGTCAATTTTGAAGCTTTGCAACTGTCTTAAAAGAAAGTTTATGCAAAACTTAAAGAGATAGCAATTGCGAGGAATTTATTATCGTTGGTTTTCTATGTAAATTGTACTTAAGCAATGTTACGTGTATGTTTTCTAAACATTTAATGCAATTCTACGGCAAAGGAGACTGTGCATTTATTCCTTTTGATTCTTTTCGGAGATTGAATTCGTAAGCAGTTAAAAGCAGGACTCAAATTCTTATAGTATCCTTAGAAGCGCTAAACAGGCTCTAATTAACATGCTCTCTGATAAACAAGGATACTACGAGAAATTTTTCAAATATCGCATACCTAATCACTCAATATAGCCATGTGAAAATTCCATCTTTTAATTATTCCAAGCAAGATGTATTCAAATCATACTGTTGTTAAATTTTTAACTTTTTCACTAAAAAATTATAGCCTGATTTTTTATAACAAATTGTTAATACAGTATTGTAATATTTATAACGTATTAGTTATTGCATTGACTCGTTGTTCAGAAACCACCAATATTCAAAAATGTATGAAAAAGTAAAAACACAGCACACATATTTTATTTATTATGTCAAACAAATAAATCATTACGTTCATGTTGAAAAATTGCAAAGTAAAGCCAAAATAAAATTAATAAAACATCTCACAATCAGATACGTCCATAATATCCCCATTGAAAATCATTTCCCTGCACCAAAGCACAGGCGATAAATACTAAACAATTCCTGCGTGTTTCGCGAGCGAGGCATCTAATGAATCGATTAAAAAAATAATTATTTCTAAATTGCTATTATTATTTTGGCACCTTACCGCTCTCATATTTTCCTGCGTATCGCCACGAGGGTTCGATCGTATCTATAACAAAATGTTTTACGTACACTTACAGACTTGACCAGTTGAAGGTTCAAACGTCATACTACGAGAGAGATGGATATGATTTAATAATTAGAATGCGGAAATTAAGATACCCAAATGGAGAAAATGAAAGATCTAATGATTAGAGGCTGCAAGCTCCTATTTTGAATTGGGTGCGCAATGTTGTACTGTTGATAGATGAGATGTTGGCACAACACCATCAAGCTGAAACGGCTATGGGGAAAGGGAAATCGTCTACTTGCTGTGTCCGACTGATTGGCCGTACAATAATATTAACAGTCATGTTTAGGAACATTGTTACGGTTCGTCAACTGAAAGATTGATAGGGAGCGGCGGAATCTCTTCTTTTCTAATACCTATTCCTGCAAACTTTGTTTTTGGAATACCGAAAACCAGCCTCTTAAAGTAAACGACTACGTGGAGTGTTTACTTTAGAAGATTAGGGTTTGGCGATACCAAAAACAAAATAACGGAAGTAGGCATTTGAAAACGAGAAAATCGATATGGCAAAATTGACTTTGTGACTTTAATATCTTGACTTTTGTATTATTCGTTTAGTCGTTTAAACCTGCTGTTCCGCTCGGGTCTATATGATGCGAAATTTTAATTTTTTATGTTTCTAAGCATTAGTTTTTGATATTCAATGTATTCAATATTTATGTCTACCTGTTTGTATACTTTATGTTGTTTAAAATTTGAATCTTTGATCGCCGGATCACTATGACTGGGACAAATACGAATGTGAGATGCAAATGAATAGAACAGTAGGGTTAAAAGAAATCCATTGCATATCAATTGTTGGAAACATAAAATAAGTATTTTGTCGAGAAGATTGAGTGGTGTAAATAAATAATTTCCCTTTCTCCTGTATTATTTTTGGTTGGAAACAGAGTTTTAATGTCAAGCCTTCTTATTATACCTGCACAATTGAATGAGATTGTTTAATTGGATGTACAATCGATGAGACGAAATTCGACATCCTACGTATTAACAAAGGAGGAGATCCTTTCTCCTTTGTCCTCTTCCTCTATTGTATAGGATGTCACGTTCAACTTTTCTTACAATATAATAATTGAATTTCGGAAAAGGAAAATAATCTTATACATAATTGAATTTCTACACTATTTGCAGAGGGATTTAATGTTTCAATGATTCTAATGTATTGGGTTGTTCGGAAAGTTCGTAACGTTTTCGAAAAATGGCACAATTAAAGCTTTTTATGACTGTAATTTGTTATTAATGTTATTTTGTAACAGCATAACATTAAAAATCATAGTTTCAGACAGTATTCAGAACAAAATGCAATCAAATTTATTAGTATTTTGTGCGTACAACAGTGGCAGGAATATAGAAAACAGAAAAGTACATTTCCGATATTTAATGCTTTATTATTATAATAAAGGTAAAAACGCTGTTGAAATTTGTTGAAAGCAAACGGGCATTACCGAAGTGAAGCTTTCTTAACGCGATAATGAACGGTAGGTGGGGCCCGTGACGCTTGTCATTTTGACCTCTGTTTCTATAGAGCGTCGTGCGCGGGTTCAGAGTAAAGTTAAGTTAGCGCCGGACTAGAAGCAATCTTAATGAATTATATCTCAAAAAATTGTTCGCAATTTGCTCATCAATAATGTAAAATTGCTCACTCTGCGCCAATTATTAAAAAAAAGTTATTAAACAATTTCGTAACAAACACTGATTTGACGATTTCTAAGTTATTCGAGTACGAACGGGATCCTTTCTGGGCTCAAAAGATTGCGATTAATTTGCTCATCACTGTCCCACCTTTTTATTTGCGTTTTATTAACGTTTTTTGAGTTAAAAATAATAATTAAATTTTCGATGTTTTAAGGCCTCGGAAAACGACAGTAGCGCCGCTAGTTTTGCAACATGGAACTAACACCCAGAAAAAGGGGTCCTCAATTAAAATCGGAAATAACAGTTCCGAATTTCGAAATTTTAATTCAGAAAACGTTAATAAAACGCGAATAAAAAGGTGGGGCAGTGATAAGCAAATTAATCGCAATCTTTTGAGCCCAGAAAGGATCCCGTTCGTACTCGGATAACTTAGAAATCGTCAAATTAGTGTTTGTTACGAAATTGTTTAATAACTTTTTTTTAATAATTGGCGCAGAGTGAGCAATTTTACATTCTTGATGAGCAAGTTTCGAGCAATTTTTTGAGATATAATTCATTAAGATTGCTTCTAGACCGGCGCTAACTTAACTTATCTCGGGTTCAGTCCTAAGCAACCCACCGTACCAAACGCATTATATATCGAAATAAACATATTCAGTTAGGAATAGCCGTTTCGTTCTAATTCCATTTCTTATCCACGCCCTGCTAACAAAAGTAAAAGAAAAATATGTGCCGTTTACGGAGATGATGCTGTTGGTAATAGCACTGTCAGAAAATGGTTTTCCCAGTTCAAAAGTGGTAATTTTTGTTTGGAAGATGCAAAGCGCTCTGGTCGACCATCCGTTATTGATGAAGACGAAATAAAGTTTTTAATAAAAAATAACTCACGGCACACAACTAGGGACATTGCTGAGATATTGAAAATATCAAACAGTACCCCATATGTACATCTAAAGCAACTTGGGTTCAACAGTTGTTATGACGTATGGCTGCCGCATAACTTAACGGAGAAACATGTAAAGGGTCGCATCTCTGTATGTGACTCTCTGTTAAAGCGCAACAAAACCTGTCAATTTTGAAGGCAAGTGAATACAGAAGTTGAAAAATGGATTTTATACAATAATGTTGTAAAAAAAGATCTTAGAGAACCGCAGAAGAATCCGCATTAGTAACACCAAAAGATGCATTGCATTCGAAGAAGATATTGCTCAGTGTATGGTGGGACTGGAAGAGTATTATTTATTACGAACTTTTAAACAATAAAAAAACTCTTAATTCTGATAAATATTGCACCCATGTGGATCAATTAAAGGAAGAAATTTTAAAAAACGGCCCGAGTTGACCAAAAGGAAGAATGTCGTTTTCCACCAAGAAATCGCTAGACCGCATGTGTCAATGAAAACCCGATACAAATTATTGGATTTCGGTTGGGAAATTTTACCCCACTCAACCTACTCGCCAGACCTAGCACCATCTGATTATTATTTATTTAGGGTATGCAAAAAGTTAGTAGTCTGGCGGCTTGCAAAAATCATTTAAAGCGGTTCTTTGCTAAGAAGAATGAAAAGCTTTTTGAGAAGGAGGTTATGAAGCTGAGTGATAGATGGCAAAAAGTAATCGATAGAAATGGTGCATATATCATTAAATAAAGTATTTATTTTTCAAAAGTTTATCAAGTTTGGATATCATCTAAGTGACGCTATGAACTTTCCAAACGACCTAATATCTCTTAATTTTTCATTAGATACGGTACTAAGACACTGCTATCGCAGAATTTTGAGATTTTTTTGATCCAATTGGAAGTTTTTCATTTAATATTTTTCGAAAAATCACGATAATGGGCGCTGTTCGCAAGGAAACATATCGAACTCGAACACCTCGATTTTGATGAAATTTACGTGACAGGTAATTCTCGAAAGAATATATGACAAATATTTTTTTAACGGTAACCACCCACTCAAAGTTGGGGGTAAAAAACGCATTTTTGAGAATATCTCGGTAACCAACGGTCATAAAAATATAACTTTTCTTTTCAGGTTGTACGTTTTCTATCAATAAATTTAACTGCGTAAGAAAATTTGCATCAAAATTATTTCTTTAGAAAATATATTAAAAAATTTATTTTTTTGTGTTTTTAAAGAGGTGACGAAATGGGACAATTCCGAGTTCAAAAGCCACTAAATTTATCGTCATGACAGATTTCAATGAAGAGCGCAGAAAGTAACGTTCGAAACTTTCCCGAATTGTCCCGTATAAGCTTGGACACCCTGGACCGGATTCACGGTTTCAGCCATGAGATCAAGGAACAGACATGCTCAGTTAGGGTTGGGTGATTGATATGTAAGCCACTAATTTCGCAAGAGCTAATCCCCAAAAGCTTGCGTAAATTAAATTCGTAACTCAGGTTGGAATTAGCAGACGGGGCACATTATTCGTCGTGGTTGGACAATGCAGATCACAGTCGTATTATATAATGCGATAAGATTCACCGCCTGGAACTTCCAAGGGCGGAAGATCACTCGATAAGGTGAACATTTTTTTCTTCTTCTTTTTTCGAGGAGAATTGAAGCTCGAATCTGAAATTGCATGGCTCGTCGTTATTGTTCCGCTAGGAGAGAATTTATGCGCCACCAGGAGAAGACTTCGCTCGGGAAAATCCTCATGAGGTACCATCAAATGATGCTACCAGGAAAAATGAACAATTGCATTGTAAATTTTTCGGTGGTGGCTACTTGAATAAATCACTACTCTGATAAGAATATTAGGAAAAAGCGAGGTAGGTACTTGTGTTTTTCTTTGAAGGGCTTCAGGAAAAATTGTCGAGCCGTATGATTGTTTAAAGTGTTAGCCCTTTTCAGTTTGACATTGAAATTCAGACACTTCAGCTTTCTGGCATACTCAATTTAAGGTATTTTAAAGGGTCTAGCCGAATAAGGGGGTCAAAAGTGCCCTTGAGCCGATTTTATTCGACGATGGGTCATTCGATAGGTGATGATGAAAAACCATTGCACACAAATTTTTAATCCGATACCTTCACCGGGAGGGTAGTTATAGGGTAAAATCGAAAAACCAGTTTTTGCCTCATTTTCCCCAATTAATGTGGAGCAAAAATTCCAAAAAAATTCTAACACATTCTAAACATGAATGTACACGTTAGGGACTTTTTCCAGATTTTTCCTTTGCAAGTTACACTCACGAAAAATGAAAAACCGAAAAAAAAATTTTTAAACATCGATTTCGTATTGAAATCTTCCGAGCACAACTTTTTCCTTTTTACAGTAGTTGCATAATGTTATCATTGTTATACCCTAATTTTTTCAGATTTTTTGAGTACGGTGCATCACGGTCGGAAAAATCAAAAACCGATTTCTGGGACACATTTTGGGCTGAAACTCGCCCATTATTTGCCATTCTTGCATGATTTTAATACAGTATGTTCATATTGTGACCTTCAATGTTTCTGCATAGAAATATGTAGATGTTAAAGAACAATATCGGGATAATTAAATAAATTGCTGATTGTATGGTCTTTATAACCTAGAATTTTAACCGTTCTTTCAATAGCATCAATGGCGCAGTGGCTATGGTGTCTGCCTGTGGAATCGCTGGACACTTTTTTGTCGCGGGTTCGAATCTCCATATGGGACTTAAGTTATTTTTCTGTCATTTTTTTTTTTTTTTTATAAAAGACAACAATATTCAGTAGTAGCTTTAAAATGTTTTACAGATATTTTTATGCCTTTCAACAATATAAAACCTATAGAAAAATAATCGTAAAACATGCTTTTCTTACAATTAGACATGCAACGTTTTGCAATTATAAGTATTCTCAAACATTTTATATTGTTCATAGATATTGGTTTATTGCAATGTATGAAAATATATTTTAAATATGAAAGAAATATAAAATTCAATGTACAGAATGTAAAAAAGTACTTGTAATTGTAAATCGTGACATGACTGAAAAGAGTCGATGAAGATAAAAGTATACTGTATAATTATTTTTAGAAGTATGTGTGAAACATTTTAAAGCTACTACTGAATATTGTTGTCTTTAATAAAAAAAAAAAAAAAAAAAATTACAGAAAAAAACTTAAGTCCCACATGGAGATTCGAACCCGCGACAAAAAAGTGTCCAGCAATTCCACAGGCAGACACCATAGCCACTGCGCTATTAATGCTTTTGAAAGAACGGTTAAAATTCTAGGTTATAAAGACCATACAATCAGCAATTTATTTAATTATCCCGATATTGTTCTTTAACATCTACATATTTCTATGCAGAAACATTGAAGGTCACAATATGAACATACTGTATTAAAATCATGCAAGAATGGCAAATAATGGCCGCGTTTCAGCTCAAAATGTGTCCCAGAAATCGGTTTTTGATTTTTCCGACCGTGATGCACCGTACTCAAAAAATCTGAAAAAATTAGAGTATAACAATGACAACATTAGGCAAGTACTGCAAAAAGGAAAAAGTTGTGCTCGGAAGATTTCAATACGAAATCGATGTTTAAAAATTTTTTTCTTGGTTTTTCATTTTTCGTGAGTGGAATTTGCAAAGGAAAAATCTGAAAAAAATCCCTAACGTGTTCATTCATGTTTAGAATGTGTTAGAATTTTTGGGGAATTTTTGCACTACATTAATTGGGGAAAATGAGGCAAAAACTGATTTTGCGATTTTACCCTATAACTACCCTCCGGGTGAAGGTATCGGATTAAAAATTTGTGTGCAATGGTTTTTCATCATCACCTATCGAATGACCCATCGTCGAATAAAATCGGCTCAAGGGCACTTTTGACCCCCTTATTCGGCTAGACCCTTTCCAAGTAAGCTGAAGTGTGAACGTCCGGGCTGGCATAGTAGGTGACCAAATTATAGGCCCTTATTTCTTTCCGGGAAATGTGATATCGGAAGCATATTTGCATTTTTTTCGAAGCGTGTTACCGGAATTATTGGAAAATGTGACTCTTGGAATTCGAAGAACGCTCATTTTTCAAGAGGATGGAGCATCACCGCACTACAGGTGTGAAGTAAGACGTTTTTTAATTGAAAATTATCAGTACTGGATCGGTCGCGGTGACAGAGTACATTGACCGCCACGATCTCCGAGTTTATCACCGTTAGATTTTTATTTGTAGGGCCAGGTGAAATCAATTGTGTATCGTGATGACATAACGAGCATTGAACAATTACAACCAACAATTGTGAAAGCGTTTGAGCACTTAAAGCAACATAATAACTGTACGTTACAAGAGGTTCGAAGGAATTTAATACGAAGAGCACAATTACGTCTACAACAACGTACATATGTAGATAGCACTTCCAGCAATTTAGGAATGAAACGAATTCCTCAAAAGTAATTCTAACATTGTAACCTCGACCTTCGATTTATTCGATGTATACATACCTCGAAAACCTTTGCAAACAAAAAAGGTTAAGGTAACTCACAAGGAGAAGGCAAGGCCTTCGGGTCACCGATTTTATTGAAATTTTATATACTTGTAGAGTACGTCGTTCCGATTAAGAATATACCCCATTATATGGGCAGACGGTCAATAGTTTTTAAGATATTTATAATTAAAGTTTCAGATATAAACTCGATATCTAAAAAATGTACAGTAAATATTCACGAGATATAAAATAAATATTTATAGAATATTTAGGGAATATTCAGGGAATATTCAGGAGATATGAAATAAATATTTATAGAATATTCAGAAAATATTCAGGAGATATGAAATAAATATTCAGGGAATATTCAGGAGATATGAAATAAATATTTATAGAATATTCAGGGAATATTCAGGAGATATTCAGGAGATATTCAGGAGATATTCAGGGAATATTCAGAGGATATTCAGGGAATATTCAGGGGATATTCAGGAGATATGAAATAAATATTTATAGAATATTCAGGGAATATTCAGGAGATATTCAGGAGATATTCACAGAATATTCAGGGGATATTCAGGAGATATAAAATAAATATTCATAGAATATTCAGAAAATATTCAGGAGATATGAAATGAATATTCAGGGAATATTCAGGAGATATTCAGGAGATATTCAGGGAATATTCAGGGGATATTCAGGGAATATTCACAGAATATTCAGGGGATATTCAGGAGATATAAAATAAATATTCATAGAATATTCAGAAAATATTCAGGAGATATGAAATAAATATTCAGGGAATATTCAGGAGATATGAAATAAATATTTATAGAATATTCAGGGAATATTCAGGAGATATTCAGGAGATATTCAGGGAATATTCAGGGGATATTCAGGGAATATTCACAGAATATTCAGGGGATATTCAGGAGATATAAAATAAATATTCATAGAATATTCAGAAAATATTCAGGAGATATGAAATAAATATTCAGGGAATATTCAGGAGATATGAAATAAATATTTATAGAATATTCAGGGAATACTCAGGAGATATTCAGGAGATATTCAAGAGATATTCAGGGAATATTCAGAGGATATTCAGGGAATATTCAGGGAATATTCAGAGGATATTCAGGGAATATTCAGGGAATATTCAGGGGATATTCAGGGGATATTCAGGAGATATGAAATAAATATTTATAGAATATTCAGGGAATATTCAGGAGATATTCAGGAGATATTCAGGGAATATTGAGGGGATATTCAGGAGATATAAAATAAATATTCATAGAATATTCAGAAAATATTCAGGAGATATGAAATAAATATTCAGGGAATATTCAGGAGATATGAAATAAATATTTATAGAATATTCAGAAAATATTCAGGAGATATGAAATAAATATTCATGGAATATTCAGGAGATATGAAATAAATATTTATAGAATATTCAGGGAATATTCAGGAGATATTCAGGAGATATTCAGGAGATATTCAGGGAATATTCAGAGGATATTCAGGGAATATTCAGGGGATATTCAGGAGATATGAAATAAATATTTATAGAATATTCAGGGAATATTCAGGAGATATTCAGGAGATATTCACAGAATATTCAGGGGATATTCAGGAGATATAAAATAAATATTCATAGAATATTCAGAAAATATTCAGGAGATATGAAATGAATATTCAGGGAATATTCAGGAGATATGAAATAAATATTTATAGAATATTCAGGGA
This sequence comes from Cerceris rybyensis, assembly GCA_910591515.1. NCBI lineage: Eukaryota > Metazoa > Arthropoda > Insecta > Hymenoptera > Crabronidae > Cerceris > Cerceris rybyensis. The sequence goes on along the minus strand of OU342789.1, from coordinate 19,412,735 downwards.
ATATTCAGGAGATATTCAGGAGATATTCAGGGAATATTCAGGGGATATTCAGGGAATATTCACAGAATATTCAGGGGATATTCAGGAGATATAAAATAAATATTCATAGAATATTCAGAAAATATTCAGGAGATATGAAATAAATATTCAGGGAATATTCAGGAGATATGAAATAAATATTTATAGAATATTCAGGGAATATTCAGGAGATATTCAGGAGATATTCAGGGAATATTCAGGGGATATTCAGGGAATATTCAGGGGATATTCAGGGAATATTCACAGAATATTCAGGGGATATTCAGGAGATATAAAATAAATATTCATAGAATATTCAGAAAATATTCAGGAGATATGAAATAAATATTCAGGGAATATTCAGGAGATATGAAATAAATATTTATAGAATATTCAGGGAATACTCAGGAGATATTCAGGAGATATTCAAGAGATATTCAGGGAATATTCAGAGGATATTCAGGGAATATTCAGGGAATATTCAGAGGATATTCAGGGAATATTCAGGGAATATTCAGGGGATATTCAGGGGATATTCAGGGGATATTCAGGAGATATGAAATAAATATTTATAGAATATTCAGGGAATATTCAGGAGATATTCAGGAGATATTCAGGGAATATTGAGGGGATATTCAGGAGATATAAAATAAATATTCATAGAATATTCAGAAAATATTCAGGAGATATGAAATAAATATTCAGGGAATATTCAGGAGATATGAAATAAATATTTATAGAATATTCAGGGAATACTCAGGAGATATTCAGGAGATATTCAAGAGATATTCAGGGAATATTCAGAGGATATTCAGGGAATATTCAGGGAATATTCAGGGAATATTCAGGGGATATTCAGGGGATATTCAGGGGATATTCAGGAGATATGAAATAAATATTTATAGAATATTCAGGGAATATTCAGGAGATATTCAGGAGATATTCAGGGAATATTGAGGGGATATTCAGGAGATATAAAATAAATATTCAGGGAATATTCAGAGAATATTCAGGAGATATTCAGGAGATATTCAGGGAATATTCAGAGGATATTCGGGAGATATTCAGGAGATATTCAGGGGATATTCAGGGAATATTCACAGAATATTCAGGGGATATTCAGGAGATATAAAATAAATATTCATAGAATATTCAGGGGATATAAAATAAATATTCAGGGAATATTCAGGATATATGAAATAAATATTTATAGAATATTCAGAGAATATTCAGGAGATATAAAATAAATATTTAAAAAATATTCAAAAATTATTCAAAAGATATAAAATAAATGTTTTATAAATGTTAAGATAATATTCAGGAGATATTGTGCCACGGTAGATATTGGTACTGCATTCCTCCGTTTTTGATAAGAATGCCAATAAAACTTTAATTACAAATGTCTTAAAAACTATTGACCGCCTGCCCCTATAATAGGGTATATTCTTAATCAGAACGACTTACTCTACGAGTATGTAAAATTTCAATAAAATTGGTGACCCGAAGGGCTTGCGTTCTCCTTGTCAGAATAAAGTCCGTTGAGCCGCAAGTAAGCCGAGTGCACGCGCAGTAGACAAATTTTCAAACTCATTTTTCTCGAAAACAAAGCCATGTATCAAAAAATTTTATTGTATATTTTGGACTCATCGGCAGTTTTTCATGTAGAATCATCCCTTGCTCGGTTGTACCACCAATTACGGGACACCCTGTATAATACCATTCTACACGAATTCAAAGTGGTGCACGTAACATACGTAGCAGATTGCAAAATGTTGAAATCTAAAACGTCTCATTTTTTCAACCGACAAACATGTAACATTTGCACTCTCTAAAAAATACACCCTCTGTCTTCTTTTTCAAAGTCTTGCAAAAAGAATCATCCCATCTCGAGCGTTTCGCGTTCTTCCTAATCATTCAAGAAAATCCGTCTTACTCAAATGCAATATCGCATGGATGGTGGCGGTGCAGCCTGCAAGGGATGTATGTAGTAAACATAATACCATTCTACATAAATTTAAAGTGATGTTGGCGTATGTAATACACAAAGCAGATTACGAAACGTTGAAATCTAAAACGACTCATTTTTTTAACCAATAAACAAGTAACACCTGCACACCCTTAAAAAATACACCCCCTATATCTCCCTTTGAAAACTCTTGCAAAAAGAATTACCCTGCGCTATTCGCCTTCATCCTAATCGTTCAAGAAAATCCGACGAACTCAAATGCAATATTGCATGGATGATTGTGGTGCAAGCTGCAAGGGAGTAGGTACCTATGTATATAGCATTACCCGGCAGGTTCGAAAGATTTTGCTTGGAAGACTCGGTGAGATAGCGCGACGTGACGACGCACAGTGGTCCAGAATTTGAATTTAGGTATTCAGACACCTCGAACAGTTTTCCATCTTTTTCAAATCGTCACGAAGAGCGCAAAACACATCCAGTTTAGCTAAAAATTGGTATTCTAAAATTTTTTAGGTCGCTGATTACGAATCTGAATTGAAAATTTCAAAAAACCAAATGGCGGATTAAATATGGCGGGTAGGAGTGTCTAAAAATTAATGGTTCCGCTATTGAATTATGTGGCCAGAGTTTCCGCTATTTCAAATTATTAACATTATACTAGTAAATATATATAAAAAGTTAAATATATATATAATACATAAATAGCTATCCCACCCTAAAGTTTGTAGAGACCAGCTGTCGAGACACAGCGGGACACGCGGTCAGTAAATTCCCGTATTTCTTCAAGATACCGTGCAATAAAAAGAAAATTTTATTGGCATTAACGAGGACGAAGACTTCTAAAGCATCACTTTTATTACTTAACTGCTCTTATTGTTAGGTGGCGAGCAAAGAGGTAATCCTATTCTCCGATTTGCAGGGTTCACTTAAAAATTGAATAACTTAAAAGTATCAAAAGGTACTCGGCTAAAACTTTCCACATATATTCCTTAGACTATATAGAAGTTATTTCTGCAAATATTTCGTGCGTCTACCTGCGCCCTTCATTGTTATACCTGCCGAAAGCTGACGTGACAGTTCGGCGGCAGCGCCTTGCCGAAATGCGCACGACTGTTTAAACAGTAATAATTCATAAAAGCCGGGTCCGGCCGGGTTAGCTCTTGCAAGATCGTTTAGGGGAAGTATTACCGAAAACAGTTCTGGTAATTAGAGCTTGTGAGACGTTGGGACTTTTAACCCTTCGACTAATGTTGGCGCCTATTGGCGTCTGAAATATATTGGCTTCTTGGTACTCTAGGCGCCAATGGGCGCTTGACTTACTTTGCTCCGCTGGTACTGTTGGCGCCAATAGGCGTCGGGATTATTAAATATTGTGAAAAAAGCTTAAAATTAATGTTCACCTTTAGTGCTCTAACAATTTAAAGCAGAATATTAATAAATAAATAGTATTGGTCTAATGTAATAGAATTCAGCATTTTGAATATTTTAATATATATGTACTTCGTCAGAAATGCATGCCTAACGAAAAACTTCGCCGTTCTCGGTATACGTCGCGGCTGAATTCCTGAGTGCATTTATATTGCATACTTTCGTCAGAATGTCACGAAGAAGACAACTTGTCTTTTCGATAGAAAATGGTCCCCAGAAAAAGTTTCACATTTAAGTGTTTGTTGTAACTACAATTTTTGTCCAATTTCATTAATTTTGCCATTTCTGAGGTCGATGGACATTTAAGAATCGATATCACAACGAAAAAAGTCAATGTGACGAAATTGACTTTTTAACTTTTGTGGGGCTAATCGCACATTCTGGACCACCGTGCGGCGTCGTGAGTCGTGATAGGTGATACGAGTTGCTCGGTTTGAATTTCGATGTAAATTCCCTCGGCAGTGGGTAGTTCTCAAAAGGGTACTTTACTGGCGCCTCTGGATCAGGAGAGACTCCAGCTGCAAGGTCGTTCTGTTCGCAATGCAATTTCCCATAAATGCGGCCGCATACGAGTGTCTCCAGACCTTTGTGTTTCCCTCAGCCTTGTATCGTATTACTCTATCAGGATGTATTGCAATAGAATGAAGAGACCCGTTTGAGATTAGAGACAAGAGATGTTAACATCTTGCTTTGTAAATTGTTTCTTCGTGAAACTTTTGTATTGAATTCTTCCGATGAAATGGGATAATGTTATAGGATATTATTTATTTAATTATGCAATACATTATATTGCCATATTGCCATAACTGAATCACAACCTGACTGTTGAGACGCACGGCTTCCTCGATTGCTTTCGAAGTTCGACGTGTTTGGCGCTAAACTAACTAAAATGCCGCAACCTGGTTTTTTTAGTCTCTCGAATGATACGACAATCGTTGATGGTGAACTTAATAAAATTTACTCTCGTAGTAACTAGTTAACGACAACAACACAAACTTACGGAAACGAACTAAAAAAAAACTGTGTATGTTAATGTGAGAGTCCAATTATCTCAGGCGAGACTCAGAGCAAAGATAAAATTGACTTGACGGTTGATAGTTAATGATAGTTGTGATTTCGTTGTTAGAGCAGTTCTGATTTCGTTTCATAGTTAATGCAGTTCTGATTCCGTTCTATCTGCCAAAGTCCGAATCATCCTCCAACCGGCCCCCCTCAACTTCACTGCTGTTGGTGAGAAAGGGTGGTTTGCGAAATTAGAAAATGTCCGATCGGATGGTTCAGTATTTCTCAGAATACGATTTTCTGATTGGCAGATAGAACGGAAGTGACGTTGGTCACAGAAATCAAATTTTTTCATTGGCTGGTCACTGTATGCGGCAGGATTCCAAGAATCGGTGGTTCGGTTCTAGGAAACGTGCACAAGCTGATATTAATTAATATTTTCAGTCGCCTAGGTTCATGACTTGAGTCATACACTTGAGTCATACATGAAGTTAAATACTAACTGTACTGTACAAGGTCAAATAACCGGTTCGATGGAATGCAAGTTTTTACTTTCTTTATGTTATTAATTAAAGACTGTTTTCTCCGTTGATGCCCAAATTAACACTTTGCACTCGGAGCCATGTCTGACGTTATCTATTAGGAACTTACAATTAGTGCCACTTTCTACTTGCTATCTTGCTCCATTTCAATAGAAAAGTTCAAGTAAACATATATTTCTGAAAATGTTGGGGTGCAGTAAGTTCATCCTCTGTAATCATTAATAAATGTGAAGGTCTCCTTAACGGGGGCAACCGAATAATATGGTAGTGCAAAGGGTTACATCGACAACCTCCAGCACTTATTTTGAAAAATATAATCGTTATTTTGTTACTAATCAAATAGCAATCTACGGTCAGAATAGATATACATAAAGTATCGGTACAGCTAGGGGGAAGTGAATGTTTTTAAAAAATTCAATCTTCACGTATTATTAGGTTGGTGCGTACGAAATGTCGGATTTTTAAGTGAATATGTAAAACTGCATATAATTTTACAAAAGCTGTTTACTTCATCAAAATATGGTTCATTTGCTTCAATACACATTTCCCAACGAGATTTTAATGCATAATAATTGTTTTAAAGACATTCTGATCTGTAGAATCAATAAACTCTGATATGGAATTTTTCGAATTTTTTTATATGGAATTAACAAGTTTATACTCACGTAAAAAATTACACGAATGTCGATTGAATTTATATCGGTATAAAATTCAAAACAACTAATAAATGGGAGCACTTTTGAGAAAATCTTCTATGCTGAAATGTGTCTCTAGCAATGGATAATACGACTATAAACGTGGTATTGCCAAAATCAAAAGCATAATGAAAACAGGGAGACGAACGTTCACATGTAAAGAAAGTCCGACATTTCATATGCACCAACATAATAATTGTAATTGTAAGTTAGAATCCTTGATCTCCATTCGGTCCTCGATAATTTACCGCGTTTACCAAGAGGATTTAGGTAAAGTTGACGGTAAATACATGAACTCGGGGAATTTTCAACTTGCAATTCCAGTCGAAGGCTACTAATTATCTTCTGTATTGTTATACCGCAAGTTGTGCGCTATAGAATATAATTTAGTGGAATATACCATCATCGGTGGTACACTTTAGGTAAATTCAACGGAACTATTCCATCACTAGATACAAATGGGTTAACCATACACTGAAATATAGTGGGTATCTTGGATTCCCATAGGAATCTAAGGTAACGTAAAGCACAGAGGCGAGTATCGTTTATCGTGTCTTGTTACATTTCTTTTGGCTTTTACGAGTCCGACGTGTTTTAGGGGAATAGAACACTTTGCAGGAGTAAGAGAATTCACAGGGGAATGCACGTTTCTGAAAACAATGTCTATCATTGAAGGTGAGATAAGGATTCAGACTCCGCGGTGCTGTAAATACATTGGATTCGAATAATCTGTAATAGTGCTACGAATTTCCGACGAGAAGACAATTTGAAAGTTCAGTTCGATGGTGGAGGATGCAAAGAGTTTGTGGGAGCTTAAAAGGAAATTAGCTTTTATGAGTTGATTCTCGGGTATTGGTTTAAATGAATGTAACACGCGAGGTGAGAATTTGCGTATCATTTTAGCATTATGAACAGTTTCGAGAGATAAATGAAGAGAAAGTATTCCAAGCATAGAAAGAGAGAAAAATGATTAAGAGCGGAGATAAGGAAAATTTTTGTGGCAACAGCTAAGCGTTTAAAAAGTGAATAAAAAGAATAGTCGTTAAAAGTTAAAATTGCTCATTTCTGTGAATGTTGTACATTTAAGAATATAGAAATTGAACTTCATATTTAAGCTCTATGAATTTAGAAGTGAAATATCTTACAATTAGATTTTCAATTCAAAACTTCTTTTTCCAAAAATTGAAATTAATCATCAATTCAAAATGACCATACGATGAAGTTTTATTTCTACAACATTCTTATGATACTAATCGATAATATCAGTGTTAATATACAACTAGAATCCTCATTCTTAATATATAATATATAAAAAATATATATTAAGTTTTCATTCTTATAACTTGACAATTTTCTGAAGTATTCTTATTAAAAAATTAATCCAAAATACTAGATGTGGAATCTTTCCCCAGATTTAATTTTATGAGTATCAAATGCTTGTTTTCAAATATCAAATTGAACTTGTTATTTTTTGTTAAAAAAAAATTGTTGGTATATTAAAAATTCTTTTCAGGTAAGGAAGTTTAATGGGATAAGGTATTGTTGCCGCTAAAAGACTTTTGTTATCCTGTAGTTCAAAAATTGTAAAAAGTCCAATCAACCATAGAAATGAATGATAGAAAATGCAAAAGCAAAGAATTCTATTATATACATATGTATGTGCTTTGCAGATCCACGTACACAAATCGATAGTATTGATACTGCTGAGAATTAAGATTCCTAAAACTCACAACGCATTCCACTAAATGCATTACTTAATACACAAATTAACCCTTTGCACTCCGTTGTCGCCGCAGCGACGGCATTGTAAGAAAAGGCTGACAACCCCGCGAAATAAATCCGGTGTATTTTTATATTTTTTTACATCGTAAAACATAACTTTAAAATGCATACGCATGTTTATTAATATCAAAGCAAGATTTTTAACTTTCCACAGATATGCACTCGCACCGTGTAAATAGTCTAGGAGTAGCTGGCAGCACCAAATAAAAATTACTCGGAGTGCAAAGAGTTGAACGAAGAAATGCAGCCATTTTGGTTGACATTACCATTTTCCGTAAGTCAGAATAATATGAGAAATATTAATCGGCCAAATCTACAAATATGCTTAAAATTGCATACCAGCGTGCAATGTGTTAATATCATTTAAATCGCTTCAGTAAAAATTGCACAATAAATCCTCACTTAACACTGTCTTAATCGTTTTATATTCACGGCTCTCTAAAGCATGAAACCGATACGCGTAAGAATTAACGGCAATCCGTTCCCTCGATTCATTCTGTTAGTCGCTTGTGCTCCTTTTATATAGCTTATCCGGATCCACGGGGTAGCTTTTCCCAACGGAGGCACATAGAATTATGGCTCGGTTTAATTACGCTTCTGTGCTCCTATTATTATTTGATAATGCGCAGCCCCAAATGTAAAAGTTACGTGGCACTGCACACCAAGTTCTATCAAAGTCGTTATCATTTCCGCGCAGTGTTCCGTGTAACGATATTTTACGTTTGACTCGACCCCTTTCTTTTGTATTTCAACACTGGATGTGATCTAAGGACGAAAGTGTCACTAAATTTTGCGATGGAAGAAGTAGGTACATAAATATCTTTCTTTTTATGTCAGATTTCTTACGATGTAACTTTTTTTATGTCCGACATCTATTTTAATGCAATTGATATGCAATGTTGCACAATTATGTGTATAGTAAATTTGAAAAAGTTAAGCGCTTAAATGTTAAATTAATTTGTACGTTAATTTCTTATTGAAGCGAATTATGCCACATTATATTATAGCTTTGATCTGCAATGGGTCTATTAACACTTTTCCGACCAGTATTTTTTTACCATTCTACTCATTCTTGACCGGTCGCGTTGCTACAAATATTTTCCTGACACTGATATCTCTTCAAAAATTACAAATTCTCATCACCGACTTCTTGGCACAGAAAACCGCAATGATAAATAATAAATTTATTAATCCTTTTGCACCGGCTTGTTACACTTGTTTCTATATATACGTTTTTCTAAGTCTTAAATAACAACTGTGCTGAATAAAACAATCATTCCTCTAATGTAACAAGTATACTTACATTTTTAATATGAAAAAGACTTACAAAATTATTAAAATACAAATCGTTTGGATGTTTGAAGTTTATTGGGTAATACGCTTTGATGTTGTTTGAACAAAGAATAGTTTTAAGAAGTGATTAATCCAATATCTCAATAATATCAACAGAAAATGTTCAGCTGATAACGAAAAATGTTGCCATCAACTACAGATAGCATCACTGCAAATCCAAGTGTGTTATTTTAAAACACATTAACGTATCATTTCCTTGTAGTCACTATTTAGACGTTTCCCGGTGTGTTATTTTAAAACACATAAATGTGTTATTTTAAAATGTAAATATAAATACACACACGCACACACACACACACAGAGAGAGGTAAATCAATTATTCACAGAACTGAATAAAATTATATTAAATATTATTATTATGATTGTTCAATATTTAAAAATTTTAAAAACATAATATATATATATATATATATATCATATATCTTATCATATATACTATTAAATAACACAGTCGTATAAACGACTCGATGAGGAGTATATCAGATATTAAACGGATAAGAACAGGTGCTACACATTTTGATCTTAGTCAAAAGGCCGGGAAGCAATGCATTTCCCGTATTTTATTCGTCTTTTATTCACTAGAATATATAAAATAAACTTCGAGAAATTCGGACGACATCTCGTGGCGAAATTTCAGTACGAAGCGTCCAGCGATTGAACAAACATAATGCATTTAAATACATGAAATACAAACGGCTAACGCGCAAAACGTATAATTCTAACGAAACGTTCAATTTTAATACACTTTTGTGCATAAAAATGAAGTGAGTTTAAAATGTAACACACAAAAAAAATGCATTATTTATTTACTCGGATAAAACGTGTAAAATAATGCACTAGATGTGTTAAAACTACACGTTACTTTTTTTCAAGTGTTTTATTTTAATGCACATAATTGCATTTACACGTTTAGACGTGTTAACGAAGTGTGCTCACACATTTTGGTGCATTTAAATAACCCGCTTTTAACACACTTGGATTTTCAGTGTTGGTTATAAGAAATAAAAGGCCATTTTTCCTTAAATTGATTTGATGATTTCCATAAAAAACCGTAGACAGTCATATATCATGACACGAATATTAATTGAAATATTAAGTCGAAATGATTAAACGTAAGATTTAATTATCTTTATTCGGCTGAAGTACCAGAGATTTTAGATGAAAGAGTCGTATATTGTCTACCCTCATACTAGACAGTGGATGTCATTAATTTCCAGCTTTCTCAAGTTCTTTACCATTCTTTGATTTATAAATATTAATTTAATTAAATTGTCTGTAGTCGAAGGGTTTCTGTTTTCTTTAAAGTCAATGACTTAAATGAAAAGGTACAAGAATTCATCATAACTAAGGACTGAATTCGTATAACCCTTCGTGTGTACGTTTCTCTACTGTTAAAACCATTGTCATATATCCTCTTTCTAAACAAGACACACAATAATTGATTAAAGAGGACTGCAGTCATGCTGTCTCATACAATATTCAAATTAGCAAGTAAGGTTGAAAAATTGAATCACCCTTGTTAAGAGCTACAGATAAAAAATATATATTCCCCTCTCACATGATGTTCTGACACACTTACATGGTTTTCTACATAACACCAAGTTATTTACTCCTCTAAAAAAAACTCATTTTTTCTTAATTTAATGAAATTTCGTATGACTTTTCAATTGTAATACTGTAATATACCGACCCTCCGCTTAGTTAGTATATAAGATAACTATAAGAATATTTTATAAGCGCAAATATTTTATACGCTGCTAAACTAACTTCCGTCATCACCTCTGACTCACTACTCCAAATCCAAACCTCCTAGTTTTCCATCCCGACCTTTCAACTCCCTAGTACCGCCACCATTCTTACTCATCCCTGAAAACCTCGTTCTAAGTCCGAAATCCTACTTCTTACTTTGACCTTCGCCTTGCATCCATCATTATCACTACTCCCACTCCTTCTCCAAAAGTCCCTTAAAAATCCCGTATTCTCTGCCCATGGAGATCAATCTTTTCACTAACTCTGATATACGCCGAATCGCTGCCCGAACGCTGTCCGAACAAGATCACGAAATTTCAATACATATATAATTCACAAAAGTTACAAGTTCTCTTATTTGGCGGACTTTAAGTGCGGATCCCTCAATCCGCTATTACATTACTTACGAACTTTCTAACGCATGCGACATTTAAATACTGATGTTTGAAAGATGTAATATTGCTGAATACATATCTATTTGTGTGATTCAAGTTTCTTTTTTGCAAAGATGAGATTTTAATAGGGATATTATCATTTCAGTAGAATTGATAAAGCGAGCGAAATATCAGTCGCGTTCAACGTGTTAATGAATGGTTTTTGTTTTGTCATTTTGGATTCACGCATTACTTTTAACACAATTCAACATCCTAAGTTAAGGAATTGAACAATATCCATTACTTAACTAAGCTATTAATTAATAATAATTAAAATAATATATTATCATTCAATATCAAGTTATTTTACAGAAGACTGAAATAAATTTATTTCGTGGTGTGCTGTAATAGAAGAAAAAATCAATCTAGCTGAACGTAAGATTGAAAAGGGCTGAAGGACAAGCAGCGCGTTGTAATGAATCACTTAAAGAGATTTTTACATTCACTCCCATGAAGTACATAATTGTACTTTTAAAACATTCAGGAAAATTGGATGGAAGACTAAGGGGACTGTTAGATACTACGAAAGTGTTATAAATCGATAGTATTGTGAGATGGTGATACGTTTCTACAGAGTTTACGAGCTGGCTCTTTTGTCTTCATTTGCAAGCCGCGGAGAAGAAGACTTTTCACTTTGTCTCGTTTATATATGGTCGGAATAAATCTGTCGTTTTTATTGCACCAAATAAGTGTATCTGTCATAGAACAGAAAATATTACGAAGCATGAATACCATAGAAGAATAATACGTTTGCGCTATTCGAAATGTTCAAGTAACCGCAATGTAGAAGGTGCTTTTTAGATCGTATCGTTTTCGTGCTCGTGAATTATTATGTATACATTTTTTCCTTATTTCGACGCTTTCAAAACTTGACGCCTTTTATTTCATTGTATAAATTTAACCCTCCACATTGAAATTTCTTTTGCTTCTGAATAATACTTATGAAATATGATATTGGTATTAATTCAAAGATTGAATTATAATGGTTACCACAAACTCACAAGGACCTTTGAAGAATTAAAATCGCTTATACGTTTAAGTGTTATCAGCGACTTTTGTAGAATACTTTTCAATTATATAGGGTGTCCTAGTCGATTTTGACATTTTGAATATTTCGGTATTGTCGTATGTAGCAAAAAATGTTTCACAGGAAACTTAAATGGTATCGATTGGGGCATAATCGCTGGTGTCATTAGTTTTTCCGTAGGTGGACGCGTCAAGGACATATGAAGGTCAACTTTGTTTTTTTAAATAGAATGGGGTACTTTTTTACGCATCAAGCGATGCAGCTAGTGATTCTTTATAAAAAAGTACTGACCTATGTATGTATCTCGAAAATCTAATAGTTTAGGAGATATTTCAATTTAAGTAATTCTAAAATTCGGAATTACATTAGCGTTTATTTACAGGTATGGTTCAATATAACGACCATTTGTATCACAGCACTTTTGAAATCGATGAAGTAAGGACTGGCCTACGTTATTTAATGTATCGGCTGATATTTTGCCACATTCATCGATAATGTGTTGCTTCATATCACTAACTTTAGTTGAAATTTTCGCATTTTATCCGTTAAATAGCCCCATAAGAAAAAGTCGGGCGGCGTTAAATCAGATGGGAGATAGGTAAACAGATAAACAGAGCTCACGTCCTAATGCGGCAGGAATGATGCCATTGTATTTAGATTATTTATACTGAAGTAGGTCCTTAACTATTAGCTTTTCGAGATACATAGGTCAGTACATTTTTATAAAGAATGGCTAGACCCATCGCTTGATGCATAAAAAAGTACTTCGTTCCATTAAAAAAAACAAAGTTGACCTTAATATGTCCTTGATGCGTCCACCTACAGAAAAGCTAATGACACCAGATTATGCCCCACCCGATACCATTTAAGTTTCCTATGAAACATTTTTTGCTACATACCACAATACCGAAATATTCAAGATGTCAAAATCGGCTGGAACACCTTGTATAATAAGTAGACTGCGGATTTTTATGCATTTATGACAAATTAAATACGGCTAAAATATACAAAAAGAATATAATATAAAAATATATCTAAAATATCCAAAGTATGGTATTTGTTGTAATGTTTATTAAGTGCAATAAATCCCTAGATAGGTTTTCCTGTCTCACCTGCATTTTTGAAACTCGAAATTTGCATAAACATCCGCAGTCTAATAATAAGATTACTCCAGGTTTAAGTGATGCACCATAAAGTTTTTTACAAAATTTCAGCCGCCTTTTACTATTTCTAATACTTTTTCACCTATTAAAACAGTAATGTAACATTGTTCTACACGCACAAAAGATAGAAAAAGATCATAAACATAGTTTTGGAAGATCTACTGTTCATATTGTATATTATACTGTAGCGACATGCGGTTTACTGTTTCTCGGAATTCCTTAAGCCGACTTGGAACTGCCGAGGGTCAAAACAATGATCCTCAAAAGTAGTTACAAGTCGCAGATGTTTTTGACGACAATGGATAATAAATAAATAAATTCTTGCTCGCGTACGGTTGTGTCTAGCCACCTGCTGACCACCTGGAATGCACCGTCATAAACCGCGGGTCGCGAGGAAGCCAAAAATCCTCGGCCACGGCGTGACTCACCGCCGGCCAGGTTTTCCCCAAAAACGTCCTCTCTTTTCCAGTCACCACCTTCAAAGTGGAGGGAGTTTTTCTCTACCAATCAGGTTAATTAACCAATCAAACTGTAATAGAGAAAAACTCCCAAAACTTCGCTCCGCCTACAAGAAGTCTACGTCGGTGGAAAATTCTCATCGACTAGACACTTGATCGCGAGCAGTCTACAGAACTCCTTAAATAAACGGTGTAGAAGTACTCACCTTCCACCTCAACCAACCAGAATTTTAACCTACACTTCGTATCCACAAATTGGTGACCCCGACGTGATTGTTAAGTGATCGTGGAAACGCGAAGTTCATAGTTCAGTTTTCTTTTCTTTCACCGGTAATAATAGTGCGCGATTATGGCAAAGAGTGCGGAAACAGTTGCCCCGGAAGTAAGCAGCGTTACTTTTCAAGTGCCGCCCTTCTGGCCGGAGAAACCGCACCTCTGGTTTGTCAATATCGAAGCGCATTTCGCACACCATCATATAACGGCCGACGCGCGCAAATATAATTTTGTGCTAATGCAGTTAGACCTAAAATACATTGATGAAGTGGAGGACATTATTACCAATCCGCCAAGTGAAAATAAATACGAGACTCTGAAAGCAGAGCTCATAAGACGCCTTTCAACGTCTCAGGAGAAGCGTATTCGCACCCGCTTGAAAAATCAAGAGATGGGCGACAGGACGCCTTCTCAATTCCTCCGCCATCTTCGACAACTGGCTGGAAAAACGGTAAACGACCAGTTTCTGCAGACGATGTGGTTGAGCCGTTTGCCCGAAGCCATGAGCGGGATTCTTTCAACAATAGAAGGTGCTCCGCTCGACAAACTGGCGAAACTGGCCGACAAGTACGCCGAGTCGACATCGCGCCAACATTGCTCGGCCGTCTACAACGACCAGCAATCAGACCGCTTCGAGGCGCTCGTACAAACCGTCGAAAACATGGCGAAGCGCATTCAGCGGATTGAACAGCGAGGCCACTACGTTCCCCAGCAGCAGCGACAAAATCGACGGAGGAGCCGTTCCCGCGGTCGAGCGAGATCCAAGTCTCGGGAAGCGGACGAAACCGGCGTATGCCGTTACCACCGCACCTACGGCGCCCTGGCGAAACGCTGCCTCCTGCCTTGCAAGTGGCAGGGAAACGGGTTAGATCGACCGTAAGCGCGGCTACCGACGTCGATCCCTCTACATGCCGCCTGTACGTTACCGACAGAGCCAGTAAGGTACAGTACCTCGTCGATACAGGCGCCGATTTATGCGTGTACCCGTGCACGCTTCTCAAGACCCGGCCGCCGAAATCTTCGTACACCCTGTACGCAGCGAACGAGTCGACCATCTCGACGTATGACGACATCCTGCTGCAACTAGATTTCGGCCTGCGCCGAGCATTCAAATGGAGATTCGTCATAGCCGACGTCTCGAAGCCGATCATCGGTGCTGATTTTCTCCGGTTTTACGGATTGCTCGTCGACATACGCAACCAGCGTTTAGTCGACAGCAATACGACGATTTCAGCCATCGGACGAGTCCTTCAGTCGAACGAGTCGGTGAAAACTGTAGTAGGAGCATCGCCTTATCATGCCTTACTAACAGAATTCATCGACATTACTCGTCCCGGTGCGCTGCGGCCGACCGCGAAACATAAAATCACGCACCACATCGAGACAACACCCGGACCTCCAATTTACGCGAAGCCAAGAAGGCTCGCACCGGACCGCCAGAAAGCCGCTCGGACGGAGTTCGAGCATCTTCTCCAGGAAGGGTCCATTCGCCCGTCGAAGAGCCCATGGGCGTCTCCGCTCCATCTCGTACAGAAGAAGGACAACGGATGGCGACCTTGCGGCGACTGCCGGGCGCTCAACGCTCGAACCGTGCCGGACCGGTACCCATTGCCGCATATCGAGGATTTCTCGCAGATGCTGCATGGGAAATCGATCTTCAGCACGGTCGACTTGGTACGAGCGTATCACCAAATTCCAGTGGAGCCGAGCGACGTGGAGAAAACTGCCATCACCACTCCATTCGGACTGTTCGAGTATCCAGTTATGCCGTTTGGACTCCGGAATGCTGCCCAGACGTTCCAACGATTCATCGATGAGGTATTACGTGGATTAACGTTCACATATGCTTATCTCGATGATATCATTATAGCGTCCGAGAACGAGCAGCAGCATTTGGATCACCTACGGCAGGTATTCGAACGCCTGAAGGAGTACGGCATCGCGGTTAATCCAGGGAAGTGCGTCTTCGGGAAGGAGGAGATAACTTTCCTGGGTTACACGGTGACGAAGCAGGGAACAACGCCGGACGCCGGGAAAGTCGCAGCCATTGCGCAATTCCCGAAACCGGCCACCATCAAGGACCTGCGCCGTTTCCTCGGTATGGTCAATTTCTACCGCTGCTTCGTACCACGTGCCGCAACACTGCTGGCACCACTCACCGACCTGCTCCGAGGACTACCTGCCCGAGGTAACCCACCGGTTACCTGGACTCCTACGGCAGAGAAAGCCTCACGATTCGGCGTGCCCGCGAGGATCACGACGGATCAAGGACGGCAATTTGAGTCGCAGTTGTTCAAGGAGCTAACGCGCCTTACAGGCGCCACCCACACATCCGGACAACTGGGTACCATCCTGCCGCCAACGGTCTCGTCGAACGGTTTCATCGGCAGCTGAAGGCTGCGATCAAATGCCACGCGACCGCGCAATGGACCGAGGCACTGCCACTGGTGATGCTGGGAATCCGCACCGCCTACAAGCCGGAACTTCAGGGAACCTCAGCCGAGGCCGTCTACGGGACGAACCTCAGGCTCCCTGGGGAATTCTTCGTCACGGATCCGGACGACCTCACCTCTGACTTCGTGGACCAACTGCGAAGGAAGATGCGGGACATCCGTCCCGTTCCAGCATCTCGACACGGTACGAGGACCGCCTTCGTGCACTCAGACCTGGCGTCTTCGACACACGTCTTTGTGAGGCACGATGCCGTCCGGAAGCCTCTACAATCTCCGTACGATGGACCGTACGAAGTTATCCGACGAGGTGAGAAAACTTTCATCGTTCGAATCGGGGACCGAGAGGTCACAATCTCGATCGATCGACTGAAACCCGCTCACCTCCTCTCGGATAACTCTCTCCAACCGCTCGCGCAACCACGAACAATCGTCGTGTATAATAAAAACGCGAGTGCCTCCGCTAACACGAGTGCCGCCGCCAACGCGAGTGCTGCCTCCAGCGCGAGTAACTTTTTCAACGCGAGTGCCGCCTCGAACGCGAGTTCCCAATCCGCGAATTCCGCGACAAACACGAGTGCCGCCTCCAGGACACCTTCCGCGAGATACGCGAGCTCCGCGATCCCTGCGAGAGCCGTTGCCGCGAGAAACCCGAGCACTCCGTCAAATGGGCAAGTGATAACGCGTTCCGGTCGCAGAGTGCGCTTTACGGAGCGTTATCAAGCCTAATTGACGGCAGGCTTCTTGTACATATTATACATACAAAATGTTAACACATTTTTTTTTGTAAGTAGTAGCTTTAAGTATTGTATATGTTTTGTAAATACCATATCGTTACACTGGAAAGGGGGTGATGTAGCGACACGCGGTTTACTGTTTCTCGGAATTTCTTAAGCCGACTTGGAACTGCCGAGGGTCAAAACAATGATCCTCAAAAGTAGTTACAAGTCGCAGATGTTTTTGACGACAATGGATAATAAATAAATAAATTCTTGCTCGCGTACGGTTGTGTCTAGCCATCTGCTGACCACCTGGAATGCACCGTCATAAACAGCGGGTCGCGAGGAAGCCAAAAATCCTCGGCCACGGCGTGACTCACCGCCGGCCAGGTTTTCCCCAAAAACGTCCTCTCTTTTCCAGTCACCACCTTCAAAGTGGAGGGAGTTTTTTTCTACCAATCAGGTTAATTAACCAATCAAACTGTAATAGAGAAAAACTCCCAAAACTTCGCTCCGCCTACAAGAAGTCTACGTCGGTGGAAAATTCTCACCGACTAGACACTTGATCGCGAGCAGTCTACAGAACTCCTTAAATAAACGGTGTAGAAGTACTCACCTTCCACTTCAACCAACCAGAATTTTAACCTACACTTCGTATCCACAATACAAATCCTTTTAGTTGATGTCACAAGTTTACTGAGATATTCGTCACACATTGACATTTAAATATTTAATAATCGAGACATTAGTACCATTAGGTGGTAAATTTTACTAAAATGAAGAAAAGTACAACTTTCGCAGATTTATATTATTCTTTCATATAATATATGATATATATAATATTATTATTTCAATGAGCAAACAATACTGAAATCACAGTGAAAACGGTGATTAAATACCAATAAGTAGCAAATTAATACGTATCCCATTATTATCTGCAGCATTACCTTCTTATTCGATATTTGTAGATAAGTTTTGCAGGAAAAAGCTGCTGGTACCCTGGCGTAATTGTAATTACAATAACTTCGTTCAAGCATCAAAGTCCGATTATTACGGTCATCGCAAATTCAATTCCTTGGAGTGCGATGGACGCGTCATGGGCGGATTGTAACACAAGCAATTATCCAGCCGCTGGGACACAGCGTTTAATCCAGATTCGCAATCATTAAGTGTCTAATTAACAGGAGCTCGTTGGTTTACGAGACTGCGTTAGATGATGTGACTAGCTAACAACCATAATTTCTCCTGCAAACCGACAGCAACAGCAACAATGTGTAACAGACAAAGTTCCATGGAATCAGGGATAAGCAGGCTACGTTGGAAATGAAGTTAAAGGTTCAGATTTCTAATCAAAGGGTTCGACTTCAAATCCCCATTATGTCTTGCAGAATTTTTGATATAAGTTATCTTATTATTTAAAATATTAAACCCTTAACTTTTCAAAATACACTTAAAACTATAGGTTTTAGGGTAAATCAGTATAGGACAGAGATGGTGAACCTATGACCCGCGGGTCAGACAGTTACCCAAGCAGGCTTTTTTACAAGTTGAACCAGGTATTTCACTACTTTCATCATTTCTACTGAAGTGAGACTTTCTTTTAATTAAATTCACGTCTTTGTAAAGCAAAAACTGTAAAGATACAGATAGATAGATATTCGGCAGACCTTTATTTTTTTAACGGCAGTATTTAAATATTCAGTATGTCTGAAAATTTA
This sequence comes from Cerceris rybyensis, assembly GCA_910591515.1. Lineage (NCBI taxonomy): Eukaryota > Metazoa > Arthropoda > Insecta > Hymenoptera > Crabronidae > Cerceris > Cerceris rybyensis. Next base: position 19,393,958 of record OU342789.1, on the reverse strand, counting down.
TAAATATTACGATTTTAACACTAGAAAGACGAGGCAAGCCAAAATGACTGGTTTCCAATTTTTTCCGAAAGTTTTTAAAGTTTATCCGACACTCATAGAACAGATATTCTATGTTGATTTTATAAAATACATCATTTGTTCCACCTCTTGACTTCTTTTTTCCCAATGTACGTATTAAATATATTGAAATATAGTAGATTTTACGCCGATAAGTAGTTCTGGTGTTAAATATCATGAAATTTGATTGAATACCATAGCGTCGGTCAACGGTGAACCCCATGGCAGTCAACGTGTTAAATGACCCACGCCTTGATTCTTATAAGCTTACTTTTTATACCATTAAAGAGAGATCAGTCAATTAAAAATATTTGAAAAAAAGTATATATATTTGTGGGGTGCGAATATTTGTGAATATATTGTGTGTGAGATGAGGAATGAATGTTAATATTGCGTATATCTCGTATTTAACAAGACGACTACTCGAGACTTCTTGCTACTTTACAAAGCAAACGTTGCTTTGAATATTCTTATGACAAATATTTGACGAAATAAATGTATAATGAATTTCCAAAGGAGTACAAAATAATCAGATATATAAAATGTATCAAATGGAACATTTGAAAATCTGCGGGCATATTGAAACAGCAGAGTGCCGTACGCAATGTGTTGAAATAAGTATGAATTTGAGTGCCGGTCAGCTGTTTTTGCGAGGCCTCTGCGACCCTTTTGGATAGAAGCCTCTATTGGGAAGACGTTTCTGTGGATAGACGCCTGTGTGGTTAAACACTGTGTGAATAAGACGTATTTTTTTCCTTATTTTTGTTCTTGTATTTACATTAATCCAGTACATAATAAACTTATATACAGAAAATCCTACGTATCTAACACCAAATTGATAAAACAGAAACTCTAAGTGGATATTAGATAATTGTGAGCCAAAAAAAGCAATTTTTACCATCCTCCTTTCCCTCTTTCCCAGTGAAGTCATTGACTCACAATTAGTGGTCCATGATCTAGTACTAAAAACATTGATCAACAAAATTTGATCCATTTCTCAAAAAGGTTCCCCATCACTGGTATAGGGCTTAAAATCGAAAGATCTAAAAATAACATAAATTCTTTTGCGATATGAAGAAAAAGATACAAAAGAGAAGAACACCGAATTGTAGCAAATGTTAAATGTTTAACCAGTTAACTGCGTTCGACGTGTATATAGGTCAATCCAAAGTTCTATCGCGTAGTCTTCGTAATACTGAATAGTCAATTTCTCATGGACTAAAAAAGTAATTTCTCTACACTTTGATTTACTCTTTTCTTAAAATTTATAACAGAAACATTTTTCCTGTGTTCGATGAATATACACGGCATTGCACGATTTTAATACCGTATCCCGCGAGGTATTCATAAAACTAAATTCCGCTATTAACTGGTAAAGTACCATTCATCAAGGAAGTGGTTTCATTCTATGCATTAAAACATAAAGAATATAAAGAGATACTCAAGTCCACGTTGATAAAACTTAATGACTTCGATATTTTACATAATCTAAAGGATTTCCATGGTGAAATTAACTTCTTTACCCGAAGATCCACCATAACGTGGAAGTACACTTGCTGTGTATAACCGTAAATAGGTGTATTAATATATGTACATTGCATGATATAATTAGTACGTTATGTTAAAATAAATATCCATATTTATCTTCTCTCTATAAAAAGTACTTGGCAATCGAATTCCTAGAAAAATTCCACTGTGCCTTATATCTATATTTACGTGTCAATTATAAATATTAGGTTGTAGCATATGAAATGTCCTATTTTAGTTTATCATCATTTTAAATTCTGGTCTGCCAAAAATTAGTAAAATATTTAGGGATATTTTACATCTATCGTTAAGAGCAGGGTTTCTTTTGCCAGATCCGATCTTCATTTGTTTTGCATATGCAATTGTGTATTTTTCTTGTACGAGTGGAAAAGTGATAACAACGCATCCGCAGCTGCTCGAAATATCAACGCTGTATTTGACAATGATGCAGTCGATGACCGTACAGTTCGTCAATGGCACCAAAAATTCGAAGCTGGAAATAAAAATCTTGAAAGTGAACCTCGTGGAAAAGGCCAGAGCTGAGCATTAACGATCATTTAAAAATTGCAGTTGATAAAAATCCTTGAACTACGGTCAGAGAACTTGACCAAGAATTTAACGTAAGTGCTATGACGATTTCACCCCACTTGAATTTGATCGGCAAGAAAAAAAAGTTGGATAAGTGCGGGCCACATGAATTGAACGATTGGCAAAAATTTCATCGTTACGAAATATGCAATTCTTTGCTGATTCGAAACCAAAAGTTTGCATTAAATTATGAAACATTATCTCATCCCCCTTACGCCCCGAATCTGTCACTGACGGATTTTCATTTTTTTAAACATTTAAACCATTTTCTCAATGAAAAAAACGTTGGAAATCAAGCAAACATTGAAGACACAGTTCGAGAATTTATGAACACCAGAACACCTGATTTTTATTAAAAAGGGATTAAAAAACTAGAAACTTGTTGGAAAACGTGTGTAGAATCCAATAGTTGTTATTTCGATTAAAAATATTTATTAGTAAAAAAGTTCTATTCATTTAAAGGTAACCTTAAAAATCGGACATTTCTCATATGAGAGACATCATCTCTCATATGCGGAACCGAAATAAATATTATATAACCTTTATTTTCTCTTCAAGAATTAACATGTAAATGAATTTTTTAGAAGACGCAATACTTTCTTTTATCTAGGCTTTCTGATCGACTTAATTCCTTGCCCTACAATTACATGTGTCACATGTGACGCAGAGAACAGAATAAGAAATTTTAAAGTTTTCCAAAAACTATTGAAAATATTGATTGACTACGAGAAGATTAAATTATTTCTATACTACTAGTATTACTTACATTAAGTTATACGTTAAAGTAGAAAACAATGATAATTTTTTATTTTAGCAATTAATTCTCAGTTATTGTGCATTCAGTCAGAAAAGAAATCGTAGGGGAAAGGCTAAAAACTTAAAGATGTGATAATCAGGAGGTATAAAAAAAAGATAGAGGAGCTGAATAGCAGGAGATAAATGTAGAATGGAAGCGTACTTGGACCTGATTTGAGATATGGGGTAAGTCTCCAAAGTATGCTCGCATCTTGAGGTTGGAGAGTAGGTTTATGGCGTTATACCTCAAGGGATGAGAGGTATAACAGGACACGCTTCTTGATAAGAGGAAATTCGTGATCCATGGGACTGCAATTATACGGGTATATCATGGCGGTCACCTACACTGTGTTGAGTATACTGTATACATTGTATACTTACAATTAGTGTATATTCTGTATCAGTTTCGTATAACCGCATCATGTATTTGTAAGCAGCTAAATTGATTAACCCTTACTTAAGTTCCTTCCACCAACCGAGCATATATATTATAAAGTGATACCAATCCCTTCTTTTATGGTGAGAGACTGGAGAATTCATATAAAATCTTTCATGTTATAACATGTAACAGTGGAATATTTTTGGAAAAAATTATGAAAATGTTTTATTCTATTTATTTGAAGTACGAAAAGAACAAATATATTTTTAGCTAAAATTAACTTATTGTTAGACACAGTTTTCTTAAAAATCAAGTCCTGTCATTATCAAAAATAACGACTTTTATTTTGAACTATTAGGGACACCGAAAAGTAATACATAACTTGTTTTTGCATTAAATCTGAGTCAATGAATTTGTAACAAGTTTTTATTTTTAATGAATGATATGTTACGAAACGAGCAACACTTTGCCGTTGCGAGTGAATTTAAGTAATAAATACACTCTTGAATATTACATATGTATATAAATATACAATTAGGAGTACAAATAAGTTCTTAATATTTTTTGAATATTTATTTTATATCTCCTGAATATTTTCTTAACATTTTTTAAATATTTATTTTATATCTCCTGAATATTTTCTTAACATTTTCTAAATATCTATTTTATATCTCCTGAATATTTACTTTACATTTTTTAAATATCTAGTTTATATCTGAAACATTAATTATAAGTATCTCAAAAACTATTAACCGTCTGCCCCTATAATAGGGTATATTCTTACTCATAACGACTTACTCTACAAGTATATAAAATTTCAATAAAATCTGTGACCCGAAGACCATCCGTTCTCCTTGTAAGGCGCATCGGTTGCTTCTAGAAACATATGATGAAGCTGCTTTGAGTGAGAGAAGTTATCGTGAGTAGTTTTAAAAGTTTAAAAACGGTGACTTTGGCGTAGAAGACAAAGATCGCAGTGGAAGGCCGAGTGTGTGGAAAGAATAGTGTGCGAATTTTCAATGCTGAATCCATAAGAACTAATTGGTTTTTGAGCGACATATCTGGAGAAGCGACATTACTTTCCAATATCATGCTCTTTCAAATTATTTTGTATTAGCATTGTGTTTTGGCTTTAATACCTATGGTAATTTCACTCAAGACCTAAAGGCTTAAGTGGATCTGAAACACTGAGGCTGTTATATACTTAATAATAATTTAGAAAAAATTCAAGACGTGACGTAGATTCGAATTTGAACCACTAATTGACTATTCAACTTTACACTCTTCACAGTACCGACTTACACATTATTGACTTCCTTAATTGTTCCTTCTTGTACATTATTAATTCATATATATGTCTAGCTATTATATCTAGTTACTATATTTAGTTCTTACAACCAGTTCCATACACGATAGAGCTGTCCATGAGATTTCAGAAAGTTCAACAATCTTCCATTATATTATACAATCAATTATTCTGTAAATATACTTTGTACATTTACTTTCTATTGCATTACGATAAACACAATACACGTGACAATACATTTTCCTCTAATACAATATTAAAGCAAAGTCAACCTGCTTATAATACAACCCTCCCAAAGACTCTGAAAGCTCCAAGAAAACGATCCTCGTCGCTATACATCCCACCCCCATAGTGTCGATCACCCAAAGTTCTCACCCTCAGAAGAAAATCGTCCCGTCGGACAGCGGTCGATTTCGCCGAAATCCTGGCCAAAACCCCAAGGAGTTTTTCAATTTAGCTGAAAATTGGTATATTTAGCTGAAAAATTGTCGGATTGGCACGAAAATTAGTATTCTTATGTTTTCCCAGTCGCTAATTAAGAATCCGAACTCAAAATATTTAAAAATAAAATAGCGGATTTAATATGGTGGACATCAGTATGAAAAATGTTTGGTTGCGCGCCAAAAATGGTATTCTAATGTTTTTTGAGCCACTGCTTACGAATCTGAAACTAAAATTTCCTAAAATATACTGATGGATATAAAATAACAATAAATAAAACACGATATCCTGGTCTGAGGTTATACATGCACTGCTTCACGGATGGCGGTCAGTGGAAGAATCGCACGCTGCTACCTATTGCTGTCTCAAAATAGAACTATCAGACTACTAGTCTACTTAATCCTATTTGAATTTTCAACCTGACAAAATAAATATATTATTTTGTAAATTACCAAAGAGCCTGTAGATTAAGATTAACAGTATTCATTAACCAGTTAGCTGTGTTTGACGAGTATACTCGTCATGCGTAGAAGCTACCACTGGTTATTTGAATTGTAATTTTGACGAAAAGTAAAATATATTCGTAAATTTCAAGATGTTTCGAATATTTTGCGGCCATGCCGCAATAAAACAAATAACTGAAGGGTTTAAATAATTTGAAATAGATTTATGCTCATCTGTCAATTTTCGTGACCCAAAGTTCAAAAGAATTTTCGCCACAGTTAACTGGTTAAGTAAGGCGCGATAGCCCGGCAATACGTCATAAGCGCACTTCTTCGAGTACGACGCGGACGACAAACAAATAAGAATAACTCGTAGAGTCGCAAAAAGTCGTAAGAAAACTCAACGGGGATTTCTTCGGGAACCTTCAAAGTTTAATTTAAAAAAAATTACGGTGGCCTTTTGTGGCCTTCACAACTATTTCATTGGCAAAAGGAAAATAATGTATAGGTTTTACATTCTGTACCATCACAGTTGTAAAACATTAAATGAAAAAATGAAACCAAGATATTTATAAATTAAAAGTATGATAACTAGCTACCAATACTGAAAAAGGGGATCGCACGTTAATTTCACATTGAAAACGTATTCTCAATTTCGACGTGAAAACGTTACATTATTCACGTGTCAACTTTGACATTGCATATTTCTAAGTGTATTGTTCAATAAAAATTTGTATTAAAGGGAAACGATGCTCTGATGTGTTACAAATCAAATGCAATTGCTAAATTTTGAAAATCGTGAAAAAAAATGTTAGGGCTTTGGCCAGGATTTCGGCGAAATCGACCACTGTGCGTCGTTCACTCGGCATCGTTTCTTACATAACTGATTTCTAGGCCATCTCTGAGGACAGTGCTAGGTGAAATAATTTTCCCTTGCGAAAAGGGTGTCCTGCAAAGGGCAAGAATGTTTGCTGTGAAAAAACTTGCAAGAATCATGGGAAAAAATACAGACGTGTATGTTTGCGTAGGTGTATGTATAAATGTAAGGTAGGTGCTCCTGTTTGTTTGTGTGTATACACGCGTGACCTCCTAATGGATTTCCTACACTCCGGGAATGCAAGGATCGATCAATAAAGAGCGATTGCCTTGGCCGTGGAGCCTTCCTCGCCTCGCATTTGCCGTTCCTCTCCTACAGCAGAGTGTCATTTGATTGACGCGCCAACTCAATAGAAATCGGGACTGAATTCTCATGGAAAATGTAGCTTTCGCGCGTAATCATCGTTATTTCCTTGGTAATGGGCGAGATTTTTATGTGGACGGATAAATACTGGCACAATCTAGCAGGGCGTTCTTTAATCTCTTTACATTTACGGAATGACGAAGGTAAGAGGAATGTTTTGATGACTGCTGGGATAGGAGGAGAAATTGATGTAGATTGTATTTTATTTGATAAATGGTGTCTGTGTATCAATATAAAATTATAGTTTTAACCCCTTGGCTCACAACAATGTGTGACACTTGTGGCGTAGAAAATGGAATAAGAATTTTTGAAGTCTTTTGTTACGAGTCGGACGAGTGGTAGAAACCCCGACCGTAATGCGTAATTAGAATATTAAATCCGAGAATCCAAGAGTTGCAACAATTTAAGGGTGAATATTCCGGGGACCGGACTAGCTTATAGCACAGCTATAAAGTTGCCGTTTTCCCGTTAATAACGAATGTACCTTCTGGTAATTCGCGTTAGTATAGCGGATCGGGATGTATCAAATAATACAAGGTTACCGCCACTAACTGGTAATAAACTCCGGAGACCGGACTGACCTATAGCAGAACTATAGGGTTGCCGTTTGCCCGTTAACCCATTTGTATCATAGCGCGGATTAATCCGCGATCAGCGACGACCACGCGCGGTGATATGGGCCACTCGTCAATTGAACGTCGCGGATGTCTGGACACGGTACCGTAATTAGGCGCATGTTGCAAATCGGTTAATAACGAAAGGAACCTCGCGGTTCTTTCGCGTTAGTATAGCAGATACAGCTGTACTAAATAGTACAGAGTTACTGCCACTAACTAACTATAAGAACTCCGGGTACCGGACTAACCTATAGCAGTACTATAGAGTTGCCGATTGCCCGTTAATAACGAATGTACCTTTCGGTAATTCGCGTTAGTATTAATATATTAATAATATTAATAAGGATTAGGATGCACCAAATAGTACAAGGTTACCGCCACTAACTAGTATAAGGTTGTTCCAAACTCAAGGTTCTTAATTCTACAATTACCCGTAACTTTAAAAACAATCTTATTCACTCCGAGCGGTTTGAGTGAATAAGGGAGATCGTTGCTCAGTTACAAGAAGATTAAAGGAAGTAAATTGAAAATAACTGTAACGTTGAAATACGTATATTAAGTTATTAACAATGAATTGAGTTCAGAATACAATTACAAATTGATTCTTAAAATAGTGTTGTGAAGTTAAAGTATGTAGTTAACCGAATGCCACGCGTCGGATCGCGGAGGGTTTATAAGTTTCGTAGACTTTGAAAATTCACCTGTTTGACTGACAGCGTAACATTGTATGAAAGAAATGACCCGCAGAGGTAGAAAAGTGTCTCGCTTGTATAGGGCTCCGTTTCGGGAAGGATTTGGAAAAATGAGTGGAGGTGGTAGGACTATGGCAGGGATGCAAGGGCACCAAGGACATATGGAAGGCATCTGGCCAAAGTGCCATGGTTTGTATAAGTCTAGATAAGTGGAAAGCAGCCCTGTAAAGCGACTAACACTTGTTTTTAAACCTTTCGTTTTCAAGAGCGGCTGACTGGCATCGAATGAAGAATTCTTTAAAAATTCTCAGGGTCGGGTGTAACACTTTCAAAAACTATTAAATTGAAAATGGCAGTCGGTCTGAAATGGTTTCATCATTTCTATAGTATTAATATTACGTTCAGTTATACGAAGTATCAGAAATCAGTGAGAACTTTTGGTTTTAGGAATTGAGTTTGAGTCATTGCATGCTGAGTCAGAAAAGAAATCGTAGGCCAAAGGGTTGTAATACGAATAATGTGACTCGCACTCAGTATCCGCCAAATAAAAGAGAACTTGTACTTCTGAATTTTATATATTAAATATCGTGACTCTTTCGGACAGCGATTCGGCGTATTGAACTTAAGCGAAAAGAATGTATTCAATAGGCAGGGAATCCTGGGTGAAAATAAAAAACTGAAAACAGACCGAAAATTCGAGTAACTTTTCTATATTAATATACAGTCGGAAACTTAACTTAAAGAAAAAGTCGAAATATCGTGAGCGAAAAAGAAACTCAAAACGATCTGAAAATATCCAGAAACTATACTAAAATCTAAACGTAAATTAAGCACTGAATTCAGACGGAAAACAGGCTGAAATAAATATTATACTAAATTAAATAAGAAAAGGAAGAAACTGAAATTACTCGAATCAGTCTGCTTTCCGATCGAGCTGAATCAATGTAAAATTTTCAGTCTGACTTCAGCCTCGGCTTCAACTGAAAAATTCTTCCGTCTTGTTTCAGTCTCAATTCCGTTTGAATTTTCTCAGTAGCATATGTCTTCAGTACATTTTCAGATAATTTTCAGTGACAATTATTTGTTTCGTCTTATTTCCGTTCAAAATTCGTCTAAAATCCTGTTTTCAGTCTTATTTCAGTTTTTTTTTCATCTTTTATTTTTACTCGGGATACAAGGTTTTTAAGAGATTTTGGGAAGGAGTGGGACTGGTGAGTGGTGGCTGCAAGGCGAAGATCAAAATTAAGGAGTGACATTTCGGACTTACAATTAGAACAGTGATTTTGGAGATGAGTGAAGAATAGTGACTGTGCTAGGGAGTTGAAAGGTTGTGATGGAAAAATAGGAGATCTGGATTTGAAGTGGTGAGTTAGAGTTGATGACGGAAGTTTAGCTAAATACAGAATATTTGTTAAAGTTATCCTACGTAGTAACTAAGCGGAGAGTTAGTACATTATAGGGTTAATTGGCACGGTGGGTACTGATGCTTCTTTGTTGGGGTAGATGTGAATACAGCATTGCTTCTGAGAGATGATACATTGCATTGACATCATTTAAAGTAAAGTTCTCCAAACTTTTTAAAGCTGCGGAATGGCGAAAGTAAGAGGAACTTTTTGAGGGATGACTGTTGGGGCAAGGGGAAAACTCGATGTTGATTGCATTTTATTATTAAATAATATCTATTTGTGGATATAAAATTTTAGTTTTAATTGATACAGTAAGTGCTGGTCCTTCTTTGTTACGTGTACGTGGGTGCAGCATTGGTTTTGAGAAAAAGGCATTGCATTAGCAGCCATAAGATTACTCTGATTGGTTTTTATTACTGATCTGATAGAACAATTTTTTCTTTGCAAAAATTCAAAATTTAAATTGGATATTCTTTTCCGAGTTATATCTAAAATATTTAACATAATTATTTACTTCTTATAAGTTTTCCTTAGGAAAGGAAACTTTCTCAGGGAATATATATATCTTCCTAAGGAAGACTTATAATATATATATGTGGAATCGGGGCGGGGAAGCCCTCCTATAAAAAGAACTTAGGAGAAAACGTGAAGAGAAAGTGTCATCAGGGAGAGGTCGCTGGCGCAGTGCTTCCGCGCCGACTCAGGCGATCGTCGACGTTAAGCTACTCTGGCCGAGTTGCTGCCTTGGATGGGTGGTTTCCGCGCGCCTCTCTTTCTTTTTCACGATCCGACATATATATTGGAATAAAGGTTTTATATATTTAATATCATATATCGAGTTAATGAGACTTAAATCAATAATTAACACGTTCCCTGCCAAGCCGTTTTTACAAAACTTGTCGTACAGGTCATTTGATGTTTTGACTAAAGATTGGAATATTATCACACAATATTTCATTACGTCATCGGTCGATAAGTATTTAGCTTGTTTTAAGTGGTTATCACATCTTGTACCATTTATGGTACACGTGGCGCTGCGATCAATTCGACAGTGAAAGTCAGCCAGTTCTAAAATTTTCGGTTAGTAAAAATGGCAGTATGTAATAACGCTTTACATAAAACATTTGAATGGTATAAATAAATAGCATTTGAGCTGCTACCAAATACATAAGTTATAAACGCTTGGATATTGAGTAATACTCAGCAACATAGATCTGTGACAATAATAGAATTTAGAAAACGATTAGTTAATTATTTATGTTACTGTGAGGATGAAAACAACAACTTATCTCCTAAAATTGCAACAAACTCTAGAAAACAACATTTTTATGCATCCCTTGTGTAAGAGAGGAAAAACTATTATTTTTATCAATTATTTTAATAAATTAATAACATAAGACAACACTTAAACACATAAATAACTTTTTAAACATAAATCATAAATTAAATATCTTTCGTAAAACTTTTATATCCGTTCGCTTCTGGTCTCTCTAAACAACTAACTCAATATTTATAAAAAATGTTATTCGTCGTTCCGGACGACAAGCTAACGCGAGTCAGTCGTCGCAGCGGCGACGAACATACTCGGTGTTACATTTATATAAGTATTAACACTCTTACACTTGCTTTAAAAAAGTCAACCATTATTTTTATTAATAATTATTGCATATAAAACAATTAAATATATGTATGTCTTTTGTTCTAGATTGAATTTCATACAATACCTCATTCTTTTAGTGGAAATATAGTTTACATAATTAAATTTGTGATAAAACATATATTTTCAGTGTATTAAAGAAATATGTCTACGTGTACCATTTATGGTACACGTGGCCTGCAGGTTAAGTTTAACGTGTACCAGAAATGGTACACATGGCACGGAACGTGTTAAATTATTCTTATACATAGTTCTTATTACCTTCTATTAAAATGTTACGAATCAAAAACATTTTGTGCTATCTCTTTCTCTAGGCAAATTGCTCTACAGCTTCTGTAGAGAAGAGTGAAAAATCTTTAGACACCATAAGTCCTAAGCTGATTTTTCCTAGGCAGATTTAATATTACAAACAATAACTTGAGACAGTATTATAATTTGCGAGCACGCTTGAACCATGATCTTAATTCTTCTGTGAGTCGAAAGATAAACAGCGTTTCGTATTTGAATGCCCCTCGACTTCTTACCCTATGTAACCTTCAAAAGTTCGCTTACAATAATAACGAACACATCTCTTTCCACTCCTTCTTCTCCTAAATCTTATATTATTGATTATAGCTGAAACTTCTCTTGTCAATCCCTTAATATATAATTCAACTTGGAGGTTTTCGGATTAAATATTCTATTTAATTTTGTATTTTTTTAAATGGTTAATTTATTAGTAAATCTATTAGTTAAAAATGGAAAAATAAATACATCCAAATATTATGAATGAGATTTTTAAGATATGCGATGTAGCCTGGCAGATTAAAATTTAATATAGAAAATAGATACGGATGACACTCATCTTTTCTACTTAAGGGTTCGAAAGGGACGAGTAGATCAAGATTGTTGAAATACATTTAAATACATTTAGTAGAAACAACGAACAAGTGGAATAACACCTTGCAATAATACGATGCCGAGGAAATTCGAATTCGATCTTACTGTTTACATTTTACAACCTAATGTTACCTCATTCAATTTGATCGAACGTCGTGTTCCATTGCAGTGATCTTCGAATCACAGAGACCTTTGTTCTCCCAGCTTCAAAGTTTTTGTAACTCTTTCAAAAGAACAGAATAGTCAAGGGGAACAAGTGCAATTATGTAAGTGATTATGTCGATAATAACGCACGAGACACTTGATCCTCTCTAATATAGGGAATTAGAGAAAGCACGTTTTAAATCGGTAACACGTATCAAGGTCAACGCTGAAAGATTAACCCTTTAACGATGAGATTTATATGACCTGCATTCCTACGGTCGAGGATTTTTTTCAGTTATTACAGGATGAAGAAGAGATTCAATGGCATTTGGCCAAGATTTTAACAATTATTCTATACATATGCCATAAAGTATAAAATATACCTACGAGTAAGATTTGATCTCTTATAATATCGAATATTTTAAACATACAATTTGTCTTCATTTCTTCTACAACACTTTACCTTTATAGTCCAATCATATATGAAATTATATATACAACTAAACGGTAAATCTTTTGTGGCGTCAAGGTCTGACGTGGATGACTTTAACGACCATTACTCTCACTCGCGAAATCGTGACGATTATGCTTCGCGAACGCGTGATTTATCGGCGCGATAGTTCTCGACCGACGGAGAACTTGTCCGTTCGCGAGAGGGTTTAAAACTTCAAAATATATAATAGCAAACTGCGACGGGATTCGTCAACGAGCTCGGTTTCGTTAGCGGTTTGATTTTCTGAAGGCAAGTGACTTCGAGGAATTTTCCTCCGAAGTCCCTCGATGACGCTATGGGCCGGACATCCCCCTTGCTGAATTTTCGCGACGTTTCAGCAGGCGGGTTTTTCGGATTTTCCGGGCAGTGCGTGATGTTGATTGGCCGCACTTTCCTCCGAGAGGAGTGACCACCCCCATGGGACTCTCGACGAGAAGGGCCCCAAGGAGGCGGGAGTTCACCCCCTGCGAATACGTGGTGGAGAAAAGTGCAACCAGATGTGCCTAAAAAATCCTAGTCCGGCCGATCGACAGAATTTCTCTTCGAGGGCGCGATTTGTGACCGATTTGTCATCGCGAGTCAATGGCGGTCGAGGGGACCGTTCGGGCCGAAGTCCCTGTTTACCACCAGGCTGACAGAACACGACGAATTAACGAAAACGTTTATTCAAAACGAAGAATGCCTAATTCCTCAAGGACCGGAGTTCTAGCCGCCTTGGCGCACGATGGTCGCCAAATGTTGGTGGGTAGTAAAAAATCTGGCAGCCAGACCCGGGCCTCAAAGAACGGCAAACTTAATTCTTTTAGTATCGTTTCTATCTCTGAGAAATTCAGTTCATTTCGAAATGAGTGCCGCGTACGCTAAACGATTCGAAACGGTCTTCTTGTGCCATCACCCGAAAGGTCCTAAAATGACTGTTAGAGATGCTGCACAATATCTGCATAAACCTCGCGCATTCGTAAATAAGTGGGTGCAACGGTATAAAGACACAAATTGTGTCGATGATCTCCCTGGTCGAGGTTCGTAACGGGTTACGACGAAACGGGTAGATAAAGCGATTTTACACCTTTTTTTGAAATATCCGACACTTTCTTTACGTAAAGCGCAAACAATTTTAACTAAAAAGGGCATAGATATAGGTATATTAAAAAGGTATACTATAAAATTACTAATATAGGTATATTTGTATCGAAGCCGTCTTTGTACTGGAATGGAAAACACAGAACGGTATTAATGTGTTGGATTGGCCATTTCAGTCCCCCGATGCCAATCAAATCGAAAATGTTTGGTCTGTTATGAAGTACAAACTCCGAAAAAAGCATATTTTCAAATTGAAAACACTAGTTCGTCGAATTCGAGAGATATGGAAGTCTCTTCCTCTCTTATGCTGAAAAGTTGGCTGAAAACATGCCGAGACGTTGTTAAGCGATAATCGCTAATGGTGGAGATTGGACATTTTATTAAGGAAGTGCGTATCAATTTTTTAGATGTACTTTCGATTTATATCATATTTCTTATAAAAAAGTTTTATTCCCACAGAGATATTGCGTCCACGCTTTTGTGATACAGACTGTATATGACTGCTTGGGAAAAATTTGCAGAGTCTTGAACTTAAAATTGGAGGAATTCGGAAACCAGACAGTTACGAACAGTTCGTTAAAATTTTGAATTAGTTGCTCAGTTGTAGAAATTTTATTTACGTAAGTCCTAGACAAAAATTAGTATTACAGAAATCTAACCGAATAAGTAGATAGAGAATTGTGCCAATTTATACAGCAAGTTTCAACTCATCGAAGCTAATATTTGTAGTTTAACTTTACTGTTTCTTTCGAAAGTCACTTTCACGATCCATTATAGAAATATACGATAAATTAGATGATTTTATTCAAAAAAACGTTTCTCCGTATTAGCATATTTGCACACCGGCCAAAAAGGATCGTATTTCCAATACGAAGAAGATTCTCATCAAATCTAGAATTTCACGTGACACAGCTAATCCATTAGTCCCCTTTTCAACAATGAAAATAGTAATGATTCATCCAATCGAAGAAAGTTCTATTCACCAGCGATAAATATTCTGAAAATATTCTTAGCAAATTTTTACAATTTTTTAATTTGTACATTATATCCGTAGATAATAAATTATTAACACGTTGAACGCCACCGGTGTTTCGCTAGTTTCATAATTTCCACTGAAGTGAAACTTTTTTCTATTAAATTTATATCTTTATAACCTATATAAGAAACATTAAATAAGAAACATTATAATATAACAAACTTTATAATCTATATAAGAAACATTAAAACTAGAACGACCAACCAAGTCAGAATGACTTGTTCACATTTTTTTCCAAAAATTCCCTAAGTTTACGGGAGAGTCCTAGACTAGAAATTCTATGTTGATCTTATAAACCACAGATTACTAAACCGATCATATTCTCCACTGCTTGATTCCTCTTCTTCCAATGTTTTTATTTAGTGTATTTAAATGTATGAAATTTAACGTCGGTCGTTCTAGTGTTAAAGATACAGATAGGTCGATAGTCCGCAAACCTTTATCTTTTTAACGTCAATATTTAAACATTTAGTATATCCGAGAATTCATCAATATTGCAATTTAAAAGGTACATAAAAACAAGTAATTTTATTGATTATTAGAAGTAATTTATTATCTATGTAGCTATATTAATGTATAGAAGTAATTTTCATTGATCTATCATTCGTTTGCATAAAGTTATCACCAAGAAACTAACTGTACGAACATGTTTTTCACCATTGTATAGAAGACACGATGTACTTTTGACTGTAGGACATCATCATTAATGTGAGGTATAATTCATTCGTTGTAATTAACCTTCGCGAATAAAACAGTGCATGAAAAAACTTGGAGAATGGGGAGAAACCCTTTAACTAGATTTTCCGGTCCTTGCGCACGCTAAATCACCAGAAGCTATAAATCTTTTCCGAAAGTCAAGTCGTCCGGACGATCCTGATTACTTCGTCGGTTGCGTTCCGTTTTATCGTAACCCACGGATAACGTCTGGTACGACCAATCATAATGACACGTACCGAGGATCTGCAAAAACTGTGAAAAAAACGAGACGCCGCTTTGTCGGAGCTAAAAATTAGTGTGTCGGTGGATGTCCATGGGGTGAGAGAGTTCTTGCTGAATGAAATGTTTCTTACGGCTGTATTTTTCTCAATGTGGCATGGGTCTTTGAAATTTATGTTTTATAAAGAAGCACTTTTGTACAATGAAAAAGAATTTTATTGGCTTGTCTTTTGCGGGAGTCCAAAGAATTTCTTTAATTATTTAGGGCAGCAATGTATAAATGGACCAAAAAGAAAAGAATAAATTTTTGAGGGAAAATATAATTCATTAAGTATTCTAATTTCTATAAAAAAATTTGCATATGCGTAAAAGGAATAACCGCTTAAAGGAATTTTTTGGAAACACTGAAATTGAAAATTTCTATATTTTTTCAAAGTTGCAGTAGAAATTTCGTTTAGTTGATCAGGCACCTTCCACAGTTTTCGATTTCGTCCTATTTTACTTGATTTATTATTTTTTAAGAAATAGCTAAATAATTGTTCACATCGATGGAATTTGTTACCGTAAAGATTGTTATATATCCTACCCTGAATGCAGTGGCGGACTAAGGCTAAAACGGGCCCTAGGCAACATTGTAATTCAGTCATGACACATACTTTGCGTTTGGTAGTTTGGTTTAAAAAAAACGGGCCCTAGGCACCTGCCTAGGTTGTCTAGGTCTTAGTCCGCCCTTGCCTGAATGTAACGCCATAAAGTTATTGTAGGGCCGTTTACAGGAGCGGTCCGGGCACGGCAGCAATGGTAGAAGATTCTAGACGTTGCTAGGGCTAATGCGAGCTGCCCGAGCGCAGTAGCACACGGTCGACAAGCTTTAATAGGCTCAGCTGTTCCTAGTTACGCTCCGCGCAACCTTCAGGTGGCGATAGTGATGCTACTAAATGCATGCACATTGACTTGATGAATTTCAACACACTCGCAAGATAGAATCGGTGTGATTCGGTTACCGCCAGAACTGAACAGTCAATTTTGTACCGAACCGCCATTGTGGATAAAAGTAAATCGCTCAAGACGAAAGTGTGTAGCCAAAAGAACTTCAGACATAATTATTATTAATGTCATAGTTCTCATACTTATTATAATTATTAAAATACTGTTGTAATTTAAGTTGTTTCCCTTTTCTAAGTATGATGCAGAGGAAGAAACGTTCGGTTATTTTCTGTAAAGAAAGTAGAGGTTAGAAAGTATTTGTGTTCCTATGTATGTACATTTATGTATATCTATGTATGTATATTATAATTCTTTTTTATTGTGAATATTAATAAAAAATAGTTAATTGAAACATAACGTTGTTATTTTCATTTTAAAATAAAATTGTAAAGAAAACAAGGCAAGCTCTTGAATACAGCCATTGAGTATACATACATTGATATGGACGGGCATGCTATACATAAATTTATGCCTTAAGTTCGCCCGCGCTACCGTGAGGGGCTCTGATTTCAGACCTTGTTCATAACACGGCAGCTTGCCAACCCTGCAGTAGCAATTACAAAATCTAGCGTTGCTACTAATTAGAGCAGTGATTTTATTTACTTGATCGCCGCGTGCATTTTTCGAGTCGCTCCGCCTGTTTTTCCCAACCATCTGTTTTACCCAACCAAGATTCTCTTTCCTATCACTAGCCAGGCTTGGGGCAATCGGTACATTCGTATTTGACCGTTCGAGCTGAAAGGACGTGCCACGCACGCCGGCTACGAAAAACGAAACGATGCGGGTGACCGTCGCGGGACAGTCTGCCTGGAATATTTTTAAATCGTAATGTCTCAATTTTAGACTCTGAAATCTTAAAATCTATCGGCAAGACTTCGCGACGGTAACAATGTATTCTTTGACGCGAGGGCTAACGTTCTGATGCGCTGAATTTTTTAGTTATTTGCACTGAAAAATTATTTATATCGTCTAATAAGAAGTCTTAGATTTTAAAACATATCTATGCATACTTTTTCACTAATAATACTTTTATTTTATCCTACACGCAACGTGGTGCGTGTATTAATACATTTACACACGTAATACATTTAATGGTGTTAATGTTTATCATTCAGGAAAGTTATTATAAATATAAAACATTATGAGTATACCAAGTGCTTCGGCAGTTAAATTTAAGATCTTTTGAAAAGTGGAGTTAATCGACCTGTGCACTGAACGGCTCGATTATATCTTGTGCATTTCTTTTTGCTCGAGATTTGTTGAGTTTTTATTGCAATCCTATATTACTGTTCCTTCAATTTATTTTACTGAACGAAAAAGAAATTCTTTAATCTATTCAATGACCTTATTAATGTTTTTCGAACGTAGTACTGTTTACATTGTTTTAGAGATAAAACAGATGGCTGGTAAAGTTTTTGGTCTGATGCTGTACATTCTCCAGGAAATTGATGTAAATTTTACGATAAAGAAACTTCATGGTCACAGGTGGTATTCAGCAATTGTACATTTGTTCTGTTTTCTGTTACGTTATTTCATGGCTCTACTGTTTCTCGCACACAATTTTCATATCGGTCAACCATCTTTTTCTATCTCTTCGCGGACAGATAATAACCAGGAACCTACTCGTAGCGGATAAACAAAAGTATCGCGCGAAATGTATAATATGAAAGCTTTTCTTCTATTCCACTGGAAATACGTGAGAAAAAAAGAGAATAAAAAAGCATAAGGAATAAATCAGAGAATATTCGTTTATACATTACAGTGGAGATCCTCTTATTTCAAATGTCGTTTCGCCGAAGTTCCTCTTAATTCGATCCTCTTCCAATAGTCATCCGCCATGAGAGAGAATAAAAAGAGACAGATAAATGACATTCTTTCTCCTTTCGTCGTGTGTGGTTTGGTTTTGACAAACATAACCTCCAACACGAATACACAACCTCACGTGACGGGCAAACGAAATGAGGGGAATCTTAAAGAGTGGGGAGATAACTCCGCCCAAAAAACAAGGAGAAATCGAATTAGACGATTCGAAATAAGAGAATCTCCACTGTGCCATTTTTAATTCGGTGTAGTAGCATCGGACATTTTGAGACTAAAGTTGAGATACCATAGAATGTAGGAGTGTAAGGGCAAAGAACGGTTTACAAAATTTATTACAACAATAATTAACGATATGCCGCACAGCGATGGGTAGAAGTCACTTCATAAGAGGTATGTCCTAATTTTCCTGAAGGACAGAGACGTTCCTCGTCTTCACGTATTTTCGATTTTAATGCGTGACTGGCCGGAAAAGTCTTTAACGATATAAATAAGTGTTTAATTTTTGGTTGTTATTCGCCGGGCTTGGGTTTCAAGAACTGATATGATAGGCATGGGCGGTGCGGCGATAGTCTTCTATTACCCCGTACCTTAAGCCAAGTGTCTTCACTTCTTTGGCGATTTATATCACTTGTACAGCAAAAGACGTCACTTCATAAATGGTTTGCTCACGTATATTCGATTTTAATGCGTGACTGGTCGAAAAAATGGTTAACGATGAAATAAGTGTTTAGTTTTCGTTCGTTATTCGGCGAGCTGAGGTTTCAAGGGTCGATATGATGAGCATGGCCGTGACGGCTCTGTGAGGCCCAGCGTTGCGAACTTACAATTAATGAAAAAATTCAATTTTTTAATATACGAGTTGTTTGAATAATATATTTAAATTTGAATTTTTTCATTAATTTTTCTTGATAAGTGTTATTCTGCTATTGAATAATATGTACGAAAACTATAATCTAAATCAGTGGTTACGTGATTTTTTAATTTTTTGGTTTTTGACGCTAACTTTGGTTTTTGGTTAAACGCGAAATAATGACCGTTATCATGAAAAATCGAAGAAATCCAAAAACACGGATCCGTTAATTTGGACTATAGTTTGTGTACATAAATTTATTTAATTGATTGAGAATGTTTTCTGGGAGATATTAATAAAAAAAAATTAATTTTTTCATATATTTTTTAAACAAATAACATTTCGGCACTTTATCTCCTAGAGTTTAATTCTTGATTGAAAAACATACAATTTGAAAAAAAATGAAATTTTTATGACCTCTGGTTTCCGAGATATTTCCAGAAATGTGTTTCCTATTCTCAATTCTAAGGGGTATTTTCACTCCTTCAGAGTGGATGGTTGGCGATAAAAAAACTACATGTCTAATATTCTTTCGAGAACTACCTGTGACATAAATTTTATCAAAATCGGTGTGTATGAGTTCGATATGTTCACTTGTTAAACTACTGGGACACCTACTGTAGCCACCGTAGAGCTTACAAAAACTAAAATTCACTTATTAACTCATTCTTGCGACCGTCATTTTTAATGTCCTATGAACACAATGTGCTTAGACCAATGATGGAGGTAAACTACGACCCATTTGTCGAACCTGACACTACGCAGATTTAAAAATGATAATACAGAAATTTTTCATTTCAGTGTTTTGTAAATTACCAACCCTCCTATCTATCATTAATATGTAAGATAACATAAACGAATATTTTTTAAGGACAAATATTATGTACGGCAGCGACATCATCACTCATCACCATCGTTAGTCATACTCGAATCATGGTCCAAGTCCAAAATCCTACTCCTTGTTTTTATCCTCAACTCCCTAGCAGTCACCATTCCTTACTCATCCACGAGTCATCATCCATATCCAAGGTCCAACTTCCTATTCCTACCCCTAGATTTCCAAATACCGTAATCCTAACCCTTTCCTCTTCTAAAAGCCTTTAAAAATCCTACGTCTCTTTTCACCACCCTTAGTTCTAATTCATAGTTCATACTCATCATTACTCAAGTCCAACTAATTGTGAGAGTCGTCTTCTAATTCTAAATTCCAAGTCTTAACTCTAACTCAAGACTCTCACAAGTCCTCATTTTCACACAATAAGCCGAATCGCTGCCCGAACGAATCACGATATTTAATATGTAAAAGTCCAGAAGAACAAGTTCTCCCTTGTTTGGCGTATCCTTAAGTGCGAATCACACAATTTGCCATTACAGTTTTAAAATTTAATTCATTTAAGGGGATCTTTCTTCTTTTCGCACGTGCAAAATTTTCCATAGATATAATAATATTGAATGAATTATATTGACCCAAAGAAATTTTGTTCTCCTTTTATCACCCTAGAAAAACAAGTTTGTCCATCACTGGTTTGAAACTATGCTATGTAGAATTCTTATTGACAGAAGGTCGACTTCCTATTCTTGGCATATAGATTAATACACAATACATAATGCGAATAAATATCTCATTTTAGAAAATATTATTAAATTATTTTCAATGACCTGTCGAAAAACCAGAAAAATAATACCGACTCGAAAATAACAAAACACTGTGTTTCATCGTATCTCCATACTATTTGCATACCAAAATCACCACACCAGAAAGTTTACATTCAACGACCAGTACTCCATACAAAATTTTCTGGCATGTAACGACGTTCCTACGGTGAAGTACACGAAAATGTTGTATATACACAGCGGGTGCAATTCGACGAAAATGTTCCAAGTATTTCCCTTACAATGTGTTTTCTGTGAGGCCACGCCAGTAGCACGCTTTGCAGGCTACCAGCACGTAAGTATGGTGCTTCCTTCAAGTGGATAGACGACAACCTTAACCCGGCAATATAAATATATAGTATAGAAAGAAGAAATCGTCGTCGTCCTCGTCTCGAAAGGACACGACTGGTGCCGGCGTACATTTCGCCAAATCCGTCGATTTATCACGATCTTCTGAGGACAGTGAATGGAGTGTTTCTCTCCAACTGATGTTTTTCTCTTTATAGTGGGTCAAGTCGCCGCAAAGTACGTGGTCATATTTTTTCGCCCCTTCGGATTGAACGTTTTTAGAGGTTTGTGGAAAGAGTCCCGTATTTAATGCAACCCGTATTTAAACGGGGTCGAGGACGACCTAATAGTGAAATGACAAAGGTTGCATTTTCAGATATTGTA
This sequence comes from Cerceris rybyensis, assembly GCA_910591515.1. Classification (NCBI taxonomy): domain Eukaryota; kingdom Metazoa; phylum Arthropoda; class Insecta; order Hymenoptera; family Crabronidae; genus Cerceris; species Cerceris rybyensis. The sequence continues at coordinate 19,372,259 of OU342789.1, read as the reverse complement.
TTTGCGCTTGGAAACAATTTTTTTTAGAATTATTTCATAACATTGTACTGCTGTTTTGTATTAACATCGGAGGGACTTAATTTATTACAATATTCTTTGAAAAAAATGGTTGGTTCTTTATCGTATGACATTTTGTTCAAAGATATAGTGACACGATCCTGATAGGTCGCAGAGTTTTTTAATTTCGACTTTAATTCTGTAAAGTATATGTGTGGCAAGTGAGAGTCAACGAAGGAAAGAAAGAAAGAGAGTGAAATGGGAAGTAAGAAAGAGAGAGAGAAGTGCAAATGTGATAACGTAATGAACGAATTAGAATGCTTAAATTATCGGATGATTGGTTTTGACGAATGAGGTGCGAAAGGTATGTAAGTGTGAGCGAGGAGTATACGAAGAAACGAAGGGAGTTGCAAAGAGAACGAAAGTCGATTCATGTGCAGAGAGCGAACAGCAATTTAGAAGAAACGAACTTGTACTGTTAGTTTAATAAAATTAATTTTGTTTTCGTTTACAATCATTTTTGCCAATGTATGTAATTTCGTCGTCTAGATGCTGCACCACGCTTTTGTTTTTGGTGTATTCCCTTAACGACACGTCGAGGAGTGAGAGGCCTTGGATCTGCCTAGAGCAGCGATGGTGAACCTTTTCGAGAAATGGGTTAAATTTTGTCCATTATTGTTTTTAGTACTACCTCGTGAACCACTAACAATAAGTTAGAGGCGTCACTGAGAAAGAGGAGGGGAGGCATATACTTTATGTTTTAAATATTCTTCATTAGCTGTTCTCTCGTTAATGATACAAAAAAATAAGTTTACAAAAACCAACGCATTCGCCATCACTGGCCTAGAGAGAAGAACGTGGTTAGTAACGATATGTGACTGCCCTTAAGTGTTTTATATTCCATTTCTTATGTTTTTCTTATGTTTATGTATCTTATGTTTACAAGTTTTTGTTGTGACCCCGTAGAAGTAACTACTTGAATTTTCATTGATGCTGAGTTTATTAAAGCGGAGGAAGAGGTTTTAAAGTCTGATGGAATAGAAGTGTATAGATTTTTGGAAGAGCGTTGGGGATGGACAGAAAATTAGTCGGAGATAGAGAAATACGTAGAGGAAGGCAAGTAAAGGTTTTAAGAAACAGAGGAAAAAAGGGGAGAAGGACAGAGGAGTGGTGTAATTTACGGTTATACGTCGGTAGGGCCCAAGTGCGGGCCCAAGTGTAACGGCGAATTGTGTGATTCGCAGTTGAGGTCCGCCAAACAAGAGCACTTATACTTTTTTACTTGTATATTAAATAACTTGACTCAATTCGGACAGCGATTTGGCTTATTGTGCGGAAAATGAATGATCTAATGAGGACTTGTGAGAGTCTTGAGTTAGAATTAAGAATTGCAATTTAGAATTAGAAAACGACTCTCACAAGTAATTGAACTTGTTATGCATGAATTGAATCTGAGCTTGTAATGAACTGAACCCGAGAGAATCTGACAATGAGCTTGAATTGAATCTGAGAGAATTTGTTATGACGTGGTAATAGATGAACTTTTTATGCCATGGTGAAAATAGATGTACGGTTTTTAGAGGTTTTTGGAGGCGAAGTGGGAGTGGTGATAATGGTGGATGCAAGCCGAAGGTCAAAGTAGGAAGTATGATTTCGGACTTGGACGATAACTCAGGGATGAGTAAGGAATGGTGACTGTGTTAGGGAGTTGAAAGGTCGAGATGGAAAAATAGGAGATCTGGACTTGAGGTGGTGAGTCAGTGACGATTATGGAATGACGAATGTTGAGCGAGCCGCAGTACAAAATATTTGTACTTATAAAATATTCCTTAAAGTTATCTTATGTACTAACTGATTAGAGGATCGGTACATTACAGTTTTTCTCTGACCCGAGTTCGACAGTTTAGGGAGAGAGTAGGTGTTGTCTTGCACTGGGACCCTATACATTAACACGTTAAGCGCCACGGGACCGACGCTAGACTTTCCGTTCAGGCCTCGTCGGTACGCACCGACCGACGCACAGTGTGTAATTTCAGCATTCTAGCTGGACAAAAGTCAATTTTCGTAATGGTCCAGATGTATAAAATTTTATTAGAAATCGATAGTAGAATGTCCATAGAAACAGAAAATGTAAAAATTATTTGAAAAAATAATCTGTAATAGTTAATTAACAGGCCTCAAAGTTATACTTTTCGTAGATTGCTTTTACACGCTCCCATCATGCCCTAGAGCAGTGAGGAGAATGTTTTGCACGCCAGGGCCGTCCTTCGAGAAACACCGCCTCCTTCACCCAGGCATACAGCCGAGATGTCACTGATTCACAGCCACTCTGTAGGCGTTACGGCCGTGCCTATTGGCACTTCGGGCGACATTTATAACTTAACAATTTTGCGATAGCACAATGCCAGGCTTTCTCGCGTCAAAGTAATCGGGGCGATACATTGTACAATGAACAGTGCGGCTCGACCAACTTGGCACCTGAGAGGTAGGCCTGTTTCGGCAGAGTCTGATTTGCCGGACGTCAAAGGTCATGTCTCTTGTTACACGTACACGAAGGCACTTGATGTTCTACCTCGCGATTCGTTAAAAGAACTACACATACAAATCGAACTAAAAGACGAAGAGAGAGAACACTGTAGATCGAAGCAAGGGAGATAACGCGATTTGGGTGGCGACAGTGAGGACATCGGCGTAGACACCAGATTTCTAACATCTCTATAGTAAAAACAAAATAAACTCCGGCAGAATTACCCCCACCACATGGGGAGATTCTCCTTGATGAAACGGAGCGCGCGACGAGACAACAATGTAATACAATGTCTCGCTCCTCCAGCCAAACTAGTGAGAATATTTGAATGCTACGACTTTGTCGGGTGCTTCCTTTAAGAGGCTGAGCGTTTGGACTCCAAGAAACAAAATGGTGCGAATAGGCGGTTGAAAGCGAGAAGCTCCACCGCCGAGGTGCCAAGTTAGCCGAGCCGCACTGTAATCTCTCGGCAGTAACTGTTAATAGGTTTCCACATTACCCATGGATATATACCAATGCACTTTTTTTGCAGAATTATATCCTCTGAAGATCCATTCTACTACATATATCGATGTTCTTTTCCGCTGAATCGTCGGCGAGAAAACGCATAAAAAAATAAAGAAAATATTTTTGGTAATTATATAGATTAAGGTCTACCCCACTGATGACGCGCACGACAAACAAATAAGAATAACTCGTAGAGTCGCAAGAAAACTCAACTGGGACTTCTTCGGGAAGCTTCCAAGTTTAATTTTAAAAAATATTGTGTTATTCCACTTCCTTCCAAAGTTCTAATGATATTTATTGCAGCAGTCGCTGTATCTTAATACAAGCATATCACTGCTGTTCCATCTCCGAATTTCCCCTTGTTTAATAGAAATTTCGGCCGAAGGAGAAAGATGGAACATTGTAAAGAACAAATATTACCCTCATACCTGCAACTAATCAGATTTTTATTCGAATTGTCAAAGATCTTTCGGTTTATGACGGTAAGCGGTCGAGGTATCCGCCACTATCTATTGTTCCCTCGAAACAAAAGGCCACCAAGTTGCTTAAACTCATTCCGATTTTTAACCTGATGAAATAAACATATTATTTCGTTAATTGCCAGGGGATCTTAGAGAAGGATTAGCAGTATGTCGACAACCGGCCGCAATGGCAACAATGTATTCTTTAATGCGAGGAAGCCTAGCGTTCTAATATCGGATACTTATTTTTAACAATTTGCGCTAGTAATTAATTTACAAACGTGCGTACTGGAACGAAATACTATATTTAGCCGTAAGACTTAATGAAGTGGTCGATTTCGGCAAAACCATCGCCAGAAGTTCAAAAACATTAAAATATATTAATTGTATTTGATTTAAAACATATCTGAGGATACTTTTTCACTAACAGTACTTTTATTTTATCCTACATGCGATGTAGTGCCATCTGAAACTGTTCCTCAACGGATATTCTGAGTTGACGTGCCACGCACGTCGCGGCGGCGAGTTTCTCGCAGTTTCTAAAAAGTCACGCATACGTGTCAGCGGCCGATAACACTTGAAGAAGAGATGTCACGCATATGTGAGAGCAGCCGGCAATGTGTTAACATTATGATCTCTTCAGATTGATCTCTTTTGGACCTCTAAAATATGTTATCTTTATGACATCTTTTTTTTATGAAAATGTTAACATTATGATCTCTTTTAGACCTCTAAAATATGTTATCTTTATGACATCTTTTTTTTTATGAAAATGTTAACATTATGATCTCTTCATATTGATCTCTTTTAGACCTCTAAAATTTATTATCTTTCTGACATCTTTCCGGTCATAATGTTAATATTATTTAAGTTTTTATATGTATTTACTAGTACAAATTAATTAGTATATTTGAAATAGCGGAAAATCTGTCCACATAATTCAATGGCGGAACCATAAATCTTTGGACATTCCTACCCGCCATATTTAAACTGACATTTTGTTTTCTGAAATTTTGAGTTCAGATTTGTAATCAGCGACCCAAAAAGTATTAGAATACCAATTTCTAGCTAAATCGGATGTGTTTTGCGCTCTTGGTGACGATTTGAAAAAGATCGAAAACTGTGCGAGGTGCCTGAACAGCTAAATTCACGTTCTGGACCACTGTGCGTCGTTCTGATTTCCGCGACTGACGCGCGAGGCACGTTTTTCCAGCGCGAGTGATTAACTACGAATGTCGCCCCAATGCGCCACCACGCCAGTGCCAATAGGCCCGGCCGTGACGCCTACAGAGTGTCTGTGAATCAGTGATATCTCGGTTGTTTGTATAGGTGAAGGAGGTGGTGTTTTTCGAAGGACGGCTCTGGTGTGCAAAACATTCTCTATACTGCCCTAGACAATTTTGTCAATTGTTTTGTAACGAAAGGTTAGAATGGAATTTGCGTATATGTATTGTTATCTCCACTTATTTGGGATATGTTTACAATTTTTTATTTTTCCAAACGACCTTTCCATTACCATTTTAATCCGCTTTAACAATTAACATATAATTTAAGTTCCGTTCCGAAATGTATGTAGACTTTTAACATATATTACTATTTATTACACTTTTGTAATTTTGTGTTCTTAACCGTTTGCGTACCACCAGCCACTTTCGCGCTCTTCAGTTTTTGTGTCGAAAAGCACCAGGACATTTTTTCAATGTTGACAATTGAATGAAGACTTTGTTAAGATATTCTGTTAAGATATTCTGTTCAGAATGCATCAGGTTTCTCTTTTATAATATAAAGTAATTCCAAATTAGGATACAAGCACGAGAAGATTGTTCTTGTTGTGCACTACATAAAATAAAACACCAACTTTAGCTTATTTTGAAATAAAATCTCAAGAGCGCGAAAGTGGCTTTTGGCTTTTTTCGATGTAATTTTTTAAAACCCTCCCGTTATTCAAACGGTTAAAGCTAAAAGTATAACAATTGATCATACAAAGTGCCGCTTTGTGGCGACCATTGAAAGTTTTGGCGCCTTAGCAACATCCCTCTGGCGGTGAAATAAGGAAGAAAGTCTATGCCTTTTTTAAATAGAGAGTTCTCTCTAGATTGGAGTCGTCTTTTGTTTTTCCTTTTTCGTAAAGTTTTTTCGATACCTTAGCGTATATATGTAAAATATTCTTCCTCTCATTATAAAAGTTTTTGTAAAAGTTTTTCTTGCTCTTTGAGTAAATATATGGTTTATGTTTTCCACCTGGTGTTTTATTGAACTTAGCTAGAAATAGCTATAGCTTCAGACAAATGATGACATCTGTTACTTTTTTATTGTTTTATTCCGTGGGGTCGCGGGATTACGGCTTCCTTTCGAAAAGTTATTTAAGTTTTGACAAAGCGTACCACTTGATAAAGTGTTCGCTTTTAAACAATATAAAACAATAAACATATAAAACAATAAACTTGTTTTGACAAAGTATTCCACTTTTGCAATTTTGCATGTTAAAAGCTAAAGGTATAAACAATTGAAAATGCAAAGAGCCATTTCAGACAAATGATGACATCTGTTACGCGACACGACGGCAGACTTTTCGTTCTCGATATAGGTTTTTGTATGGTCAATGTTTTAAGTAAAAGAATATGATACTTAAAAACATGAATGTAATTTATTAAAACCTTTTAATCTATTAAAAGGTGAACAAAGGGGAGGTTTTGTTGTATGTTGACAAAAGGATATCAACTATGGAATAGCCTGACCGGTAAGGTCAGATAGGAATGTGCAGGATCCGAGCAAATAAGCACACAGATTCAAAAATAATAGTTGTTTATTAAAACAGTACCAACTCAACGCCCACACACTAACACAATTCATTTTTTGTATGATTGTCACCGATAGAATACTGATTGTCTTAACCTTGCATAAACAAAAGGAATTATGAATGTCTGTAAAAATCTTCAAACAGAGTGTTTGGTACTATTTACCGCCCACACAAGTTCAACATACTATGCTGTTTGAATGAAAAGAACGAATGTGCACGTGGCGTTAGCACAGCGTGCAATACAACAACGAATGAAACTGAATTTTCACTAAGGAATGAAGTTCACAATGAAATATACAATGAGTGACTGCCTCGAGGGTATTAGAAATGAATTTAGATCACTATGGTGAACTATGATGCACAGATTGTCTTCTAACGAGTCGATTTTTGGAAAAGCAAAAGTAATCTCACGTGAAAGCACTGGTGAACAGAAAAGGAATGGCTACCGGAACCCCGCTAGTCAAATTGGTGACTAGATTGTTGGTCAATTGAGTGTCTACATTGAAAAATATTGATTCTTTGGTTGATTGATTATCGACCTTTCCCAAGATGGCCGACAAAGTTCCGATTAGCTGGGAGATTTGAATTGAGAATTATTTAATTCTCAACAGTTGTATATTGATTACAAAAGGTGAGCAGCTCAGCGGGCCCGCCTGACTGCTAACTGTCGCGTAAACGGAACGGCACGTGAAACCGGCGTAGCGATTAACGTGTTAACTGAATAACAAAAATAACGACGTATCCAACATTTTATATTAGCGTAGTTTATAGTATATTCGTAGGCGTTTAAATAAATGGTATCAACCATTTGCACTCCGAGGTGACATCGTCGGTCTACCATATCACTCGGTTGCCTCCTCTAAGGGGACCTTCGAATTTATTAGTGATTACCAGACTGCGGATTGTTATGCATTTATGACAAATTAAACACGACTAAAATATACAAAAAGGACATAATATAAAAATATATCTAAAATATCCAAAGTATGGTATTTGTTGTAATATTTATTGAGTGCAATAAATCCCTAGAGAGGTTTTCCTGTCTCACCTGCATTTGTGAAACTCAAAATTTGCATAAACATCCGCAGTCTAGTGATTACAGAAGATGAACTTATTGCACCGCAACATTTTAAGAAATGTATGTTTACTTGAATTTTTCTATTCGAGTAGTAAAAGATAGCAAAGAGTAAAGTGTCGCCTATTGCTAATAGATAGCGTCATAGAATTATGTCATTTCATTTAATTATCTATGTTACGAACATACATATATAGAGATGCCGTTAGTGACAGCTCGGCTGTATACCCCCCTCCCCTGTCCTCTTCTAACAGTTACAAGTTTTTGCCCTTGAATTTCAATAGGTCGTAGATTCTGTATAAAAAGCTTGTTATCTTTTAGCTAGGTTTATCTTCAGCTTCTATTTAAATTTGATGTTCCACAGCCCGAAAGAGAACGAGATTTGCGATAAAAATTGTTTATCAGTGTCGAACGATTGGTTGATCGATAAAGGTGCAGAAATATCCGAAAGGAATTCATTTGAGCGAGTATTAAATAGATAGGGAAGTAGCGTGTCACGTTTAGAAAAGACTTTCATATTAATGTAGTTTATCTTGTAAAGGTGGTTGTTTAAGGTAGCGTCTAAATCAGATATTTTCCTGTAGTAGAGAACAAAGTGAGTTTAGGGTAGCGAATCACGCTACTCTTCGCTTCGGTTTAATATCCCTACCAATTTCCTCCTCAAACGGTCACTTTCTTGAACATTGAAAAGAAGACTGCTCCTCTTTTCCTTGTAGAATGGTAATACCGGACACTATAGCAAATATCGTGCACGATACACCGATGGAATTTAACTTTTTCACACACAAACGAAATACAACTGAATAAAATGAAACGCTCGAAATCGCACATAGGATTGTTTTCGGTTCGTTGCTTGGCAGAAATGCAATTTTCATCTGCCATTTTGCATGCCCGACGGTTTTCAGTTTCTAAAAGCGTGTTACATTTTATTATATCATTTCATTAATTGTTTCGTTTTGGGGCGAATTACGTTTTTTTACTTTTTTTTCGGTGTATTTTTACCCTCATTTCCGGGCATTCCTTTGTTCAGTATTAGGTCAGATGCGGCGCAAACTGAAACATTAATCTCTGACATTTTCCGGCTACAGTAAACCCTGGATATATGCACAGAATTCGGGACCGAAACTGTGGAGTTACGAAGTGGTGGTTTCTATTTTGTGTTTACGTTCTGGCTCCAGCCGAGCGTGAACTTAGAAAAGAACAGACAGTAGAATAGACAGAGAGATCTAAGCTATAGGGGGACCGGCCCGATCGTGTCCATGAGCCAATACTAATCGAAGGACTGAACTTTTCCGTTTTTGATTATTTTTCGTTAAAAACTTCGCTATCGTGTTTGTGACAATTTTGTGATTAAAATGATACCAAACACGACATAATTTGAGCAACATTTACTTAATATTTAAATCGCTTATTTGCTATATAGATAATTCAAACATGTCGTGTTTGGTATCATTTTAATCAGAAAATTGTCACAAATACGTTAACGAAGTTTCCAAAACGAAAAAATTGAAAATGGAAAAGTTCAATCCTCCAATTAGTATTGACACAGCGATATGTTCGGGCCGGTCCCCCTGTACGTTGGGCCTCTCTGTCTCTTCTACTATCTGTCTTTTTCTAAGCTCGGCACTCGGCTCGAGCCGTGAGATAAACACAGTGTTGACATTCAGCTACGACCAGTGCATATAAGTTTTGCACAGGGACTCTATAGCAGTGCATATATAGAGTTTGGTAACTATTCAATGTTTACGAATTTAGAAAGGGGTAAGCAATGGGACAACGTCCTCCCCCCCTCCAGAAGATGAAGGGGTTGATGGAACCGAGACTCGCCTTCGATGCACACGCGATTGACGGCGATGAGTCCGTTTCTACGAACGTTTTAAGGAGCATTCTTTGCACCATGCACGAGCTGATGAAACAAATTTTTACGATGCCTACAGTTTGTTAAATGCCTGTGCTATGGAGAGACACGTTCCTCAAAACGTTTGTACATACATACGAACAGAGTCATCGCTGTCACAGTTTTTATCCTTTATCCTTTGCATCTTCGACGGGGTGGTTTTTCACTGTTTTCCGCTTTTTAAATTCGCGGTCAACTTGAGCTGTATGAAAATACCGAATTGTTATTCACGTCAATAGAAGCACAGCAGTGTCGACAGGTGTGCAATGTTTAAATGCACTGTGCTGTGTTTACGTCGCTGCTCCAATTGAGCGCCGAACTTAGAAAAGACAGTAAGTATAATTCAACGCATATGGTATTGGGTATCATCTTAATCAGAAAAATTTCACAAATACGTAATCGAAATTTGCGAAAAAGAAATATCAAAAATGGAAAAGTTTTATCCTCCGGTTTGTGAAATTTTTCTGATTAAGATGATACCCAACACGATATGGTTTGAATTATACTTACTGTCTTTTCTAAGTTCGGCGCTCAATTGGAGCAGCGACGTAAACACAGCACAGTGCATTTAAACATTGCACACCTGTCGACACTGCTGTGCTTTTATTGACGTGAATAACAATTCGGTATTTTCATACAGCTCAAGTTGACCGCGAATTTATAAAGCGGAAAACAGTGAAAAACCACCCCGTCGAAGATGCAAAGGATAAAGGATAAAAACTGTGACAGCGATGACTCTGTTCGTATGTATGTACAAACGTTTTGAGGAACGTGTCTCTCCATAGCACAGGCATTTCACAAACTTTAGGCATCGTAAAAAATTGTTTCATCAGCTCGTGCATGGAGCAAAGAATGCTCCTTAAAACGTTCGTAGAATCGGACTCATCGCCGTCAATCGCGTGTGCATCGAAGGCGAGTCTCGGTTCCATCAACCCCTTCATCTTCTGGAGGGGGGGAGGACGTTGTCCCATTGCTTACCCCTTTCTAAATTCGTAAACATTGAATAGTTACCAAACTCTATATATGCACTGCTATAGAGTCCCTGTGCAAAACTTATATGCACTGGTCGTAGCTGAATGTCAACACTGTGTTTATCTCACGGCTCGAGCCGAGTGCCGAGCTTAGAAAAAGACAGATAGTAGAAGAGACAGAGAGGCCCAACGTACAGGGGGACCGGCCCGAACATATCGCTGTGTCAATACTAATTGGAGGATTGAACTTTTCCATTTTCAATTTTTTCGTTTTGGAAACTTCGTTAACGTATTTGTGACAATTTTCTGATTAAAATGATACCAAACACGACATGTTTGAATTATCTATATAGCAAATAAGCGATTTAAATATTAAGTAAATGTTGCTCAAATTATGTCGTGTTTGGTATCATTTTAATCACAAAATTGTCACAAACACGATAGCGAAGTTTTTAACGAAAAATAATCAAAAACGGAAAAGTTCAGTCCTTCGATTAGTATTGGCTCATGGACACGATCCGAAAGTATCATGTTACACTTCCCCGTCGCTGAATGTGGCGGCTCGCCGAGGGGGATCCCCCTATGTGGTGGGGATGGTCGCGATGCAGTTATCGAGGGCCCCTCCTTGTGCATATAACCAGGGAATACTGTAATTGTTCTGGGAGAAAATCTCGGAAACATTTCCATTTAATAGTGTAAATATACGAGTCGTATTCAAGGTCGAACCGATTTGGCACGGGTAGTAAGGTGCCTAGGAAAGTTTTATGTATAATTAAATGTTATCGCAGTTTCTGGTTATGAGATATAGTTAACGATTATGTCTTTGAATTGAGGTAATATTATTACATGAACATTGAATTGTTTCGACTTAAAAATGATAGCTACGTATTGTTTCGAAATGCAGTTTCAAAAGGTTCAAAACAAAGTGTACATCGCCTAAGTCTCTGCCCTGAAATGTGTTATATTTTATAATATTGCCATTTAAATCAATGTTAAAGTATACTCCCTTTCTTCTCCACTATACTGTTTTCCTCAAGACGTAGTAAATGACTGATATTGAAGGGCAAAATTTACAATCATTTTGGAATTCCGATTTATCGCGGAACCGATATGCAATGTGTTAAGATCCAACAGTTCTTAACTCTTTTACCTATAACCCTTTGCACTGCGAATTATATTTCAATTTTGTTACCAATAGCTCCCAACCTTTCTAATCGCGTATTGCATCATGTGCCAAATATGGCACGAACCAATGTTTTACACCTCTATATAATATATACTACATAAATCACAGAAATATATCTTTATATCCATGAATTACCATTTTAGGCACATATTTCCAAAGAGACAGCACCTTCTCTGTAATTATTTAGCAGTTAGTTGTGTTTTTGAATATGGAGGAGATGAATCAGCTGCTTGTCATTGTTTATGTAAATTTAGTAATATTTTTGACTTCAAGCACTTACATTTGTAGTTGATATAAATTGTTTTTGTGAAAAAATATACTTTTAGCAAATGCATCATAGTAGTAAGTTCTAAATAATTGACATTTTTTATCTAAAAAATATGTTTGTGCCACATATGGAACATTATGCAGTTCAAGTATATCTGACTTGACCATATCTGAGAGGGGTCGATTGATTATCAGGTTGGTGCATATGAAATGTTGGATTTTTTTTACATGTGATCGTTTGTCTCCTTGTTTTCATTATGCTTTTGCTTTTGGCGTAACCACGTTTATAGTCGTATTGTCCATTGCTAGAGACACATTTCAGCAAAGAAGATTTTCTCAAAAGTGTTTCCTTTTGTTAGTCGCTTTGAATTTTATACCGATATAAATTCAATCGATATTCGTGTAATTTTTTACATGAGTATAAACTTGTTAATAATGTTGAAAAAGCTGCCATTTTCCGATTCCATTATTACTTGTGATGAAAAGTGGGTACTTTACGACAATAGGAAAAGGTTTTACTGGTGGCTCGATAGGAATGAGGCTTGTGCTCATACTCCAAGGCCATCACTTCGTCCAGAGAAAATTTTAACAACAGTTTGGTGGAATGTGACTGGAGTAATTCGCTACTCTTTCCTTCGAATTAGGGAGACAATTACAGCCAAAAAGTACTGACACAGTACATTGATGAAATGCATGAAACATTGAAAATTATACGCTAATCGGCATGGCCCAATACTTCTCCACGCCAACGCTTGGCCGTATACGTCGTACAAAACAATTTTGAAATTAAATGAATTAAAATATGAAATTTTGCAACTCTCAGCTTATTCATCGGATCTTTCGTTAATCGACCTTCATTTTTTTAAACATTTAGAACAGTTTTTACGAGCTAAAAGTTATGAAAATGAAGACAGTCTGAAGAATTCCATATCAGAGTTTATTGATTCTACAAATCAGAATTTCTTTAAAACAGGTATCTATGCATAAAATCTCGTTGAGAAAAGTGTATTGAAGCAAATGAAGCATATTTTGATGATAAACAGCTTCTGAAAAAAGATATGCAGTTTTATATATTCACTTAAAAATCCGACATTTCATACGCACCAACCTAATAGAATCCATTTATTAGGATATCATAGAATAAAATTGAGATCCAAAAAATGGTATATGAGAATTTTTATCATCTTATAGACCTGATGATAGGTAATGTATGGATTCTATGGAGGCAAAAAGAAAATGATAAATCACCTTCGACAGATTTCAAAATTGCTGTAGCAGAATGTCTTTGCAATATTAATAATTCAAATAATAAAAAGAGAGGAAGGCCTAGTTCACAATTAGCAACAGCTATTCAAGCTGAAACATCAAAAGGACCGACTGCACCAATTCCTGAGGATGGTGTTCGTCAAGATGGCTACTGTCATTACCCATTATGGAACAGTGAGAGACAGAGATTCAAATGTCCCAAGTGTTTAGGAAAGTCCTTTGTTAAGTGTGTGAAATATTAACTGACTTTGTGTCTCAATAAAGACAAAAACTGTTTTTATAAATATCACACCGCATAAACTATTTTTAGTTCTTTTTATATAGTGTCCCATATTTGGCATGTACCAGTTTTTCTTCCTTTTCGTCAAAAAATATTGTATTCTATTTTTTTAAATATTTTCTGATGAAACATATGTCTTTTTCCAACAGTAAAATTTTTTATTAACAATTTTAAAAAAATCATGCATTAAGGAGTTAAGTGTTTTGTTTGAAATTTACTTGAACTGAAAAATAGGGCAATTTAAATAAATAAAGGAAGAAACAAATTCAATTAAATATTTGCTTTAGTTGCACAAATGTTGTATTTTGTTATTTGCAAGTTTAGGATATCTTTTGAAAAAATTTCTAGTGTACAATCCTGGTTTTCTTTCGCACGTTAACATCGTTTCGTTTGGACTTAAAAAAAATGTCGAATGAGATGCGACAAAGGAGTTCCTGAGATATAAACTAATATCGAGTTAAATTCGACATAGGATCGCAAAGGGTTAAAGGTCACCGGTGGGTCCTACGGCATTCGGCGTATTAATAATTAAATGCCTCATTATACTACACAATAAAATTACAAGTCAATGAATTAACATTAACGTCCTACTTGCGATACCGGCAGCAAATCAAACGTAGTATCTCCCGTGTTCAACCTGCTAACACGTTGTTCCTCCTAACAGCAGTACTTAACTTGATTTAATGCCGCAGTAACACTTTTTATCAGCAGTACCTTAACGAGAGTTCTGTTTTCTATTAATAATCCTTCCGTGCTGTTCATGCTTTCACCCTTTACTTTCTCTTCGAGCCATTTAAGAGCCCTCTTTGGTGTTGGCTGTACCACCTTCAAGGTCGCAAGAAAAGTTATTCTTACGGTATCTCCTCGTCTTCGCGTGACGGGTCAAGGGTCACGGGAGGGAATGAGAGAAACTCAAGCATTTATTTCGGTACCAGCAGATGAATTTCTTAGCGATCTTCTACGTAATTAGGTAGCAAAGGGTTTTACGAGACAATGGCGTCGAAATGCAATAGAAACTGGCGAATGGTGAGTATTAAGAATGCTGTGGATTATTCACGGTGAAATGAGAGAAAGGGTGTTCTTTGACTTAATTAAAAGATTGCATCAATGAGTGGGTTTTATATTATAAAAGACAACTTTTATTGATAAATGTGAAGCTTACTTTCCGTATTCTTATTGTACTTTTCTAATTATGTCGTACTGTGAGATTAACACTAGAATTACCGAGCAAGTTAAAATGACTCGCTTGACCCAATTTGTCCCAAAATTTCTCCAAGTTTATAGGAAAGTCAAAGATCAGATATTCTGCGTTGATCTTATAAAACATAGATTACAGAATCGATCACTTTTTTCAACTCTTGATTCCTCTTTTTTCATAGTGTTTATTTAACATATTGAAATATAATAGGTTTAAAGTCGGTAGTTCTAGTTTTAAAAGTAATATTTTAATGAGACAAATAGTATTTACAATTGATATATGTGCCCATAATTATGAAAGTGGTCTAAGTCATATTATATTTCTTGTTTCGAGATATTTAATGAATTGCATTTGATTGAATTAAAAAATATTTTTATATTATGCAACATCTTAATTTAGAATTTTATTAGTCTTGATTAATGGAAATTTATTATGAATATGAAATTTTGCGTGAATTTCATACGGAAATGTTGTTTTTAAAGTTTGAATTGACTTAGACCATTTTCAAAATTAACTAAATGTCCTATAAATGACTTAAAGTAATAAAAAACTACGAGTTTTATTAGAAACAATAATTTTAATTAAATAATTCATGAACATATTTATTAATTATTTTAAAAAGTAATCGGTTTTAATAATTTTAGGCTTTTACTATTATGAGTTTTTGAGATTCTTAAAATGTTCTTGAAAAACTGGAGGGATGTATAGTATTATAGTAAACACATAATATCTTTATGTTTTCCTTCCGTTACTGGACTAGTGGTGGTGTATAATGGAATTAATTTAATATTTCCTTATATTTTAGGTCTCCCTCTTTTAGGTGAATGATCCAAAACGTGAAATTTAGAATCATCTAAAGAAGTTTTATAGAACATCTTACAAGGTTGATTTTGCAAGAATCTCATCCATTGAATTTGCAGCGAAGAGACAGATTCGCCCGCTGTATTTTTTACTCTCTTTGTCGTTGACTCTTCCAGTGGTTTCGTTGAAATAAAATCCAACTACGTCATTCGTTTTACCGCAAATGTATTTTTTCTTCTACATTTTTCTATCAATTCATAATAATGCCCAGGGTTGTATAAGTAATTTACTTTTCTTATTTTCTTTTCTATCAACCCAAAATCACGGTCATTCGGTAGAAAGGAATGACCAGATGCCAAAAATTTAACGGTATGTTTATATAATTTTTAAAAATTCTTGACTTAGACCACTTTCACAATTAACACTAAATGAATTCCATATACATAATATTAAAACTACAACCACTATCTAATGGTTCATTTTCAATATCACAAAAATTATATTGAATTAATTTAGTTTATAATAATGTGGTGTGAAATAACTGATAAACTAATTTTTTTTAAATTTTGACTTAGACCACTTTCATTATTATGGGTACATATGTATGGCGAGAGAATCTATATAATCAGTAACGGTATGCTATTTAAATTTGTAGCCTAGGTATAACAGACATAATTTTTTGTTAAGTATTATCGATTTTAAAAATTTATTGTTGTTTTGTATATTAATTGAAGTACCTCGTAATATGTATGTACAGTGGTTAGTGGTTATAAGAATAACGATTCTATTTGAACACACCCAGCTAATCTGGCAGCTCACGCACAACTGTCTGATATATTGTTATAAACATTCGCGACTCGTTGTTATCGCTATAGTAATCAATAACATATAAAGGGGAGACAATTTCATTACCCATAATTAGACTGCGGATGTTTATGCAAATTTCAAGTTTAACCAATGCAGTTAAAACAGGAAAACCTATCTAGGGATTTGTTACACTCGACAAATATTACAACGAATACCATGATTTGAATATTTTAGATATAGGTACTTTTGTATTATGTTCTTTTTGTATATTTTAGCCGTATTCAATTTGTCATAAATGTATACAAATCCGAAGTCTACTCATCATATTGGGTTGTATGGAAAGTTCGTGCCGATTTGGAACGAAAATTAAACCAAAGAATATTTAAATATTAGTACATATTTATTAAATTATATAGGTGGCACTCTGCTCCACAATCTTTCTCCATCTTTCACGTAACTTGAAAATTCCGTTCATCCAGAATCCCTCAGGATTTTCAGCGAAAAAATATTCTAAATGATTGTTTATCTTGACCAAAGTATTGAAGCTTTTCCATTAAAGAAATTTTGTACTGATCAAAATAGATGAAAATCTGAAAACGTGAAATATGGTGAATATGGTGGATAGGATAGAACATCGCAATCGAGCTCCAACAACTTTTGTTGAGTTCTCGAAGACACATCAGGCCGCGCATTGACTTGATGAAACACGACGCTCTTCCGAGTCGGTATTTCTGGACGTTTTTTTTTCAATTGCTGTCTTTAATTCGTCTAATTGGGAGCAATACTTTTCGAAATTTATTGTCTCATTGTTTGGTAACAGCTCATGACGTAGGGTTCCTTTCTAATCCCACCAGATACAAAGCATGACCTTCTTCGGATGAGAATCAGCTTTTGAGGTGGCTAAAGATGGTACATTTCGGTTTCCCTAAAATCTTTCTTGGTCAACATCATTCACCATAAACAGCACATATTCTGTTAGCCACTTATGCGGCATTTTTGCCTTTCCATTAAAAGGAAACCTTTAAATGCCTATAGTGCACTTTGGTTCCATATTCAAAAACATATAAAACTGATAAAATTAAACGTGGCATAACCAACTTTTTTTCCAAATATGCCTGAAGTATCGCCGTTTAGAATACATATGTACGCATGCCATTAATTTTCAATGATCCTAATATATTTAGATCTGTCCTTATGCCACTTATCGAAATTCGCCACGAATTTTCCGGATGACCCAATACTTCGTAAGACTATTTACAGCTCCCTTTAAACTTAAAATCGCGACAAATATAATATGTGTATACTGTAATAACTATATGTTACAGTGATATTTTATGTTAATTTTTTTATCAACAGAGGAAGATAAACATCGAACACGAGAGAATATTATGAAATTAATATAAATTAATTGATAATAGATTGGAAAAATTACGAGTACCATAAGAAAGGTTTTTATGTGACTTTGCAATGCAAATGAGATACCTTTTCTGCTAATCTTATTTGTAAAGTATGTTAATTATATCTTGTCGCTGTCCCAAAATACGAAAACGTCCTTGTTTACAATGGGAAAGGTGACTGAGCATCTTTGAAGCCAAGGCGGAAGCAATCTCAATTTTACTTGGCCATTAGATTACACCATATTTAATTCCATTTCTTCAACATTAATAACTATCTGGTTTCTTAGTATTTTTACTGCATTTGTGTTATTTTCTCTTAATGTTGCATGTGGCCAATTTCTCGCCACGTAATTTTTGTTCGGTCAAAAAATGTTACGAAAGAAGAATTTCGAGATGAAAGAAAATGTCCTGGATAAAGGTTCTTTAATTATTTTAAACGATTGGGTGGAGGATCGCGCGAAACTTTAATTAACAAAAATAAAGCATAGGTAAAAAGGAACTTCTTCAATTATTGTTACAGACGTACCCGAGTAACTGCGAAATTCTCTTAATTAAAGAATGTTACAAGTTAAGAACACTGAGATGGAATGAAACCTGACTGACGAAGAGTATTCAAAGTATGAAGAATATTCACGACAGAAGCACGAAGGAAATAACTCCCTTAATTAATTAAATGATTGCCCGATGATTACGATATTATAGAGAATAACGACTCCGTGAAATTGAATTCTAACCAGAGCTGTGTTAATTGCTCGCGGATAATTGTAACACAAACACTTTTGACGCAATTAGTATAATAACAATTATAATTTTATTACTAGCAAATTGTATGTTGGTAAAAAAAACGCTTCAAGGTTTGCATAAGGAGTCCTAAAAAATGTATGCATATTTAAACAGCGGGTAATTTAATTAATTTTGCCTTTTTTCAGATTGAACTCGTTAGAAATCATAGAAAATTAGACGGAGCTTCGAAGATTTAATTCCTTCAAATTTTGTAATTTCACTTCCCTTTCAACCCATTGAGGATGGACGGTAAGATACTTCGTATTTTGTATTGTGCAACTAGGAGTCACAGTTATCAGTTAAAAGTAAGTCAAAGAGAAATAAGAAGTAGTAATATTTGCAATTATTTTGCTAATTTGGGACGCTAATTAATTGTATCAATAACTTAATTACAGATTGTGGATCCACAAGTAATGATTATTATTTATATTACGTATAAAAGGACAATGACGCTACCTGTTTTGAAAATGCACATAATTTGAAAATCTTGGTTGATAAGAAATATCCCCTTAACCTACGATTTCTTTTCTGATCGGGCCTGCAAAGACTCAAAATTAATTCCTGAAATCAAACGGTTTTACTCATTCCTGATATTTCGTATAATTGAACGTGATATTATTAGTACAGAAATAATGAGACCGCTTCGTGATCGGCTCATATTGTCAATTTAATAGTTTCTGGAAGACTTCAAAATTTCCTATTCCACTTTTCACTCCATGAGTCTCACACGTAGTTGTAGGCTAAGGGGTTATCACGATGATTTTCTAGTATCGATTAAGTACATTTTATTCAAAAACATATTTCACTATTACATATGCTTAGCAAGAAAGAGTCTCATTTGCAATGCGTTGGTAAGTAAACATTTTTTCTAAAATCATTCAAAGTCCATATTCATTTTCTGAGACACCCAGTATACACTTTGAATCTTTTTTTGAAACACCATACACATTGTGTTACTTTCTGAAGGATATATAGCGAAGAAATATGTGCTAAAGAAAAGTTCTATGCCTTCGGATGGAAAGTGGCAAGGGATGATTTTAGGTGATAAAGAGCAACGTACACAAAGACGAAGAACAAAGGCCCTTTAACCCTTGACAGTTTTGGCTCCGCGGGGTAAGGAACAAGGGCAAGGAAATCTCTTTAGTTTCCAAGATATCAGTTTCAAAGAAAATCCTGGCATGTCTTTATGTATTATGTACATATATGAACTGATTGTGAGTTTATAAACCTACGGGATATTCTGTGCATCAAAGGCAGAGAGAATATTTGGTAACAGTTGAATAAGTGAAATTAATATAACACATCAATTGCAGAAATTTTGTTGAAATTGCCGTTTGACTAAACAATGAAAGCATTGCTGTGGATTTGATTGTTGAATTATGCTATGTAACGTTGCGATATGTTGTTATGATGAAATGAAAATTCACTCTTAGGAATGGATGCTTCACAGGAGTTTGAAATTATTAACAGATTATCAATGTATTAAATAAAAATTCTTATTTATGTGGGAATACCGATCAAATGAGTGAGTGACAGAGAGAGAGTGTAAGGATGCTGTAAGGTAATGAAAAGGTTTGCGAAAAAGACAAAAGATGGTACAGTAATTACAGGCGGCTCTCGACATTTGCATATTATACTTTCGCACAATTTGTTATTTTGCATGTTAGTGAAAATTCAATTTGTGGCACGTGAGAGCCAGCGAAGAAGGAAATAGAGTGAAATGGGAAGAAAGAGGGAGCGAGAGAGAGAGAGAGAGGGAGAGGGAGGGAGTTTAATAAAATCAAATTTTTTTGTGTTTGCTTTTTCAAAAAAATGTTTGTTTCTATGCACTCACACATTGTCTATGATTTTCTAACATGGTAATATCTTATCTAGTATTGCCTACTAGATGTTAGAGGATCTCAAGTTCACAAAGAAACTATATTAACATACAATTTTTAATATACATATATATATTATGTATCTCTGAATGATCTATGAATGTATCTCTCTACTATCGAACATTCAACAATCGCACACATTTTCAGGGATCAATTATATAAGAAACCACGCAATTCCTGCTGTGGCTTAATTCATTCCTTTTTCCCTGTTTAATTATATTTTCCCATTTATAATTAAGTATCCCTACATTTATAACTCGTGTTTAATTCTTCCTGTCTCACAACGTACGCAGATCCGACTAAGCTCACAGTACACATTCTGTTATAAACACTCATTAACAATCTAATATTAGTGCAATTTCAATTAACAGTATACTTTGAAACCAAATAAGAACATCCCAGTAGAAACTAATATTGTGTTGGCAACTAAGTGATTGCGTATTTTAATTGAGAAGGAAAATTCAAAATTGTTGCTTATAAATTTTTAAACTTTATTCACTTAGGTATTGTCCGTTTTTGTCGATGATCTTTTGCCATCTTTCAGGCAGTTGCATAATTCCATGTTCATAAAACTTCTGGTTTTTGCCAGCATAAAAATGAATTAATGTGATCTTACATCATTAGCGTCATTAAAAATTTTACCATTTAAGGAGTTCTGCATGGAGCGAAATAAATGGTAATCTGAAGGCGCAAGGTGAGGGCTATATGGTGGATGTTACAAAAGATTCCAACCTAGATCCAATAATTTTTGACGAGTGACCAAACATGTGTGTGGCTTTGCATTATCATGATAGAAAACAACACTCTTACGATTTGCCAATTCTGGCCGCTTTTCTTGAATTGCATCGCTCAGTTTGGCGAGTTGTTGAACGTACACGTTTGAATCAATCGTTTGGTTTCTTGGTAAAAGTTCAAAGTGCAAAATCCCTTTATAATCCTACCAAACTGACAGCATAATCTTTTTTTGGTGAATCTCAGCTTTTGGTGTCGTTTGGGCTGGTTCATCTTGCATAACCCATGATCTTTTCCGATTAACGTTGTTATAAACTATCCACTTTTCGTCGGCAGTAATCAATCGTTTCAGACATGGATTAATTTCGTTATGTTTCAGAAGTGAATCGCAGATGCCAGAGCGTTGTGTCAAATGAATTTCCTTAAGCTGATGAGGGGCCCATAAATCGAGTTTCTTGACATAGTCAAGCTGTTTTATTTTTTTTTAATGCATGTATGCGATACATTGAGCTTCTGTGCAAAGCGTCTAGCAGAATAAGGGGGTCAAAAGTGCCCTTGAGCCGATTTTATTCGACGATGGGTCATTCGATAGGTGATGATGAAAAACCATTACACACAAATTTTTAATCCGATACCTTCACCGGGAGGGTAGTTATAGGGTAAAATCGAAAAATCAGTTTTTGCCTCATTTTCCCCAATTAATGTGGTGCAAAAATTCCAAAAAAATTCTAACACATTCTAAACATGAATGTACAGGTTAGGGATTTTTTTTCAGATTTTTCCTTTGCAAGTTCTACTAACGAAAAATGAAAATCCGAAAAAAAAATTTTTTAAACATCGATTTCGTATTGAAATCTTCCGAGCACAACTTTTTCCTCTTTGCAGTACTTGCCTAATGTTGTCATTGTTATACTCTAATTTTTTCAGATTTTTTGAGTACGGTGCATCACGGTCGGAAAAATCAAAAACCGATTTCTGGGACACATTTTGGGCTGAAACGCGGCCATTATTTGCCATTCTTGCATGATTTTAATACAGTATGTTCATATTGTGACCTTCAATGTTTCTGCACAAAAATATGTAGTTGTTAATTAACAGGCTCGGGATAATTAAATAAATTGCTGATTGTATAGTCTGTATAACCTAGAATTTTAACCGTTCTTTCAAAAGCATTAATGGCGCAGTGGCTATGGTGTCTGCCTGTGGAATCGCTGGACACTTTTTTGTCGCGCGTTCGAATCTCCATGTGGGACTTAAGTTTTTTTCTGCCATTTTTTTTTTTTTTATTAAAGACAGCAATATTCAGTAGTTGCTTTCAAGTCCAACCAATCAGAAAACAATATAGTTTAGGTGCTTTCAACACGTTGACAAACCAAAGAATGCGCTAAAACTATCTATTAGCAAAATCCGCAATCACTTAATTGCCAACCCAATATTTTCCACCATAAAAAAGAAAAAGAAAAACCTCAACCTTTTACGAACTGTATTTCCAAAACAACTAAACTAATCCTTCTAGTGCTCAAAGAAGGTGAAGAAAGTTCTCGGTATAATTCAAGCTAGTAATGTTATTCTATCCAAGTAACCAGAACTACGTGTCCCAAGTCGCTACTGACCCAGATGTCGACATGGCATTAAACTCATTTAAAAAAGAAAAAAAAAGGAAAATGAAGAAAGAAAATTCCTATCGTAGAATAAAGTCATCTGTAAATTATTCACCATACCTCGGCCACGGTCTCACAGGGAAATCACGCTCAGTTTAACGATTCTCCAACGCGCGATTGCTTCCATCATTGACAACCCAGTGATCCCATGGCACGTACCGCGTGTTACACGGGTATTAAGAGCGCGGTTTAACCCTCTTCCGCTCGCGACGAAAGTCGAAGATTAATGTCTCTGTTGGTACGATTAGACCGAACATTAGGAGTCGTCGGGAGATAAAGAAAAAGGGATATTTCAGTCAACCTGTGGAGGGTGCGGGCGACGATAATACGTGGACAACGAGACTCCGGATGGTCAATGTATTTTCGATCAGCGCGATAAAACGACTCCCTCGACGATCCTCCTCCGTGAAACATCCTTTCGGAAGTATTAAGACTGTCGTGAAAGATAGGAGAGGAATTACGATCTTCGAAGCTGAAAAAGAAACTGTTCTAGAAGAGAAGAACGAGTTACGGGTTGAAATTAATCTCGTTCAGTCGAAAGGAATGGCTATGCATTACTTCCTCATGGAAAATATATGTTAGATTGAGGGCAGTTGTGTTTTGGGAAAAATACTCGATTCTGTCGATTTCGTGATTCTTTGATAGGATGTGTTTAATTTTTCGTAATTGAAGAAAGAATTGTGGAGAAAACAGAAGGTGTGGATTCAGTGTGTTAGAGTTGTTGAATTTTATTTTTAGGAATAGTATAGAATGTTGTTGCATTCTTTGTAAGTATATTTGGAGGTCAACGTTTTGTTTTCGTGTCTTGTGTGCCCGAGTCGAAATATTAGTATAGTTTTAAGTCTCCAAAGTCCTCATTTCTTTGATGTAGAAATTTGCCGCCTACAATTGAATGCGAATATAGTTCTCAGAAAGTCTCAATGAGGATTTTGAGGCCTAAACCGACATTTAAACAATTACTTTAATTCAAATAGAAACCTCAAAATTCTCAATGAGTTTTTTGAGGACTAAACCGACATTTAAACAATTACATTAATTCAAATAGAAACCTCAAAATTCTCGATGAGTTTTTTGAGGACTAAACCGACATTTAAACAATTACTTTAATTCAAATAGAAACCTCAAAATTCTCAATGAGGTTTCTGAAGATATTATTAGAAAGTCGTACATAATTCGATCCACGTAAAAGTCTCAAGTTTTCAACTTGATAGTCCTATCATAAGATAGTATAGATGAACCATTGCAAATATGTTCTTTTTTTTCAATTATTCCTGAGAATTTATTTAAAGTGCTTTAAATTCCCAGCATAAGAACGTCAGTTTTACTGTAATGACACAACGTTCATAATAATCCTAAAGATCATAGTAATATAGTCCATTATAGCGATGGTAATTGTTCTCGCACATACTTATCATTGTAAAAATAGTATAATATACATTTATAACTAATTGAATAATTATTTCGGTTTTAATTGTACATTTATTTTAAGTATTTATAATTCTGCATGGATGTACCAGTTTTAGGCCTGCTTATCATAAAATGAAGAAAAACGATAAATAATATTCATTTGACATCAATAATTATCCATTTGTATATTCTACATAACTAGATGTAACCAGTTATAGCTATTTATGTTAAATGAATATTATTTGTCATTTGTTTTTCATTTTATGATAAACAGACTTAAAACTGGTACATTTTTGCAATTTTCTCCCCCTCTCCTATGCTCTTGAAATAGTTGAGAATTTTGAGGATTTATTTAGAGTTAAGAGGGTTTTGAGAACTTTTATGGGTTTAATTTTATTTTAAGTATTGAGGCTTTTTACGATTAAAAATGAATTAGTAAAGCCAGTTCTAGTCCTCAAAGTGCGGAATCGGCGCGTAACTACAACTTTGAGGACTAAACCTGGTTTTAAATTATATGTATTTACCGATCCAGGAATTCTTAGATAAGTCTCAAAGTCTTCATTGAGGACTTTGAAGACGAAGACTGGCCTAAAATTTCGTCTCGGGTGGGTCTTCTGAAATATGTATAATTGATATGTTTGAAAAAATAGAGCGTAGGATTTTACATGTTTTTTTAAAACTATAATTCTATTTCTGTGTAGTAAGAGATATTGTTATTATATTAGTATTAAGAGAGGCTTTATATAATGACTTTGTTTAATTATTTTAACAATTCGACTTCGGAGATTGGCCAGTTGTTGAGCTTTTAAATATTTGTCCCTACATACGAATATCTTTATTTTTGAATTGACAGAAGACGAACATTTTTATTCGGATAATATTATATCTATACTTATTATTGTTATAACATTATAGTCTATAACATTGTGAGTTGCAAGTGTTAGTATTAAAATTAAATTTCATTTTGTAGAAACATCTATGTATATATGTACCTATGTATTATCTTTGTTTAAAGTAACATTATAATTCTCATATTCATTTTTGCACTTTACGGTGGACGTATACCCGTTTGGTGTAATTTTTGCCCAGCTTTGCTTCCGGTTCGCCGTTAATTGGGTGCTCGTATAGTAAAGTCTCTTTAATTACGCTACTCTAAATTGATATGTAATACTTTTTGGTACCTAAATAACACTTTCATATAACGCATACTTTAATAGAGTGTGAGTGTTGAGTGACCTTTAGTACGAAACACGTGTATCTTCCTACTAACAGGGCAGGAAAGGTCACGTAGTAGAGTTTTAATAAAAAATTTTAGGAGCTTTTGCGCTGAACTGTTTAGAATTTTCAGTAGCTTTTCGTGTTGTTCTGTTCTTTGGAAAAGCTTCGTATTGAATTTGTTGAATTCTGAGAAATTTCTTTATTTTCATATACAAATAAAATAGGAAAGCTTTGTCATTGAAAGTGGCACCTTTTATTAATTTAATTTCATAAAAGTGAAGGTATCACATTTATGAAAGCTATAATAGTATTTCTTGCAAAGTAAAATCGATGAAAGTTATGTTTGTTTAATGTACAATATAAATCACTAACGAAGTGATGAAAATGCGTAATCAAAATTTATTTATCATTACCATTATTTTACAAAACCAAATCTATTAATATTGTTCCATGACTCCTGTGTTTTCGGCATTTTCCTCGAAAAATTTAGGCAAGGATGACTACTGTACAAGGGCTATCGTGACTTCCCTTTATATTAGTCATTTGGATCATCATCCATCCCTTCCACTTTACTCATAAAAACATCCTCAAAACTCAGGGGTTAGGCTCTACAGTAGAATCCGTCTAATGTGGACAAGTCGGGCCAGGATCATTCGTTAAAGTTAACACTTCCCTCTATCCCCACTTTGAATTGAAAACTGAGTGAAGGATTTATGTAAACATCCATAACCTACATAACGTGCCACGAATCTAAAATTCTATTGGGCAATAAAAAGTCTAATTGCAAGTGGGGGACAATACAAGTAACAGTAACGGGAGTATCCTGTCAACATTAGCGAGAGAGCAACGTTAGAGGGAGCAACATTAGAGGGATTCTACTGTAATTTTCACTACCTACAGCAAACCTCGGTCACAGTAATGTCGTTCGACGTACTTCCACGCGTGAACTCTGGTTCTTCAAAAATAAAACTCTTTGTAATTAGTAGTAAAAAGTGTTGCAATCGATTCTCGACGCGAACACCAACCAAAAATTGGTGTTAGAATTGGGGATCCAACACTATGCTACAAAATCACCATATCTACTGCATGATCAATCTTATCAAACTGTTGTTTCGCAAATAAATTCAATGAAATTTATATTCTTCTAATGAATTTGCAAATAAAATAGGAAAAACACAATAAACGGATTAGTCTTGATATAATTCTTGGAGAAGGATGGTTGATCAATAATCATTAGAATTCCACAAGAATTCAAAATTTATTGTAAACATTAAATTCTATTGCATACTTTAAATCTACTTTTATGTAACATTTATTTTAGACGATTGGCTGAATTTCATTGTGCCTATAAGCTTTTCCCTTTTCAAAACGACCAAGGAAGCGTATGGTTCCATAATATAAGACATGACCCAGAAATGTCCAAATATCTGCTGAATAAGGCAGAAGACAGTTACGGTAATTTAGTATAGGATGTATAATAAACTATAATATCATTCTTGAAGCATTGAAGCCATGGTCTTCAGGTTATACGAACATTCTATATTTTTTTTCTTTTAATTCTGTTACTTTCTAAATTTCCGTATATTCCAAACTTTGCGTACTTTATTCTTCATTTGGCAAAATACAAATATAAGAAAATTCTTAGTTAATAATTATAATTATTCCTCGAGCTTGAGCAATTTATTCTTCACATGCAAATTGATCTTCGTACCATTTTATGTAACGATCGATTAAATTCTATTTTGATTTGGTATCTCAAGGTATAGTTTACAGGTGAGACTATTACCCCAGTTTGATCCACAATTCCCTACCTGCAAATTGAAATCCAAACCTTTTTACATAGTGATCGATCGACTCCTATCGTGAATCGACATCTCAAATCGCAAATGTTTCTTTGTAGGTTCAAGTTTTGCCGCAGTTCGACTTACAAGTACTTATTTGCACGGAAGTAGAAGTACGGAATCCTTTTGCAACTTGCTTGTATTTTATTTATTTATCGTTATGTTTCAATATATAGCAATTATTTGACATTTAATATTGACACAATAGTGATATAATATATCAACATAATATATCCGTAGCGAGATTACAGTTTTAATATTTTTTAAGTATACATTTATTTGTATTATAACCATTAAACATATTTTAATTAATTGCATCTAAATTCCTTGAAGTCTGTGTATTATCGTTTACCAACAGCTTCAATTTATTTAACACATCGAATATCAGGTTAAATGAAGTTTAAAGAAAACAGCGTAAGATAGAACTTTTAATCCTTTGAGGTCTAGCGACGAACGTACCTATATGTGGTCTGAGAACAAATTTCATTATAATTTATTTCCGCATGAATACGGTTAGAGTTGAAAAATTAAAATCCAACCGTTGAAACATGATTACACAGATAATAATTTATAATTTTTATATATTTTTAATAAAAAAATGGCTTCAGATTGCTAAATAAGTGATTACCTCTCAATATTAAAAAATGTCTTCATTTTCAAATGGTTAATTCATTCTAAACATTTATAATTAAATTTAACTAATCTTATAATTATTTTCGCGGCAAAAATATTGGGCGTATATATTTCGATGATCCAGACGAACTTATTTCGTACATCCAATCGTTCAACTATCACGTTGATTTAACTTCAATTTCGTTGGATCAACGTCCCTTCATAAACTCCGTTTATTTCAATCGGTTATAGGTGCAATTGGTTAGCCGACTTCGACCACTTCATTTTCTACGTGATAATTGAAATTCAAACCTTCTTACGTACTAATCGACTCGAACTGTATATCGATTCTCTATTTAAACATCTAGTGCACACACACACAGACACATACACACAGTAGGAAATATTAGTTTAACGAGCCATACATTCCAGGATGATAAAGAAATAGTTGAAAAAGAATTTGTGTTTCAGATATTTTGCATAATCAAAAGATCATAAAATATAAATTTTCACCTTACAGAAGCGTCAAATTAATAAAAAAATTCGTGCATTCATGTATGTCTTAAGTTGAAAGTTGTCAACTTCAAATTAATGATGACATTAGTAAAAAATGATCGACTTTTATAATTTTTTTTAAATGTATCTATTTTTAAGTCAATACACAGTGTCTTGAATAGTTCGACCTTATTTTAAGCATGCCACTTGCATGACTATCGATTCGCCGAGCGTTCGATTATGTATAAATTACGTTCTAATGGGAAGAAACCAGACAATCATCGTATTTCTTCGTTTCTGTGGATATTACCCTCTATTTTAGATTATAGACCATGTTAGTCTACTTCTGTTTGTTTGTTTGACGCTTACAAATAATTTCCTCTCACTAATTTATTATTTGCGGACTTCCATTGGATTGTATGACCATGCAATATCTCTCAAAGACTGCCAGTTATTTGTAAATGAATAAAGATTTAATAATTTTATTTCGGTTTTTTTCGAATTCCGTATCGAATAGAAGGTTTTGGTTATAATATAAAGGTGGATAATTACGGACTTTAATAAATGAACAATTTGAAATGTATGTAAATTCTACGGAGAAAAACTTGCTGGTCACAGGTGGCATCGGCTACCATATGTTCCTTTGTTTTTCGTTTCGTTATTTTATACCTTCCGTGTGCGACTTTTGCAACGTTTAATCGTCTTTAATATCGGATTAAATGTTTTAATATTTAACTGGTCTCATATCGAATGCTTGCTTTTTTCGATACTTTAATGGGTATGCTTTAAATTATCGTAGAAAATATCAATTTCAGTTCATTGGACACAAAACAGTATAATGTGTTGCATAATGGATAATAATAAAAGTAACGTTTTTTAATAAACTATAACGAAAGCATAATTCAAGACATTGAATTTTTGATGGATAAAGCCAATTATTTGTTGTTGCATTACTTTTCAGTAATGTTGAAAAATATACTGTAGATTTTAATTCATTTATGAAAAATTTTAAATTGCAAAAATGGACAGAATGTATGGAATATGGAAAAATGTATGAAATATTCAAAACACGAGTCTCGTTATAATATTTTGTGAGACAAATTTTAGTTCAGATTCCAGTTACTTACAATTAGTTGGATTCATAAAAGTGTACAAAGTATGACAATTAAAATATCAAAGTGTCCTCAATTACTTTAGAAACTCCGTTATCGCAAAATCTATTCGCAACCTTCAACCAGGAAAATTCACCTTTCCCACTTATTGTTAGTTTCGAAAGTGGCAGTAGAATTCTCACAATCCTATTTTTACATCAACACGCTCTTTCTTTCATTATTAATGTCTCCTTATCTGACTATTGCGTAAACGTGCCAATTTCACAATGACAAGTTTCCGCAAATTTCGAGTGCGAAGAAAGGAAGAACCGGACATGGCGAGACAATTCGATGGAGTCGACAATAATAGAAAATTTCCTCGTTTTTACGCTTTGTATTTTCAGTAAATCTCTTTCCTCTGCCTCTGTTATTATTTCTACGTTTTTCACACATCCTATGAAACGACATCTAGACACGCTCCCCATTGTATTCTATATAACCCATGTTCCCAAATACAATACAATTTTGAAATATACAACTGCATTAAAATATTTCCACCAATTGTATCAAATTGCCTACTAAATATAGCGGTGTTAGAACTAAACGTCACTCTATTCCTCCTTGTTTTTGTTTCTTTCCTATAAAATCGATTTGTTGCTTTTTATAAAATCTTTTCCTTCTTCTGGTCCATGCTCTTGAAAAGGTTTGTCTATCGTTCTTGTAGGGTTTCCATAAGTTGACGAAAAACGATCTTTAAATCCGTACCCAAAGTCTGGGTAACCCCCAGAATTTACCATCCAGGGGGAAGAACTGGCCATAGATGGACTCTAATCCAGGTAATTTATGTTTATCCACAAACAAAAAATGTTTTCTTGAGTTTCACATGAAACAGTTTAGTTCGTATTTCACCTGCTTTAGTTTTTAATTATTTAACGTAAATTCCAGATTACACTTTAAATTATCCTCATTACTGTAAGAAACGATTTTCGACAAAAAAATTAAACCAAGTAGAGGCATAAGATTGCTTTCGTCCGAAGTCATTTGATTTCCTTAGCCCATCCTGCATTGTCAAGTACAGGAACTATAGCAGTATCAAGAATATTCATATTGTGAATACGATTGTTTTTATTAACAGGAATGAAGAGGTGAAAGATTATACAAACAAAGAAGGTGAAAACTCTTAGAATGTACTAAAGAGTGGGCCTAACTTTAAATATATACTTGTTTATAAACATTTACATCTCCCTTGCGCTAATCACTCACTTGCTCGTACCCGAGTCGAAAAGTCCAGCCTAAAAAGAAACTTCAAATCCTAGATTCTTTTGATTTCTCATTTTCCGCTTAATTATGTATATCATTTTGAACCTTAAAATCCTCAACTAGTGTGTCTACGCGCCTCAAAGTCTTGTAAATATGATTTTTAGGAGTTATATGGACTGATCAGGTAAAATTTTTGTTCCAATTTCATCTGACATCCCCTAAAAATATTTCAGAAGTTCCAAGTCTGTCGACTCATATTTTAAAAATAGGGCTTTCAGGAGCAAGTAGGAATTAAATTATCATTTTATTCCATTTAAATTCTAAATCTCCTAAAATCAAATTAATTTTTAGTATATTGAGAATTTTTTTGGACCTAGATCATTCCACTCCAATTCCAATCCAATTCTAAAACTCCTCATTATAGAATGCTGAGGATTATTTTGGGCTGTATGAAGCCTAAATTGATCCTAAACTAGGCAAAACTGGCAAAAAGTTTTAAGTTTTATATGTAACATATTTTTCCATATTCAGCCTAAATATCCTAAGTTATTTGGTAATTTAGGTGGATTTTGGGCTTAAAATTTCCGTCTCGGGTACTTACACTCGCGGTTATTACCCTGTAGAACATAGGCTTTCAATCTTTTTTGGCCTGCAACTCCCTTTTCGGAAAAAATTTCTAACTGTCCTCTTTTCAGAAAAAAAAAACAGTCCGACTTCCGGTCTTGAAATTAATAATGTAACATATAGTTTTGCAACTTTGCTAGGTCATAGTCCACTTTTTCGAACATAAATTTGACTGTGTCCCTCTTAGGTGAAGTACATTATATTAGGCGTACCGAAAAGTAATAAAAATTTTTTTTTTGTGGCGAAAAACATTTATTTATTAGAGAAATCTTAAATAGTAATCAACAAAATAATTTCCATAATTTTCTAACACTTTTTGCCAGCGTAAAGGTAGTTGTTCGATTCCCTTTCTAAAATAAGTCCTTCGACTTTTTGTTGAAAAATATTTCCAATTACGATGTCACTCCTTCAACTTTGATTACTTTTCGATGCCCCTAATATATTGTAAGAAAATGAGAAAGTTAATAGCTAAAATATCGAAGCGATATTACAATACATTTAGAATTAAGTATGTACTTGTTAAAACATGCGTTCGATAATTTTTAGTTTTAACCCCTTACGATAACGTGTGACTCTCGTGACACGATGAATGGAAAGGGAAATTTTGAAGTTTTCCAAAAATTATTAAATTGAAAATATTAGTCGACAACAAGACGATTACATTTTTTTTACTAGCAATATTGCTCTAAATTATAAGTTATATTAGAAATCAGGGCTAATTTTTAATTTCAGCAATTAATTCAGGCAGAAAAAAAATCGTAGGTCAAGGGGATAATAAAACTTTTCAGAGCATTTTTGCGAATATTCCCCAGGGGGTGCCAGGTGGTACTCACTGTACCCTAAATTTGCCTTGGACCAAAAAAGCACCCTCAGATCTTCTCAATGTCCGCCGGTGGACGATAACGTTCCCTTTGGGAACCTATACTCTAGATTCTAGAGTTTAGAATGGTCGACACTTTGAAATAAAGCCCAGTGAGTCTGATGGCTTAATCTGACCCAACCCTGCTTTCAACCTCGCAACCCTTTCGTTGATCTTCAAACTACAACAGCATGAATATATGTATTTAGACACTAAATATTTTCCTTATCAATCAGGTTACAGAGCCTGCAAATCACCTGCCATTACGTTTCACATTTTTCACGTTTCCTCCATTATCGGGAAATTTTCCAGAAAGAAATACGCTGTTTCCGTAAATGATCATCGACCACAGAACTAAACGTTTCACCTGATCGCTGTTCAATCGCGTTTTAAAGCACGATGTTTTTTTAGATTCTTTACACCATTCTACGAGCAAGTAATTCTCTCTCCGTTAAAGTGGTTATCGCTTTACGTGAAATATACGTGAATATACTGCACGTTTAAAGACGAAATTTACAATCCTGTTGCACGAAGCTGAACGTTCTTCGTGGGCACATACTTTTTTTCCATGTTTTGCCATACTTGCTAGACTTCTTTTCACTGGTGCGCTTCATGAATTATGCAACAATGCGTGTTGTGCATGTCATTTGGGTTTGGTTGTTTGCTTCGTCAGCGAAATTCCGCCTGGAGAAGGTGGAACGGAAAAAGAAAAACCTTTATGTGCCTTGATTCACTTTCGACACGCTTCGTGCTTTTTGAATGCGCAAAGACGATGAGGTCAAGGGGAGAATGAGACAATTTAACGTTGCATAATGCCTTTCTATTTGTTTCTATGGTGAATTAATGCGGCGAGGTTAGCTGCATAATGAAAGTTCAATTGATCTACAGGCGTCTGATGGAACTTTGTTGTTTTACTTTCGCTTTTGCAAATTGGCATGTTATGTATTCTCGGCAGATAATTCGCGAGTGCATGAAACAGCGTGAAAGTAAAGCAAGTTGAGTGGAATTTGTTGCAAGTGCAATCGTTTTACAAGATTTCGGATGTTTTCGCATGAAATTAAATCCTTTGCATGCTTGAATGGAAATTCTTTCTTTGTTTAAAAATAACAAAGATATTTTAAATGGTGTTCTTAATTATTACAGTGAATGATTTTTTATAAATACGAATCCAATCTGAAGTTCTAAGAGCGTTAAAATAACTTTGAATTAATGATTTTGTATTTCCACTATGGATATAGTAGCACCGGCGATACTATCGAATGCAATTAATTCGGAAAAATGAAGAAATACGAAGCGACCTGTGAAAATCAATATGGCTCATAGAAAATTAAATTGCACGAATTACGCGGAGTGCCTTTTTGTGCGTTCACCGTTCGATTCTCTTTTTCCCCCTTTCCATCAATTAATACTTAATCTCAGTTTATTGTGACCGATGGAGTACGTGATTTATTCCGTTTCTATTCGAAGAACGGCCAAAATTCTTTGCCCTCGAAAGTTCAACATATGTCGCTACAGTTTTCAGCTATCACCATTCGATTTTTCCGAACGGACAAATTCAATGTGCATACTAACAGTGCTTTAACTCTTATCTGATATAACTGTAAGAAAGTAAAGTGTAAGTAATTTTAATTTTTAGTAGCCCGAAATTCATAACCGTTTTACCATAATCCTACGTAATAAAAAAAAAGTATCTTTAAATTCTTATAAAGATTTCAGACTTACTATCAGTTGTTTTTTTTTTTTAAATTGCAGGTTTGTTAGTGTAAAAAGTATACAGTTTTGTATTACTCTTCTCAGATTTATTTTAATAATTGTAGGATTTTATTATAATAAAAATAAAGAAATAAAATAATAGAATAATAATTAAAATAAAACAATAACTCTTAACAATTCAATGCGCGTCGTACTTCTTATTGTTAGCTTCTTCGTAGCAGACCGGAAACTGATTTCTCCGTTGCCATCCGTATCTCCACCGTCGCCGATCGTCATTCTTTCATCGTATCATTCAGTCTTATCCCACTTATACATCCTCGCACGCTCACACACTTCACACCGACACCCATACTCATTTCTCACATACTACATAATAGTTAACCCTCTATGGGCCGAATTTTCTGTGATATCTGATGATTAGTTGCACGATAGCACAGTAGAAAATAATAAGTGTAGTATTATAAATAACAAATTTTACTTGATTTTAAAACGTTGGATTGTGAAGAATTCGATGGTTTTGAAAAGGAAACTTGTAATATTTGAGAAAGTTAAAAAATCGATATTAGAAAATAAAACCTTAGACTCGTTTTGTGTTACTTTAACGTCGCACGGGCCCATAGAGGGTTAATTAATAAGTTTTAATATACCTGTGATCTTCAGATACAATCTCATCGTAATCAATCGCGTAAATAGTAGGATATCTCGGGTTGGCAAGAAAGTAATTCCGGTTTTCGCTGAGAGCTAACGTTACGTTTGTTCGGATTGATTTCTGACAATGTTATGATTTGTTTTTCTTCTGATAATTGAAAGTTGTGACTTTTAGCTTGGTTTAGAAAAAAGTTTGTGGCGAAATGATCGACAAAAGCGTTCGTTTGATTCAAGTAGTATCGGCCGGGCGTGCGAACAGCGACACGCGACGAGTAGAAGTAGTACATATCTTCCGGCCGTCGAGAGAGAATGTACATACATGTTTAATAAAGAATACTTTTCTGTTATAAGTTAAAATTATTGGGTGGTGTATCCGAAGTACGATAAGTTATACTTTATTTTATTTGTATTTGTTTGTTTAGAAGGAATTTAAACATGAAGTGCAAAAATGAACGTTTCTGATATATTTTACTTTTTTATTTTTCCGAAAAGCAAAGCTTGGTTCGGAAGTGATGTCATGGCCCCATATATTCCTGATCTGGTACCATAAAATTACCATTTATTTTGTAGTTTACAAAACTTTTTGAACAGTAAAACTTTCACTAGCGGCGATAGCTTAAAGTCACACAGTTTTCTGCTGATAAGGATCAGAATTTTTATAAAATCATAATTATGAATTTGTCAAAAAGATGGCAGAAGGTCATCGAACAAAATGGAAAATATGTAGCTTGCTATTTAAAACTTATACTTTGCTAAAAAAAACTTCCATTTCACACTACAAAACCGAAATTACTTTCTTGCCAATCCAATACAATAAAACCTGTTTTTGTGCGGTCCTTTTTTATGCGATTTGTTTTGTACGATTTATTTTGTGCGGTATATGAATTCCCACGGTGTTGGCATTACACACTGTTGCAAAGTTTTGTATCAGTGTGCACATGTACACTACAAAGCGCTGTTCGGCTCCAGACGTTATATTCATCTGTTGGACTATGACGAGCAGCAGTAAACTATGTGCATTTTGAAAACTTCTCCATGCGTAAAATGAGAAATTTTCTTTTTTAAATATTTCCATCTATAATTTAATTGTTACTTTTGTTTGAAAGCACTTTCTTAGTGTTTCAAAAATTTTTGACATATTTTCTATTTTTTTATGCAGTCCCTATTCACCGCATAAAAAAATTTTTTTTAAATATATTGTAAAAAATTATTTGTTATAAGTGTTTATGAAATTTTTGATTATTTCTTTTTTTGTGCTGTTTCTTTTTTGCGGTCCCTATCTACCGCACAAAAACAGGTTTTACTGTACTTCTTATACTTTTAATTTTTTGATAAAAAAACAAAAGAAAGAAAAACAGCTTTCGTCAAACGGTTCTTCAAAGAAATGGTTATTTCTCAATATTAAACTAAAAGCATTTATTGTAAATCTCCGCCCGCGAAGTGTTAAAGTTTCTGAAAGATTATTCAGTGGTAGCTGACACATACCATGAACGTTCAGATTGTTCAGAAACGACGATGTAATGCGAGATAAGTGAAATTCCAAAGGTAGCCGGTGACAGCATCGGTAACGCTTGTAATTTCTGGTATTAAACATCGTTGCAGAATGTTGAGTAACTATTTTGTAATCCGCGCCCGCTATGAAGCATCACCTATGTGTGATTGGGACTACTCCTACTGGATGGTGAAGAACATTGCTGCTGAACAGAGTATCAGAGAACACGCGCAATTTTGCAATCCAACAAATCT
This sequence comes from Cerceris rybyensis, assembly GCA_910591515.1. NCBI lineage: Eukaryota > Metazoa > Arthropoda > Insecta > Hymenoptera > Crabronidae > Cerceris > Cerceris rybyensis. The sequence continues at coordinate 19,336,252 of OU342789.1, read as the reverse complement.
TGTATTAAATAAACGCATTCTGTTAAGTGAAATATCCACGCATTAATTCTAACACAGAATGCCAGAGTAATGAAAGTGTAATGAATCGTTCATGACGACCGTGGAATGGGCAACGTTCATTCATACTTCGTTGAGTGTAATGCCGCGGACATGAGAGCACTGTATTTTGTTGGTCAGAATATAACAAATAGTCAGCACAGAGCTCTTGCTGATCCAAACATTCATGCGCTAATCTTTATTAATCTGCATGGATGCTGGATAGGATACCCCTGTTGTTTATCCTGGTATTTCTACGATCTTGCGATCAAATTAGTATTTGTTTTTATTCGCCTGCTTCAAATTTGTCACGGCAGCATTGTCTAAGTGGTACAGTACTGGGTTTTGAGTCATTAGGAATAAAATTATGATATACATCAGCGGTCGGGGAACCGGGGTAAATTACCCCAAATGGGGTAAAAATGAAATTTTTGGGGGTAAAAAAGAAACTTTTGTGAGTAAAAAGCATATATTTTTAATTTGCTATTTTATAAACCTGTTAGTATTTTTTTCAACTTAAATAATTTAGCGACATATGCAGGCATATTGTTATATATATATATCACTTATATTACTATTATTACCGTTATGTATTACTAGGTATTACATTGATAAATTGAATAAATGATGTTTAAATTATATTTTTAGTTATTGTTTTTTTTTTCAAAATTATCATGGGGGGCTATAATATGAAAGATGCTAAAAAGAGGCGATTTCGTTTTTTTTTGCTCTTCGCCATGGGGTAATATCAACTTACACAAAAATATTTTGGGGTAATGATTAAAAAAGTTCCCCGACCGCTGATATACATGGTAGGTATTTATTATATTCAGTTTTGAACTCTGACGATGAGTTTGTATCATTGACACGTTGAATGTCTTGGAGGTGACCGATGACTGCTGAATTCGAAATTTCTTATGAATTTTTATTAAGTTTTTATGAAAGTATTTACGGATTTGTCAATATATTTATTATTTATAGATTTCTGGTAAAAAGCTACCGTACCTCTGAGCATAGAATTATTTTTATTGTTAACGATTGTGTTGTAGAAATACATGATTTTAAGAGAGAAAGTTTCAGTTTTGTAGAAATTATGGAACTAGCGAAATACAGGTGACGTTTAACGTTTTAAGAATCTAGTATTTTAGGTAGGCTTAGGAGAATCAAGGTCATATTGTGTGATAAGAATTATCCTATCAGTTGAGCCTCTGTTGCTTTGATCCGGCTCGAAGGCCCAAAAATGTCGAGACGCACGTCTTCCTCGACGGGTTGCAAGTCCGACGTGTTTGGCGCGGGACTAACTAAAGTGCCGCAACCTAGTTTTTTCTTTCTTCCGAATGAACACCAACTCGTTGATGGTGATTTATGAGATTTATTTCACTTAACAACAAGTTAACAGCAGCAACTTATTACAACACTTAAAGAAACAAACTAAGCGATGAGAACGTTAAATATGAGAATGATTTCTCCGACGAGAGTCCAATAGTCTCAGGTGAGACTCAGAGCAAAGATAAATTGTAATTTAGAGATTTTGATTCGTTCGTGGTAAATGCAGTTCTGTCTTTCGTTCTATCTGCCAAAGTCCGAATCGCCCTCCAACCGGCCTCTCTCCTCCCCACTGCTTTTGGTTGGAAGGGGTGGTACTTGAAACTAGAAATTTTCCGATTGGACGGTTCGGTATTTTCCAGAATACGATTTTCTGATTGGCATATAGAACGGAAGTGACGTTGGTCACCGAAATCGGATTTTTTGATTGGATGGTCACTGTATGCGGCAGGATTCCAAGAAACGGTGGTGCGGTTCCGAGAAAAGGTGCGACTGAAGAGTTAATTAATATTTTTCAGTCGCCCAAGTTTATGACTTGAGTCATAAACCAGACGACTGACTTGGACACACCTGGCAGCCACATGGGCTAGCCGCTCGTTAAGTTTTTGGTCATCCTGCCAACGATGGCCAGCTAGGTCACGCTTAACGGTAAATTCCGCAGCCCCCGATGATTGCTAGTCGACCCCTTGCAAGGCCGCGGATTTCTAGGCGTACCGTGATATTTCTGTTGACCAATCATGCTGTCATAACAGACAACACTATCATATTAGATAAGAAAAATTGTCTGGAGAAAATAGCGCAAAGATTAGAAAACGACCTTGTCATTGGAATGTTTATTGGCTTACTGCGTTAGTTATTTCAGTCTTTACAATAGGGAATATGCATTTGGTTTAAATTTAATTGATTTTTTTTCCCCGAATCTATATTGTCCTAACATTGTATTTAAACAATTAGTTCCTTATTTAGTTTGTTTTTAATGGCATAAAATATTAATTAAAAAATGCAAAATAAGCGAGCGAGATTCAAATTTGCGAAACGCATCACTATTGGTCGCATCGAAACGTGACGTCACATACCACGTTTTCGGATTTCTCGGCGTTGCTGTTTATATTGTCTTTCAAAGAAAAATTGTTTTTATTTGTGTTTCTGTAGTGTTTTCCATTAGCTAGTGCAATTTCTGGTAGCATTAAATCATCTAGGACGATGACTGAAAGCGGTTTTGTCAAAGCACAATCGGAAAAATCTACCAAAAATAGATGCATTCATGATGACAGCATATTTTACATCAAGTCCAGATTTTACGTCCGCTGAGATCAAAGGAGTTTAATTTTTTTTAATTGTTATAATACATGATATATCATAATTTATTATATAGGTTTTTATTCATAAATGCACCCAGCAGTACTTACTTAGAAATAACCTATAAATAATCTTCGGACATTAAAGCTGCTGCTCCTGTTATAATAACTTATAAGTAATTATACGTAATGTTATTAACATTCACTCAAATCAAATTGATCTTTCGTAAATTTTGAAAAAAAAACAACTATTTGATATAGAAGTAGATATCAATTTAGATGTTTTCGCGTTTTCGCATCTTTTGGAACAGGAAAAAACATTTTATCGGGTGTACCTACTTATAATAGTCTTCTTTCACATTGGTACAAGACAATATCTACAAAACGGTTTTTTAGCTTTTTTCATGGTCTGAATAGCTATTAAGACTAAAAATCTGTATAAAATAACCAAAAGTAACTGTTAATCTCATAGTAAACAAACACTGGACGTGGCTTGTGACGTCATTCAAAACCCGCGAAAAATGGCGGAGTTCAAACAGTTCAAACTTAAGCAATGTTTTAAATATTATTTAAAAAAAAATTTGAGCATTTATAACAGTATTTATATTTTTTACTGTGTTATAACGATGTAAAAAGTGAATTAAAAATATAGAAACAATACATGCATATTCCCTATTATTGTTGCTGGAGATTTTATTGTTTTTAATGGAATACAATTTTACCATACCTTCAAATTTGCAATCGTTTGTACAATAAGATAGTTCTCATTATGCAAGTGCAATTTCTAAGGTGCATATTTATAAAATGTTTGTTTGAATGACAAATGGAATACTAAGAAATTAATTTCAATACACTTCGAAATGATATTAAATAATTTATATGAAATTATCTATGTATTTGTAAGTAAACGTATGATTTAAATTCACAGAAACCCATCAATGATCTATCATTGTTGTACTTATAACATCAACACAAATCTTAACACTGAAAACAGATAACTTTACCCGTTACATACCTGTTACATATCAATTAGCATTTTTTTGCATTCAAAGAAATATTTCCAACAAAAACTTTGAAAGAAGACATTGCAAATAAATTCTTCTGACTAAATTTCCTAAAACATTTTAAAGAAGGAAGTAACCTCGTTTTAATTAAAAATAGTTATCGAATTCTAATTCATATATATATAAAGAAAAAAACAAGAAATTTGATGAACACTAATTTTAGATATTCCTTTGAAATATGTAGAAAGTGGAGGTCTTCGCGTTATTGGAGCATCATATGCATATGCATATACATGCATTGGTGGTCTTATATGCAATTCTCTCGTATCATCGTGGAATGTCTGCGGTCGACAAAGGGTATTCGTACAATGCAACGTGTGCAACGTCTTAATGGTAAGCTCATTACGAATACACGACAATCGCAACGGTCGCGTTAGATCAGATGTCATATTCCGTAATGCATTTTGATAAAGTTGGAAATGCTATTATATTACAATTCTAAGAAAACGAATCGGTATTCATGAAAATTATATTCTCTATGTTAGTATTTATTGGCAGTTTTAATTAATTCTCTTGAAAGTTCTTGCGGCTGACTTCTATTCCTGAATATCAAAACTGACGATGAGTTACTTTTGTATATTCTGCAACTTCGTTATTTACTCGAATTTGTAAATTAATTTAATGAAACTGAATTATAGCATCGCTTTGAATATCTGCGATAATTTCAATCATTTGGATTATCTTCTTAAATTTTTTTGTAATACTCACTTTAACACGAGAACTACCGACATTAAATCTTTTATATTTCAATATATTAAATAAGTAGTTTGCAAATAGAGGAATCAAGATATGAAAAACATGTCCATTTCGGTAATCTGTGTTTTATAACATCAATTTAGCATATGTGCTCTATAACTCTCCTGTAAACTCGGAGGATTTTTAGAAAAAATTTGGAACCAGTAATTTTAACTTGCTTGGTAGTTGAGTATTAATACCTCGTACTTTAATTTTGTATAATATTTCATATTTTAATGGCTTATTTCAATTTCATTATTATTTCAATATCTGCTTGCACAATAATTTGCTTTATTAATAATTAATATACTTCTTCCAAGAATCTTTTTGTAAAGTTTATTATTATGACAATTCTCATATTTCTTACATAATAATAATATATGGAACTTTGTTAGAAGTTCTGAATTTGAAATAAATTATGGAAATAGGTAACAACGCCAAACAGACAGTACGAATATGTTTTTAGTGTATCAAACTATTTTCACAAGCATGGAATTTCTTTTGAATTAACAATTTTCTGTATAACTTAAAATGAAACTGTTTAATAAGTTATAGTAAATATTTCACTCGAGAGTTTATTATTATTTTTACGAGTTTTCATAATACGCGAATATTTCCGGGAAAATGAGAATTTCTTAATTACATGCCATTAAAACTTTGCGAGTGTATGTATATCGATTGCGAGGCGTTTCACGTGACACGATCCAGAGCATGTACATACATACTTTGAGTAACTTTCAAATTTAAGGAAACATCAATTTCTGAAGGTTCTTCGTCGAGGTGCCTTCCATAATTAACGAGGATGAACTATTTTAGTGTAACGATAATTACATAATTTTGCTTCTGGATAAAAATATATGCAAGGTTGTTAAACTGAAATCCACTAAAATATGTGCAAATAAAATATTTCAACAAAAACTGAGACCAATTAATATTAGGGGTACCGAATACTAATCTGGATCTCTCAAAATTGTAGAAGTGAAAACGTAATTGGAAACGTTTTTCAACAAAAAATCGAAGGACCTTTTGAAAAAGGGAATCGAACAACTACCTTTACGATGGGAAAAAGTGTTAGAAAATTGTGAAAATTATTTTGTTGGTTAGTGTTTAAGATTTTTTTAATAAATAAATGTTATTCGCAGGCAAAAAAAAATTTTGATTACTTTTCGGTACCCCTAATATCTATCATTAATTCCACTTCATTTTAAGAGGAAGAAAATCAGGCCACCAAAGGACAAATATCACGGTTCTCATGTAAATATTTATTCTTATGTTTCATATTAACGCACATTACATTTACTTATTACTTAATATTTATTAAAAGGATTAATAGTAAGTTTGACATTTAATGTACTGAAATTACTGTAAGTGTTATAGTATAACAGTTATACGATCGGTTATATAATATCATTTTATCGATGGAATTTAGAAAATTAAATTCTCTACCAATGATGTATGGAATGTTCATACAGAATTGTATTCTATAGGAGGTATTTTATTTCTTTGTGCTCAAAATGTATATTTCTACAAAATTTATAAATATTCCAGTGATTTAGGTAAAATGTGCAACAATACAGTCGGAACTCGACGTGTTAGAAAAACACTATGCGAAGAAATCTTAATAAATTGTTATTCCATTATTATTATTTAAAATGAAGTCTCTCCACTTTAACATTAATCCAACCAACCCGGACAGTATAATTGGTTCCCAATTTTTTCTATAAATTCCCTAAATTAATACGGAAGCCATGAAGTAAATATTCCACTTCTATATCATAAAACGTAAATTAATTAATTAATCATCGTTTTCACCCCTTGATTCCTCTTTTCCCAAAACACTCATTCGCTATATTTAAATATAAGTAGATATAACGTCGATAGTTTTAGTATTAAAATAAAGATGATCTCGTCAAAAAGATAATTTTCCATCTACTTGTAAGTAGACTGCATTAATTGCCTTTAAATTAGAGTCTCCTACGAAAGAAATTCATTCAAACAATCCACCCTATTCCCGTTCCCCTGCATCATTAAAAGAAACAAAAGTAAAAGAGCCTTAATTTCTCCATAATTTTAGCTAAAACTTTCTGAGACCAAAATTATTATTCCTCGAGCGTTAAAAACGTTATTACCGGTAAAATATCAATTTTAATTAATCTCGAATATTCCGACACAACGGCAAAGCATCGCATTTTAGCATAGGGAGAGAAAAAACAATCCGGGCATATTTTTCAACATTCAAATTCCATGGATCGGAAAGGATAATAAATGTTCGCCCGTTTAATGGGCAACTGGCCGGTATTAAATCCGCCAATCATATTAATTACGAATGTTTAATTTCGCTTTGGTATGAAGTCGCACAAAGCTGCCGGTCTGTGCCAGGCGGGAATGAAACATCGATTATACCTGCCTGTGCACCTATTATCGCCATAACTATACCTGTCCCGTTGATTTATGGACACTCCATTGACATCTAATGGATGCTTTCAACCATGTGAAAACGCGAGAAAGAAGTCGGCGAACGGGCCTGAAAGATCGGCGAAAAATAGCAACTTGTAGGCACGTAGAATAACGTGAAAAAAAGAAGGATACGAAAGTGGAGCGTATTTACTGTCGCGCCAGGAAAACCATTATTTTCTTTTAAGCGACATATGCTTTCCTGCCAGGAGAGCATCGGCTCGAAAATCTGGGACGAAAAGGATGAGTTATTACAGAATTATTGGGAAAGGTGTAACCTTAATTCTGTTAAATTGAAATTGAACGTTTTCGGAATGTCAAATGCATGTTTTTAAGAGGAATATCGTACGATTATTCTATAAACTCTCTACCAACTGTACTTTTATTTGTCAGATGATAAAACTGGTACTGATAATAATTAGAGTAATATAAAATCTAATCTGAAGTTCGAACTATATTATTAAAAAGTAATTAAAAGGAATTAAGACGTTAACTCAATTGTTCTATGTGAAATTCAAGGAAATATTTTATGATTAGAGATTAATATAAATTACTTGAATTAAGATGTGGTCCGTTTATATGCATTTCTTTCTGGTAAAGGGTTAAAATTATAAAGGACTTCGGATTCCATTCTAAGTAAATTAACTATTTTGGAATCCTAATTTAAGGTGGATATTTCAGATATTTATTCACATTAAGGTAAAGGTACCAGTAGTTGACCCTTTAAGGAATTTTTTTCCTATTTGTTTGCATAACTCAGGCTATGTTCACCTTATGGAAAATTTATGATTTTTAGTTTCTGCACAAACTATTCTTCTATTATATTACGATAAGTATTCATTCCTGCTGGCGGATGTAATTTCTTTTCTTTTTTTCTAAGAGTAAAATTTAATTCAATAGTTGACACCCATCGAAAACGAAAGATTTAGTAGTTGATATCTTTTTGTTCCAGTAGTTGGCACGGGGAGAAAAATCAATTAATGAACTAACCTTGGTAGTATATGAATACAGGAATTTATTGAATGTTTAAAAAAGATTATTATTGAGTAAGTTTACAAAAAAAATATTTAATAAGTAGAAGTTACTTCCTTAAAAAATCTAACTTACAATTAGTTCGGTAACTGAATACATATTTCTAGTTCTGCTCGTTTTAATGGTTTCCTTGATACGAAACACCACAGCTTTCCATTTATAATCTAGCTTATCCATTATTTCCGGTCACTTTGCCTCTGCTGAAATCTCTTGCAGAGCAACTCGTTTTCGTAAGGAAATACAAAATATTGCCCTATGTCAACTACTGAAAAATAGACAATTACAAGTTCCGGTAGTTCATACAGGGTGAATTTCGGCAATTTAGCATTCTTCATTGCAAATTTTAATACATAAACTCCTTTTTTAAAATTCAGATTTATATAAGAAAACACCCAAAAATCGTAAGAGCCGAGCACGGGTTTGATTAACCGGTTCCTATGACACTTCTCAATGGTGGAATACGAGCAATAGTTCGCAATTAAGCCGGTGAAAGACGATACTATACAAACTGATAAGATTTGATGTATTCCAGCTTATGGTTTCCTTATTTATTTAAATTTCTCGGAGAAGTATCAGCTACTGGTGCTTTTATCTTAAATAATCTATGTTAATAAGAAGGCGATAGTACTGATAAATCTGTTCAACCAATTTCAACTATACATTGTCAAGAATAACTCTGTCATAATTTTATTGAACTGTATTGCACTATCAATGGAACTGAACAGCACTAAACTCAAATCAATTGAGTTCCACCAAATTTTCTACAGTTATAATTAATTCCAGTAAACTGTATCAAATTCCAGTGCAATCAACCATAGTAAATTGTAGTCAACTCTATTGAACCGTACTGAACTTCCAAAGTTTATCAATGCTACCATTAACATTCTATGTATATACATAACTACAGTCAAAAGTAACCAAAGATGCTTGTGTAAGACATCGGTCATGATTGTTGTATCGTATTGTTTGTTACACCCCATTACATCTCCTTTTGGTCAAATATCATCGTACCAATACCATCGTAATACCATGGGGAAACGGTACTACCTAGACGAAGTTCAGTTCAAGAGGAGCTATTCGACTAGGAAGTTAGCGGTTCCCATGAGGGTTGCACTCCACATACTGCTATGGACCCTCACGACAGAGTCTCTCCTATGCAGTTTATGATTGCATTCACTGATTCGCAAACACTCTGAACCGTCCATGTTAACGGTGATACCATTAAAAACGTGGAAAATTTAATAATGACTGTGTCCTAAGTGCACCGAGGCAGTTCGGTGTGTCTTACTCTTAAGTGCTCTAATGCACTAATGTCTTTAAACCTTTGAATGAAAATGGCATATTATATCCGTATGAATTTTATAATTTGAATTCAAGTTTAGTATTTTATGACCATATAACACTAAACCTACCAAGGCGGTCAAAAGACCGATTTCAAAATATTTTCTAAAAATTATCTAAATTCATAGAGTAGCCATGAAGTAGATATTCCACTTCTATCTTACAAAAGCACAATGAGTTAATTAATTATCTTCTTTATCTCGCCACTTCTCTTTGTGTAAGGTCGTTATTGAGTATATTTAGATTTTAGTAGATATAACGTCGGTAGGTTTAGTGTTAAATGTTTCTAGTTTTTTAATTCCATATTTAACACCTTGCGCTATAATGACAAGTGACGGTCGTGATGTGGCAAATAGAATAGGAAATTTGTTGCAAAAACCTAAAAAATTAAAAATGTTAATTAAACGCGACACGATAATATTATTTCTATAAGAATAATATTACCGTATTACATCGATTATAACACGCCACTGATTATAAGACGTACCCTAAATATTTCAAGCTAGAAATAAAAAAAATACCTAAATTAAGTATTTTTATTATAAAGTGTAGATAAACAAAAATATGTACATATATATAATACTTAAAGAACTGAAAAATATATTTTATTATTCAAACACTTTCATCGTCAGAAGAACCATCATCTTCACTGTCTGATTTAGTTGATTCATTGCTTTCCCATAAAATATCATTTTCTAAACCATCAAGAGCATTGGTGATGCAGCACTTCGTAAATGAATCTTTCACTACTGAATTTGAAATTTTGTTCCGGGCATTAAATAGATACCCATTCTGCAACTTTTGATGCGGGTGCTTTTTTAATTTTCCCTGAAGATGTCAATGGATAATTGCTCATCCACAACCAGGACTCGTATTCTTTTTTTAAATAATTCTTAAATGGCTTATTGATTGAAACATCAAGAGGCTGCAATTGGCTAGTCATGCCTCCAGGTGTAATCACCAAGTCAGTAAAATTAAATTATTCAAACTTAATATAATTACAGACGCATAAAAACACGTAAAAATGTGCGTCTTATATTCGATGTAATAAGATACTTACGTTAAATTATATGGTATATTAAGAATCACTAATCAATTTTTATGTCAGTAATTAAATTCTGAATTATGGTGGAGGCGGTCACGAAACAAATCGTAAGGCAAAAGGTTAATATCAATAGAATGAATTTTGAAAATGGTTGCTCTTAATTTATGCGAACGAAGTACTTAAAGAAATACGTAAAGCAATTTTGCAATTTTCTTGCTTTTTTAATCGAGCAAGTAAGATTTGTGAGAGAATTTTAAGTTGTGCGTAAATGTATATTCACAATAGCAGAATTCATGTTAATTGTACGTCGATTTCAGAAAGTGTTAATTTCCTAAAGTAACTTTTGCTTATGTATGTGCGTGGGTGTATGCTGTAAATGTTAGTATTTAGGCTTCATGTAATCATTTTCAGAGAACTGTCAAAAGGTCGCATTCTCCGGATTTTGAGATAGTCAATATTTATCCCCTATCTCTATAGATTTGCGATTGGCCTGCAAAATTCAGACGATAAGTCGCAACGAGGGCAGTCATTTCCCTCCAATTTTTATGGAGTTATCGGTTAAAAGCTCAATCAGTAACCTTGAGTACCAGTTCTCATAGTCTCTGGTAGATTTTCCCTAAATCATCATTCAACCCTCTATCACCTCAGTGACGTGAAATCCACCACAATCTGTACGTACCAAATGAAATAATTATAGCAATTAACGTTAAAGTACAATAAAAACAATACAATTTTTAGAATATACTTCTGAGAGTATTATTTTCAAATCCCGCTGCGCAGTTGTATCAATGCTCACCCTAATTACTCTATTCCATTCGACGCTCTGTATTGTGTGGATAATTGAGAAGAAATAATGTACATACATATGGTGTTTCCTTATTGTATTAGGTTGGTGCGTATAAAATGTCGGATTTTTAAGTGAATATATAAAATTGCGTATCTGTTTTCAACAGCTGTTTATTTCATCAAAATATGGTTCATTTGCTTCAATACACTTTTCCCAAAGAGATTTTAATGCACTGATATCTGTTTTCAAGAAATTCTGATCTTTAGAATCAATAAACTCTGGTATGGAATTTTTCAGATAGTCTTCATTTTCATACTCTTTAGTCCGTAAAAACTGTTCTAAATGTTTAAAAAAATGAAGGTCGATTGACGAAAGATCCGATGAATTAGCTGGATGTTGCAAAACTTCATATTTTTTAATTCATTTAATTTCAACATTATTTTGTACGACGCATGCAGCCGAGCGTTGGCGTGGAGAAGTATTGGACCATGCTGATTAGCAAGTGATGGGAGTATAATTTTCGATTTTTCATGCATTTCATCAATGTACTGTGGCAGTACTTTTCGGCTGCAATTGTCTCCCTAATTCAAAGGAAAGAGTAGCGAATTACTCCAGTCACATTCCGCCAAACTGTTGTTAAAATTCTCCGTGGACGAAGTGATGGCCTTGGAGTATGAGCACAAGCCTCATTCCTATCGAGCCACCAAGAAAACCTTTTCCTATTATCGTAAAGAACTCACTTTCCATCACAAGTAATAACGCAACCGAGAAATGGCAGCTTTTGCGGCATTATTAACAAGTTTATACTCATGTAAAAAATTACACAAATATCGATTGAATTTATATCGGTATATATTCAAAACAATTAACAAAAGGGAACACTTTTAAGAAAATCTTTGCTGAAATGTGCCTCTAGCAATGAACAATACTGTTATGCCGTGTGAAGTGAAAATGCGTTCGCTTCTTTTAAACGCATTGATTTATTTCAGGATATCCAGAAAGAAAAAGACACCAAGTGCAAAACTTAGAATTATAGTTTAATTAAAAGAGTCGCACGTCTTTACAGTTTGGTCGTCGAGACGAGAGTGTTCAATCGTGAGCCTCGTTGCGCCGATTCGGCGCCGCCCTTTTTATTCTAAGAGAGGTTTATCGCTAAGGAGACTAAACTAAAGTGTCGCATGAGAATGCTATCCGATATTCCTCATCCGGCATTCACGGAAGTACCTAACAATACGATTATAAACGTGGTTATGCCAAAAGCATAAAGAAAACAGGGAGACAAACATTCAGATCTAAAGGAAATCCAGCATTTCATATGCACCAGGCTAATGCTTTATCAGTCATTTTTCACTCTCGCAATATAGTAGAGCATTCCAATAAATAAGGGAGAACTAATAAAAATTAACTGAATACTTTATTCACATCACTATAATCTGTCATTCGACCGACACCTAATACAATCCGACAACTAAAAGATGGCTAGGCAGTGGCGGGACCTCTCGTTATCAAATGCCTATTCTCGCTATTTCGTTTTTTAAATTCCCAGACCTATTTACATAGTACCCTAAATTAAACATTCAGCATAATTCTTTACTTTAAGAAGCAGGGTTTGTCAATTTCAAAAACAAAATGGCGCGAATAGGTGGTTGAAAACGAGGGACACAACCCTGGCCGTCTTTCAGTTGTCGTAAGTTTTCTCGTTGTCATGTGACGGACATCTCTTTCTTTGTTTTTTTGTACCACTACATATATGAATTGTCCGAGTGCATAACTGCACACACCCCTTACAATATGTAACATTGTTCTATGGACAATACATCGTCCCGAGGGGACTTAACCCCTACAGACCCGAATTTTTTTTCGTTTAAGAAGAAATTATTTTTATACTAAAATTAACTTAATTCATGTGAATGAAAGCAATAATATACTTCTTACAAAAATATGTACGCAAAATATGTAACATTAAGGAGATCATGAGAAATATTTGTATAAAAAAATAAAATTCATTTGGTATTGAAACTAATTGTAAGTTTAAACCTATACATAATAAAATACAGCACGAAAATTATTATGTGCATTACAATGTGTGCAGGGTCCGAAGGGGTTAAGAACACCGAGAACATTATAATCGTGGGATCGAAGGGGTTCAGCCTAGGGATTGCAATATCGGGCCAAAAGTTCAATACCGGTATTCGGTATTTTTTAGATTTTAATACCGGAATACCAGTTTTAATACCGGTAGTAGGAATTGTTTCATTTGCCAGTTTTATTAAACATAGTAAATATCACAAAAAATCATTTGTAACTTATAAATTATAACAATATATAAAGAATAACAAAAAAGTAAAGGAACATCTTCTGTATTTAAATCACAAAAAAGTGTAAATATCACTATTCAGTCTATGGTACTATTACATATTTTTGAAATGTGATCTTAAAAAACATAATGCATCAATTGTACTGTCATTAAGCCTGGAATGTAATTATATGTGCAAAAATTACCAGCTATCGAAAACGCTCCTTCAGCATCTACGCTAGTTGGTGGTACTGTCAGCAATGCGCGATATATTTTTTCCAAGTATTTACCTCTAAATCCCTCATTTTCAAATAAATCGATTTCTTGTCGGATGGTATTGAATATACCTAACTGATTTCTGTATTGTATTTTGGTTTGTTGAAGTTTTTTTAGTTATCGCTATTTTTAATTTTTGTTCAAGAGACAATTCCTTTTCACTATCGACATTAGTGTCATCATCATCTTCGATAACTGAACCGAATTGTTCTGAATGTAGATAGGTTTGTGGGTAAAAAATTTTAAGAAAATTTACTATAAACTTGATCACATCGTACACAAAAACGTATACTATTTTTCTATGTTGGCGACCCCTGAACATATAGTGGAGAATTTAAAAAAATTTCCAGTAAATACCGAAAAAACGGTATTTAAACTTGTGAATACCGGTATTACAAAATTGTACAAATGGCTCAAAATACCGGTATTCGGTATTCCGGTATACCGGTATTGCAATCCCTAGTTCAGCCACATCATGGAGGATAATTTCGGTAGAAGGTAATAAAGGAAGAGCTATGACATTCGTTTTTCTCTAGCGACCGTTTCCTCTTAATGATCTTTTATTCCAGCAAGCCCACTGGCTTAGGATCTGCCCCCCGATTAACTTCCAGCATACCACCGTGAGACACTATCTTCCAGGATAACAAGGATTTTCGTTTGCCTTTTATAAGTGAATCACGTTTAGAGTATAGGAGGACTTTAATTCGGACACACCGAATTTTCTTTCTTTCCCTTCTCTCGAGTATCCATTCCTTCTTCTTGATTTTCTTTCTAGCGGGTAGGGAAACGAAGTTGAAATTGGAGAATAAATAAAGAATGTGGTACAAAAGAGTATGCAATTGAAAATTGAATTGATGTTACTTTTAATACTGTTCTCGCACGTTAGGGGTTCATGTGAGTGTGTTTTGTGGTGGGTGATGTATTCGTGCAATGAAATATTTGAAAGTGTTCATCGCGGAAGTATAAAGATGAGTTGTATTGAAATGAGTTTGCTTTGTTGTGCGTGCCTGAATACTTGTGTTTGAATTTTATCTTGCCTTACGAAGGAATTTTGTATATTTAGTAAAAAGAAAGTAATGTTGTTATGATTTTAAACTTGACAGTATTTGCATGGATTTTACGATGATTTCTGACTTTGAATACTATAAGTACATTTTTGACAAAATTGCTATGTTGCGTGTCATCTCTTTAACACTAGAACTACCACGCAAGTCAAAATGACTGATTCTAAATTTTTTTCAAAAATTCTCTATGTTTACTAGACAGTCATACTATCGATTATCCTTTCCACTTCTTGATTCTCTGTGGTCCAAATATTTATTTAATGATTTTCAATATAATGGATGTAATGCTGATAGTTCTAGTGCTAAAATAGGAATCATTTATGTCTTGAAATATAGTAATATTTCTATTGCTAGATAGAAGGTAGACTATTGTTTGATACTGAAAGAAAATGAAGTAGAAAGGATTATTGTACAAAGTAAGAGTTTATTTAAAATTGTTACTTTATTTGTCATTTACATGGTAGGAAATCTCTATCACGAATTATCAAATTGATCAGAGTAGTTTTTATGGAGGAAGATTAATATTTTCATAACATCGTTTCATTTTTCACGTGCATTTAATTATCTCCATTTGAAGTGCACTCGAAACTACTAGCACATTTTATTTACTCCCTGAAAATTCAATTTGCAAGAGTTTCGGTCATTTCATTTCGTTCATTTGGAAAATGCTTTATTGCCGAGCATGGAGAAAGCAATATTGAGCAACTGGCATTATGCAACTTTTTTCCCGAAAGTGAAGGTTCACCGAACAAAAAAACCGTCTGCCATATGTGGAGTGCGTTCCTTTATAAACGATTCTTTCATGGACCTCCAATATATATGACGTTTAAACTCTAATTTTATTTCCGCAACGAAAGTCACTTAGGGAAAGAAATATCTCGTTTTTCTGACAAAAATATTCGCAAATTTAGAAATCACAAACGTCACAATTTTCATGGCATAGAAGTTTCATAAAAACAATCTTCATCGATAGCTAAAATTTTTCAAAATTTCGCAGTTGCGTAGATAAACATGTTCAATATTAAATTAAAAATAAAATTATTATATCTAAAACATAATTCAACACGGTTCCTTTTATTGTGAAAATTACAGAAATTTGTTTACCCCTCTGCCTTCTAGTAATTGACATCGAATGAATTCTTTTGCACTTATTTACAATTTAAACAATAATTTACATTTCTCAGCACATTTGGTAATATCCGGACGAATTTTAAGGTAACGTTAAATTTTAATAAGAAATCATATTGCTACTGCGACAACGAAGAATTGTATTATATTACAGTTATTTCAAATTTTGTACATGTAATTTTCACGTACATTTACGATAACATTATGTAGGAGCGTTCAAAATCAGTTTGCTAAAATGTTCTATTACATCACTCACTCACGATAATTTGTAAAATTCGTGGTAAATTGCATTACGATTACCAGTGTAACCTCTCAACTTTTCATTGTACGATTGACGATATGGAGATTTGTGAATTAAATTTTCACGTTTACGATACGTTCGAATCAGATTCGTTGTTTGACATTCCATGAAATACGGATGTTTTTTTCTCAATGCACGGAATTATGCAGATTTTGATCAATATATCATCGTATCGCCCAGTACTTCTGTAACGCAATGTTTTAGAGAATTTTCCAAACGGGTGAGAGGATTACAATTTACGATGCAGAATGTTTGAATTAATGTTTGTTCGTTTTTTATGCCGTGTAGATTTATGCCAAAAGTGTTCAACGATTGTTTAACGCGTTAACTGTGAAATACGAATTTACTCGTCGTTGGACAATGCTTTTATAGCGTGCACAGTGAATCGACTCATCGTGAGCTTTCTTGTTATTACATTCTTATTACTGCACCTTTGAGGAGAAGTATCTTGATATTAAGTATCTTGATTATCAATTTGAAACAATCTATTTCTAATACCTAACAATTTATCTTTCATTACCAATTTAACGTAGTGTTTGTATGCCTGCACTCTTGCTTTTTCTCTCGATTCTTTTTTGCATGGTACTTTCGAAGGAACAATGCGA
Organism: Cerceris rybyensis; assembly: GCA_910591515.1. Lineage (NCBI taxonomy): Eukaryota > Metazoa > Arthropoda > Insecta > Hymenoptera > Crabronidae > Cerceris > Cerceris rybyensis. Next base: position 19,319,464 of record OU342789.1, on the reverse strand, counting down.
ATAGAGATATGTTTATTAACAAAGTGGTATATTTGCTACATAATAATGATTAATTTTGTATAGTCAGTAGATATTTTTGGACACATTTATAGTTTTGGCCATAAATTTACTAGGATCTTTCTGTTACATAGAAAGACATAATGTCTTGCAATTGGAATGAATAGAAATTTTGGAAGAATATTTTAATTTTTAATACTTTTTTGGCCTTATGTTTATAGTGATTGTTGACTTTGTTTTAGAAATAAGTCTTACTGTCGTTCTAAGTTGTGGGGATGTGTACGATCAGATATTGTTGATATATTACCATTGAAGATTAATTTGCATGCTAATTACTACATTCATTAACATTACATCAAATAATTTATTCATAAATGAAATAGATTTTTTTTATCGAGTTTCTAACCACTTCTACTTAAATATCGTAATCTTACAGAAACTTTATGATGAAATTTCATCTGAAGCAAACTGATTATGACATATCAATCTTCTCGTTTATTTCTAGAAAGCCGTTTTATATTTACTTTTACGCGACTAAAAACTAAATTGCAAAATTTCATGTTTCCTTCTTGCATTTTGTCGATTACGATAGAAATAAAAAAGATATTTGTTCGTAAAAATTATTTTACCTTCTGTTTTTGATTTTTGGCACGAATTTACAACAATTTCAAGGAATTTCGCGATTGTGCGATTTGTTGTATTTGTTGCAGTTTCACCTGGTGCGCATAACTCGACATATTTCACCGTTGAATTTTCCAGTCCCGAAAGTATAATATTATCAGTATTCGTAGATTCTCATTAATCGTAAAATCGGAAAGCCGTTAGTCGTTGACGGACGCGCGGAATATCAAATTTGATGGATGAGCGGTTCCAGGAGTTATCGTTTGTTTTTAAACTGAGCGATAAAACAACGAATGTGCCGAATGCAACCATTCTAACATTTTCTTCTCTTGTTTCCACTCTTTTTGTTATATCTCCTTGAAGAATCTACCAATACTTTACGCTTCATCTTTCTGCTCGAATAAATTGATACTTGTTTCTTCGATAAAGAGATATTCGAAGACAGGAAACTGAGGGAACATATGGATACATTCTCAATCCTTTGTGGATGGAGACTTTTTTGAATATTGTGTAATGGCTACTTCTTCGCCAATCAAAAGCTGAATGTCTATTAGAAAGCCCGAGAGATAAGGTGTCAAAACAATAATATATTATTTACACCATCATATTTCAATAATTATATTTTAATATTTTAATTCATATTTAAAATTTTAGATTGTTTCTCTGAGCACATTATCTCTAGATTATAAAACTTTTGTATTATGGTCCACGTTGAGTTCTGTGTAATGTGAAAACTATCAGTCTTTTTAAACGTTTTAGTGTCGGGCGAAAAAAAGGTGCCTATGCGAAAATAACCGGCCGAATTGCACAATTTTACTAGGGTTTGGAAAAAGTCTCATAAAAACAAAACAAAGAACAATATTTATATCATTCAAAAAGCAGTGTATTAAGGACGAAGTAGAGAATAAAACAATTTCTATATTCATTGAAAATTATATAAATAACAAAGGTGTAAATGATCATGAAAAAAATAAAAATTGAGTTTTCGCGTACAAAACGTATTTGCACATACGAAAAGTCATCTTTTCATTACAACTTTATATAGACCATTTATTACAAAGTATATACTTTACATTTCCAATATATTTTGTAACAATATAAATAATATTGCATAACAAAAATAAAGAATAACTCCAAGGTATATGACATCAACCGACATAGAACATAAGGAAAAGTTAAACTGAAAAACTATTTTTTTTAATTCTCTCGTAATGAAATTAGACCATTTATAACGTATTTTAAATTTATTTTGAGATAGAGTTCTCTCGCAATGCGAATAGTATAGCGCTACAAGCTCCAACACTAAAAGGGTTAAATTCTTAAATCTGTTATTTCTATAAAGTTATGCCATAATATCATAAATCACAAAATAAGTGCTAAGTTTAGTGTTTCAAATTTTTACGCTTCGTGAAAAATAATAAGCGTAATGCCAAAAAGTATTCGATCAATAAGTGTATTTTTATGAATGACGAGAGACTGTCAAGATGAAAGCTACATTTGTGTCGGATTTTCTTTACCATGAGAATTGACAGTCTGAATGTAGATGAAATAATAATTTTTGGGTTACTTTTAAGTTATCATTAGACAGTGATAAGAAATTAGGTGTCAGTTGTCAGTCGGCAAATGTTACCTGTTAGTTGTTAATTATGAATTGTACAATACTGTAATTTTACTATCGCAATTTTATTATTAGAATTGAAGATTCCTTTGCATAGTATTACTTTGTTAATATACATACGAGTTATTATTGCAATAAAGTATCAAATTTTGTAATTTCGAATTTTTGTCTGGCATAAGCCATACACTACAATTTTTACAAGTGACGCTTAAAAGTAGAAGTAGTTTCTTATTTTTTATCGGCAGTTTCTTTCCAGTAACCAAAATGTAGATATGGAAATAGTAATTTCAGCTCACGTGCGCATAATTTTTCCGTGTATCGCCGTACTATTTCTCCAAGAATCGCAGAACTGGGAATTGCACGTACCTAGTAATGCTTTGTAATGCAAATTGTGCGAAACTGGGAAATTTTGAATTTTTATTTAAGAGAATTACAACGGCGCTTAATATGGCGCCGTAATATATCCCAAAGTATGAAAACACTGCTTGCATTACAAATCGCTTCTTTATTCGCATTTTGTTTTCGCCAAAAGTTTTACCCGGCGTTATCTCACACGAGGCACATTAAATCAAGTTCCGCTGTTGTTTAACTGTGCTTCGTATAAAAGCGGAAAAAAAGATTACGAAAGATTACCGCTTTCGTGGTTTAATTTAAATTTAACGACGACAGAGCAAGAGATTTCTTTTGCGAGAACGGTGAATTTAATAATTTAAGGTTATTTTAGTAAGGAAATGTGTTTGGGTTTCATATTTATTGTATGTGTATTGGATGTTTGTATTCAATATTTATTACTGCTTCTCTTGATGATCTTTTTCAAGAAATAATTAGGGTATAAGATAGGTCAAAGGTATAATTTTTTACCATCTTATGCAAATTTAAATTCTATGTGGTCTTCCGTTATAATTAATTTTTCATCGGCGTATTTTCAACTTTGGAATTTTATAAAAGTTTTTTATCTTTATAACTTTAATGCCTGTCGTTACTTCCACCATGGGATAGAAATGAATAAACAACACTTTTATAATTGTACAAAATAAACAAGTTATAGTAAACAATTGATAAACAATTTTTAAAAAATTAATTTATTTTGTCGATAAAAGTATTTCGAACAATAAAAGGCAATAAACTTGTTGATAATTCATAATTTTTCCAGGAATATTAGAATTAGATTAGTGGAAGACTGTACTAACTGCGGATAACGAAATTGCATTTATTAAAGCGACATTTATCATATATACCTTGTTACAGAAGTATTCTGCATTAGATAGTAAAAATAAGTTCTGGTATTCACACAAATAAATAACCTGTTTCTGCTGTTGTTATATTTCCCTGCCTTCAGAATTCTAGTTGAATCCACAACAAGTACAAAATAAACTGCCTGACCAATTAATAAAATACTTGACCAGCCACGTATAAGTTTAATATTAATTTTCAACACTCGATATATTTTATGGGTACCAACCAACACTTCGAGACAGCATCACAATATATTTACAAGTCAAGATCAATCAATAATAATTATTGAAGTGCACGTAATAAAAGAGTAATATAAAATTGAATAAACACACCGAAAAGTGTCCAGCTATCGTTCAATCTCCATTCAGGAAATAACGGTGTTTCCAGTAAATATCGATATTTGAAGAATCGCCTTAAAAATCTCACCGCAAATCATCAATATCGCGAGGTGCACGTTAAATTGGTAGCAGTTAATTCTCAGCACCGCAACGATATTTCCCAGCAACCACTCCTCCCTTTTTAATCGTACAGTTCCTTTCCAGCGATAGCGGCGCAGAAAAATCGACACCCACGAAACTCGCGGAACGTTAAAATCGCTGGAAAATTGGATCAGCACGATTTGCGACTGGCACGGGGGCTTTAAATCGATCGACGGTTCAACGTCGAAATTATAACATTTTAGCCTCTTTAGCTGCATGCGATTCTCCGACTGTAAGCTCGTTATCGTCCCAGAAGCGGATTACACTCCTGAAATTTTATTCATGCGGCTCACTTTATCTAGAAACCCGCCCATGCACACAGTGTGCACTTTAGCCGGTGAATATAATTAAACACTTTGCTTTCGTGCAATTCATCCCTCTCTTTCGGTGCATCGACTCTCTTTTACTCTGTGCCTATGTCTATTTGGGTCTTTCGGTAACGCGATATTCGTCACTCCCACTCCATCGTCATTCAATATCCATAATCAATTTTTTCCTTACCAACGTGCGAATATTTCACCTTGCACGCTCGAAGATCGACGGTATCGCTTTTAGTTACGTGTCCGTGTTACATAAACCAGGGAAATAACGAGACTCTTGGGAAATCGGTTGCCTATATTTCTAACTCTCGAGCCGGTGCTTCTGCGTTTCTCGCTTGTTGGAAGTTTCTTCGTTCGAGAATGATGAGAGCCCGATTAAGTCTTTGAATTATAATATGGAATTATAATCGTAGTAATTGTAGCTTTTAGAAATTGTTATGGTACAGATGAGGATGCAGGTTTTGAATTTCTTGCGTTTCTTCTTGATGTAGGGAAAAATGTTAGTTTTATTTAAAAGAAATACATTTTGGATAGATGCAATATTGGTACATGATCGTGTTTTATCATTTGGAAGTAGATCATCTGGAAAGACTGCGCATAGAAAGAAGTTATTTGATAAGTGATTTGCTAATATCTGCTTGACTCACGTGTATTTCATTTTAATTTTCTCTGAACGAATAGATCCATCTCAATCATTAAGCTGCCTTCAGACTTTTTTTATATTGGTATTACTTAATTGGTGAAGTAATTAGTGGGTGGTGTTTCGAATTGTTCTTGAAGTTAGAGAATTTTGGCTTATTTGATATGCGTTACTTAAAACTGTAGGTGTGTGTTCTGAATTCAAACAGGCCTCGAATTTAGAAATATTCGGATTGACTTTGAATCAACATTTCCTTTAGATTTATCTTATATTTATGCATATTAATTCTTCGAGGATTATGTGACATTATTTTGTATTGAAGAAAATGCACAAACTATTGTAGGATCGTGAAAAAGAAACGACAACGCGGCAACCCATCCAAGGCAGCAACTCGGCCAGAGTAGCTGAACGTCGACGATCGCCCTGGTCGGCGCGGAACACTACGCCAGCGACCTCTCCCTGCTGGTAATTTCTTTTCACGTCCTTTTCTCCCTAAGTTCTTTTATAGGAGGGCTCCTCCGCCCCGATCCCACACTATTTACGAATTATAATAATTGTTTTTCTATACAGTTGAGAAGAATTGTTGAAAAATGTACACATCGGGACGAAATATTGGAATTGATGCAAAGATGGTTCATACAACTAAATTGACCATATGATTAACGATGGATCTTAATTGAAAATAAGTGTAATTCGCATACAGCGGGCACGACAGTTTATTAAACAAAGAGCACAGAAAGTGGACACGATGACTCTGACTCAGTGTGAATAATTATATTGTATTTTGTTGAAGTGCACGTCTCGATCGATTGATCTCGAAGTTGACGTGTTTGGCGCGGGACTAATTAAAGTGCCGCAACCTAGTTATTTTGGTCTCCCGAATGACGCGACACTCATTGATAGTGAACTTGAGTTAATTTATTCACATAAAACAACTAAGTAATAACAACAATATACAACACTTTAAGGAAAACAACAACTTAATCGACGATTATGGTAAAATATTAAAGACGATGATTTCGTGATGATTGTTAGCCGATTGATTGTTAAAAGCGGTTCTTGTTCATTTCATAGTTCTTGAATAAGAATTAGTTTGAAGGGTCTTGATAGATCGGTGGTACAAACAGTTCTGATTCCGTTCTATCCGCCAAAGTTCGACTCCCCTCCAACCGGCCCCCTCCTCCTCACTGCTGTTGGTGAGAAGGGGTGGTATGCGAAATTAGAAAATTTCCGATTGGAGGGTTCGGTATTTCTCAGAATATGATTTTCTGATTGGCAAAGTGAAGTCGGTCACTGAAATCGAATTTTGTGATTGGCTGGTCACTGTAGGCGGCAAGATTTCTAGAACCGGTGGTTCGGTACCAAGAAATGATGTACACCGAATTTTAAGTAATAAATAATTCAGTAGTTTATGACTTGAGTCTTAAACTATTTCCTAGTCCTAGACTGACTTTGGAACATCTGGCAGCCAGGTGGGCCTGCCGATTTCCGAATTTTCGGTCATCCTGCCGAAGAATGATCAGTCAGGTCGCGCCTAACGGTACGCGCTGCAGCCCTCGATGATTGTTTCTCGGGGACACCGATTTTTTACGCGTACCGTTCTATGCTGTTGACTGTCACGCGTCAACATATTTATTTCATCATAAATTATGTATTTATCTTGGTTACTCTGCACATGGAATGGTAGATATACAAAATATATTATTTGATGAATAATTGCTTTACAGGTGCCCCACTCCACATGCATGTGCGACATGTATTAATATGTTAATTACTCACAATGATTATGATTATCCATCGAAACATTTTTTAGGAAAAGCAGTTGCAGTCGATAATATATGCAAATCATTTGTATTTGGAATACTCTAGTCTTTCGATTAAATTGGTACTTATTTCACGCGATTGTAAAAATTGTAATTATTATTTTCTATAGATTTATTAACTATATGCTTTATGGTAGAAATGAGAATTTCTTACCCGTTCTCCTTATTTTTAATATAGTGGATTTACTTTACGATTGGTTGTATTTCAAGGCACAGCTATTCAATTTTGTGATGCATGAAAAGCCCATCGGCTGGGACATTTCTTCACAATGTATTATTATAGAAAAAAGATAAAGGAGGTATATTTTAATATTCTATTAAAGTAAAAATTTCGACATTTTCACATCTATCGAGTAAATTAATTGCCGTGTTGATTTTATCCAGTGGATAATTAATTTCCATTATCCAATTAATTTATTTTATTATCTTCGCGGTTAAAGTAGGCTCGGACAGCCATAAATCTTCTTCCTTTGAATCATCACATTGTTCTATGCACAACAGAGAGGAGTTTAAAAGTATTAGCGGAATTTATGATAAAATCGCCCGTACAACAAAGATTCATGGTATCGTGATGTCTTGCTACAATACAATGCAGAAGAATTTATTTTAATCAATGATCCCGCTTAAGAGCGGAGACATTTAATAAAATTTTAAAATATCTTAATAAATCTTATATATATGTATAAATAAATATAAGTAAATTAATAAAATATCATACTATTTACCAGTAGATATATATATGGAGGTATTAGAGGGTGAATGGATATGTGTGCTTGTGAATGTCTTAAAACAGATGAATGCGAGAGCGAGGGAGGATGGAAGATGAAAACGGGACGAAAGTCAGTTGGCATACGACCGTCGAACGAGAGATCATATTACATATTTATGTTATCTTTTTTTCATTGTTATTTCGTAATAAATACACTTTAACATCTTGTAAATATTTATCGGGTGCCCTTCAACCCATTCCAAGATATATTTTAAAAAAATAGAAAATAAATAAGGAAACGTTGATATCAAGCGATACCGCATGTAATAATAAATATTTACAGGTGCATATTAATAAAGCATTAAATTTTCACAGCAGAGAATGCAAAATGTACACCAGGCGTAGCGTGGTAAAATATGAATGTGTGTTTTATGATTCAGTAAAATACAGTGAATCTATTACATGCAGTATTTCCTATTTTTTTTTATTTCAACCTTTTCAAACTATGAAATATTTGAATTGCTACTATTTTCAGGATTTCAATGTATTTCTACTTTGTTTTCTTTGAAAATTATTGCAAGTACGTCATTTCCTGATACTCATACTTATATGTACTCAGGAATATATCTTTTAGCGATATTAACACTAGATTTACGGGTGTTGATTATATACCCATTTTTACTGAAGTGAGATAATTTGACTCACGTAAAAAGATTGAGGCTTTTTGCAAACAAAATAGTTTCTAACCAATTTAAATGAAAGATTTATTATTAAAAAATTAATTAAAAACCTTTTTTACATAGAAACTATGTTTCTGATATACATTTTCACTAAAAATTCTCTGTTCACGCGCGATGTACAAATCGAAATGATGACAGGAGTGGGTCGGTAAGAAAGATAATGTAGCGGAGTCGCGAAAACAAGAGGATGGCTCTCATACAAATAAACATTGTATGCAAAGAGAGAAAAATTAGAGGAGAAACAAATCACCTGCGACTTGAAAACTGCAAGATACCCTGGTCTGATGGAAGTTACAAATTTCATGTGTTACGCGATTAACTGTTAAATCGTTTTATGAGTCAAATTGGCTCACAACCGTAAAAATAGGTATACCACACTCGATAAAACGAAATGAAGGGGGCTGCGGGGGGAGAGGAATCAACATTTTCATACATTTCATTATGTGACTAAAAACCAACATATGTTTTTCAAAAATAATATTTAACTTTTTCATATATATAGTAATCAAATTTGCAATGAGTCAAATTGGCTCAGTTCGTAAATCTAGTGTTAAAAGCCTCAATAATAATTACATATAATTTCTTCTCCCTGAGATCTTTTGTAGTATTAAAAATAAAAAACAGTTTGGTCCCCATAATTCATGGATTAGTTAAAAATCACGTAGAACAGAGAGGACATCAAAAACCAATTGCTCCTTGCATCGTCGTCGACGTGATGCGATTTATTATCAGAAGCGCGATAAGATAATTAATTATGGTGGTGTGCTTTAATGAGACTTGTTCTAACGCCAGTACAACGGAAAAAATTAATGGTATGCATTACCTGCTTTATATAATATATCCGATAATTGTGATATTTTAACCAAATCGCATCAGTGACCGCGACTTCGCGAATTCATTCGCTTTCGAGAATGAGAAAAGGAGATTGCACTGGTATTTTACTAGTGGCAATTCTATTTTGCACGCAACGAATCTGATACACCATTAATTATTTTCTCCCGTCTCTTAATTAGAGGCGAGATAAAATAATAGATTACATCGATGCAACTTTAATGAAACTCCTCACGCTAAGGTACGAAAGGGTGCAAGAAACCGGCTGTAAAAACTCCTCGACCTCTCCTGCCTCGTAAATCTGTTTCAGACTGATTTAAATACCTTTTTATCATTTCCCGAGCTTTAACGAACGTAAATGAAGCTAAATATTTCGACGTACCATTGCCTTGGAATGGCGTTACCTTCGAATGCTACGGTGTAATTGGTATTTGTATTGAATTTAAGTGGTGGTGTTTGGGAATTACTTTGAATTTTGTCTCCAAGGGATTTAGATATTACCTGTTTCGCACCGAGTGGGTTGCATTTCGTGCTTATTAGAAAATCTCAATGCTATTGAAACTAAGGTAAAGGTAATTATATGCATTCTCCAATTAGGAAAATCTGTAAATTTTTTCGGATTGAATTAGTTTCAATTAAGCAGTCGAACATAACTTTAGCACTTCCTACACATGGTGAACATATTAGACTAGTAACCTTTTGTAACTCAAATCTATGATATCATAGCTACTAAAAAACCACAAAGACGGAAAAATACGTAAAATTAGAAGAAAGAAATGTTTTCTCTCTGAGAAGTTTTTTATAATTTCTTCTACAATATTAAAATCAAAGAATTACTTAATACTATATTTCTGAGTGTGCTGTTTTTTTAATCGATTCCTGAAACGTAAAAAAGTAATGAAAAAGAAAGAGGCATTGAATACTTTACTTTTCTATTCACACTGCATCATGTAATTTAAATACTAAAAAGCATATAAGGCTTTTATTGGAAAAAAATTTGCTAGAATGGAATTTATTTAATAAAGAATTTTTTTAAATATTTATCCAAAATCCCATTATATTCATGTATGCAAAATAAAATTCATGAAATTACGCTTCAATTTAATGTTGAATACATTAATATTGATTCACAAGGTTAAAACAGGTGCTTTAACAAAGGTTAAAGCACTTTCAAACACGCGAATCGTTACATTTAAAACGTTGCAATAAAATTGAAAATGCATCGCAATTGAATTACTATCCTTTTCCATTATTCTTAAAATCTATTACAGCAAAGATATTAGAAATCCAGGGTGGGTCAATAATAGATTTTCCAATTCCCTAGGTCGAGCTATTCACGGATGCCATTATTCTTCTTTCACCTTGGTCTTTTCTAGTTCTTTTTACAATTTTTTGGAAAAGTTGGAAAACGGGTTCAAATCAAATTATTATCCGTCGACACACATTTCTGTTTAATATTTATAAATAATTTTTTAATATTGATAAATATTTCAAAAGGATATGTAAAATTTTTCAGTTGAAATTAATTTCTTTGAACATTTTATCTATGAGAAAAAAAATAATAAAGATATAAATCATGTCATCCATTTTTTCTTCATATGAGAGTAATTTTCTAAACAAAAGTATGTTCTTAACTACTCAATTATAAAATGTCTGTTGGATATGAAAATATTAAAAATGTTGCAAAATAATTAGCTCTTTTGAAATAGTAATTGTAGTTCGTCATAAACTTCCTAAGCTATACAAGCAATGCCGGTGTAAAATCCAAAAATTCTTGCACAGCATTTCACTTTACCAGTAACTAATTATTTGTCCAGCTAAAAGAACCTATGAAATAAAAAAGTATAATTTTATAACTAAATACTATTCCCTACAAATAGGTTGCAATACAAGGGGTTAATTATGTTTATAGACACATTTAATTTGGCATACAGTGTCCAGAATAATAATAAAACGATGAATAATAATAATAAATGTCTAATTATAATAAATGTAATATAATAAGTATTAATAACAAGGGAACAGCAACAAAACAAATATCAACGAACCAGGAATCCGACATTTAAATGTCGCATCGCTCTGATCTCTCTGCCGCCAAAATGTCGCGAATACGTCAACAAAATTGCAGAACTCCAGAGAAGAATGTCCAACCTTTTTCATGTTGGAGCGATCTTTGTAAAATTATAACGTAATATTCAGCAGGCGTATCATTCACGGGACGAAGAAAATTGCACTAAGAAATTCCCTGCACTTTTCCTCACGTATCTAAAGAAATAGCGGCGCCACGCTCCTGGAATTTTTAGCAAATATTGCGAGGAACACTGTCACGTTACCTAGCACTCAAAGGATTAACGTTGAAAATACGAAGCGGATCAATCGAGCTCCAGTTAGGAAAGAAAATACTCCTCTTATCGTCAAACAAATTAGAAACCTGACGCGCTGAACGTGAAGTAGAAGATTTTCTATTATATTCAATAATAAATTTTTTTTTATAATATTAAACCCTTATTATATTTGCCGATAGTTTTATTGCCAAAGATAGTAAAGTGTTTATTAGAAAAATACAAATTAACTTTTACTTTTTGCACGATTTCACGTCTAAGTAACAAATATTATATTATAATTCTTCCTAATGAAGAAATAATGTATAAAAATTCTGTTTTATGATGTGTTTATTTTTCTTCTGGAAAGTAATTAAGGTTATTTAAAATTAGCTCGCAAATATGGTGCAATATTCTTTAAGTGATAGAGTTAACTTTCTTTAACAATGTTAATGCCTCTTTTCTCAAATCGATGAGTAATTGAAAGGAATTAAAATTTGGAAAGGAGTGATTATAACGCAATTAAAAATAACAATAATTAAAACGTTGCCAAGGAAAATTTTGAAAATACTTTAATGAATATCAAAAGTAGTTTGTTGCTTCTGTAATATATTAGCCTTCCACAACGAGAATCATTTCAATTTGTACAATTGACGAGAATTTGATCTAAAAATAAGATCTTCTAATTACGACTACAGCTCTTTAACTTCATATCAACCATAACCCTAATTAATTCCTTTGCTTCTGTCGAGGAAATGAATGCGTTTTACTTCATTTAACATATAATGCACCGTTTCTACCCTCAAAGTTTTTGACTCTTTATGTAAACAACCTGCACATACTCAAACTTTCGATCATTAATTTAACTGCTCTCCATACACCACCAAGAAACAAACATGGTATTTACCAGCAATTCCAGATCACAATCATCCAACTGACCGAAGCAATCGCAATGCGAATTTCTGGCAAATTGCTGGACGTCGATAATGCCAGTACGATGCTCTAGCACGGTTTTAATGCTATCGATGTGCGTGTTTCATTTCGAGTGGCCTCATTATTGTTTCAGGGAAAAAGTAGTAATTAATGGAAACGTGGTGGCGGTTACGTTATTCATCATTAAATATGGCAAGGCTGTTGTTTAATGCAGAATCGAAGGTTTTTTCATGTGAATATTTAAGCATGAGGTACACTGTTCGTCGCTAAATTTAGCACATTTTTACCCCAAGTTATAAGATAGTTATTACTTGACGAAGGAAGTATTAATTAATGGAGATATTGTAGCGGTTAAAACATCGGAAATTAGTGCTAGATCTACCAAGGTGATTAAAAAGGCTTCTTTAACATTTTTTAAAGATATTCTTAAATTTTCCAGCGTGTACCTTCTTAGTTTTATACATCTGTCTTATAAAATGTAATTATCTAGTATTTTTAAATATAACGAATTATTAGATAGTAGTTCTAGCGTTAAATAAGTTAAAGTTGCTGTGTAATTGCATTGCAATATTGTTTTTAATACTGAATTGTCAATTTCTTATGGAATAAAAATGTAATTTCTCCACATTTTGCTTTCGTCTTTTCGTAAAATTTATAACAGAAACGTTTGCCCTCTGTTCGACGAATATATACGTCATTACGCGATTCATAAAACTAAATTCCGCAGTTAACTAGTTAATAGAAGATTTCCTTTTATTATATCTCGATTTACATTTCTGGTTTATCCCATCTCTTTTACTTATCCTAGTAATTAACAACAAATTGTTATCAATTATTATATTAAAGAAATTTGTAAAATTAAACACACGCTTTTTAGTACAAATTTCTTTATTATTTTTAACATATTCCCTGTTTTCCAGAGGAAGTAATGATTACTGCAAATGTGGTTGCGGTTACTGTACTTGCCTTTAATTATAGCAAGGTTGTGCAATGTTAAGTTAATGATTTTCCCAAGTAAATGTTCAAGTTCCTTTGCTGTTCAAATTTTCATATACTTTTTCTAAAAGTTTAAGTTGTTCTTTATTGCATAAATAAAGTACAGACTATTGAAAGTGTGGAATAAATTACAGTTTCAGTCATTGTTGGCAGGTAATACGCAGGGAGGGAGTTAAGGAGAATGGATAGTACGTGTATATAAGGAAAAGACTTTAATTATATTATTGCGTGTTCTACATTGGCGAAGTTTGCACTATATTGTGAACAACTGCGCCAAAAAGGTTGCAACAGAAAATAGCACTAAAGAGGGCCCCGTGTCGCCGGTGTTTAAGAAAACACCCTATTCTTACAGTTATTAAATACTATGTACACTAACTTATAAAAAATGTTAAGAAAATGCAGTATAATGGACATTTTTATATCAGATTAACGTGACGTGTTAATAGATTGAAGATATTTGAAGCAAACAATTGCGTTATACCTCTAAAACAAATGGCAATAATCTTTTACGAATAAGTTTCTTTTCAACAGCTTTTCAACATTTAGATTGAATCTTTTCGTGTTTTTTTTTTTTTTTTTTTTTTTAATTTTATAATGTTAAATTACAAAGAACAAGCTACATCAATAAATTGCTTTTTATATGTTATTTTGCGTTTCTATTTCTTATTACAAATGATTCACTTATTTGTTGTAATCCTTTTAGTTCGGCTCTGGCAAGATGATTTAAAAATCGAAAATATTGATTCCATTACAATTTCCTGGAACAGCGATGTTCTAATCATTAGAACCTAATCATTAGAATCTAATGCATCTATTGCGCATCTGTGGGAGGTTTGCTCTTGTCGCTTGGCAAACAACGGGAAAGCAAACCGAGTGCGATTTAAATAGTTGAAGTAATTATAGAAACGGGAAACACGGAGATATTGTAATTATAATCCTCTCTCCTTCCCGGCAATATAATTAGTCCAAGCGTTGTTTAATTATCAACTCTTTCTACTTTAACCATTCCCGTGCTCTCCGCCAGTGCTATTAAAATTAAGGAAATGCTGATTCTACGTAAAACGGAGTTTATATTCGCATTATAAAGAAGCGAATGGTCGATGCAATTAAATAATGAGTGAAACCTGACACAAGATTGAAACGATAGTATCCGATCAGTTTTACAATTGATCGGTATTTGAAGCAGTTTAAACCGTACTTGAAATATAAAATAACTGTAGAAATACATATGATCACTACAATTGCGCGAAAAGTACAACTTTATTGCACTCACGATGATTTAATGAATCCAAATTTGAAATTTGTGTTCTAAATGAATGCAAATATAAAATTTTGTGTTCTAAAACTATGTATCAATAAATCAAATTATTCTGATAGCAGCAAGCACTAGAAATATTAATATTTCCATTGTATTCAAACAAAAAACACATCTATTATTATAAAAGAAAGACAACGAAGCAGATAAGGCAAAATTCGGGAAGCTGGTCATACAAAGATAAAGGAGTATTATCGTCAGAAGCTTTACAAACTTTTCAAAGAAATTAAGAACCGCTCATTTTGACAGCCTCCCTAAATCTAGTTATAAAAAACGTTTAGTATTACGAAGATTAAACACTCTTGTCATTCTATAAAAGGAAACGAAGTAACAAAAAAAATCTAATGTCACGTCGTCATAAAAGGGACCCTTGAAATTTTCAACGTCAATCGTTTTACTTTCGCGTTAATTGTCCATCGCACTCGCGTTTTACGTGAAACGAAGACGACAGCACTCGACAGAGGGTCTAAAAACGTTTTGCTCCACTTATCGGCGTGAATCGAAACTCAGCATTAAGTGCTGAGAAGTTTCGAAATGCCTCAGAAAGATCGACTACGGCAGAGAATTACTCGACTTCCTTGATTAAAGTTATATCCGCGTTCACGGCAGACTTTTGAACCCTCCACTTACTTTCCTGGATCGTGCCTTTTGTCGTGAAAGACACGCTTGTTATAAACGGCACCGCGGCCGGAAGCTCTAAAACCCCACAAAATGACTTCACGATAATTACCGATAAAACGTTAATGCCAAACTTTAATATCGGGCAATACCAATTAGCATTAACGACAACGAGAGATAAAAACGATGGGAGAGTTTGCTCAGAACCACTGACTCTGCCGTTACTATATAGACGTGAATTTGAAATTATGCATTTTTTTTGCAGAAAATTAGTTTCTAAATTACTAGGTGGAGATTTAGGGTTCTTACTGCTGTGCGAATATTTTAATTTGAAAGTAGGAAGTATAACTGTGGTTGGTAAGAAGGTGAAGGATCGGATTCGCAATCAGTGGGTCCAAGTTCAAATTCTTTATCAGTTTTGGAAATATGTTTTTTATGTGGTATGTACATTATAGCCTCGATAGATTGGAATCTACCTAAAAGAAAGTCTTACCTAGACGATATAGCTATAATAGATAAGAAACTATGGTGGACAAGAAGATAACGGATTGAACTCGCAATCTATAAGCCTGAATTCGAATCTAGCTTTATAAAATGTTACCAATTTGTTATTCAGTTGTTGGTTCGGATCCCACTTACAACGAAATGATCTAGGGGATATAAGCACAAAAGATAGGGAGCAATAGTGGATAAGAGGATAAAGGACTGATTTTACAATCAGTAGGCTTCGATTCAAATTCCCCAACACCTCTGACAAATATTTCCTATGTGATGTGTTTATTTATCATAATTTTGGTGGTTCGAAACCCACCTATAGTTGGAATTAGGTGAAATGGTCACGCTAGTTGAAGCTGAAAAATATTAACACGTTGAACACCCCCAGTATTTTGCTACTTTCTTCATTTCTATTGAAGTGAAAATTTTTTATTAAAATCACATCTTTGTGGAGGAGAAATTTTAAAGATATTGATATAGAGGTATTCAGTAGACTTTTATCTTTTTAACGCCATTACTTAAATGTTTAGCATGTTCGAAAATTCACAAGTATTCTAATTTAAAAGTTACATGAAAGGGTATTGCAGGATAAGGGGGGTCAAAAGGGCCCTTCAACCGATGTCAATGGGGGTGGTCTCATTCGGTAGATAATGCTCGGCAATTATTGTGTACAAAATTTTAACCATGTATCTTGACCGGAAGGGTAGTTATGGGGAAAATTCAAAAAACAGGTTTTCTCCCCATTTCGCCTATTTATTGAGGTGTAAGAAATTCGAAAATATTCTGACATATTCTACACGGTACCATACATGTTTGGGATTTTTTCAGATTTATCCATTGAAGAACCTAACAATAAGTGTAACAAAGGAGCCTGAAGAAGGAACAAATGAAAAAACTTTAAAAATTCTTGCAGATGAGGGACCATCAAAGTTCACAATTGAAATAATTAATTCGATTCTCTATATTAACATGTAATTGCTTCGTGGCAGAAAAATGCAAAAATAATAACTGGATCATGGCGTTTCACATCGAAACCCGTCGCGCAAATCGGTTTTCGATTTTTTTCACAATGACGCAGGCGGTTTAAAAATCTGAAAAAAATTGGAGACAACAATCATGAGTGTTGGATTGTTACTGTAATTTGCAAAAAGTTGTCACTCGAAGATCTCGATACGAAATCTACTTTTTTACGTTTTTTTTGCGTTTGCTCATTTGTTACGCTTAGGTTGTTCAATGGAAAAATCTGAAAAAAATCTCAAACATGTATGGTACCATGTAGAATATGTCAGAATTTTTTCGAATTTTTTGCACCTCAATAAATAGGCAAAATGGAACAAAAACCCGTTTTTCGAATTTTCCCCATAACTACCCGTCCGGTCAAGATATATGGTTAAAATTTTGTACACAATTATCGCCGAGCATTATCGATCGAATGAAACCACTCTCATTGACATCGGTTGAAGGGCACTTTTGACCCCCTTATCGTGCTATACCCTTTCATTGAATTTAGTAGCGGTCACCGGTGACCCCGATGGCAGTCAACGTGTTAATAAAAACAAAAACGTTGGGTTACATTCGCAAAAATTAAAATTCTCTGGACAAGTATTATTTTTTCTTATATTATTTATTTCATCATCACCCTTCTCGAATTGGTAGTTCATTAAATATTTATGAAAAAATTATTTAGACTCTTTTCAATTTAAAGTTCAATCTTCAGTTTGAAATTATGTACGATATTTGTACCTTTTTTAAATCAAGAATAATTTTAAACATATCACATAGTAGTTCTTTTAATTTTATTAAAAAAATTGTTATAGAAAGATGTAACTCATTTTCACCTTAACAATTTCAACTTGAATTCTCACTTCAAGTTATGTTATTCTTTTATTGTCTCCAAACAAATCTCTAATAGGTATCACATTAGAAAAACAGCTACCCCTTTGTTATCATAGATGTACCATTAGAGGAAAGGCTTCCTCATTTAAAAAACCGCCATACCATTTCAACGTAAGTCGCGAAAGTCTTAATTCAAAAAAGTGTCGAATGTGCGTCGTCTGTAAAGAAGGAAAAGCTAGAGAAAAACGAGAAAACTTTCATCCTACGTTTGTTCAGCCTTCATCCGCGCAAGAAACATCGCTGGAAGAGCATTCGAGGAGTTCACAATTTCGCGCGACGCTAGTTCCATCGACCGGTTTTGCAATTTGCAGGTGTGCTTGAAATTGTCTCGTTCTTCATCGTCGACTTCGTCTCCGAGGAATCTCTACGATACTTTTCGAGGCAACGTATTTTCCTTTCGTTTTCGAGGAGCGTTCCGATGCAGACGCCCTTAGTTTGAGACCCTTAGGTTTCAAGAGACGAGGATGAAAAGAAAGAGAAAAGGAAAATAATCCCTCGTTGTGTATTCGTGACTCTCTGAGCATGCTAGGTATAATTTACCAATGCAAATGATTTCGTGACAGTAATATATAAATCGTCGCATATCCCATTGCTGCAATATTGTGACACATTTACTCTGTTATCAGTGTCATTTTCATTTCTCATTATTGTCGTTTAATACCCCTGATAATTGTAATTTTTTATTTAACTCTTTCTTTGGCTACTATTTTGTGCAGAATGAAACAAATTCTTTAATATGAGGCCACAGGTTGAGAGTGATAATTCATATCAAGAATCTCAAATTTTTCCAGTAATTAAACCCTAGTTGTGCCACGTGTTATAATAACGAATCATATCACGATGTGACTCTCAGTCACTTATGAGAATCATGAATCATAAATTCATTTATTCATCCAAACAAGCTCTATATAAATATAAAATATTATACACGGGCCATCATTAGTCACGATTCTAAAGCTCAGCAGAGTGCAAAAATTTGAGCCAATCACGCTCCACCAGTGGCACGAGCCACTGCACTTATTCGATACATGTTTTATCTTTAAGATTATATCATATACAATAGAAAAATTGCAGTTTTCAAAAATAGATTTCTCAAAACTGGGTGCACATTTACAAGAACGCTCGGACACGCCAGAAATATTTTTCGATGTACTTTTGTCTGATAGTCCGAGTCGAAGGATTGATTTTCTGTTGGTTTTCTTGATTTTTTATACTTGAAGAAAATCAAAAGAGAATTATAATCTGTATGATCTGACCATTAAACTCTACATTATTTTGATTATCTGTAGGTACTCTGTGGATGCGTATATTTCCGTTTTCACACTTGAAGAAAATCGAAAGAGTATTATAAAAAGATTTTCTAGGTTCTCCTTTAATCCTCTTTCATTGTATTTTAGAAGGGATTTGTCATTATTTATTAATTATTAATATTACTTAATTTTTTAAAAAGTAAATTGAGTGACAACTACGAAAAAGTGAATTTGACGGAAACTTTATGTTTATAACATTTTAGGTATATTAGTAATAACTAGGGATTGCAATACCGGTATACCGGAATACCGAATACCGGTATTTTGAGCCATTTGTACAATTTTGTAATACCGGTATTCACAAGTTTAAATACCGTTTTTTCGGTATTTACTAGAAATCTTTTAAATCATAAAATTTGATCAAGTTTATAGTAAATTTTCCTAAAACTTTTTACCCACAAACCTATCCTCATTCAGAAGAATTCGATACAGTTATTGAAAATGATGATGACACTAATGTCGATAGTGAAAAGGAATTGTCTCTTGAACAAAAATTAGAATTAGCGATAACTAAAAAAATTTCAACAAATTAAAATATAATACAGAAATCAGTTATATCCAACACCATCCGACGAGAAATCGATTTATTTGAAGATGAGGGATATAGAGGTAAATACTTCGAAAAAGTATATCGCGCATTGCTAACAGTACCACCAACTAGCGTAGATGCTGAAAGAGCGTTTTCGACAGCTGGTAATTTTTGCACAAAACTACGTTCCAGGCTTAATGACAGTACAATTGATGCATTATATTTTTTAAGATCACATTTCAAAAATTTGTAATAGTACCACAGACTGAATAGTGATATTTAAATTTTTTTGTGATTTAAATACATAAGATGTTCCTTGTTCCTTTACTTTTTTTGTGATTCTTTATATACTGTTGTAATTTATAAGTTTCAAATGATTTTTTGTGATATTTACTCTCTCTAATAAAACTGGCAAGTAAGACAAAGGAACACCTGTGTTTTCTTTCTAAAATTGCTACTACCGGTATTAAAACCGGTATTCCGGTATTAAGATCTAAAAAATACCGGATACCGGTATTGAAGTTTTGGTCCGATATTGCAATCCCTAGTAATAACTAATACTGCAATAGTACAAGAAATTGAACCTGATGAAATGTTTGTTCTAAAGGACCACAACGTACAATATACAACCTGAGACTTTTTAATTTCAGGAAATTTAAGTGAAAATATCAAAGCTCTTAACATAATTAACATTGTTAATGTTTGCATAAAAATGATGATCAATGATATGCTGTACATAGGAATACCTGCAAATAATAAAGAGTTGGAGTGATCTAATACTACTCAAATGAAAAGTTCATAAAATTCTAAAAAGTAGAGACGTATGTATAGTAAACTTTACAATGATTAAATAATAAGATGAAAAATATGATTTCTCGCTGGTTTTATTTAATTATTTATATCTTTATTTTCATTGTTGACATGAAATAAATAAGAAATAAATTAACAAATAAAAGGATTTTTACTGTAATCTATTACAATTCGATGTCTAATTAATAAAAATTAGTATATTTATTTTCCGAAAATAAAAGAGAATCGAGAGAGAAATATAACGACTAATAGAGAACTAAGGAGAATAATAGAAATATGAAGAAAATGTAAGAGAATCATAAATGATGATTTCAGTGTCCGAGATAATCAACAGAAATTCATAACTTCGACTCGGGAGTCAGCTCATTGAAATCCCGATGTCCACGAATGTAAGTTCTCCTTGTCAGAAATACGTCGTGGTACCATTAACGTTAAGATAGTCTCTGTAAACTTTACACTTTATAGTATAAAGAATCGTGGAAATGAAATTATTATACAAATTACTGTGTTTTAGATAACATATCATTTGCATGCAAATCAATCAGCGATCATCCTTCCCAGAATATCGACATTACAGGCGGTCCTCGACTTTTGCAAAATTCACTATTTCGCATGTTTGAATATTTATTATAAAAATTTAATTTTCTAAAGACTTTTGTTGCTTTTTCAAAAAATGTTTATTTCACCCACTCATACATTGTCTATGATTTTTTAACATTGTAATATAGTTTCCAGTATTGCGTACTAGATGTTAGAGAATCTCAAGTTCACTAAGAAACCACATTAATTTTTCATATTTTTCCTGTATTCCTCTACCGTGGACCATTCAACATTCGTACACATTTTCAGGGTTCAATTATCTGCGAAAGTCGAGGGTCGACGGTATCAGAAAACGTTTAATTAATAATCTTCCATAGTAATTGCAACAAAAAATTAACATTACCCACCAAAATCACCGAAGGAATTGATCAAAACTTTGGCAATAATTTATTTCACGCAAGCGACTATTTCCACGACCAGGAAAACCGTACTGGTCCATTTATCATTCATTATCGGATTTGGGTTCGAAAGTTCGAGCAAGAAAATGATTCGAGACGATGCATCATCAACTGGTTTCGTTTTAATCGCACCTTTCGTGGGCTTCGTATGTTTGCATCGGCGACTGTTCGCCAAACGAAGAAATATTCACTATTTCCTGTCCCGGAATACAA
The DNA here is from genome assembly GCA_910591515.1 of Cerceris rybyensis. NCBI lineage: Eukaryota > Metazoa > Arthropoda > Insecta > Hymenoptera > Crabronidae > Cerceris > Cerceris rybyensis. The sequence continues at coordinate 19,298,016 of OU342789.1, read as the reverse complement.
CCGGATATTGGCGACGTGCTCACACGGGTAAAAAGAGGATTGAAATTTCGACGAAATCGAATACATAAATTGGCAGTAAATATGGTGCAGCGTTTACGATAGACTCTGGGATTCTATTTGGAGACTGTGCCTTTCCGAGATAAAACGAGGGCCACCGGAGGTATTCGAGGTCATCGTTATGTTTCTTGGAAGGATAAAACGAAATTTCACGATTATTTGCAATCTTTTCGACGTTTCTTTTCTAGGTAAAACGAGATTTCACGATTATTTGCGATTATTATTACGACTTTTGCTACGTGTCTTTGCGAGAGAAACAGAGATTTCGTTATTATTATTATTTCTACTCTATATCGAATACTTATTGTTTTAAAAAGAGCTATTTATTTAAAATGAGTGGTATGACAATGAAGAAATAATTTAAATAAAGGATCGTAATAATCGCCTTAAAGTCTATAATTACTCGCAATCATTATAAGAATTATATGAGTTTCAGATCGTCCTCTATCTGAAATATGTTCTTCTTTCGACCTGATGTATGGATGCCTCACTTGCCAAATCGATTAACTCGATGAAACAAGAATATAAGAATTCTTCTTCAATAAAAAATTTAAAAATACGATGTAGACTGTATTACCGCATATGCATCTTTTATCTAACAACATATTGAAAGTATAAGATAGAACATCCTTAGAGTAATTGTTATTATTACTAAAATTTTCTCGTGATCAAAGGAGTTAATTGCTTTGACAAATGAAAGAAAATTATTCATTCAAATTCAGTCTTCGAATAATTTTTTTTTATTAAAGATTTTAGCAAAAATGAATAATAACTCTTCTGTTACTGACGTAAATATTTAATAGAGCCAATTATACTACTCAAATACTTTTTTGCTCAACAATTACACCATCAGCATATCTGACGCCAAGACTCCACATATCTTAACAATTCCACATACATATTTTGCTCAAATTGGGTCTGTAACTCATAAAATGCCTCCATGGCAGCTTTCTTTTCATCCGAAATTATTTTTTCATCGCACTTCTCACAATATCGACATAGCAGATTTACAAATGTTTTTTCCGGTATTAAATGTCCACTTCTATTTCTATATCTTAAACCTTTTATTCTTTTATGCTTTTGAACATTTCGGTTCCATTCAGTATGATTACAGCATTACATTTTTTCATTGCTATGATCAGAACGAACCCGAATAAATACGAAATCGTTTTCTAGAGCCCTGCCTTCTGCCAATAACTTGTAATGAAGAACCATCCGATTCATTACTTTTCTTATTCGAATAATTCTTGTTAACATCTTCCATTTTAATATTATAATGGTTTAATTTTTTTCTTAAAGAACAATACACACTAAAATTGAAATCTATACGTACTTGCTTTTATTGCAATTCGAATACAACTGATTTATAATTTATATTTCTCGTTCTTGATTCGTGTGAGCGATAACAGTTCTTGTCTATCGGAGACAATGAAAGTAAAAGAACAACTTTCAGATATTTCCGTAGCAGAGGGAAAATAGTGCAGTGGGTTAACTAGATTTTTATCATGATTTAAATACATTATAGGATGGAGTTAATCAGATTGGCTTGTGAAATTTTATTTATTATTCAATGGCTAAAAAAATGTTGTTATTTAGTGGTGTCAATGCTTATTATTAGAGAAATTTATTTTGAATATATACAGTTAGGACCCAATTAAGTGCATTGATATTAAGATGAAATAAAATTCAGAAAATTGAGTCAATCGATTTGGCAAGTGAAGCATTTATATGGTCTTCTATCTTGTAAATACGCTGTTCCGCACTATGACAGTATTCAATACGACAGAAATAGCATTACATCAACTTTGTATTCCACAAACATAATTCAAATCGATGTAGATTCTACGACCATAAAGATAAGTTAGACCTTAGTTTTCCTGAATTGGAGATTGCTTCTATTTCAGGAAAAAATGGAGTGCTATAGGCTGGAATCGATAGACAAATAAAGCTTAGATATTTGTTCTTATCATAAAGCAAAGTGCATTTGGATGCTGACATAAAATCGATGAGTATTGCTTCCTAACCGGCATTAGTTTGAAATAGATATTGATATCAAGCTATCTATATTTCTTGACTGGATAATGAACAAGAATTTACAGTACGATCGCTACAAATATGTTACAGAGATACGTTCCAACGGTCGTAAATAATGGTAAAATCTCATTTTTTTTTTATAAATGGTGCACCGTACGCTGCCTATCTATCTGCAATCTTCTTTAAAACATAGACAGTAAAGTGTCGTACTCTATCTTAGAAATAAACATATCCAATTTTACAATACAACGTTAGAAATAAGTAAATAAATAATATAACTGAAATTTAACTGAAATCTTTACTCTGATTTAATTCTGACATGGGAGAATAAAGAAATATAATACATGGAGTTTTCTACTTGAAAACTAAAAATGTCATAATTCGATAGCAACACTTTCTAAATAAAAGTACTTAAATTAATTTGAAAAAGGAACCTAACTGAGACCCAACTTAATTGTTCCTCACAACAAAAGGAAAAGGAATCCGATATCTCCATTTGTTTCATTTTAAGACTTAATTTTTTTTAAATCACCCACACAACGTGAAACAGAAATAATAATTTCTGCTCTCTAAATCAGAGAATATTATCCCTTTAAACTCGAGGACATTTCACTCGGGTGAATTAGCAACACGAGACGATTTCGACTAAATTAGGCAAATGTTTTACAGATACTTTCAAAAGATTTTATACTAACAATAAGAACACAGAACGAGCCGGATCCATGACAAAAATTCGGATAAGAATACTTTATCGTATCGGAAACAAACATATAAAGCTCGAGAACTCGAAAAACGCAAGGCCGCCGTAGTGGCGTCTCTCGAGTGCAAAGAGTTATAATGTAAAAAATCCAAAGCCGAATTTTGTTCAACATTGTGTTTGAATCCAAGTCGGAAGATGTGTTCACGCAAAAAATGAGCAAAACTACTTTTTAACATATAACGTTTCCAGGAGGAAGGTTGAGGAAAAAAGGGTCGAAAGGGAGATTCTGACGATTGCCCTCGATTGAGTACACAGGCCCCCGAGCATCGGGGTGGCCTAGCACAGATTTGTTCCCGTCATTGGCTAAGGGCGAAAGAAAAGGGACCCGCATTGGACGTGTTAAAGGGATCCACTTCTTCCTGGCCGGTAAATCTCTACGAAGGCGATCCGTGCCATCTGCTTTTTAAAATAGGGCTTTCACCGAGGAACTTTAAGTTATTTGCGAGATAAACTCGGGGATTTCCTGATTAACTGGCGCAAAGAGTAGAAGCAAAGCAGTATTTTTAAGTTGGCGTTTTGAGGCTTTCCACTTTGATTAGGTGAAAAATCGGTTTTAGGGTCTTTTTTTACATCATATTCGAGGGTTCAAAGTTTTTACTTGACTTTTGTAATAGGCATTGAAACATAAAAAGTTAATGAATGTAGATACTTTCAGTTGTGCAGTAATTAATCTCTTGCCGTACTATTTATTTTGTGACTGCCTTCATAATAATTCAGAATTAAATTAGTAAAATAAATATTGATCAGTGGTTCTGGACATATCATCATAACTTAACGTAATATTAATATAATAGAAGTAATTTTATCGTGCCGCATGTCACTGATACTTCCAAATTAATAGGTGTTGCAAAACTTGAAAAGTTCCTCTGCAATTCACTGCATGACGAGTTTTACTTGTTATGGTAAGGCAAGGGGTCAAATACCACATTCGTTTTTTATCATTAGTTGGTTTCTTTTTGCAAGTCTGAATCATTTTCAAGCAGTAACCTGACAAATTTCAATTTTTCCGCCCTAATCTGGTACTCGGCATGTTACTTTCTGCAATCTTTACTTTCCCAAATTTTTTACCATTATTCTCACGTCATAGATCATTGTCACTGACTTTACTCATTTGCAAACAAAAAAAGATAGAATAATCACTTAAATTTCAATGATCAATTACAGTTAAACGTAAAGGAAGTTAATGGAATAATCAATCCATTGTCCAACGTATTACGCGCATTCGATACCAAAAGCCGATCTTTTCCTTTAGAAAATTCCTGCAAAGAAATGCAGGAACTTTAAAGTATTCCGATACGTTTAATTTGAAATTTACTCAGAAGAGCAAGTCATTCCCGTGCAGCAGAATTCGTCTCATTTTCGTTTCATTGCTTTTAAATCGCGTATTGATCCTGTACAAGGCCCATTGCCTGTTCTGCCTTGTGCACACGCGAATTGCAGGGAAAACCTTTTCTTTCTTCGTTCATTCTTACTATTCACATTCTTAAGATTCTCGTCGACTGACACGTTCTGATATATGACACGAAACAGACAAGCTACGAGGATGAACGGAATCTTGATTCCGAACGGAAGGAACCATTCCATCTCAACTTTTTTCAGTTCGGCCTCGAATCTTCGTATCTCCTTTTTTTTTCATTCTCGGAATTGAACGACGCGGCGAAAATGCATTTGCAATGCAGATCGAATGAGATCCGTGACGATGATCGAGATCTCGTTGAAATGTGAGAATTAAAAAAATAATGGAATTTTGTGGTAAATAGGAAACTTAATTGACGATGGAATAACATAAATAAAGTTGGCTCCGAAGTACTCGAGGGTGAATCTTCTTTTTGGAATTTGAATCATCCATTCTTAGTATTGCAGATCGTATCTGTTGGATTTATATTAACAATATAGCATTACATATATTGATTAACTACAAAAACGACTCTCCGTTCTAAGAATTCGTAGACTAAACAGAAGACTCTCCGCAGTGCAGGGGAGAGTCACATAAACAGTTTATGTTACTAACAATAAGTGGGCCCGAGCTCTACTTTTTGATCGTGCCCACCCGAGTCGAAATATAGAACTCCACTTGAACCTATTAATGGTAAAAAAAAAGTTCTAAGGGTTTATAGCGCTAAGAAGAGTTTTAAAAAGTATATATATGAATGATAAAAACAAACGTCATTATAAACCTCCAACTAGCCGAAATGTCCACATTTGACATTATAAGGTTAAAAAAGACACTTAGAAAACTTTTTTTAACTCTCCAACTTCTTATTTCCATAAAATCACAAATATCTTTTTAACTCTACAAATTCTGAGATAGTGTCTATTTAACTCTACAAATTTTCTTTTACGAAGATATAATTTACAAAGGTTAAAAGTAAAATTAATTAATAATAATTGTTTGTCATTGCAAATGAAGATTTTATTTAGAAATTCTAAAAATATAAAATAACATTTTACTATTACCAAATGAAAAACATACGTAACAAATAGCCAGAGCGAACTAAAAAACACTTGCTACACGTCGTCATGTCGTCAGCGTCCGATGGACACTAAGGCAAGCGACGCTAATTATGTGTGAATCGACGGTATGCATATATAGAAATCGGCGTGCGAAGTACTTGCGAGCAATTCTTTTAAAAAAGCACGAAATCTTGTGGTCGATCCTTGAACTAGGCAAGAGAGTCATTTTAAATTTAGTATCTATTTAAACCTTAACCACCTACTGAAAGAAGTATTACGGTAAAACAGCTACTTACATGCAGGCGGCAAAAATGAAGTTCAAAGAAATAAGTATTTGTAGAGTAAACTGGACTTCTATATTTCGACTCGGGCAGTCAGTCGGTTCTAGACCCGAAAGATATAAAGACAGATTTTATCTAGCCTTCTAACAAAGTACTTTTTAATTTAAAAGTATGCGGTTTTATTTTAATACCCATTTCCAATAATTTCAATAACGTATATAATTCTCTTCTTATCCTATGACTTCTAATAGTTTTTTCAGTAAACTATTATATCAATTTTTCAGAAATTAAATTCCACCCTTCCACTATTGTGGTTTTTAATTATTGTAGGGAATTAAATTGTTTGGCATCACGATTTATGATACACGACGTGTTAATTCCCCCCATATGTTCTCAAAAATTCGGAGGTATCCAATAATTTTGTCGCGAAGTGTATATTGATGCAATCCAAACAATGTCAGAAAATCCACAAATTGTTAAACTCTAATTTTGCCATTTTCAGTTTTACTATTTCATCCGTCGGTCCATTGTACCTACAAACCATCGCGATGGAAAAAGTACCGGATTGCAGAGTACCGACCAACTTCAAAGGATCAATTTTCCCTTTTTCTTTTACGGCTCGTTGTCTCATCCTCCGTCCGCGTATAAAACAAGTTTTAAAGTCGCATCGGTGCTACGATGGTTGGAATAAAAAGTTCATACGATGTAATGCGAAATGACAAAGCGCGAAGCTCAAACACCAATTTGCTTCGTTCTCTTCATCACGGCTCGTTGCCTCTTCCGGAGTTGTTCGCGTACGCATGAAATTTGCAAGAATCTTGCCTTCCCATTCTCTCACCACCCACTGAAACATCCCTCCGAGCCGTCCTCTTGGAGTCCTTGACACGAAGTTCTCCGATTATCTTGCTCCACGCGGAAGACATTATTCTTCGTGGAGGGAAATACCTCCGGCGCGTCTAGATTTCCACTCGGATATTTTTCAAGTGGCTGAGGGAAAAGTTCTCCGACTTCGATGATTCAACGGAAGCAAGGAGTTCCAGTTGGTTTCAACGTTTTGCACGGAGATTTCTTCCAAGTTTTCCAAACTGGAGCTCCTCGATTCGCTTTGTCAATGGAATTATTTTTCTTTGTGTTTGAGTACGTATGCATTATTGACGTATTTTTTTTCGATGTGTTGATCATCATTGATAAGATGGATGTGGTAATTTTAGAATGAATGTTTAGAACGTGTTACTTGGGAAAGGGTTTTAACTGCTTTATGAGACTTGAGATTTATTTGAGGAGAACGGTAACTTCTTTCTTTTATCAGTATCGGGGGAGCAATTTCGATTGGAGAAATTATCTTAACCTGTTTGTGAACTTTGCTTCAATATTTAATGAGAGTTTGTTGAGATTAAAACACAGTTTTATTCAGAGTGACTTAATTTTGGGCACTTATTGTTAGTATTTAAAATTATACGTTTTTTTCATTTGGTGTGGCCGAAAATCTATAATATATTTTACGAATTTATTTCTACTAAAGAGCCTAGTTCGTGCGACCATGCCCCTTACATACATTTTTAAATAATTTACATAAATATTTAGTAAAATTTCTATCTAACTTATAATTAGGTCCGCAAATAAAAGCGTGCGATGGAAAAATGCATAATATCTACGAGATCTTCCCACAGGAGGACGAGTTCAGTTACAATCGCAATAAGACTTTGTGCTTATACGCCACTGTTGTATTCCGTGTGTACTGAACAATATTTTATTTTAGAAGACTACTTTCGCGTTCGGAAATATAACAACTTATGGAATAACATCTTTGCGAGATGCAGTCTGTCAGAGATTCTAGACCATTTACTGATTTCAGAACAGGACTGATTTTTTAAGGATCTTAACATAGTGTGGTGGGAGGTACGGATGACCTCGACTTCTCGTGACTAAGATTCCAAAAGGGCGATCGATTTTCCAGTGACTTTCGCTAAGACCAAAGGTCTTTAAACGTGACAACGGAATCGAAGATGAGTAATAGTACCCTTTTGGACCTTGAATCACGGTGGTAATATTTGGAAGTATTATCTTAGAAAAGATAGAGAATCTGAGAAAAGAACTGAGTCGGTATCCAACACTATATTCGTTCATTATCCAACGTCTACTTGTTCAATCTTTCTTTCGGAAGTGCATTCATGGGGTACCTCAGATGAGCACCGCATCGTCACCCAAGTAGATGTTTGATACTCATTTGACACCTTTCAGTTGCCTCATAACACTATTTCTACCAAGAGGTGTCAAAAGACACCTTCTAAATTTTAACTTAAAATTATTGTCTAATTGTAAGTGGAATCGCTTCTCCACAATTAATTTTTTGACTTTTCATACAATAGTTGTTAAATTAATTCAACGAAATCACTTTCCTCCAGCTCATCCTAGAACTAAAAATGTGGATATGGTATACTTGTTTCTACCATGAGGCGTCTTTTGACACTTTAAGGATTTCATGACAGTGCCTAATTTGAAACCATTTTACATATAAATATCAACACCATTGTGAAGCACCATATCAATTACATTCAGACTAGAGAATCCCGGTTTCAGTTGTAAAAGAAAATACAGGAGTTGCGGCATAACTGTGATATTCGTTTATTTCCCGCCATGTTACATTTTAGCGTCCACGGCTGCAGTGACTTTACAACTAGCTACACAACGCTGCTAGAATTTGCAAACTGATTAAAAAATTTCTAATAAATACACATCAATGTATCAATAAATATATTCCTCAAATAATCTACATTTAACTGATAATTTGAAATCTTAACAGTTATGGCAATTATTTGCATTCAAACGAAAAGGTGTCAAAAGACACCTTTTGGTCGAAATAGGTATATAGAAAATCGTGGTAGAAATAGTGTCAACACAGCCAAACGCCGAGAGAAAAACTATATGCTATACACCTCTTACTTTGTAGCAGGAATGCGAAACAATATTTTTAGTAATGGGAAATCTTTCCGTTCGTTTATCAACCGACTTACTTTAAAACAGGAATATCTTCCCATTGGGTTTGCGTAAGTGCTAAGATAGACCGTGTGTCTATTCTCACACAGTCTCTTGATACCACAGGGTCAACCCGAGATCTATAACACATTGTAAGAACAAGACACTGGAAGGTGTCCAAGTTCATGCAGTCTCTGTGGGTGTATACAACAAGATCGTCCATTCTCTCGATGCCACTTTCTAAGTCCACGTACCACCACGAAGAGTGGGCGATAGAGAAACCAAAAATGTCTATGCGAATATTTTCCGCATCGAAGATCTGTAATCAATACTTTGGGATGTCCAAAGGTGTTCTAGATTTTGCGATCTCATACTCTTGGGCGACCTATTTGACCTGTTCGATGCAGTAGAACGGGCGATGCAAAAACTCAAAATGTCTTTGTCCGTTTTTCGTTTAACTTTAACAACGTTTACTTCTTAGAGTTTTAGGATCTCTCTAAACATGGAGAGGCCAACCCTAGCGTTGCAGATTCAACCCCATTTTCTTTTTGGTTCACAATCAGGTATCCCGGGTTCGCCAAACCCGTACCTGCCCAGCAAGTTAGACAGGCTCCTGGGGGGGCCGAAGATTTATAATTTTCAGTCAGTTTCGATCCATTGAGGTCTTACAGGAAGAATTGTTAAAGAGGCTGGGTTTAGTGTTCAATACTTTACTGTTACTTCACTCACGCAGTTCCGATGCGAGTCATTCAATCTTCGTCATGTAGTCTAATTTGAATGTGTGTTTCTTTCATCAAGTAGCATTTTAGAATAGGAAGTTAATACGTGTGAGTGGTGGGATATCTCTTACCATCTGACGAATCAGACTCGCGTTATTTCCGTGGTCCTTCCCCGAGTCGAAATATTGAACCTATTTTCATGGTATTTACTCCTACTTGAACCCAATATGATACTTTTTAATACTAGAACTCCTAATTTAAACCTGTAACTCCTTCTCAGTAAAATGATACCCCATTTAGCCATCACCAAAACCTTTATCCCCTGAATTGGACCTGTTACTCCTCCTAGGTTAAATAATAATTTTTGTATTCAATATATATTTAATATCGCATAAAGAACTTTAATTTTTTAGTAATTAATTAATAAGGACTGTATACATACATAAATGGAACAAGTGGATAAATAATTCAAAAACAGTCATTTTTTATTTATTCCAGCTCTTTTTACATATAAATTAATTAATACCATTACGTTATAATAAATTTTTATTTGTTTTTAATTGTAGTTATCACATTAATTCGTATAGTGGTACACTTATGATTGCAAACGAGTTTTTTTAGTGATTTCCATTATTTTTTAGTGATTTTGACCAATTTAATTTTGAAAACTATGTGTATATATATATAATAAGAAGAATAATAATAACATTAATAACTGGATAGGATGTAAATCCTCAACGGAGGTTGAAATTGGCGTCCTATTTTGCGCTTTAATTGTAAGATGGCATAAAGGGAAATTTGTGCCACTTTTAGGCGCTAAATGGAATCTTATTTTACATTGAATTTAGACCTATCTTTGTACTTCTAATTCCTAAATGTTGAGTAGTGAAAGGTTCATATGGGGTTCGATATTTTCACTCGGGTCTTGTTTGTTGCCTACGGTACTTACCCTTCCCAAAATTTGTGACACAAGTTTCTTGTTCTGCTTTAACTAAAGACAAACATTTGTCTTTTCATAAACGTTAAATAATGGATCAGCTTTCTTTGAACTTTTTCTTTAAAGTGGGAGTGCATTCTGATTAAATACAACAGAAACAAATATAAATAATTCTTATTTTTAAATTGAATAAACACTCATGACGTGAATGTTGAAGTGCCTCTCAGGCAATGGAACTGAAATATTTCACCTAAGAACAATGTCCATTTATTGCATTACATGTCACAACAAAAGGTCGGTGTAATATGATGCTGCTGAAAAATAAATTTATAGCAACTCCAAAAGGTCCAACATCAAAAATTCTGTACTGGACGTTCAGACAAGCGTCGCGTTTTGAAGCAGGACACGCCCGTGACGTTACTTCGAGGAAGTCATTTTATCTTTTTCCATAAGATTCTCCACGAAGAGCTTTTCGAGGAAGATAACTTCCTTATTTCTTACCAAGCGAAGCAAGCAGACTTTTCATAGCGGAAAATAAATGTACCGAACTTGCAATGACTATGCTCGTCGTGTGCGATAACATTTAACTTTTAAGATATCTCATTAGGTTTTCGGAAATTTGAATTGCTCCTATCAATGAGTTAACTCTATACAACTCCTTATCATTTTGAGGTATCGCATAATTTATCTGTATTATTGTTCTTCTATAATCCTTTGAAAATTGAGTAATTACTTACAATTGTATTTCAAAAGTATACAAATTGAGATTTACAAACTTTTTGAGACTTGTATCCATCTTACAAGGTTTGTTATGTGGATCCAGAGGTAATTAATTGTAAGAGTTTCGATCAGACTTCTGATTTTTCTGAGCTATATTCTGATTTCTTGTGATTTCGTTAGGTTCAATATAAACGGGAAATTTTTGTTTTTGTTTAAGAATAATTTGGAGGGAGAATTGGTGGAGGTGTCGATGTTCTAAGATTAAAAAAAAAATACATATCGATGCACATTGCACATCTATCGTTCAAATCACTTATATATGTTACGGTGAAACACCGAAATCTGGAGAATATCGACTTTCACCGGTGAATGTCAACATTCACATAGTCGCTTGGTGTATGTCCGAAGCATTTGCTAAATAACCTTATTTCTGACTTACACCGGTAAATGTCGACATTCACCATGCACTAATGGTGAATGTTGAACATGTCGGGATTTATATTTTCTTCTTCGTAATTCAGTCGCTATAACACGTTACAAGGGTGATGTAACTTTTTCGTCTCTCTTTCTGAGAGGAGTCACTAAGAATTTAAAACATACAATACATTCTAAATGAGAAAAGAAAATAATAGTAATAAAAAAATTACTTAATTATGTGATTCAAATCTTATTTATTGCAACAACTTAAACTATTATGAGACTGAATTGTACATGAGTCCCTTACTTTTACAACTGCATCTACTTGTGGATTTATTTATTATAAATTAATTTTTAAAACATCAAAACGTTTTAATCGTCTGTAATCCAAAGCTGTGGTGCTCTTAGTTTTAGCAGAAACCACTTCAGAAAGTATTTTAGAGTACTTTTCTTGAGAAAAATAAAAACAATTGTCTTCTCGTTTCCCCGCAATTAATGCATTTAACTTTTCAAGAAAAAGATCACGATTTACTGCAGTATCCATTCAGTATAAATTACGGTATCGGACAAAAAAAATTAAGAAAACGTTGCTCGCATCATCAAAGCTTGTATAAAACTGACAAAGCTGACTGACTCCCAGCAGAACAAAGGATTTGGCGGGAGAGAGCCAGTCGCCTATTTGTCGGCTCCTCTCTTTTGGACCCCCACCAGAGCATATCTGTGATTGTCGACATACACCGGTGAGGGTCCGAATGTACAAGAATGTAATGAAATATTCGATCTTTCACCGACGTATTTGGTATATGTTGACATTCACCGGTGAAAGTCGACATTCTCCAATTTCGGTCTTTCACGGTGTCATATATATTTCACTAGAAATCGGGAGAGATATTGTTAGATTTGTGAATGTACTTCACGAATTTATGTACATGCTCGATCACACTTTTTTTAAAAGTAAAACCTTTTTCAACTTTACCAATTACTTTTTTACTTAATTTACTTTTTTTTTAAATTTATTTATCAAAGTTCTATTTTTAAATAAACAACATCATTTAATAACTCAGCTGCGGCACGCGAATGCATTTTTCGAAGTTCATCTATTTCTTCATCTTCGGGATACTCAAGATTCTTCCGTCCACTTTATTCCAAGAAATAGCACGGCAGAAATGATATAGAGGTGAAAAGGAACATAGTGGTCTCGGGCAGGTTGAAAATGAAATTTTAATATTTATTTCCTGCTCGTGAAGTATTCGAATTTTTTTTTTTACATTTCACGTTTAACGCACGGGCGACTTCAATGCATCTCCGTTTTATTAAAGACCCTTCGTTTCATGAAATTTACCGAATCGAGATCGATTTATCGAACTTTCAAATGGAAAGTTTTCACGTTAAAATGTTTTTTTATAAATTTACAGTAAAAAACTTTCACGTGTATATATGATTAAAGTTGGCATGCAGCATGCCATTACCGTGTTTCTCCCTCGAGTACTATATATTTTCTCTACTATTTCTATTCACAAACGAGGTCTCAAGTTCCTCTCTTCGCAGAGCTATACCATTACTTTTGACACTCTATCCCATTTTATTTTGAAAAGTGAGGGTGTAACAGAGTTGAGGATGAACAGATTGGAATCTATAGCTTGCACCATACTCGAGAAAAAAATAACTATCGTAAGATCGTCGTAGCGAGATTTTCAACTGACAGAAATTAGAAATTTTTCCCTATACGAAAGTTGACTTTGAATTGGGTTATTTTGTAAGTTTATAATTACCTACTTGTTTGTGAATATTTTGTAATTAATAACAATTTGTATCACACGGTTAATAAAATATTTTGCCTGGCGACAGGCTTGTATTTTATAATATTTCGGTGATAATAACATTGTAAATTTTTAATTGATTTAACCGTAGACAATGTTATCAAGAAAGTGAGGAGTCATCACAATCAATTCTCGGTGTTTCCTCAAAGAATGCCGATTGATTGCAATTCTTAGATGATCCAAATATTTCTTCATAAAAAGAGTCATAGCTGTTTTAGTGCTAAGGTGTGTAAATTTGTTGTCGTCGAATTTTCAATGTTTAGCACTCATTTTAAACCATTTTATAATAAAGTTTGAATACGTTTCTTTCGATGGAGTGCATCTAATGAAAGTAAACGACAGTTATTTTTTTATACAATTTTTTTCAACTAAAGGATACAACTTCTGTCATTCACTGTTTATAATATGGATTTTCAAAAGGATGGAATACCATCTTATAATTTCCGAATCACAAATAAGTTTTTAATGAACATGTTTAAGAGACAGACAAATCGGAACAAATGAACCGCAAAAATGGCCACCGCAATCACCCTATCTCGCACCCAGTGACTCCTTTTTATGGAATAACCTCGAAGATGTTATCCATGCTACGCTAGCGTGAAATTGAAATAATTTAAATGATAAAATAATAGATGTAAGCTGATCAACATTGGGTACAATGATACCGGTAATTTTTAAAGGTGTTATTAAAGAACATAAGTTAAATATAAAGTAAATCTATCCTTGTACCGCAATAATTTTCAGATTTTGCATAAAGCAAACACGAAATATCAAAACATTCAATTCATTTTAAATTTCATGTGATTGCGTTCTGTAATTGAATAACGCTGTCATTGTATCGTCATTAAAAGATTTTTCATAATTTTTCTGTCGCAGTGAACGTGGCAAATTGTTCAATTTCCAACATCCATTTAAATCACTCTGTTTTCGTTCTCATTGTTATTTTATTCCTTCTATCCGTCTACCTAACGTTAATAACCACCTGTATGCAAATGAACTACATTGCCATAGGCATGTTCGCTACCAATGTTGACTACCCGCCAATGCTATTTAGATACACATTCTGATTGCATTTGCAAACTAATCAGCCGTTTGTGCGAACTGTTCTATTTGTTGGTTCCATAAATTTCTAAAAGAGAAGCTGATGCCTTTGAGTCAGTAATAAAGTATTATACTTTATATGTATATATTAAGTATTATAATTTACTACCCTTTACTTACACTGTTCAACAAATTTAAACTTTTTTTATTTCCTCAAATATCCAATGAGTAATCCTCGTAGAGTTGCTCATCCTAAACACAAATCCGTAGGCAGAATTGTTCCATCTCACTCAGTTTTTTAGTAAATTGAGTTTTTGTAAAAGCACAAAATTATTACAGATAATGAGGTATTATGCGAAAAGTATAAACGCGACGAAGTTAGAATTGGTCTTGAAGGGTAGAGGAAAACATGCCGAATCGTTTAGTGTATATAGATATTACAATTGGTTGTTGCAAATAGTTACAAATGACCGTCATAGTTTAAAAAAGTGCAGAGGCGCGAACTTGCTACGTTATATTTTTACATTTTTATAATTCGATAATCAGATTATAAATAATATTTTTAAACAAACATTAATGAAAAACAATTGATCATTTATACTTATCAGAGTTAAGGTAGTTCTTGCACTTGACCAAAGTCTGCAAATAAATTTAATGTTAAAATATGATGTTCTTGAGATTGTCACGAACAAGTTACAAGCAAAAAAAAGCTCAGTTAGCGGGCATTTCGATGAAAAAATCGAATTTAAAAATACAGTTTCATACATTGACGTAAATGAGAGTGAGAGAGAGAGAAATAGTACTTCCGACTTTATCGTTCAATTTTCCAATCTTCCATACTGTAAATATTTACGAAAAACGAGATCATTAATTCGGGAACGTTTTCGAATAGATATTTCACAAAATAATTGCAGCTGCCGAATATTTAATAAAGAAATTATTAATTGAAAACTATAAAATCATGCATTTCACGTTTACAATATGGCCACTGTTTGTGAATGAGAGTGTTTGGCAACGCCGCATTGTCGATAAGTACGCATACATCAAATTTAAAATTTTTTAAATCAATACTTCAATAAATTATCATTCTTTTTATAGAAATTAAATGGGGCCCATTCATAGCACCCATAAAATCCGCTCCTATGTGAAAGAACTACCTTAAGCCCCCTTTGGATGGTACTGTCAGATCGGAGTTTATGACGCATAGCTACGGCACTGTCACACCGCGCCGTGCGTGGAATGGCAGCATGGCGACAAAACGCCGATTACACGTTCTCGACAGATATTTTCTCTACCCGTCGGCATTGAAAACTGTTCCCAAAACTTTTGTGGGCAGCTTTTTCTTTAGAAATGTCTAAGGAATGTGATCCCGTTTAGCAAATTCGTGGTGGATAAATAACTTTTCATAAAAATGTAAAAATATAACGTAGCAAGTTCGCGCATCCGTACTTTTTTAAACTTTGACGGTTATTTGTAACTATTTACAACAACCAATTTTAAGAACTATATACACTAGAATATTCGGCATGTTTTCCTGTACCCTTCAAGACCAATTCTAACTTCGTCGCGTTTATACTTTTCGCGTAATACCTCTTTTGCTGTCAAAATTTGGTGCTTTTACAAAAACTCATTTTACTAAAAAGCTGAGGGCGATGGAGCAATTCTGCTAACGGAGTCGTGTTTAGGATGAGCAACTAAACGAGGATCAACCATTGGATATTCGAAAAAGAAAACCGTGTTGAACAGTGTTATTAGTAAACTATCATAAATTATATAAAGTATACTATGTAATGTAAAATGTATTACATTAACACATTGTACGCCGGTCCCACGATAATGCGGGATTTCAAATATATGATTTTAGGATTTTACCGATCAATATCAGTCATATTATTTTATATTGAGGAAACGGTAAAGTGGACAAAGAAGGCAATATTATTCCCTTTAAATTGTGCATTACTTAATGTATTCAAATTTACATTGATTTAAATAGTAACATTATCAAATATAATAAGTTTGATAGCAGATATTTAGCCGGCGTACAATGTGTTAACACAAAGTGCATAATGACATGTAGAGAAAATAATAAGATATTCGATTAAGTATACTTGCAGTACCGAAATTCAAAAAACACATCTTTTCAAAAGTATTTATCAAAATTACAGAAAATGAAATTTCTTGTACTAAAAAAACTGTTCAACAATTCTTTTAACATCTCCGTATTCTCGAAAATATTCGATCAACATTATAACTTTGATATTACATTAACAATAACTCAGCCATCCGCGAAAGGTCGGATTCACCGCAGAAATTTTCACACCCCCCTTTAAATGAGTTTCCGTCACGTTTCACATCGGTTTAACACAATTTATGCAGTTTTAACGAGTACCAGAAAAAGGTTGGACGTGTTTCACCGAATCCAGATCCCGTTTCCTCATCTTACATTCCGCAAATTGGATATCGATTTTCAATCTTTCGCTGAGGTTTTCTTCTTCGCAATCGTTACCTACATTCATACATACATACATACGTCTTTACACAGTTCGATTCTCTCAGCGCTCGAATCTTTCCCGAAAGAATATCGTGGAATCTCCTCGTCGATTCTCCTCGAAATTATTTATAAACTCTAATCTCCGGGCTAACGGAGCGGAAACATCAGTCGAAATCGGATCGAGGGAACATTGCCTTTATAGAAACTCCGAGCATAAAGGAAAAGATGGATCTTTAGAGGCCCGATCCTTTTTGGTCGACGGCATACGGATGACCCCGTTGGTGACAGGGATAGATCAATGTAGGATGCTAGAAAATTCGTCGGGATTTCCTGTCAGGAGACGTCGAGAACGAAATAAGATGCTGTTGAAGAATAACTCGCGCATCGTGGATCCTTTGTTTTTGTTTGCTCAACGCGCACTCTGTCATGGGATGAAGTCGCTGACTAATGTTAGTTTTGTATACGCAAATATTTCCAATATGAGGTGGTTTTTCCGTTGGTTGTCGATAGCAGAAAATTGAGTTTTGTGAAAATATATGCATATAATCAATTTTGTTGGTTTACTCGTTTTAAGGTCGGTTTAGAAAATCGGTTAATGTAAATTACTCATTCGTAAAATATTTTCTACTCGGGTTTGAAGCGATCTTGATAACTGCAGTCTTTCCATTTTAAAACAATGGAATTTATAGACTGCTTTGGGGTAGTTTTAACAGTTTTGACACGTTGAATGTCATCGGTATTTCGCTTGTCTCATCAGTTTTACCCAAGTAAAACTTTTTCTATTAAAATTACGTCGTTACAGAACAGAAACTTTAAAGACAGAAGTAGATATATAATTAGCGGCGTTTTATCTTTTCAATGCCAATATTTAAATGTTTAATGGGTAAAGTAATTTGTAAATATTGCAATTTTAAAGCCATATGAAATTTCATTGATTTCAAAAGCGTTGGTCACCGTTGACCCCTATGGTATTCAACATGTTTAGGAATTAGAAGACAATTGAATCGTGGCAAATTAAATGTCTCCAATTTTGTTTACCTACTTTCTAGAAAATTTTGAAATAATTACTGTAATTTCTGCATGAACAGTACGACTTGTATTTACTAAGGTACCGTTTTATTATATTTTCTGCCCGAAGTGCACGTATTTCGTGGCAGTATTAAAATATTGTTATGGGGCGATTGGTCTGAATTGGCGGATAAAACTTCTTCAATTTCAGCTATCGCGATTGCCGTTTAAGGTTTAAGGCAGTTCTTGAATTGCCGGGTGGTAAAAATACGACGTGGAATAATCTCAGGAGTGATGATGGAATTTGAACTCGAACTTACCGCGTAAGAGTCGAAATTCTCATTCGTTTCAACACCATGCCACCTGATCCTCGACTTTTAATAAGAAAAATTTATGGTGCTGATGTCTAAAAATGCCAAAAAAATTTCAATGACAGACGGTGAGCTTAAAAATCATGACAAACAAATCAGCAAACAGGAGATTACACGGTAACCATTTTCAAATATAATTCACAATTCGTAAAACAAAGAGACATTTCATATTTGATTTAAATTGTAGGAAGATCCCGAGTCGAAGGATTGATTTTCTGCTGGTTTTTTCGATTTTTTATACTTGAAGAAAATCAAAAGAGAATTATAATCTGTATGATCTGACCATTAAACTCTACATTATTTTGATTATCTGTAGGTACTCTGTGGATGCGGATATTTCCGTTTTTACTTGAAGAAAATCGAAAGAGTATTATAAAAAGATTTTCTAGGTTCTCCTTTAATCCTCTTTCATTGTATTTTAGAAGGAATTTTTCATTATTTATTAATTATTAATATTACTTAATTTTTTAAAAAGTAAATTGAGTTACAACTACGAAAAAATTAATTTGACGGAAACTTTATGTTTATAACATTTTAGTTATATTAGTAATAACTAATACTGCAATAGTACAAGAAATTGAACCTGATGAAATGTTTCTTCTAAAGGACCACAACGTACAATATACAACCCGAGACTTTTTAATTTCAGGAAATTTAAGTGAAAATATCAAAGCTGTTAACATAATTAACATTGTTAATGTTTGCATAAAAATGATGATCATTGATATGCTGTACGTAGGAATACCTGCAAATAATAAAGAGTTGGAGTGATCTAATACTACTCAAATGAAAAGTTCATAAAATTCTAAAAAGTAGAGACGAATGTATAGTAAACTTTACAATGATTAAATAATAAGATGAAAAATATGATTTCTCGCTGGTTTTATTTAATTATTTATATCTTTATTTTCATTGTTGACATGAAATAAATAAGAAATAAATTAACAAATAAAAGGATTTTTACTGTAATCTATTACAATTCGATGTCTAATTAATAAAAATTTGTATATTTATTTTCCGAAAATAAAAGAGAATCAAGAGAGAAATATAACGACTAATAGAGAACTAAGGAGAATAATAGAAATATGAAGAAAATGTAAGAGAATCATAAATGATGATTTCAGGGTCCGAGATAGTCAACAGAAATTCATATCTTCGACTCGTGCATTGTCTTATAAGTTGGAGGATTCATTCATTCAGTTGTGATGAAATTACTTAGAAATGATAACGATGGGATAATATTAAAGATAGATTCATAGATCATTTTCCATGGCGAGTATCCGTTTTGATGGCTTTCTATCTTGTTTGTTCCTGCTGTCATTTCTGAATCGGATATCGATTTTCGGTTTGCCTCGGAGGTTGTCTCGTTGCCTTCGAGGCCATCCTGTTCCGCACTGGATTTCCTGGGATTTTCTTGCCCCATTTCACCCAAAACACCCTAAATCTTTCTATTCTCTCCTTCTCTCTACTTTTCTTCCTATCTCTTGCTCTGTCCCTCTACCTTTTCCTCCCCAGCTTTAACACGGTTTGTTCTTCACTCTTTCGTTTTTCTTTTCACATGTCCTATTTTGTCACTCTTCCTCTCACTCTTCTTTTTACAATCTCTCCTTTCTCTTGCTTCAGTTCTGCCCTCGGTTTGTTTTTCATATTTTTCTCTTCCACTGCGATCTTCAGTTTCCGTCTACACCTCGTTCTATCTTTCCTATCCCTCTGTTTTCTATGGTACTTCCTCTTTCACCTCATCATCCCTTATTCTTCCAATCTCAATATGTATTTGATTCTTTGCACCATCTGCCTGCCTCCCTCTTTCTCTTTCATTTCTATCTATTCTCTTTCTTTTCCAATCCCTAACTTTATAATTATACATCCTCTATTTCTTCTCTCCTATTGCCCCTCTTCCATTCCTATCACTGTCGCCTACATTGCTACATTGTTCTTTCTTTTATACTTTCCGCATTTCTCCCTCTTTCTATTCTTCTTTCCCCTCCTTCTTCTTCATTTTTTTGCATCCATACTTTTTTTCCAATCCTTATATTTGTGGCAGCAGCACGATCGAGTGCCACCACCGATCTACGACCGCCATTACTCCTACGCCACCCTTACTTCAAGGATCGTCCACTAGACATCGTGTCCACCAAAGGATCGCTCTCGCGAGTCCTCCAACGACGATCGGTATCAATATATATGATCAACCGGCAGATATCATCGTCGAGTTTTTTGCAATTATTTTCTCGGTTATTTAATTGTGGCCATTTAAAATTACCTGAGGTTGGTAACTCCACTTCAATTAGTTAATTTGTTGCAGATAAGGTGGCTAATGCTACCAGGTGCTGCCATCTAACCCAGCGTATGTATATTAAAAAAAAATACCATCGTCCCATCCGGGGCACAGCGCCTAGGGCAGGGCCTGTTCGGTCAGCTCTACGGACGAGTCCACAAGCAGGCCCAGGACGAAACGCAGCGTGCTAACAACCATCTTTAGCCTTTCCTGGGAACAGAAGGACACCCGCCAGGGCCGGCCGCAGCAGTATCACTGAAACCAGCCGGTGACCTCTCAACCTTGAGCGTGGATGGGCCCAATCAGGAGCCGCGGCCGGCCCGAGCACGTGGTTCCTTTATATTTACTCCCCCCTTTCCTCCTTCTCTTCTCCTGTCTCTCTTTCCTTCCTATCCTTGTATCCTACGTTGTTTCTTCTTGCTGTCCATCACCTCCCACTTTTACAATCTCAGTGTGTATCTGCGTTTTTATACCTTCTGCTTGTTTCCCTCTCCTTCATTTCCTTCTATTCTATCTTTTTTCCAATCCCTATCTTTATTACATGTTTTATTCTTTTTCTCCTTCCGCTTTTCTTTTTTTTCTATCTCTGTTTCCTCTGTTCCTTTTTTCTCTCCATCGTCCCTCACTTTTATAGTCTCAGTGTGCATTTGTTTCTTTATACCTTCTGCATTTCTCTCTCTTTCTATTCCTCCCTCCCCTCTTTCTTCCTCATTTTTTTCTATCCTCTCTGTTTTTCCAATCTCTATCTCGTTTCCTCCTTTTCTACTCCTGCCGCTTTTTTTTACCTGTCCCTCTTTGTCTCCATTATACCAAATCTTCCTTTCCCCTCTCTATGTCTTTCCTATTACCCTTTTCCTATTTCCTGTTTCCTCTAACTAGCTGGTCTCCTCAAAATGAGCCGTAAGGAAGAATCTCCGCGGGAAGAAGAGAAATGACCTCACGTACGGTCGCTAAGGGAGAAACGAATCCGTCTATCGAGGACAATAGAACTCTCGGATCCATTGGTCAGATCGGTACTGTCGAGACAAACTGGAAGAAACTTCTAGTCGCAATACCTAAGGCTACGTAACAAAATTCCTGCGACGCTTTCAACATCGATCTTCCGGACAGAGGACGCACGACGTCCACCCGCTAATGAATTAACTTTCTCCATTCTTAGGAAGAAAAAACTCTCGCCTTTGTTGGTATCGGCATTGATAACGGTATCGGTAACGCTTAGAGATTCCTTGACATTCTGGAAATACTTTCGTGAAGAGAAATAACTCTGTATTCTTCGAGGATCTGATGTTTTTTGGGACTTACATTTTCCTCGCCATGCATTGATTCGACAAGATAACGCTCCTATCGGAGTCCAAGATATATTTGGTGCTTATTCGTTCGTGTAGAATTGTCGATTTGATTTTGTAAGACGTTACATTGATAGAATATATTTACTTGTGGTTACAAGAACTGATATACACTATTCGTTCATACTATTATTAAATAAAACACTGAAATGTAACTTTTGTTATATATTAGACTTTTCTTTACTTCGTCCTCTTGGGAGAATGAAAATTATTTATAAAGTAATCAATTTATACGAGCAACCAAAGTCTTCACGTAGAAAAAGATGTAAATTAACCCCTTGCCGTGTCATTTCTTTTGTGATTAAATGTGCAATGACTCCGAATTAATTACTAAAATAACAATCTAACCCCTAATTTCGGATATTGTAAATGAGTTAACGTAATATTGAATAGTGTAGAATTAATTTTATTTTGTTAGGACCCACTGATATTTGTAATCAAATAATTTTTAGAGCACCTCAAAATTAACTATTATCGCCATAATCATTTATCGTGTCACGAGTAGCACTCGTTATTGTACGGCAAGGGGTTAATTAACAATAGTGGAAAGTCATAATTGGAGGATTTTAACTTACAAGGGAACATCCCGAGGTGTAAATCACCGGTTTTTATGAAATTTTAGTATGATATAGATCTCGTCAAAATATTTGACACGTATTTTTTTTGGCAACCGTCCACGTTAACGGGGTGAAAACCACCCTCAAAGTTGAAAAAAAAGTATTTTTTATCATATTGTTTAAACAAATGGGTCCTTTAAAAAAATGTTTATATCATTGGATTCGTGGTCGAAATGCGTAAATTTTCACTCTGTACAAAATTTTCGTATCTCTAATAGTTTCGAAGATATTCAATTAAATAGTTTTCTTTACCCCAACTTTGGGGGCGGCTTTTACCCCTTTAATGTTTACAATTGCCAATAAAACAAAGTAGGTATCAAATATTTCCACAAAAACTATATTATACTATAGTTTCATAAGAATTGGTGATTTATAGTTGGGGATAGTCATATATGGAATCGATGTGGCTATACAGCCGACAAACCTGAAAAATTGACCAATTCTGCGGAGATGTGCTTTATATATTTACAATTTACGAACATAAACTGATTTAATTGATTATATAGTTGCTTTAGAATGCTTGCGGTGTAAGAAAATATTCGTTATACAAATATCAATGAATACCATATTTACAATAATTGTTTTGAATTATTAGTTAAGCAATCATATTTTTTAAATTTATATAAAAACAATATGTGTGTCTGACAATAAAATCTGACCTTTCGGAGCAATCATACATCTATATACGAAGGAATAAAAGCAAGTACGCAAGTGTAAGAATTGAAAATACAATAACTTTTTTTGTAACAAAAATATTAAATTTCCAATTTATCCGTATTTTGTGTTTCGATATATAGTATTCACAGACAAATATTCAAGAAAAATGATTGAAATTTAACTGACAAAACGATCAAAGAATTAGTATTTTTAACATATTAGTTAAACAAATGGATTTAAAAAAAAACTGATTATACCATTGGATTCAACGTCCGAAGGCTTTAATTTTCACTCTGTACGAAAAATTGTTCAATAAATGATTTTCGGGACCCCAACTTTGAGGGTGGTTTTCACCCCTTTCATGTGGATGGTTTCCAATAAAAAAATACGTGTCAAATATTTTTACTACATAAAATCTATATATCACACTAAAATTTTATCAAAATCAGTAATTTACACCTCGGGATGTTCCCTTGCTATTGTCTAAAGTAGAATCTTCTAATCGTGAGATTCGGTTATTGCTAAGGTATTATAAGTTTTTTGTCGCGCGATTTTTTCTTGTTGATTGAAAGAAGTTACTTTGCGACTAATTTCCATTGTCAGCCGAAATACAGCAAAGTGGAACAAAGAATAAATCTTATATTTAAGTGTCTCACTTTGAAAGTAGTATGAACCAGTAGTGTGTGACAGTAATATACGTCGGCAGTGACATATATTAGCCCTTTCGCTACGGCGCGCCACGCCGAAAATGCGAACAGTAAATGCGCGCAGTCTTCAGCATTCAGGGCTCTAAATCTTTTGTCTAAAAAACGATGTTGTGACATTGTATTTAGAAGAAAAATGATTTGTGTTCATAACAATGTATTCATAATTTTTTAATGAACGTATTTTTATATGGTACTTGCTTTAACTCGTGGTTTCATTTTTGGAGTGGGTGACTATAGTCACCCGTCGGGTATGGGAGGCATTTTGTGGCCGGTGACTATAGTCACCCGTAGTAGCGAAAGCGTTAGTAGTATAAGTCAGTAATACGAGATAGAAAGAAGTAATATGAACTGCAAGAAACTCAACAATACAGTCGCTACGATTTCAATTTGACGTAAAATTTTTGTTCATAGAAATTCATCGATGAATCAAAGGAGAAATATTGCGAATAACATTAATAAAAGTGTAACTACAATAAAGACGTAAAATTTATCTTCCCCTTAAAAATTGTCAAAGCCGATTTACTAATTGCGATTTTATTATACCTGTCAATTCTCATTGCTCTCAATTTATAGTCTCATAACAACAGCAATTCCATAATTTCAGTCTTCATAAATATTTTTCAATAAATTTAAACGAAGACGTTTTTACGTTAGGAAAACAAAAATGATAAATTTATGAGTTTCAGAATAAAAATGACACATGGTACAATTTAAAATTAGCAGTAACTTCATGTATAACAGTTTGTCAAAAAAACTTTATTTCTTTATGGAAAGTTATATTCATGCCTGAAATTTATTATACGGTGTTAAATGCTTCATGGATATTTATAAGTATATTATACGTTTTGCACGATTCTCGGCATTTCCACAAAGTAGAACATTTTTCCAACTTATTCTATAATGCTAATTTTCTCTTGTGGAATATTTCGGGGGAATAGCTAGTGTTGGATAATAATTTTTCCAAAGGATCATTCGGAATACTGATAGAAACATTTCGAGGTATCGAATTTATTTTTATTTACACAGTTGTTTCCAGGCAAATTCGATTTCGTTCGAACTACTCTTACACCGACGTAGTTTCTTTTTTAAAGTTTATCTTTCACTCCCATCGAATCTCTGGTTTTGTCTTCCTCGAGTTTCCTCGATGTTTTCGGAATCGAAGTGGGAGCAGTTATTCCATTTCCATTAGAATACACGGCTTTCTTTTGTCGTTAATCCCCGACCCTCTTCTTCCGCGTATCGACATATTTAAGAATCACTCGAACTTCAATCCGAGATACTTTCCTCCCACTTCTCAAACTTCCATTTCGAAGAATCCTTCGAGATGCTTTTAAGAATACACCGGGTGATCCTTTTATTGAAGTTTCATCCAAACTTTTTGCCAAGCTATAATCTCCCGGGGAACGGCGAAGATGGGATAATTCGTGTAGCAGAAGTAATGAGATTTCTAAACGTAGTGTATCATTTTCACGGAGAAGGATCTTTATAATACATCAAAATTACATTGCAATAATTGAAATAAGAATCGTATTTCAAAATATAATCGCACAGATAATTATTTTAGAAAGATAATTTATTATAGAATCATGAGAAAGAAAGACAGACACGCGGTAACCCATCATAGCAGCGTACTCCGGCCTGAGTAGCTTAACGTTGACGATCACCTGGGTCCTTTGGATTTGACAATTCTGGATACTGCAGTTGCTTTTCACGTCCTTTTCTCCTAAGAGTTCTTTGTAGGAGACTGCTGCTCCGATCGCACAATAGCTTCATTCCTTTTATATAAAAATTAGTTCCATATTGTAATGCAGGCTGTTGAATTAGTTACACGCCGCGAGCCTTTTCTGAGTCGCTCCGCCTGCTTCTCCTTCCCAACAATTGTACCCAACCAGGAACGACTTGCCAGACTCGGCGTATTACACGAGTATAGTGGCGCTTTAGGGCGCTATTCGCCTCTGTTCGCTCGCGCTGGAAAGACGCCGCGCACGCCGATTACGGGAAAAAAAATCGATGCGCGTATCCCGTCGACTGACGTTATCTGTCAACGAACAGTTTCAGATCGCGTCACATGGCGTTTAGGTTAAAACAAAAGTATTACTGGTAAAAAAGTATGCTCAGATATGTCTTGAATTAAATGCGATTAAGAGATTTTAATGTTTTTGGACTTCCGGCGGTGGTTTGGCAAATTCGGCAGAGAATAGTGACAGGAATACCATTCAAAAACTTATATTGTATCTCAAAATACCAATGGAAACATTGAGGGTATCTAATTTAAACAACATAAACATATATTTCTATTTGTGAATATATGTTTTCATTCAATGTAGATATATATTTCTGTACAAACAATGAAGTTTTCCTTCAAGTAAAGATGAGGAAATAAATAAATAAAAAAATTAGTATTGCATCGATATTATCTCCACAATATTATGAAACTTTATATATACATATAACATTTTCTTCTAAAATAAATGGTTCTACTGTGCATACATTTATACACACAACCATACATACAACAATCATAACGATAGTTTATTAAAATTATATCCAGTAATCTTGAATTTGTTACCTCTTGTTTCTTTAATTCATATGTATACTAAAGAAACAGTTGTGTTACGATCTAGCACGCGCACGTATAAATTAATTTCCAACGCAAATAATTTAAAAATACGGCGACAGCAAAACGTTAGCTCTCGCGTCAAAGAATACATTGTTGCCGACACGGTCAACTTAGCAATAGATTTTAACCGTTTGAGTGTCAAGCAGCGAAAACGCGCTTCTTTCGTTTTGTATCGAGGAATGCAACAAAGTTAAATTTCAATGTTCTTCTGCTAACAATCTGTTAATCGCATTTAATTCAAGACATATCTGAGCATACTTTTTTACTAGTAATACTTTTGTTTTAACCTAAACGCCATGTGACGCGAGCTGAAACTGTTCGTTGACAGATAACGTCAGTCGACGGGATACGCGCATCGATTTTTTTTTCCCGTAATCGGCGTGCGCGGCGTCTTTCCAGCGCGAGCGAACAGAGGCGAATAGCGTTCTAAAGCGCCACTATACTCGTGTAATACGCCGAGTCTCGCAAGTCGTTCCTGGTTGGGTGAAATTGTTGGGAAGGAAAAGCAGGCGGAGCGACTCAGAAAAGGCTCGTGGCGTGTAACTAATTCAACAGCCTGTTGTAATGTATCGACCCTCCGATCAGTCCGATTAGTACATAAGATAACTTTAAGGAATATTTTATAAGTATAAATATTTTCTATGTGGCTCGCTCAACAACCGTCATTCCATAATTACCACTAACCCACCACCTCAAGTCCAAATTTCCTATTTTTCCATCTCGATCTTTCAAGTCCCTAACACAGTCACTATTCCTTACTCATCCTCGAGTCATCACCCAAGCCCAAAATCCTACTTCCTACTTTGACTTTCGGCTTGCATCTACCATTATCACCACTCCCACTCCGCCTCCAAAAACCTTTAACCTATTGAAATTTTATCCCGTGACAATCACGGACGGAGCGTCAAGTATCAAACGGTTTATTCCGTTTAGTCTACCATAGACGTCTAATCTATGACTAGATTCTTTGCTTCCTCTGTTTTCTAAGGTTATTCTAGCTGAAGAAGGAGACGTGGTTTAGTTTGCATACCGAAATGTTTTCGAACATAAAAAAAATTGACATTTTTTGGGCCAGAATTGGTAATTTTACCAAACTGTGAAAGGGTTAAAAACCCAACATCTCTTTTCACCATGTCTCACAAGGGAACATCCCGAGGTGTAAATCACCGATTTTGATGAAATTTTAGAATAATATAGATCTCGTCAAAATATTTGACACGTATTTTTTTTTGTTGGCAACCGTCCGCATTAAAGGGGTGGAAGCCACCCTCGAAGTTGGGGTCCCGAAAATCATTTATTGAATATCTCGAAAACTATTAGAGATATGAAAATTTCGTGGAGAGTGAAAATTAATGCCTTCGGACTTTGAATCCAAGGGTATAATCATTTTTTTAAAGAATCCATTTGTTTCAATAACATGCGAAAAAATACTACTTTTTTCATCATTTTGTCAGTTAAATTTCAATCAATTTTCTTGAATATTTGTTTGTGAATACTATATATCGAAACACAAAATACGGATAAATTGGAAATTTAGTATTTTTGTTACAAAAAAAGTTACTGTATTTTCAATTCTTACGCTTACGTACTTGTCAAGTTATTCCTTCGTATATATGTACATGTATGATTGTTATGAAAGATCAGATTTTATTGTGAGACACACATATTGTTTTTATATAAATTGAAAAAATATGATTGATTAATTAATAATTCAAAACAATTATTGCAAATATGGTATTCATTGTTATTTGTATAATAAATATTTTCTTACACCACAAGTATTCTAAAGCAACTATATAATCAATTAAATCAGCTTATGTTCGAAAATTGTAAATATATAAAACACACCTCCGCAGAATTATTCAATTTTTCAGGTCTGTCGGCTGTATAACCACATCGATTCTATATACCACTATCCATAACTATAAATCACCATTTCTTATGAAACTATAGTATAATACGGTTTTTATTGAAATATTTGATACCTACTTTGGTTTATCGGCAATCGTCCACGTTAAAGGGGTAAAAACCGCCTCCAAAGTTGGGGTAAAGAAAACTATTTTATTGAATATCTCCGAAACTGTTAGAGATACGAAAATTTTGTACAAAGTGAAAATTAACGCATTTCGACCACGAATCCAATGATATAAACATTTTTTTAAAAAACCCATTTACCACCCCCACCCAAAAAAAATACTTGACAAATATTTTAATGCGATCTATATATCACACTAAAATTTTATCAAAATCAGTAATTTACACCTCGGGATGTTCCCTTACTATTGTCTAAAGTAGAATCTTCTAATCGTGAGATTCGGTTATTGCTAAGGTATTGTAAGTTTTTTGACGCGCGATTTTTGTTTGCTGATTGAAAGAAGTTAGTTTGCGACTAATTTCCATTGTCAGGCGAAATACAGCAAAGTGTAACAAAGAATAAATCTTATATTTAAGTGTCTTACTTTGAAAGTGGTATGAACCAGTAGTTTGTGACAGTAATATCGTCGGCAGTGGCATATATTAGTAGTATAAGTCAGTAATACGAGATAGAAAGAAGTAATATAAACTGCAAGAAACTCAAGAATACAGTCGCTACGATTTCAATTTGACGTTAAATTTTTGTTTATAGAAATTCATCGATGAATCAAAGGAGAAGTATTGTGAATAACACTAATAAAAATGTAACTACAATAAAGACGTAAAATTGATCTTTCCTTTAAAAGTTGTCAAAGCCGATTTACTAATTGCGATTTTATTATACCTGTCAATTCTCATTGCTCTCAATTTATGGTCTCATAACAACAGCAATGCCATAATTTCAGTCTTTATAAATATTTTTCAATAAATTTAAACGAAGACGTTTTTACGTTAGGAAAACAAAAATGATTTTATGAGTTTCAGACTAAAAATGGCACATGGTATAATTTAAAATTAGCAGTAACTTCATGTACAACAGTTTGTTAAAAAAACTTTATTTCCTTATGGAAAATAGTCATACTTGAAATTTATTATGTGGTATTAAATTCTTCATGGATATTTATAAGTATATTATACGTTTTGCACGATTCTCCGCATTTCCACAAAGTAGAACTTTTTTTTCACCTTATTCTATAATGCCAATTTTCTCTTGTGGAATATTTTTATTTTTTATACAATTTTCAAGGGACAATTATTATACGTAATATAATATAATTACTGAAGCATTATTCGATTGCACATAGAAGTGATCATATACCAGAAGGGAGTTCTCGACTGCGTAATGGCAATGTAATTTACGAAACAAAAATATAAATTATGACCATGAAACTAAAAATTCTGATTTATCCATATTCTTGGGTTTGGTCTACAGTATTTTCTTGCAATATACGACAAGAATAACTCAACGTTTTACTAAAAAAAATACAAAAATATGAGAATTTTTAATATATTTTTTAAATAAATAAATTTGAAGCTATCTTACTTTTCCCATTAAATCCGCCATTGAAAAACGAACAATTTGCATTTTTAATTATTGATCTACACCAAATAGTTTCCGAGATATTTAAAAAAATAGCTTTTTGATCCCCAACTTTGGGGGCTGTTTTCATCCTCTAGATATGAACGATGGCCGATAAAAAAAATACGTGTCAAATATTTCATCGAATTGTACATACCATGTAAATTTCATTACAATCGGAAATTAACACTTGGGAAACCTCCCTAGTCAGTTCATTTCTAACGACCTATGTAGACACTCTATTTGGCGCGTCGAACGGTACAATTTCAAGTTTAATAACTTTTTTTCTGGCGAAAAAATCAAAATTCCGATTTATCCGTATTCTTGTAATGGACATATAGTTTCTATAAACAAATACTCAAGCAAATTCGTCGGCATTAATGGGGAAAAACTAACAAAAAAATTCGAATTTTTCATATATTGTTTAAACAAATTGAGATTTTGCAAAATAATTTTTATCATTGTGTTGATTGTTAATAGACTCAAATTTCGTCAATGTACGCAAGTCATCTACCTCTCGTAGGTTCCGTGATAATCGACGAAATGTACTTTAGGGTCCTAACTTTGGGGGTGGTTTCCACCCCTTAAACGGCGACGATAGCCGATAAAAAAAATACGTGTCAAATACTTTAACGAGGACTACATCGTACTCAATTTTCATAAAAATCGGTGATTGACAGTTCGATATGTTCCCTTGTAAGTTCAACTAGTCGTTAGAGTCATCTTCAACTTCTAAGTCATATACTAAATTCTAATTCTAAACTCTTACAAGTTCTCACCATCAAATCATTCGTTTCCGTACATCACACTGAATCGCTCTTGAAACGAGGCGAGTTATTCTAATATAAAAAGTGCGAAAGTATAAGTTCTCTTATTACGGTGGACCTTAAGCTCGAATCACACAATTCGCCGTTACAATATTATACATTCTTCTTTTGCAAATATCAGTGTTACCCCTGTGTTGTACCTGTACGAACCTAAACTCTAAATAACACCTTTGATATATTCTTTAATCCCTTGCCTTGGAATTTAATTTTGAGAGTTTTGACTCCAATATACTAATAAACTTATATATATATACTATTAAAGTTGTTATTGCAATAAATCGATTTAAAATAGTTTGGTTACTACTACATCTATTAGTTTACGATCGGAAGATAAAAATATCGAATTTATTAAAGAGAATTGCAAGACATGGGATGAATGAAACTTGGAATTTTGAATATAATTTGTCAGAGTGAAATATACGGTAGCAAACTGATGCAAGCGACACTCCTCCTCTTCATTTTACACCTTCTCATACGATCTCTTTTGTGACTACCTCCTTAGTAATTTCGAATTGCATTGGTAAAATAAAAATAAATCAATGATTCTAGATATATTGTATAATTTAATCTAATATTAATATTATACAAATAATTTCATCGTGTCCTATCTTACTGACATTTCCAATTTGATAGATTTTGAAGATTTGAAAATTTCCTATCCAACGTACCACACCACGAGTGTTTCTCGTTACGGTACGGCAGGCGTAAACCTGCCTCTTTTGAAAGCACATTCTAAAACTGCAAAGTACTATTATATATTGGCAATGAATGAAACGAAACTTTTAGCGCCAATAAACGACATTCCTAACACTTCCCCCGAATATATCGCACTTATATCATTCGAAGTGCAGTACGTATTATAAAAAGCGTGCAGCGCCCTGCACTTGACTGACAATAAGTCAAGTGAAAGTAGTAGACTCTTCTCTACCAGCATGTCTAGGGTTTATACAAAAATCGACTTTTTTAGAAAACCGGTTTTCGAATTTTAACTTTTCCATGAAAACGGTTTTGTTAGAATAATGGTATTTGGAATTACCGCGTCCAACGTAGATCCATCTATCTTCTACGGTCTTCCGATACTACTACTTCTTCCTAGAAGTAAGCTAGCTAGCATGTTCTATATAAAAAGGTCTCGAAATGAATCTAATTAAAATCTGTAAAACCTGAAGGCATCGAGTGTCATTGCTTTGATATAATCCTTCGTCGCGCTGCGCAATTCAAAACCTAACAGGTTCAAACCGGTTTCGAATTTTTATGGATAAAAAACAAGAAATATTTACAACTTTAAATAGAAATTTTCAATTTTTTTGTTTCTTATAATTGAAAAATACAAAAAAGAATAGATAAAGTACATATACGTAGTACATGCATAAAATTATCAAAATAAGACATTAACACTTTTAAGTAATTATATATTAATACTCTTAAAAAACTCACAAATTAACAAATGTTTAACATTTAACTGTTTAATATGTAAATTATTACTTTATTTCTTTTTCTGTTTAACAAAATATGATTTAACGAAGCTAAGAACGTCAATAGATTTACTACTTACAGTTAGTCGTGTCCTTACTTTAGTCACAAAATTTCCAGACATACAAAATAAATTCTTTGCATATACACTATACGCCACTTCTTGAAATCATATCGGGTTATTCATGCTCGGCTTTTGTACGACACAATAGCGACACTTTGCCGGGTGTTTTCCTCTTTTTTCATAAGATTTAACAATCGGACACAATTACACAGGCACAAAATGCATATTGCTCCACACTTGCAAAAATATTGTCATCTATCTTCGGTATATGTAACTTGACGAGTACTTTTGCTTACATTTTAATCATCATAACAAATTAATATGATATAATTCCATTAATTCCTATTAATATGACGAATTCCATAATTTTTTTTAAAAACAAACGGTTTTTAGAACTTGACAAACCCTAAGCATGTCACATTCAATTTCCCTTGCTGTACTTCTTCATGCAAAACACGCCAGGTCTGCAAATTCCTTACGATCTCCACCCATCATTTGTTACTAGTCTCAGACAACTGTCTGAAGCGTTTCTTTGAACAATTTGTCGCAAAGAGTATGCGGCAAGTCTAAAAGAACCAAAAGAATCTACATCCTTCTAGATCTATCCTACGGCCGTTTTCCATCAGATCTTCTAGAATTCATGCATTTTCATAGTCTCGTGAAAATACGTAGAAGTCAGTATAAATTGCAAAACGCGCCAACAGATATTTGATTTCTATTATAATGGATTTCTCTCTTTCATTCTGGACTCTGTGCTTTATGCAAGCGACACGTATCTCTCGGTCTGGCTCTCGATACACCGAAAAGATCTCGAGAATCCTTTCGAAGATAGCTTCTCCTACTCGTACTCGGAATTCTCACTTCTCGAGACGCCCTTCTGCGCGATTCCACGGATTTACGGGAGGACATTTCCATCGATCTTCCGCGAGGGGTGGCGCTGATAAATGAAATTCACTCGGTGCTATTCATCCGGTAGGCGCGCACGGCCTTCTTAATATTAGGGTCTGCAGTCTTGCTGAAATGATCCCTTATGTTTTGGGGTTTTTAAGGGCGTTTTAACCCTTTCAATGACTACCACGAATACATTCATTGTATTTTAATAGCACCGCGGCTGTTGTACGGTGAGAATCCTGAAGCCATAAATTAAACTTTGCGTGACTGTTAATTATTAGTTATTAATTACAACAAATGCTTCAGGTTTCTCTCCAGCTACAGAACATAACTCTGGCATTATGACATTTTTATACCAGGATGGGAAAATATACGAATTCCTCGGTTTATACGGTAGAAACATTCCTAAACATATCGTGCAAAACGAAACAGTGTAAAACGAAACATAGAATTTGTACGGAATAGAAGGATATGTTCAATTAAACTATAAATTGTGTAGATTGATCTAATAAAGAATTTAATGCCAGTAGGTCCGGTTGTGACGCCAAGAGAGTGCCTGCGAATTAGTGACATTTCCGCTGTGTGTATGGGTGAAGTAAATAGGAGGCGTTTCTCCCAGGAGGGATCTGGCGTGCAAATTTTCTGCAGCCCTCACTTAGATGTTTTCTTTCTTTCCTTGAATACATTAGAAGTGAGGCAGAAAACATATGACTTTCACATTTGCAATTTGATTTTTGCAAGGGTTGCTCAGGTAACTTTTGATCGTATTTTTAAAAAAGTGCATTCATTACTATGAAACTCTTTCAATTTATAAATGGTATAATGCAAAACAATCGAAAAAAAATGGAAGAAAAAACTTTACTTTTCATTTAAAAACCGTGTAAAAGCAGAACCATGTAAATTAAGTTCCGTACATATTGAGGGACGGGGTGTACTTGTGTAAAGCTACATGGAAAGAGTGTTTTTTTTGTAAACGCTTACAACAGTGGTAGTTGATTTAAAATGCAACATGAAGTAGCAATGTAAGATAATAACACAATGTGACGACAGATTTGGAGTAAAAATTCTGGTTGAAGAGGATGCGTGGAATTTTATTGCATTGAACTCGTAAAGATTTTTGTTGGATGCAGAGTGAAAGGTAGAGTCGTGTAGAGAATAGGGATGATTGCATTTCGGCTTAGGAAGCGATTATCGGAAATCGAAAGTCGCTCGGTTTTCGTTCTTAACGTATCGAAGCGTGTTTACTTTTATATACAGAGTGTCCCGTAACTGGTGGTACAACCAAGCAAGGAATGATTCTACATGAAAAACTGAGTCGAAAATATAAACATTATCAAACATTTATAAACGTTTACAAACATTATCAGTATAATGATATCACTTCTATCGCTCTTATTCTTTTCCCATCCTTATGAAGTTACGCCTTTAGTTCTCATTATACCGTCTAAATGGCAACTTATAGTAATCGAGAGTATACCGATATGATTTTTGTGTTGGGTGCGTGTAATGGTAGTATGTACTTTAGCAGCGGCTACTTATTACGGTGATCGGTACCCTAATCGTCGACATCCTGATCGAAGGGTCATTCAAAGAGCCGAACGGACTTTCGCAGAATATGGGTCTTTTGAAGAACTTCGCAGGCATAGAGGACGTGCCCGAAGAATTGCCAGGGGGTGGAAGAGAGGATTCTGGAAGACGTCGATCCAAGCACCAGCATAACAAACCTTGACTCACAATACGATATCAGCCGATCTACCATTAGTCGAATACTACATCAAAATGGTCTATATCCTTACCACGTTCGTAGAGTGCAATGGCTTAGGTACAGAACGTGATTATGTCCTCCGAATGGCATTTTATTTCTGATTGCGTGAACAAGACCGTAACGACGCCCATTTGTTCCCGATATTTTTATGGATGGATGAAGCGAAGTTTACGCGAGACTGCATGTTTAATGTCCAGAACTTGCACACATGGTTAGATCAAAACCCGTATGCTATTTTGCAAACAAATTTCCAAGTAAGGTGGAGTGTGAACGTCTGGGCTGGCATAGTAGGTGATCAAATTCTAGGCCCTTATTTCTTTCCGGGAAATGTGACATCGAAAGCATATTTGCATTTTCTTCGAAACTTGTTGCCGGAATTATTGGAAAATGTGCCTCTTGGGAATCGAAGAACGCTCATTTTTCAACAGGACGGAGCACCGCCGTACTACAATTGTGAAGTAAAACGTTTTTTAAGTGAAAATTGTCAGTGCTGGGTCGGTCGTGGTGGCGGAGTAGATTGGGCCCCACAATCTCCAGATTTGTCACCATTAGATTTTCAATGTGGGGTCAGGTGAAATCGATTGTGTATTGTGATGACATAACGAGCATCGAACAATTGCAACAAAAAATTGTGATAGCGTTTGAATACTTAAAGCAACATAATAACTGTACATTGCAAGAGGTTCGAAGGAATTTAATACGGAGCGCATAATTATGTCTACAACAACGTGGATAGCACTTCCAGAAAATCAATTAAACGAATTCCTCAAAGGTAATTCTAACATTGTAACTTCGACCTTTGATTTATTTGATATATACCTAAAAACCTCGAAAACCTTTGCGAGCAAAGGTTGAGGTCACTCAGAATAAAGTCCGTTGAGCTGCAAGTAAGCTGACAATGAGTGCACGCGGAATAGACAAATTTCCAAACTCATTTTTCTCGAAAACAAAGGCTTGTACCAAAAAATTTTCTTGTATATTTTCGACTCAGTTTTTCATGTAGAATCATCGCCTGCTCGGATGTACCATCAGTTACGGGACACATTATATACGTTCCTGTAATATACTTTTCGACGTTGAATTTTCAAGGAATAATTGTGTTCAGCGTAAAGAGTGAATGAAGTGTAGTGGAAGGAGTATTGAATCGAAGTCCAGCGGACTTTTGGACGAGTGAATGATTTTAAACGATGTAGAAGGAAGTGTTGCTGCAAATAGTGTGAGTATACGTGTTGAAATGCGTTGTGGAAGAAAACGTGTGAGAGTGGTTTTAAGAGTAGAGGGTTGTTGAGAAAAAGGGAGTTATTCGGGTCGTGTCGATCATTGAAGTCATTTTGTAAAATCGGGTACAGCTGTGTGCAGCAATTTTAACAAACATCATTGTTGTTTTTTATTAGAAATATGTGTGCCCCTTTTATTAAAAAATAGTAAGTTGTAAAATATATTTTATTTTTTATTACATTAAGCGATGGAATTTTTAATTAAATAATGCCTCGGTTAAAAAATAAACGTTAATGCAAAATAACTGATCCCTTTTGAGCTGTTTGAGAATCCTCTATATTTACATGCTACCATAAACAACAATGTAATTTGTTACGGTTTGCAGTGAGATCGAGCTTTTGCAACTTCTCGAACAAAAATGCCAGATCGCCCTTCGAATTTCTCTGTCATCGTTGCTTCAGTGAAATATATTCTCTATAACTTTCTGAATTTTCCCTTTAAATTTCTCTTGCCTTATTTCGAGCATATTATATTTTATAACGTAATGTGAACTGATTTTAATATAGCTTGCGATCATTTTTGTTCAGTTGTTTTTATTCTACTAATGTTCCTGTGCACGTATGATTTTATGAGATAACAATAAAAATGATTACCTGCAATTGACAACAGTGGGAGAAATATGATCGTTAGAACCTGAGATTTAATTGTTTTGAAAGAGAGTTAGTGTAAAATATGGATTTACCGTGTTTGGATGGTTATGATAAATCAGGAAGGAAACAACCCAAGGGAGCTTTTATGAGAAATTTCGCGGTTAGGGGATATTTCGGGATAGTTAGTTTCTTGACTGTGAATATCAATCATCGAAAAACCGGAGATTTAATCCGATAAAATGTATTTTTCTATTTACTGGAGCATAATTTTTAAAATGTAGTTACATTAATTATGTCACGCTTGCAGCGTGATTTCGTTTCAGCCGATGAGATCTGCCAATGTGATAAATTCAAAGTGAAAACGTAAAACGAGGTAAACCGATATTCAATCTCTTTGGAAAAAATATGATTAGCCTCTTGGTACGTTTATAGATTTTGCTGCGCGTACTTGTAACACGATAACGTTACGAGAGAAATTAATAGAAATTTCCACGAGGAAACGTATTTCACGACGAGATCTTCAACTGAACATCGATGTAGTTTTAAAAGTTACTTCTACTTACACTCTCCGTTATTTTATCTCGATAAAAATAATAAAAGCTGAACAGAACTGCAGAGATCACAGTATTATAAAATTCATGGAATTTTTCTTTGAAACAAGGATACTTTCACGTAAACTTATTATTATACTTTTCGAAATCCTAATACTATTTTAAAAAGTCTGTTTTGCGATGCCTATTTAAATTTTAAACTCTGAAATAAGAAATTAGAAGGAAGTGTAAAAAAGGAAGAGAAAATCAGAATAATTTTACACAATATGTATAATGAAATATAGATCGATATTTAATCGAAGGAGACGAAATACGTAGTTTCTAACATTCTCTAAACGTCATTCGAATTCGGAATAGTGGAAGAGAATGAAAGGTACATCGCTTTCACAACAGACCACAGAAATTCTTTAAAAGTTTAAAAGAATCGTAACTAAAAAATCTCAAAGTAATGTTAATACAATGACATTTTCAACTACACCGTATACAATGCCTTTGTGGGCTATGATGATTAACATTAAAACTACCAAGTCTGCCAAAATGACCGTTCTCCATTTTTTTTTCTAAAAATATCACAAATTAATAGAGGAGCCACGCAGTAAATATTCCATGTCTATTTTATAAAACAAAAATTAACTGATCATCTTTTTCGTCTCTTGACTCTTCTTCCAAATTATTTATTCGGTATATTTGTGAAGTCCATAGTTCTACTGTTAAAGGATCGGACTTCCCATCAGCGTTTAATGTACCGACCCTCCAATCAATTAGTACATAAGATAACTTTAAGGAATATTTTATAAGTACAAATATTTTGTATGCGGCTTCCTCAACAACCGTCATTTCATAATCACAACTGATTCACCACTTCAAATCCAAATCTCTTATTTTTCCATCTCGACCTTTTCAACTCCCTAACACAGTCACTATTCCTTACTCATCCCCGAGTGATCGTCCAAGTCCGAAATCCTACTTCCTACTTTGACCTTCGGCTTGAATCCACCATTATCACCATTCCCACTCCGCCTCCAAATACCTTTAGAAACCCTACATCTCTTAACTCTCGGTCATTACTCAAAATTTATCAGTTCATAACTCTTATACATAGCTTAGTTCTAGTTCATAGTTCATACTCGTCATTACTCCAGTCCAACTAATTGTGAGAGTCGTCTTCTAATTCTAAATTCCAAGTCTTAATTCTAACTCAAGACTCTCACAAGTCCTCATCAGGTCATTCATTTTTCACACAACACACTGAATCGCTCTTGGAACGAGCCCAGTTATTTTAATATGTAAAGATCCAAAAGTATAAGTTCTTTTATTTGGCGGATCCTCAGTGCGAATCTCATTATTCGCATTCCAAGAGTTCAAATTTTCTATTCTAATTGTAACATCCTTCCACGTGATATACACACCATACTCACAATATTTCAGGGCCCACTTAAAGCGGTAGGTTCCAAACAAAATGACCATAGCACTTAACGCTGAAAAAATACAGAAAAAAGGAACAATGCCTATTTCTTCGAGATTAGAGGAAATATCTCTATGTGCATACTACAGAAGAATTGAAACATTGTTGAAAGAATTTCTATGCAATCGCCTGCAAAATACGTGCTCCCTTGAAGTATTTCCTGTCAGCAAGATCCACCGACTGAGTATATCTCGTGCTCGTCTCGCCAAATTGCGTTCTTCTTCACGTCTGTATACCCGCCTTGTTGCTCGCCAGTTATATTGCTTGTCTAGCCCTATAGTCATTCTCATTCCTCGAAATCTTCCGGACCCTTTTCTCATACTCCCGACATGTTTTTCTACCCTTTATCCGCCGTATCGTATTTCCCTTTTATCGATTATTACGCTCACGATGAGGGGAATTATTGAGACGGTGATTAGACCGAGAAATTATTCGACTGTTTTTAAATTTGTTGTCAAGGAAATACTTTTACTGTAACAACAATATTTCTTTTGCTATTTAAGGATGATTTGTTGGTATATTAAAAGCGATGAGAATCCTATGAAATAATTATATATTATTCTTATAAGTCTTCTGAAACGCCTAAAAAAATTAGAAATTTTTTCACAAGCTCGTTCAAAAGTTATAACATTTTTAAATTATTACAAATTTACACGTACTTAAATGGAAAACGTGTTATCAGGACAAGTTAAAGTAAAAAAAATCATTGAAAATACGATTCGAAAAATCCACAAATTTGTAAACTAGTAGATTAAATATCCACGAAGCACATAAGCAATTAACATTTAGTGGTTTCAATATTATTTATAGAGAAAAATAATAAAAATGGGGGATATTTATGGTATAATTGAACGGAGAGCGTAATTTACAGTGAAAACATGGCAACCTCGCAAACAGTTACGGGAAATAAAATTAAACTCGACTATAGCAAATTAAAAATATGCTATAGGCTATGTTACAGCGTGAATTTAAATGTTACTAAAATGCGTCGAAAAGTTGAAGCCATCCAAATCGAATCACTCACGACTACCAACTATTAAAATGTTACGATGTTGTCACGTTTCATCAGATAAAAATTTAACTTATTTTATTTAATTTATTTAAATAAAATCAAATTTATGATTTTCTGTGGTATATATCTGTCTTCTAATTTTTATTTAAATACCTTGAGAAAATTTGTATTAAGTAGTGTTTTTTGATGCAAAAAATTTACGTATTTTTTTTTTAATAGTTAAATTCAGGGTACAGCAACTATCAAAAGTTTTTTTTATGATTGTGACAAATATCAAAAATTTCATTGAAAAATTAATTAAAATCAAATGAATTTCCATTGTATTACAAATTTGATATTAAAAATAATCTTGGGAACAAAAGACATTTTGTTAAAATGCCACATTTTAAAAGATATTGAGAGATATCGGTTTAATCAAAATTTCACATACTCATGTCTCCGATTGTACCTACAAACCATCCTTAAGGTGTTAATTATTTGATGGAATCGAGGTTAATGATTACTGTTTGTGTCGAAAGAAATATATGTTGCTAATAATCAAAATAGTATTTTAAAAGCGCTAGAAAAAAGAATCTGTAAAAATACTTGATAAGATAAAATTTCTTAACACATTCAAACTATTCTCCGTGCGTGAATTATTATTAAAAAATTGTTTATATTATTTATCATGATCCTGCGTTTACGCATTGCAAATTTTGGTGGATTTTGAACCGCTGCCGATTAGAATTACCTACAATTTTTGTTAGTTTATTCCTCAATTGTTAACATAGAATTGTATGGATTTCAAATTTTTCGTATTTTTGCTGTTATTTCTAATTTCCCTGCCTTCTTTCCGTTTTCTTTTTGTCACTGTTATTATCAGAAGCAGAAGATGTCAATTCCAAAAATGTCGTGTAACCAAAACGTGTTCCCTCACTAAAATGACACTATCTCAAAGCTAAAGAAAACAAAAAAAATCGATGTTCATTAGTTCTTCTTTGACGTATCTACGATACCAATTTACCTTACAAATCGAGAGTTAACCGTATTTCTCTATTATTCATACTTCGCAACTAAATGAAATCGAAGAAACAGATTTTGAAGTGAACCTTACTGGAACACGTATTTTCTTTTTCCGCCGTTCGTGTTGCATTACATTTCTTTCATGTTTACAAAGATCGAGGTTCTCTCAGCGTGGAAATCCGAGGCTGAAATATCTGCGGAGAATAGCCCGAGGATAGGTATCCTTGATGGAAGGAAATAAAGGTTTTCATCGTTTTCACGTATCTATAATATTTGCGCTATTGAATGAGTTCTCGTAAAGCAGCAGGGAGGATCGATATACTATTCATTTAATTTGGATCCGTTTGCAAAGAGAGACGAAGTATATCTTCATCTTACTCCAATTCGATGGATTTACGTACTCTTTACAATTGTATATAATTGTTTCTAACGATCCAGAAAACAAGATATTACGTTCTAGTTTTCAATCTATTCCCAATAACGCATATGAAAGTAATTTAATTTTAATATAAGATCCACTTTATCTCTTCTTTTATAATATATTTAAAAAAAAAACATTAAAAAAAAATGCTTGTCAAAATTATAACAAAATCCTCCTTGCCCAAGAGGAGCGTAGGATTTAAAATCAAAATAATGTAAAAACATCTCTTCGTACTTCATATCTACAGTTCAACTATCATAAAAAGCACTACCGCGATTCGATATCAGGATAATGCTTTTTGCAGATACCCCTCTTTGTGAAACGATAAAAAAAAGTTTCCATCATTGTCTCCTAAAAAGTAATTCCACGTCAACGTTAATCGACGCGTCGCGTCTGTCGTTTGATTAATGCATGAAAATAGCTCTCCCCAATTGTCCGGGAATCCTTCCATCGCGAGATAAATGAAAAAAAGCTTTCGAAATGCCAACAGATACTCTGCATATTCGATGACGTATACCTCGGGATAATAATATAGCTCGAAGAGCAAAAGAGCGCAACATGGATCGCCAGCGGTGACGGATTTTTCTTTGCCCATGCGATTCGAGCCAGCTTTCAATTCGTGTCCGGCACAACTGCGAGCTAGTATCGTAAGGTTCTCTTCCCTTTATTCCCGTTTTCGCCTTGTGTACATCGATATCGAGTATCTCGGTACATAGCCGTCGTTCGCTCACTGAGAATGCTACTTCCTACCTCCTTGCACCCCCTTGTATTCTCCTGTAGCCTCTTACACCCTCTATGCACCATCTATATACACGCTCTTGCGCATCATCGAAATCTTAATATGTATCTTGAAAAGTCCTTTGGACTTGTTCCGCGAACTTTGAGGGTTTTTAGGTTCTTTACTCGATTTACCGTGCTTAAGCGAGTGACAGAGCAAAAAGAAAGATCTTTTTTTAAGAGAGGAAGAATTAACTGTAATGTATTGTAAGGGATTAGAAACAAGTCACTTGGGACGTAAGGGGAGACTGCTCTCGCACTACCTATCTCTTTCCATAGCCTGCGTTTGCTGTCCTCTTCATTCCTAGTCGAAGAAAATATTCGTTTAAGTAGGTAACATCGGTGTCTTCCAATCTGATGGTAGAAATCTCGTGCGTACGTCAATGTTTCGATATTTACGATCGATATCGTGCTGTGGCACTCATAGTTCCACGGCTGTTTCTTTTCTCTCTTTATCTCGCAGTCCGATTATCCCCCAAGTGCTTTGTTTCTGATTCTTCACAGTAGGATTGAATGTCTTTTTTTAAAGGTAATATGAAGTTTGGAAGGATATGTAGAAGTGTTACTCCATCTTCATGTAATAGATGTGAATGTCATTGTTTTTATTAATAGGAATGAATGTGGTAACGTAGAAAAAACAAAGAATGTGTGTTGCTTGAAATTTGTTTGTTGATTTGGCTTGAC
This sequence comes from Cerceris rybyensis, assembly GCA_910591515.1. Lineage (NCBI taxonomy): Eukaryota > Metazoa > Arthropoda > Insecta > Hymenoptera > Crabronidae > Cerceris > Cerceris rybyensis. The sequence continues at coordinate 19,255,412 of OU342789.1, read as the reverse complement.
AATGATGATTTGGAGATACATATAATTTTTAATGAATACATGTTAAATATTATGTGTTAATTATTGTCCTGATTAAATTAATAATCAAGATTCACAAATAGTGTATGTTTTTTGATTGCATTCTTCATGAGATGTGCTTTTTTTTTCTAAATGATAGAGTCAGTCATTTAAGGATGGTAGGAACGAACGGATTAGTTATTGAATTGTGATTATTTAGTTTATGTGTTTCAAGTTATAGAGTATGTTTTGAGAATTATTGTGTTATTTTTTATGTATTTGGTGTTATTTGTATTATGGTTACCAGTTCGTGGTATTTATTTATTAAAATCATTTGTATTATTGGTAGTCCTTTTTTCTGTTTCGCGTCTCGCGCAAATATGGAACAGTGAGTGATATGAATTAAAGAGAAGTACTTTGCATGGAAAGAAATTGTTGGGTGTATGGAGAATAAAATTTTATTTGTTATTTTTGGGGGTTTCGAAGTATGTTTCATATTTAAAAATTATGGAATTATGATTCCTTCTCATGTTTAACCGTGTGATAAGGGAAAAGTAAAGTACAGCCATTTTAAACATAAGATTAATATGTTGATTTTAATGTTCGATCGAAACTCAGTTTTGAGTATTACAATTAGAAATATACCGAATTTGAAGCAAAATAAATTAAAAATGAGACATCTAAATTCATGGGGAAATTACTTTAAAAAATGGATTTTACTAAACTGTCAACAGAGAAATGCAAAATTTGTAAAAATCGATGTAGGGGATAATACCAAACTTGTTAGTTCAGTAAAAATTCACTTTTCATTTCTCAATTTCCACTTGAATTTAGTACCCGACAAATAGCATGAAAAACCATTAAAAAAAAAGTAGAAAGTAACAATATATGTTGCGACGATTGAAGCGTTGAACTTTATAAAACAAGTCGGAAAGTTTATTGTTCCTGAAACTGTTCTCGCATGAAACCTTTTATCATCGATTTTGCGCAGCCTGGCCAGCTAATAAAAAGAATTTACTGCTGGACACGGTTCGAGGAAGCCCCCGAAAGATATTTCAAAGGGAAGAATGGACAGGACTGAATTTTGGACTGTTCGAAACGTTACTGTTTGATTGCCGAGCCCATAAAAGCTTTCGAATATCGCCTAAAAACATTCGACCCCTCGTTCACGAAGATTTCCATCACGGATCAAAGATCGTAATTTTGAAAAATTTGTATTGGGATTTGTATTGGGATATCGACAGAAACACTGCATCTGGTGCAACAATTGTGGAGAAATATAAACTTAATTAAACCGCATAAAGATAGAAACAATTTTTCAAAATAGAACACATGATTTTTCATTAAATCACTGATAAATTCGATGATGCTATATTAAATTTTAATCAAACGAATGAGCTAACCAATCAACTGCAGAATGAAACTTACAAAAATTATAAAGTATTGAATTTTTAAGGGACAATTATTTCTAAAATAAAGCATAGATGAAGCGCATTAAGAAAAGATCGAGTTGTGTGCAAAATATTGCAAAATTTTGGGGAATGAATAATTTCAGAGTTAGCATACCGGGAAGCAAAAGAAGAAGCAATTCATTAAGAACAATTAAATCATTCTATATAATATGCAGTTTACCTTTAGTTTATTTTGATATTTTGAATGCCATTATTATTACAATTGTTCAGAAAGTCCGCTTATCTTCAAAATTCATTCAGCCCCTAACACTTAACAAGCCACTTATAAAATATAACAAATTTAATTCAAAGTTCAAGCAATAAAGAAAACAAAGTATATTTCCAAATCGGCGTCGATTTAGATATTCCACAGACAGTAAGAAATTCAAATATCCCAGCGCAATTTTCCAGCAGAGGATGAAACGTTCTTTCCACCCTTCGTACGAGTATCAATTCAAAAGGCGCTTGACTTTTTACGCGCGAAGATATTCTTTCTGTCTGGCGAAGAGCGTCGTTTCGTTCAACGAATGAAAACTGTCAACGGAATTGATTCGAGAGAAGCGAGATAAATCGTCGCCACATTTCGCCGAGATCGAAATTTCAGATGACGAAATTTGCTCGATATTCCTACCATTGTTTTTTTCTCTTTTTACGAGAGAGAATAACGATCGTAAGTTAAGTATCGCAAAACGAAGGTAAAGGTTGCCTTAGATTAAGTTACAGAAGGGTGTATAAGGGTGGTTAGGATTGCGACGAAACAGCACACTGGGAACCTCTAGACCTTTTTTTCATTTCCTTCGTTTCTTTACAGCGGATACTGCATCCTCTACTTACCTCCTCTTTGCTCTCCTTTTACCCTCTTTACCCCTCCATAAATGTTCCACAATTCGCTTCTGTTTCGACCCCTTTTAGCTGCCTTTCTTTACCCCTATCTACCTCGCCCATTTACCCAATCTCATACCCTTCCGTTTTGGCCAATTATATTACCTTCGAAGCACAATTTTCACGCCAAACAACCGATTTCTCGGAGCTTCTTCCTGTCCTATTATTTTGGATAATTGCTATTTCATTGAGGAAGGATTCATTCGTTGGGTGAAATTTAGTGCTCGTCTTTTCTATGGCTGATTTCATGACGTTGCTGATGAAAGTTATAAATGAGAGGTATACTGACTTTGTGATTTTCCTGTTGCTTGATTTCGGGTTAATAATAATGTTGATGAGAAATCTGACATATAGAGTTTGTTTATTGTGGTCTCGTTGGTCGGGCTTTTTGGATATAAAGTTTGCAAGATTTTATCCAATGAATGTTTTTATTATTTGTTGTTATATTGTTACGATGCGACAGCGCACGCATAATCCTTCTGGACAAAATTAAATAACACACTTTTATAGAAAAAGTAAGAATGTTTTATTCAGAATACACGTCCGTCAACCAGGACCATCGGCCGTAGGAATCCTCACTTATTTATTAGTAGACCAGCGGTCGGGGAACCGGGGTAAATTACCCCAAATGGGGTAAAAATGAAATTTTTGGGGGTAAAAATGAAACTTTTGTGAGTAAAAAGCATATATTTTTAATTTGTTATTTTATAAACCTGTTAGTATTTTTTTCAACTTAAACAATTTAGCGACATATGCAGGCATATTGTTATATATATATATCACTTATATTACTATTATTACCGTTATGTATTACTAGGTATTACATTGATAAATTGAATAAATGATGTTTAAATTATATTTTTAGTTATTGTTTTCTTTTCAAAATTATCATGGGGGGCTATAATATGAAAGATGCTAAAAAGAGGCGATTTCGTTTTTTTTGCTCTTCGCCATGGGGTAATATCAACTTACACAAAAATATTTTGGGGTAATGATTAAAAAAGTTCCCCGACCGCTGTAGTAGACAATTGTCACAGTTCGTTACCCAGTAACATTAATTCTACTTTTTTGCGTGACAATATATATGTTCTACAAATTGTAGATAATAAAAACATTCGCTGATAAAAGCCTTGTTGCGCGTCAATTTGTGGGGCCAGGCCTCGACTGGACCAGTTCGGGTTGTAAGGCCGAACCTTCGCTTGGTTGCCGCGAAGACCACGAAATGTTTGCGCTCCCCGCGATTTCGTGCTGCTGATGAGCGTCGCGAGGTTTTTCAGGGGTGGAGTGGAAGGAACTTAGTTGTTGTGAATCACTCCGAATTTGTGTTTTGGTACTTTAATGAACTGAACGTAAAACTATGGTAACAAGAGAAAACTTAACAGAACTTAGAAATGTGGTTTACGGTAACTATTGCGGCTGAATGTTTACTAGTTGAATGATATGGAGTGACTGACTCTTCCAAAAATTGGAAGAGTCCTCGTAGAGTGAGAAGTCTCCCTCCACCGTCCGGACACGCCCCCAAGAATGAGGCTCGCACGCCAACGGAAATAGTGGTGTGTGTCAACACCTGAGATAGTTTCTCACTATTTCCGAAGGGTGCGAATTCCCTAGTAATGTTCTTGGACATCCCTTAGACGGTGGGAGGGGATAGCGGTCGAGTCCGCACGGAGTGCGGGCCCGTGCGTCGCCACCTCGGTTTGGGACCGAGGGTGGTCGAGGAGGGTGGTGAGGCCGGAGACTTGTCGGCGCAGGCGAAGCTTTATGATGCGGCTATTATCTATTGAGGCGCGAAGGAGTGAGCCAAGGTGTTGAAAATCTGGCGCGCACGTGGGCACCGAGACCGTAGGTAACCCTCAAAAATAACCTTGCAGCTCGCACCATAAGCCCATTGTCTCTACGAAAAGACATCTGCATGCCAGGAAAACACTTGGGCTTTTGGAAGCGCATTATGATGAATTACGGTCGACCTTCAGTCAACCCAGGATGTCACGGTTTCCCGGACATGCAGTGTCGATTTTTAAACATAAAAATCCGCGAGACAATGAACCGCCTGCGCTCGACCCTCGAAACCGTTACTATCCGCTTAAGGGTAGTAACATACCGGCCCCCCTTGAACGGCTGCCGTTCAAAATTAGATGTATGGGTTACACGTTGGCTTGAAGTGTATAAATTCGTCGCTGATTAGAATATTACAAATACGGTGATCTAGATGCTACTGTTAACACTACACGATATTAGTTGAAATTACAAAGTTGAGTGCTACAGTTTACCGCAACGAATTTGTTTTGATGGCGGGGGTTTCACGGCTATCGCGCGAGTAATGCCATTTTGTACAGGATGGGTCACTACACTTTTGCCCGGTTTGCACTTCACAGGCGATGTGTTTGAATGTTCGTGCCAACGTGTCCTGGAACGTTGCATCATGTTGATGCGAGATCGCCATAGGAAGCGATTGTAGCTCCTTGAAGCGATGCGGTAAGACTCATCGACGATCTTCAACGAGTCTCCGCGTGGGAAGGAGCTCGGATTGGCGGCGGAAGGGTTGCTCGATTGAGCGGGTGGACGGATCTTCGGAAAGGGATTCGGACTTGCTCCGATCTCATGGTCAATCAATGATTCAATCTTCTGTGATTTTACGACGGAATATCGAGATGACGCAACGCATGTGATGATCCCTCCGCGATCGCGAGCTACCTGGCTTCTCATGCGAGGTGGTAAACAGCGGTCGGTACCTGCTGCTTTAAGCGTTCGCTTGGGAATTTTGAACTTCCCTTGGAGCGGGACCACGGGGGGTCGAAGTTGTGCGGTTTTCGCGTATTCGTGGGTTATTATCCTTCCACGGATGATGCGATGGTTTTCGCGGCCTGGGCGCGATTTTACCTGCGTACTCGTGCACAGATTTTTCGTGGAAATGTACCGAGTGTTAAACGCGGTCATATGACGGTTTGTCGCCGGAAATGGAGGATGCCTCCGTTCATGACGCGTTTCGCGTTCGCGATCGTTATTGACGATTTCGGATGCTGGTCTCGCCGATTGAGATCCAGCGAATGATAGTTCCCGCGAATTGGGGGATGAGGGGAATGGTGTACCGAGAGGAACGGCGACCGATTTGGAGGCTCTGTGGTGATTGAGAGGTTTCTCGCGCCACTGAGTTCTCGAAGAATTCCTGCCCTTCGGATGGATCAGGACTTGCTGAGACATTCTCGCGATGTCAGCGTGTGATGTGTGCGCGCGTCTATGGACTTGAAAAGTCCGTCGTGTTACGTCGTTCGGCCTAACGGGATCGGTTGGTAGTCGGCGATCGAGTAACGAACGTGCTATTGTTCTTCCCGGAGCGTCAAGGAATGTACGCGGCGTCGAAGCGTGGTTCGAGCCTTTCGTTAGAGCGCGGTTGGGCAGGTAGTGTACCTTGTCCCTTTTCGCGGTAGGTGCTTTCGGCACGCGACCGAGAGTCAAAGACCCTTGTTTTGACTTCGGGTAAATGTTTTCGAGGCCCTTGCCTTGCGTTAAGGGTTTCTCGATTGAGCGATATCGCTTTACGACCGCGGCGTGATAAGTCTCAGCGACGCGCTGGGTGACTTCCTTGCGGTACGGCCCGCAGGTTCTGACCTCCGAACGCTGCGGGTGGTCTGTTGTCTTGACGGTTGCCAAGACCCTGACGGAATCCCGAAGATTGCGTGTTGCGGATTTGAAATAGCCGGTGGAGACCCTGGAGATTTTGACCATCTCGCTGGCTGCCGAGCCGAGGCTTATTATCCGAGGTGACGCGCGGTCACTGTCGTGCGGGATTCTAGCGGTGCGAAGTGATTTATGGCCTCGAGCCGTTTTGGAGATCGCGTCGATCGACGCCGATTCGTAAAATTGGTCACCTACTAGGCGGGTGCCGCGCCGGGGTGCGATTGCCCTTTGATCGACGCGGTGAAGAGGGAGAGGCTTTAATGAATACGGCGGTGAACGCCTCGATTTCGCGAACGCGTTGGCGGCGGATTTCGCGCGGCTGGCGTTCGGATAAATACCCGTTACCGATGCGTTGATCTTGGCGGTTTTTGGTAACACGCTTTGGTGCGACGGAATTGGTCGATTCGCGGAGTTCGTTTGCGCTTGGGGAATTTCTTCCTTGGCGCGATAAAAAGAATTACGCCTGACACGACGCGATGAGTGACTAATTACGTTCTCGTAATTAGCTACGATGCGGTTTGGATTCAAGCCGTTGAGACAAGGCTCGGCTTGCCTCACTCGGATCTCGCGATCCTTTGGAATTGAACGAGCCGTTTGCTCGTAAACCTTTGTGACATGGTCACGATTACGCGCGCGATTTGTGAACTTACGCGGCGCGGGAGGCTTGAAGTTCGGCGCGATATGCGCGAGTTCCGATGCGGAACTCGGTTGTTCCGAAACCGGATGCGGAGGTTCTTGCGCGGGATACGGAGGTTCTCGCATGGGATGCGGTGGATCTTGCGCGCGGCGCGGTGTTTCTGGCGCGAGGCGCGGCCGTTCTGACGTGAGGTCAGCGAGCTCCGGCACAAGATTCGGAACTTCTTGTGCGGATTGCGGAGATTTCTTCGCGATTGGCGTTTGTTCTAACGCGGAGTTCGCGGGTTCCGAAACGGAGTTCGGATGTTCCGCCGCGGGATTCGGATTTTCTCGCGTGGAATGCGGTTCTGGAGTCGGACTCGGTCGTTCCGACACCGTGTTCGCGGATCCCGAAACGGGATTCGGATGTTCTCGCGTGGAGTACGGTGGATCCGGTTCCGACGCGAGATGCGGCTGTTTTGACACAAGACTTCGATCTTCTTGTGAGGATTGCGGAGGTTTCTGCGCGATTGGCGCGGATTCCAGCTCGGAACTCGTGGGTTCCGAAGCCGAGTTCGGATATTCCGACACGAGATACTGGGGTTCTCGCGTGGGATGCAGAAGTCGCGAAGCGGGGCGCGGTCGTTCCGGCACCGTGTTCATAGATCCCGTGACGGAATTCGAATATTCTCGCGTGGAATACGGTGGATCCCGTTCCGACGCGAGATGCGACTGTTTTGACGCGGATCGCTGTCGTTTTGCCGCGGTGTCCACAGGCTCCGACACAGGACTTGGATGCGCTTGTGTGGAGTGTGGCGGATGCGGGTTTTCTAGCGCGGGCTGCTGTTGCTCCGGCGCGGGTGACAAGTTGGACGCGGTGGTCTTCGCGATGTGTATTTCGCCGACGTTTGTCACGCTTTCGTGAGTGAATTCGCTGAATCGAACGACGGAAGCCGACGTGCCGCTGTTTGCGTAATTAAACGCGGGTGAATCGATTTTTGCCGATTTTAATTGACTATTTGCCGCGTTGTCGATGATTTGCACGGTTACAGGGATTGTACCAGAAGGGTTCTTCCTCATTTCTGCTATTACGCGGTTCGCGCGATCTATGAGGGAGGACGCGTGTGTAACTACATTCATACGGTCTTGAAAGCTGAACTCCTCATCGAGGAGTTCTAACTCCGCGTGGAAGTTTTCGAAGTCCCGCAAGTGACCTTCGAAGTATTTTTTACGCGTGTTCACCAGTTCTGTGTATAGGTCGCGGCTTTCTAAAAACGTTTCAAATCGAGCGACCTGTAGGCGGAAAGTCGCACACCTGTGTGACAACTCCCGGATGCGTTGTTCGTTCGCCATGATTTTATCGAATTGACCACTGAGATCGAAGGAAGGGCGTGATTTTCTCGGAAGAAAGGAAACGGAGACTCAATTAAAAATCATGCGATCTTACTTGGAGTGGCGAGACTCGTTGCGAAGCGGCGGTAATCGCAGCCCTTATGCGGCTGCGGTGGCTGCGGCGATGCGGCGATAGATGCGGCGATGATTCCTCTGAAACTGAGGTGGATGCGAGGAATGGTTTCCTCTGCGGTTGCCGCGTCTGCGGCGATTGCTTCCCCTGAAGCGGTGAATGTTGCGAGAATCTGCTTCCCTGCAGCGATGACGGTTGTGACGTCTCGTTTCCTCAGAAACGGCACTGGTGGCTGCGACGTCTCGTTGCTCGGAACGATGGCGGTGGCTGCGAGGAACGTGATTCCTCTGCAGGTGCCGCGGGATGCGGCGTTTGCTTGCTGTGAAGCAGTGGTTTCTGCAAGAGATTGCCTCTCTGCAGCGGTGGCGGATGCGATGTCTCGTTCCCTCCGAGACGATGGCGGTGGCTGCGAGGAACGTGCTTCCTCTGCAGGTGCCGCGGTTGCGGCTTTTGCTTGCTTCGAAGCGGTGTTGGCTGTGAGAAGTTGCTTCTCTACAGCGCTGCGAGCACGTGCGGACTGCTTCCCTCGAAGCAGTGACGGTCGCGATGTGGATTTTGCCTGCTGCGAGGCGATGGTGGCTGCGAGAAATTGCTTCCCGGCAGTGCTGCGAGCTCGCTCGAACTGCTTCCCTCGAAGCAGCGACGGTCGCGATGCGGTGGGTGCTTCCTATGAAGTGATGGTGGCTGCGAGAAGTTGATTCTCTGCAGCTGCTGCGAGATCGAACGGATAGTTTCCGTTGTTGCAGCGTTGGTTCACTTCCACTCCGGCGGAATGATGGACCAGGCGCTTCTCCAAAGCGGCTGTATCCGGCTCGAAGGACCAAATGTTGCGCGTCAATTTGTGGGGCCAGGCCTCGACTGGACCAGTTCGGGTTGTAAGGCCGAACCTTCGCTTGGTTGCCGCGAAGACCACGAAATGTTTGCGCTCCCCGCGATTTCGTGCTGCTGATGAGCGTCGCGAGGTTTTTCAGGGGTGGAGTGGAAGGAACTTAGTTGTTGTGAATCACTCCGAATTTGTGTTTTGGTACTTTAATGAACTGAACGTAAAACTATGGTAACAAGAGAAAACTTAACAGAACTTAGAAATGTGGTTTACGGTAACTATTGCGGCTGAATGTTTACTAGTTGAATGATATGGAGTGACTGACTCTTCCAAAAATTGGAAGAGTCCTCGTAGAGTGAGAAGTCTCCCTCCACCGTCCGGACACGCCCCCAAGAATGAGGCTCGCACGCCAACGGAAATAGTGGTGTGTGTCAACACCTGAGATAGTTTCTCACTATTTCCGAAGGGTGCGAATTCCCTAGTAATGTTCTTGGACATCCCTTAGACGGTGGGAGGGGATAGCGGTCGAGTCCGCACGGAGTGCGGGCCCGTGCGTCGCCACCTCGGTTTGGGACCGAGGGTGGTCGAGGAGGGTGGTGAGGCCGGAGACTTGTCGGCGCAGGCGAAGCTTTATGATGCGGCTATTATCTATTGAGGCGCGAAGGAGTGAGCCAAGGTGTTGAAAATCTGGCGCGCACGTGGGCACCGAGACCGTAGGTAACCCTCAAAAATAACCTTGCAGCTCGCACCATAAGCCCATTGTCTCTACGAAAAGACATCTGCATGCCAGGAAAACACTTGGGCTTTTGGAAGCGCATTATGATGAATTACGGTCGACCTTCAGTCAACCCAGGATGTCACGGTTTCCCGGACATGCAGTGTCGATTTTTAAACATAAAAATCCGCGAGACAATGAACCGCCTGCGCTCGACCCTCGAAACCGTTACTATCCGCTTAAGGGTAGTAACAAGCCTTGTAAACTTTATTCCCAAAAACATCGATGTGACAGAGAGAACCGGTAAAGATCGTGCGGGGTATGGAAAAGATTTGCGAAAAGACAAAAACGGTAGAGAGACAAAGAAGAACAGAGAAGAAAGAACGTTACAGAGTTCGATAAGACGCGAAATAATGAGAAACCAACTTATTCCTGCAGCGGCTTATTTTATTAATTATTTCGTGTTTACTTATATCTTTCCTGTTTTTATACTTTAGAAAATACTGAATTTCATAGTACGTATTACGTGCACTGACTGTTTCCCTAAATTATAAAGAATGTTCCCTAAGGACATAGTATCCCTACACGTACCGTGCGGCTCGTCAGACATGGCACCGCGGCGGCGGAGCTTCTCGTTTTCAACCGCCTATTCGTACCATTCTGTTTCTTGGAATCCACTCGATCAGCCTCTTAAAAGAAGCACCCGACAAAGTCGTAGTATTCAAATATTCTTACTAGTTTGGCTGGAGGAGCGAGACAATGTATTACATTGTTTTCTCGTCGCGCACTCCGTTTCATCAAGGGGAATCTCCTCATGTGGCGGGGGTAATTCTATCGGAGTTCAGCCTGTTTTTACTATAGAGATGTTAGAAATCTGGGCCTACGCCGATGTCGTCACTGTCGCCACCCAAATCGCGTTGTCTCCCTTGCTTCGATCTGCAGCGTTCTCTCTCTTCGCCTTTTAGTTCGATTTGTATGTGTAGCTCTTTTAACGAATCGGGAGGTAGAACGTCAAGTGCATCTTAATAGTTCCTTTATTCAACATAATACATATTACAAGGCTTGGAGGGCGGAAGAGTAATACAAAGATAAAAATTCCAATATGGCCGCAACTGCGCGACATCTCATAGGAAACAAAATGTGGAATAGTATGAAATTCATCAAATGCGCGTAAATGAATTATGCAAGAAAATAACCGTGGGAGCCCCAAAAAAGAAGGTGACTTGATGGTCAAAAATGGGCAAATAAATCGCAAACAAAGAGATACCAGGACGGACAAGACAGTTACGAGGGAGAACGTCAAGTGCCTACGTGTACAGGGTGTAAAAAAATTAATGGTCATGGCTTTAAGGGGTTGTTCTACACCTCTGGATCGATGGAGATTTGCGAAAAAAACCTGCCGCAAAATTCGGGAAAGGGTAGCAAATTTTTTTTATTGGCTCATCGTATTCGTCTTGTTACGTAGGTAAAATGTCTGAGAGGAACCATGGGTCAGAAACGTACCGTTCTCTCACAAATTAACTTTTAATTGGGCCTTCCGATAAAAATTTCGCCATTAGTTAAAGCAGAGGCGACCTAAACGAAGTTAGAAAATGGGGCACTGTGTCACCGTACTAGAAGAGAAGTGCATGTGTTTATGCTCTTCTCCCCGGGTGGGCCCTTGAGCGAACCCAACACCGAAAGCAGGTCAATGACATATTCCTAGTCATTTTCTATCTTCGTTTATGTTGCCTCTGCTTCAACTATTGGAGCTAGCAAGGGTATTTCATGTGTTTCCTTTCGAAAGGTCGGTGACTCGAAGGCTGCCATATGGGCGAAATTTTGATCGGAAGGCCGAATTAAAAGTTAATTTGTGAGAGAACGGTTCGTTTCTGACCCATGGTTCCTCTCAGACATTTTACCTACGTAACAAGACGAATAGGATGAGCCAATAAAAAAAATTTGCTACCCTTTCCCGAATTTTGCGGCCGTTTTTTTTTTGCAAATCTCCATCGATCCAGAGGTGTAGAACAACCCCTTAAAGCCATGACCATTAATTTTTTTACACCCTGTACGTGTGACAAGAGGCATGACGCTTGACGCCTGGCGAATCAGACTCTGCCGAAACAGGCTTACCTCCTAGGTGCCAGGTCTGACGAGCCGCACTACACCAAGTTACTAGGGTCGATCTGTACACAGTCCGACAACTGAAAGTTTGCCAGGGAGCGGCGGAGCCCCTCGTTTTGAACCGCCTATTTCTGCCATTGTGTTTTTGGAATCCCCAAATCCTGTCTCCTAAAGTAAACATTCTATATAGCAATTTATTTTACGAGATTGAGTTTGGGGATTCCAAAAACGACATGGTGGGAATAAGCGGATGCAAACTAGAGGCTCCACTGCTCCCTAGCCATCTTTCAATTGTTGGATTATATATAACACTCTCTGACAGTGCATTATGTTTAAGTTATGTAACGTTGTATTTTCTATACGGTACTAATTTATGGACGAGTTAATTACACGAGAATTTTCGAAATAACGCAAGTAATAATTTCAACGTAATGTTCGTCCGCTTAGAGCGTCATAATTATAAGTTTAAATATAACCAGATAATTCCGTTTGGAATCGTACGGTATACGCACGAGTTATTTTAAATGAGACTTGGCAATTCCTGGCCGAGTTTCTTTTCAAGTTATATTGCATTCCCGTTAGCGAACTTACAGGCGAATGATACACTCCGTTAGTTATTTCAGCTCGGCCATCCAAGTAATTGCACTTTTACCGAGAACAGAATTTTTTCACCGCTGATACATTCTGCTATTATGAATTTCGCTTTTAACGCATAATTAATTATCTTCTTTCTTTCTCGTGGTAAGCAAATTTTGTGATCTGCTCCAATAATTTTATTTTGTGCTTTATCACATCCTAGTGATAGAACAAATAATATTTAATTTAATAATCTTCCAATTCCCAAACTCATTGATATTAAAGAATTGATGCACGTAAACTGATGAGAATCATAATATCTAGAAAAAGTTATTTAAATACTAATTGGAAATTAACGAAAACATGAATATGTAGTTGTAGTTCATTCATTAGTGTGACAAGTACATGAATACGGTTTGATACTGATAAAAAGCTGGGATAATAATGGAATGGTGTTTTCAACACATTGTATACGGGTAGAAAGAGAGAATTTTATTTTTATAATAGATTAATATAAACTGGAAACTACTTACTTCACGAATTTGAAAATATACTTAAGTTTTAGAGTCTGTGTAATTTATGCCACTAATCGTAATTTTTTGGAATGATCTATAAACAGTTTTCGAAAAACCTACTTTTGCGCGGCCGGTATATAATGTGTTAAATACAAAAATTGACTTAACCCTTTGCACTCCGATGTCCCACCTGAGGGGACATTGTAAGTTTATCATATCACTCTGTTGCACCCTCTAAGGGGACTATGAATTTATTAGCAATTACAGAGGATGAACTTGCTGCACCCCAAAGTTTTAAGAAATATATGTTTACCTGAATTTTTCTATAGAAATTGCACAAAATAGAAAATAATAAAGTGCCGACAAGTTGCTAATAGATAACTTCAGAGGTGGCTCGGAGTGCAAAGGGTTAAAACCCTGAAAAGCATTTGACAAAGAAAATATTCATGAGAGCTAAAGAGCGAATGATTCGTGTAGAGAGTTAGTACTCGAAAGAGTACTTAATGTTATTAAAAATTAAGAATTAAAAAACAGAGAAATAAAGAGAAGAAAGAATAGAAAATGTATGTTGCAAGCCAAGATAGCAGATAAGATTTGTATTCCTAGTAAAATGTAACACTGTATATTTGTAGGATCGTGAAAAAGAAACGAGAGGCGCGCGGCAACCCATCTAAGGCAGCAACCCGGCCAGAGTAGCTTAACGTCGACGTTCACCTGGGTCGGCGCGGAACCACTGCGCCAGCGACCTCTACCTTCTGACTATTCTTTTTCACGTCCTTTATCTCCTAACAATAAGTTCTTTATAGGAGGGCTTCCCCCGCTCCGATCCCACATTTATTATGAAATATTAACGTGATGTATAAGTGGAATAAATATTCCAAGATATTAAACTATACCTATGTAACGAAAAGTTTTACACGATAAAGAAGATGCATAACAATGAAGTTTTCATCTGCTGTTATACAAGTTTCCCCATTTTATAATTTACGCTATGTAATTCAATTTAATATTTCATTAAAAATTTTAAATGAAACTATTAGTCGATAAGACGCCACAGAATTGTGCATTCATTTTAAATTTCAAACGGAAGATTAAAAACGATATTAAATAGCAGAAAACGTCATCTAGAGGCAGTGACTCTTTAAATTCAACTCTTCTGGGAAAATTCTTCGAAAATATCTGCGGACGTCTTAATTAAACGACAGGATGATAAACCGATTGAAATTCCAAGAGCAAATATTCGATAATTGGTTTGGTCGCCGAGATGGTTCTTGAAAAAGTAGAAGAACGGACAGGAAGGTGCTTTTTTTCTATATTTTCCGTTCGATAGTGGACTTTTTCTTTCATCGAATTTGAAGTTTTGCCAGCACGTCGTGATGGATTCTCTCTGAATTTGCTCGCCAGAGACACTCAATCTCGTAAAGGCGAATATTTCGATAAAATACGAACGGAAGCCGGAATCTAATTGCATCTAAATTAGTTTTCCAAGGAGCGACGTCCAGATGTACCGGAGGTGGACGTCAAGTTGAATCGATGTCCGTTCATTTTGAGTTTCACGGAATCCTGACGCTGGAAAATTTTATGAAACACTTCCGATGCTCTTAGAGAACTGACCTGTTTTCTAACATATTAGTTTTGAAATGTATTTTATCAAAGAATTTTTTTTTTGAGAATTCTCGACATTGTGAACGTAGATGTGGTTGTTCAATAATTATTTGAACGAATAATATAGAGAACATTAGGTAAATAGAAATAAAATATGTTGCGTATATTGCAGGAATTATACTATCCATCGCATTTCGATTAATAATTCATGTTAAAAGCTGATGCATTAAGTAAGGTGTTTTAAAATTATAATCGTACAGGTACATGAAAAGTTTCTATATAACTGTATTTCTGATGCGTTAATTATTGTTCCCACTACGACAATTTTGACTCCTGATAAGGGAGCAGGGACTGTCAAATTTTAAATCTCTACTTTCATTATTGAGTGACCATTAAAGCCGGTGAGTACTGCCAGAATTAATTCCATATATAGCTCTTTAATGCACTAAATTATGCAGAAAAGTTGCAAATGTTTTGGAAACGTCAAAATAGGACAGAGAAGTTTATTAACACTTTATCGACTGGTAGCCTATTAATAGACTTTTCGAGCCTAAAGCTTTTGGAATTTTAACTTATTAACAAGTTGCCACGATGATTAATAAAATGATATTTATCATTGCGGTTTACTGTGCCAATGACTCAGTGACGAGAATTTGTAATTTTCGAAGAGCTATTGGTATCAGGGAAGTATTTGCGACCAAGTGACCGGTCAGAAGTGGGTAGGATGTTAAAAAAGTACCGGTTGGTAAAGTCTTAAGCTTCTTGACAGGAGATTTGCATTTTTTAAAACTTTGAAACTAAAACGGCTGCCTTTTTTGGAGTTAACATTTGAATTAAAATAGAATATTTATTATGTACAAATATTAGACAAAAGATAGCTTGACACTTCACAGAAATTTCCCTAAAATGTCACTTCGATATTATTATTTATTGGCACCATCATTTATCCTCCGACGACATATTCGCGAAAATTCGTTTCCAAAATCCTGGAGTGACTGATCGTACTCAAGTTTTGCGTGTATGTTTTAGGAAAGAAATCTTTAAATCATAAATGAGATAGAAACGTCGAGAAAAACCGGCTGGGATACGTGATCGGACTGACTTAACAAGAGAAAAAGTATCCTTCATCCGTGAACCATTTTCTCCGTTTTTTGTACTTTTAAATTTTCAATGATTGTTAGAGTCGGTCAATTTTTCAAATCTATGTAGAAATATGAAGGAATTACGTTGTGCTAAATATCGAGAAAACCGACAAAGACGGCATTGTTTTATTGATAAGAGTTCTATTTTTTAGTAATATTTTTTAAAAGATAACTAGAAACTTTATGGAAGTGTATAAAAGAAAATCAGCTGACACCAAATAACAAATAATGAAATTCCATTTATGAAGTGTATGTTTCTAATACTAGATCTATTAAATCTATTACACTTACAATTAGATATATTAAATAAATACTTTGGAAGAAGAAGAATCAAGTAGCAAATAAAATAATCATTTAAATAAATTCTGTTATAATATACGTGTGAAATATCAGTTGTACTGCTTCGCTATAAATTTAGGAAACATTTGCAAAAAATAAAGCAAGTCTTTTATTTATATTAGATTTTTTTTCTTTGCGCTCCGTTGTCACCGCAGCGAAAACATTATAATAAAAGCTGACAACTTCATTGTTACGCAAAACACAACTTAAAAATCTTACTTTTATATTAAAAAAAAATCGTATGCTTTTTTAATTTTCCACAGTGGTGCACTTGTGTCATGTAAATAGTCCTGGAGTAGCTGGTAGCTCATAATACAAATTATTCAGACTTTTTGCATTGCAAATGGTTAACAGTATTTCATTGTAATATCCACTTTAAAGCTTGACAATGTTTTTCTCACAATTCAGATTAATGTTTATCATCGAATAAAAAGAAATAATCAATACAAACGAGATTCGCAAAAAATACTTTCTCTAGCTGACAAAAAATTGCGAAGATAATACAGACAGCAAAAGATTGAGAGCTTATGGAAAAGCTTTTTAAAAATCTATAAATGTCTCTTTAAAGAAATGCTACGAGTCACTCCGGATACTTTATAGAATATTAAGTCCATATCGGTACTCGAGACTCAGAGATCCATCTTTCTATTCTCTTATTCCTTTTCCATTAATTTCCTCTCAGCCTATTCGCAATAGTAACAGAAATGAAAGGGTAGCGGCAACACTGGAACACCTCCAGGTCGAAGCCTCTCACCCCTTAACCTTCGAGCGGTTCTTGAAGGAATGATCGGAACTTCCTAGAAGCGCAGTTCCTATGGCTCACTGGCCAAAGGGGCCGCACAGTGGTCGATTTCGGCGAAATCCTCGTCAAAACCCCAAGGAGTTTTTCAATTTAGCTGGAAATTTGTTATATTAGTATTATTTGGGTCGTTGATTAAGAATCCGAACTCAGAATTTCCAAAAACAAAATAGCGGCTTCAATATGGCGGGTGCGGGTATCGAAAAATTGTAGGATCGGCAAGAAAATCATTGGGAGTACAAATTAGTTCGGTCCGTTTTCAAATTATAGCTCTGGCTGTTATGAATGTTTCATAGTGACAGCTGATTTTAGTTGTTCTAGAGCGGTTGGACATCTGTCAATCATATTCCTTTTGTATCGCTTTGAGTTTCATACAAAAACCTTGTTTTTTACTGTGTTGAATATGCCAAATTTTGTGTTAAGTAAGCAGCATTTGCGGGAGGTTTTAGTTTTCTGCTTTAATTGGAAAGAAAGTGCAGCTTTTACATCGGATTGTGATTGGGGATGAGAAATGTATATTCTACGATAACCCCAAGAAGAAAAAATACTATACTATGCCCGGCCAATCGTTGCCATCGACATCAACATCAACACCAAATTCAAATATTCATGATTCGACCGTCATGTTGTGTATCTCGTGGGACCAAAAGGGTGTTGTATACTATAAGCTGCTACAATCTGGCGATTCTATTACTAGCAATCGGTATAGGCTACAATTGATGCTTTCCAGCCGTGCATTACGAGAAAAACGGCCGAAATACGAGCAAAGACATGACAAAGTTATTCTTGTGCATGACACCGCTCGGCCTCATGTCGCAAAAGTCGTAAAAAATATTTAAAAACATCCCGAGGTGTAAATCACCGATTTTGATGAAATTTTAGTATGATATAGTCCTCGCGAAAATATTTGACCCGTATTTTTTTATCGGCAACCGTCCACGTTAAAGGGGTGAAAACCACCCTTGAAGTTGGGGTCCTGAAACTTATTTATCGAATATCTCGAAAACTATTAGAGATACGAAAATTTCGTAGAGAGTGAAAATTAATGCCTTCTGACTTTGAATCCAATGGTATAATCATTTTTTAAGAAAACCCTTTTGTTTAAACAATATGTTAAAAAATATTTCTTCTTTCAACTTTAAGGGTGGTTTTCACCCCGTTAACGTGGACGATTGCCAACAAAAAAAATAAGTGTCAAATATTTTGATGAGATCTACATATATCATTCTAAAATTTCATCAAAATCGGTGATTTACACCTCGGGATGTTCCCTTGTAAGAGTATTGTTCAATAAAATTTTTTATTAATGGGAAACGATCCTCTGATGTGTTACAAATCAAACGCAATTGCTAGATTTTGAAAATCGTGAAAAAATTTGTGTGGTTTTGGCCAGGATTTCGGCAAAACCGACCACTGTGGGCCAATTGGACAATGAATTGGGATCGTCTTCCCAATGCCTCACCGGTTTATTATATGGCAATAACTATGAAGCGTAAGTCAAAAATACAGAAAGAATCAAACTCAAAAGCGAGGACGTTTTGTGCGAATAGGTTGGCAGATGTGCACCCTTGGGCGCATCTGCGTTCTTTAGAAACTAATTAACGCTCAAAAATTGTCTGGTCGTCCGTATAATAAACCCAGTATCTTAAAGTCGAGTCCTTAACATTTATTGCGTTTTCCGTTTCGATGCACAGAAGTGGCACATTTGCAGCGTTGAAACTTACGTTTCTCGCAATCCTTTGAGAATTCGACGGTGCTCCTCCAAGAATGAGAATATAGGATGGATATAAGGATGGAGCACGGAAGGTCTAATAATTTTCAATATAATTCTCACTGTGTATTTCCATTTATTTTTCTATCTACCCACGCTCGTTAAATTATTAAAATAGATCCTCCGAGTAGGTTGTTTTTTTATAGGATGATTCATCAGGGGAATACAAGTACATACCACTGTTGGCGGCTTTTCTCAGGCATAAATTAATGCGGGGTAAAAGCACACTGACTTTTGTAAAGTTGGACTTTAATCCCTAATATTTTCAATTTGTTCGATATAAATGTTATCATTCGATATCAAATCTATCGTGTAGTTGTTATTGTTTAATACTCGAAGTAACGACGATTGATTGAGTATATTTGGAAATAATTAACCACTTGGCCGATGATTTCTTCTCTGACGGGGCGTGCAAATACTCATTATCAGAACTAATTCTTGAAATCAAAAGACATCACTGATTTCTGATATTTTGTATGACTGAACGTAATATTAATAGTATAGAAATAATGAGATCATTTTGCGACTGCCTGATTTTTTCAATTTAATAATTTTTGAAAGATTCCAAAATTACCCACTCCATTTTCCACGGTACGAGTCTCACACGTTGTTGTAGGCTAAAGTGTTAATAAGAATAGAAAAATGCTTGAACGTTAGAATTGCTAAGACTTAGAAAAATAATCATAGAAAAATGAAAATTTTAGTTTGTTAGAAAATTTAAAATTGTTTCAACGAAATTAAGAGCAAACCAATTTGACTGCTTTGGTAGATTTAGTGTCATTTCACATTGATTAAGACGTTAATTTTCGTTGAAAGTTTTCATTTTGATGAAACTTGTACTCAAAAATGAGGCCAGAGTGTTTGCGTGAAATAAAAACACTTTGAAATTTTCTTAACCAGTTAACTGTGGCGAAAATTCTTTTGAATTTTGGGTCCGGAAAATCGAGAGATGAGCATAAATTTATTTCAAATTATTTATACCCTTTAGTTATTCGTTTTATTTCGACATGGCCTCAAAATATTCCAAACATCTTGCAATTTACGAATATATTTTAGCTTTCGTCAAAATCACAATTGAAATAACCAGTGATAGCTTTTACGCATGACGATTATACTCGTCAAACACAGCTAACTGGTTAATAAGCCCAATTCCTACTAACATTATAAAATTCTATTTGCCACATTACATTATCTTATTTAGGTATATAGTTATTCCTTTTTTAATAAACAAGGACAAAGACCTTTTTCCTCCAATATATTGGGCCAGTAGATACAATTTACATCGTTTATGATCTTAACCCACTTTATCTTGTTAGAATGTTGAAAATGTCCGACGATGTTGGGAAGTTACGATGAAAATTACGTAAAACCGGTGAAGATAGTAATTATATGTATACGTACGTATGCGGGAGGATGAAAGTGGTAAAAACCGAATTATAATTTGTAGCTTAATTGAATTTCTTCCTCAATTTTCCGTATCGTAGACACGGAGTTATCAAAATAAATTGCACTCGCGTCTGCCAAGTGTTTATTGAAAAAATGGCACACAATGCGCGCCAAATTAATGCGCCTGCTTGTTGCGGTTTATTTTTGAAGAATTTAATCAACGAGATAGGAAGGAAGATAAAACCGTTTTGAAAACCTGATTTCTATGCTGCTCGTTGGTACGTTTTACTAGTAGAAAGTGTTTTTTTTTTTGTTCAGTTTGCTTTCATTTATTTTTTGATAAGAATTTTCACGTGCGTCGTAACATACCCGGATTTCGGTTAATTTTGAAAAAATATTTTATTTACAGAGGTGCACTTTACTGTCGCCTCTGATACGAATTGGCGCAGGTAAATCAGTAAACGTAAAATGTTCATGGTACAATAAAAATTGTACGAGTGTAAAAATAATTAAATTAAAATTGCAGGAAGTAGCTTTTTAAATATTGCATGCGATTCAGATTGTAGGTGTAATCATGAGAAATAAGTGGGAAAATAAAATATTTTCTCTCGTAGAATTCATGCTTCTTTTAATATTCATCCTTC
Organism: Cerceris rybyensis; assembly: GCA_910591515.1. Taxonomy (NCBI): domain Eukaryota; kingdom Metazoa; phylum Arthropoda; class Insecta; order Hymenoptera; family Crabronidae; genus Cerceris; species Cerceris rybyensis. The sequence goes on along the minus strand of OU342789.1, from coordinate 19,234,903 downwards.
CTCTCACATATGATACATTTATAGACATTCGCATCCCACACTGTTGTAAATTGTATGATCCCGAAGTACCGACTTCATCTATGATCTCCTATTTGAAATTCGCTGTCCGTGCGATTTTGTAGTTTTAAAGAAATCTCATTTGCAAATTTCTGATGTTGGTCTAAATCATTTATTTTCCATTCTTGTGAGAGGAGCAAACTTTAATGTTGGAATGGTCATTGTGAATGATAAGACAACTGCTAATCTCGTTAAGTGATTTAAGTTTTCATCATTTCTAGGAACTAGCTCTGTCATACACACAAAATAAATAGTAATTTCAATTTTTAACTCATCGTTACACTACTTTCATAACAACAAAGCACTATGAACTTTCATTTACGTCTCCTGAAGGAAAAGACTAAAATCATTTCACGAAAGTCTGAAACACTCTTTATAAACCCTTTTAGTGCCGGGAGAAAAAGAGGCCGAATTTCACGATTTCACTAGAGTTTGGAAAAAGGCTCATAAAAACCAAACAAAAAACAATATTTACATAATTCAAAAAGCAGTGTATTAAGGAGGAAACATAGAATAAAACAATGACACTAAATTTTATATACTCATTGAAAATTATATAAATAACAAAGGTATAAATGACCATAAAATATAATAAAAATTGAGTTCTCTCTTACAAAACGTATTTGCACATACGAAAAGTCATCTTTTGATTATAACTTTATATAGACCATTTATTACAAAGTATATATTTTATATTTGCAATATATTATATAACAAAATAAATAATATTGTATAACAAAAATAAAGAATAACTGCAGGGTACATGGCATTAACCGGCAAATGCGAATAGTAAACTGCTACAAGATGCGGGCCGATATATCGGTGCTGGCATTTTTCGCCAGTACAACAAAGGCCGATATATCGGCCTCCGGCACTAAAAGGATTAAAGTACGTGTAGGACCAATTAAAAGAATTAAAAGAAGTTTCACATATAACGCATGTAATTCTAACTTGGCGCGTGAGCTCGCTCAGGACTTAATAGAGCATCAACGGCACAACGTGGAAACTATCTCTCGGTATCTTCGCGGAGGAAACACCGTGAAACAAACAGAAACCTGCAAGCAGAACTATAAGTGAACTATAAGCGAGTACTAGCACAACGGCGGAAGCGTCGAGAATGCTCTCCAGATAGAACGGAAAGTAAGTAATACAAGTTTTGCTGATGTCTCTTGACAAAGGGACAGTTTTCTAAGAAACCAAGTAGACTCAAAGCAAATATCAATCACTCTGAGGTTCTGTGGAATACACCGACAGAGAAGGATTGGTGAAATAGGAGTTCGAGTTAACACCTTCACTGACAAGCTTATCACCATCGTATAGTAGACTTTTTTCACATTAAATTCTGTTTCACGAAGATATCTAATAATGCAGATCCTTTTACGTTCAATTAATTGACAACCAGGATTATCTCGAATTTAAAGTTATATGCAAACTTGGAAATTACGAGGAATTAGATTTTTTAACGCAACTGCCCAATAGATTTTATCTTATGGAAAAATTCTTTCACTCTAACTCTAAAATTAATGATAAACTTCTTTAGACTGATTTTTAACACTACAACTAGTGGTATTATATCTAGTTTAATTAAATATCCTGAATAAGTATCTTGGAAAAATAACCAATAGGTGAAAGGGATAATAAGATAACACGTTGACTACCATGGGGGTTATGGTGACCGGCGCTATTGAATTCAATGAAATTACAAGTAACTTTTAAATTGCAATATTTATTAATTTTCTAACATATTGAGATAAAGGTCTGCCGAATGTCTATCTATCTGTATTTTAAAAGTTTCCGCTTTATAAAGATGTGAATTTAATAGAAAGAGTTTCAGTTCAGTAGAAATAATGGAATTAGCGAAATATCGGTGGCGTTCAACGCGTTAACTAATTTTTCTTTTGTAAGAAAAACGCGGAATATTGACTACATGACATCTCCAACAATGGAGAGGGCTTTCAGAAAAAATTGTTAACCAATCATTTTGACTGCGTTGGTAACATTACTATTAACATACAATTCAATGTAAAATATGTAAGTAGGTGAAACAATTTTGATTTGCAATACTTTCACGATAATTATCAGCATCCAAATTTTGTATTAATTAAAAGACAGTACTAAATGATCCGTGGAAATTTAAGCAATGAAGAAAAGAATATGTTGATGAAGCATCTAACAACTTATGACCGAGTGAAAGCACATCCAAGGAAGTACAGGGTAGAAGTTAAACTATTGGTTTCCGGTGATAAAGGAGTATCGCCTCGTGGCCAGAGAAATTGGACAAACTGCAAGGAAATATCAATCAGCGGTGTGGTAAAGCCAACAGCGTATGTAGCCATCGAGTCGTGATATTGGCTTCTCCACAGACTCCAGTTACTGCCGAGGCAGAGAATCGGAACCCGTAGTTCTGCCGGTCTCTCATTGTTGACAGGAATTTACGGTACAATGAACAGAAATATGTTTATTAAACGAGAAACGTATTAAGTCATCGCAATGTACTTTCGCGTGGTTGGTCAGCATTGTTGGTGAAGAGAAGTACCAATTTCGCGCTCTGTGTTCGATGGAAGTAAGGAAATGAACGACAGAGTATGATTACTGTTACTACTTACAATAAGAAGTTCGTTTGCAAACATTGAGGAAGTTTTTGAATTTTGTTGATTTTTTCCGGTATAAATATCTACTTTGTTTTATAAGTGTCGACTTTGCGATGGTGCTTTCATGTTCGTACATTTTGGTATAAGTGTGTGGTAATTTCGCTGAGGAAATATAGTTGAAAATATGGTTGAACCATTGTGGTAATGATACATTAACCCTTTGTGGACGAAGATTTCTTTGAATATTGAGGAATAATCATTTATGCGGCAATTAAAAAGCACAATTTTATCAGAATATCAAGGTGCTAATATACACGGTGTCCTGGGCGATTTTAACATCTTGATAACTTCGGCATTTTTGTATGTAGCAAAAAATGTATGATAGGAAACTTAAATGGTATCGAGTGGGGCATAATTTGGTATCATTAGTTTTTTCCGTAGGTGGACGCGTGAAGGACATATGAAGGTCAACTTTGTTTTTTTAAATGAAAGGAGGCACATTTTTATGCATCAAGCGATGCAGCTAGACATGTTTTACAAAAAAGTACTAACCTATGTATGTCGAAAAGCTAATAGTTTAGGAGATATTTCAATTTAAGTAATTCTAAAACTCGTAATTACATTAGCGTTTATTTACAGGTATGGTTCAATACAACGGCCATTTGCATCACAGCATTTTTTAAATCGATGAAGTAAGGACTGGCCTACGTTATTTAATGCATCGGCTGATATTTTGCTACATTCATCGATAATGTGCTGCTTCATATTACTCACTTTAGTTGAGACTTTCGCGTTTTATCCTTTAAATAGTCCCATAAGAAAAAGTCGGGCGGCGTTAAATCAGGTGACAGGCAAATAAACAGATAAACAGAGCTCACGTCCTAGTGCGGCAGGAATGATTCCTTTGTATTTAGATTATTTATACTGAAATATCTCCTTAACTATTAGCTGTTCGAGATACATAGGTCAGTACTTTTTTTATAAAGAATGTCCAGCTGCATCGCTTGATGCATACAAAAATACCTCCTTCTATTTAAATAAACAAAGTTGACCTTCATATGTCCTTGACGCGTCCACCTACGGAAAAACTAATGGCACCAGATTATGCCCCACTCGATACCATTTAAGTTTCCTATGAAACATTTTTCGCTACATGCCACAATAATGAAGTCATCAAGATGTCAAAATCGGCTGGGACACCCTCTATAATAGAATTTATTTATTACTATTTAGAGCGGTAATGATATTTCTACGGTTACATTCGAATTTTTCAAATGTGTCTGTGTATACATGAGCGGATAACCTTTAATCAGACTATTTTTCATACCACATAAATACATAGGTAGGTACGTCCTTAGTCCCTAAGGGGTTAATGAGTAATTTAGGAAAAACGTCTCAAAGTTGGCAGAAACTTACGTTCAGGCACACTAAATATATTAATTCTGTGATTTTGTACTCAATACTGCTTCTAAATAATTAGTAAATTCATTTGAACACCAGATTACATCTAACCAAACGTTTACCGAATCAAAAAGATCTTAAAAATATCCGGAAATTGGCAATTATAAATCGTCATTTCAGAAAGTAAGATATCGTTGTTGTATTTCAAAATTCAAAATACTCTCATGGCTGTATACTTATAAAGAAATAAAAAAAAATTACAGAGAAGTAGGGCTCACGATTAATTTGTTCTTCTTTCTTTTCATACAAGCCAGAATTAATTGCTTATTGTAGTAGTTTCGATTCTTCGTCACTCAAATTTCCATTTTCTCTTTTCTTTTCATCTATGTCTACGCGGATCCATGGAGAACGTTCTCCAGCAGAAAATATCCGTGGTTCTCGTTTCTGTCGAGCTCATTGTTCTCTCGATGTCTTCGTCATACTCCACCCTGTTCTTCCTTCCAGCAGCTACGTGACAATCATGGCAACGTCAACCAGGATTTCCGAGTGATTCGTTTTATGCAGTACTTTCTATTGGGATCACCGATGTGATAAACAATTCGTTGCTGGGATTTTAATTGACTTCGAGAGACGGGGTTAACGTGAATAAATGTCGATTTAAAACCTTCCATTTAAACTTATTTTTCCTCTCTCTTGTCAAATAAGGTGAATTGATATGGATAAATATTCTGCCGTAGGGTATTAATTTTTATTTCAAACTGACAAGGATTAGAGATATTGAAGGACGTTGGAGAGAACTGGAATTTTATGGGAAATATGTATTTTGAATTCTACTTTTCCAATAGAGATTCAAGTCTTCAAAGTAATGTAAGTTTAGTGTTTCTATTTCGTAGGAAAAAAAGAGAAATCCAGTTGCTCTGCAAAAAAGTTGAAATCATTTACGGTAACAGTTTCATCAGTTAATTGAAATTAATTTGATAATATTCTCTATTGATAGATTTCTTTTTTACAGAATAGGAATAATTACGTATACAGTTCGACATTTTGGTCTACTATACAAAAGAATTGTTAGATTTTCAATTGAAAATCATTGTGAGAGAAAGTTAAATACAGCAGAAGGTTTTGTGTATTTAGTTCTGTAAGATATGTCCTAATATTAGTGTTAAAAGAGATTATTCTAAAATGCATAAATTATTTATTATCGTTTTGCCTATCTTTAGGTTTTCTCGCGAAAAACGTTCTTTGAAAGATACAATTTTCAGAAACAAAATAATATATGCTTCTTGCGTTGGACAAACGTCGATTCTATAACTCTACCATTGATTTTATTAAAACATATATAAAAAGAGCAATTAAAGAATGTGAATTAGAATGAATTTTTGCCAACTCCATAAATACGAGTGATTTTTCAAGCATTATCAGCTCCGCCGATTCTTTATGACACAGAGGAATAGGTTTGAAAAGAAATATTCCATTTTTTTCCTCTTTTCCGTTCTGTCACGCTTGATCGACCCCGATTTTCATTAATGGTCCTTCGATTTTTCGCCCGAATAAGTTTATATTCTCGGCTTTTCTGAATGCTTGTCCCCTTTCCTGAATGCTTAATGCAAAAACGATAGAAATTCCTTCGTGAAATTTTTCAAACCAATTTCACGTTATTTCACCTTAACACTTAGTCTGTCTCGCAAGTTTATAAGAATATTTTCATCAGGTTACCCACGCTTCTATACCAAATGCACTTGTAAGATTGAAGCTTGACTAAAATAGATTGGCTAGAAATTTGCCATAAAGAAGAATCTGAGTATAAGGCAATTCAGAGAATTATCATCTACAAAATTTGTAAGGCTACCTGAAAATACAAAAGATCTTGTTTTCAATGGAGATAGCATGATATTGCCTTTTCTCAACAGCGGTTATTGCATCGTGATAAAAAACGCGACATTCAATTTAAAATACAGAAAAGACCTTGAAATCTTCTTTAGAATTTAGATCTTGGAATCTCTATGCCTCCAATTCTCTAAAATATAACAAAAGGTAGTATCATACAGTGTGACTTAATTGCACGAGATTATAAATTTTTACTAATAACTTTTAAAGTGACTTAGATTCTCTTTGATGCCATCTTAATTTAAATTACTGAAATCCTGGTACCTCCGGTTAAATACACCTTAATGTCAGAATATATTGTTATTATTATAAAGAAAAGATGGTGAAGTAAAAAAGTTAACACTTCAACATAGATTTTTTTCTGTGGACGTTTTACTTTACGCCGTTCGATCTGTCACGTTTTCTCTTTTCTCATGGGAAAAATCAAATTTTTTTTACGTTGGCTAACACTTTCGGTGAACACGGCCTGAAAATTTTCTTTGAATCTTTTATCCTTCCGTAACGTGTTCTTTAATTTGGAGAACAGATCTTAATCATTGAAAAGTAGATGATGCGAATACGGGAATGATTAAGCGACTGAAAGTTTTGAAAGTTCTTTCATTATGTTTTTGCCAGGCATTGTCGTGAACTTGTAAAACTTTCTTCGCCAGTAACCTCTTTATTCTATTTCATCACTATTAATCACTTTTCATTTTTATTGAAATTCTACGTTCTCGTAAATATAGCGCCGGGTCAACGATTTATTACGATCACTAACTAAAAGCCTTATTTTATTGCAGTTCAACCAGCTCTCTATTTCATATTATCCCCATTTACATTTTATTTCACTACAGATTGATTTGCTATATAAAATTGCTATAAATTCATACTTTTTTGTAAGTATTTCGTGGGACCATTGCAAATATTTAAAGTAATTGTAGCCTTTTCAAATGCTTGAAGAAATTTAAGCTCGTCTTCACTTTAAAAAATGATGCTTCATTACATTTGGAATGTATGTACTTGAATGAAAATTTTCCTTATCGTTAACGCAATTTTTTATGTTTTTTTAATGCTATCTATTTATCCTTATCGCAAAGTCTACTTCAACGGTAAGACTAACATAAGGGTGGTACTTCAAAATAAATCATCATATATAGCTAATACTTCTGATTCTTTACGAATTCTAGTTTTAAGATAAATCTTATAAATTGCAAGCTGTAAATGATTGCAGCAAACCTACGAGCAATCTATTAATTTTTGTAAATATTCTACGTCGTCTTTGCCTTTAATTAAATGCAATGCCCTTACGTTCCACATTTTTAAACTTAATCCATAAATTCTCTCTATTCGTATCAATTTATGAATCGCGATCGTTAAATCTTTTTTCTCTTTTATCCCAATCAAATTCTAATGTCTTATTCAAATTCTAATGTACTATATTTCACTCATCCATAAACTTTTGAAAAAGTGCTGACAGTGTTTACACGTTGTTCGTCATGTTTCAATCAGAATATTTTTTTAAATACGAAGCACGTTTGTAGAACGTAAAGAAAAATTGGCCTTTGACATTAAAAACTAGAAAGACAAATTCCTCACTGTTCCTAGTACTTAGAAGTTTGCATTGCTTTCGAACCTGTGATTGTGAGAAATTCGGCATTTGACACGAGTGTCCCTACACTCTAACTAATAAAGGCTTTTAATGCATTTCTCTCCATCTAGCTTCAACAATAGTTAATATTTCTTATTAATTTTTCTCCTATTAATGTTGGAATTTCTGAAACTTCACTTTATCGATAGATTTAACTGATATGGGATTTGATTATGAGAAATATAATTAAAAAACGTAAGTCGCAATCTTAAAACAATCTGCGAGGATACATTATAATATAAATACAACAAGAACGAAGTAAAGTTTATTGCAACGAATGCAATATTTTTCCAAAAGGCGAAGAATTAATATCAAAAGTGGCGCATCAAAAACTGTTCAGATTTTCCATTCGATATACGTGTGAAAAATGTCAGACTGATTTTAGGGGAAAATTTTATACCCGACGGAGTGAAACCCATCGAAATCCATCGGTCGGGCGTCGATTTCAATTGCGGTTAACGTCGAAAATTCGAGACAGAAGATTCCACTGTTTCACGCCGCATGGTTGACGTTCAATTTTTACAGAAATTCCAACAAATAGCAGATAAACAATTTCCATTCATTCGAGGACAAAAAAGAGAGAGAGGGAGAGAGATTTCGATGAAGGTCCATGAGATGGGAACTTTCACGAGTGCAACTAATAGCCGGATTTTACCGGCGTAATGTCGTTAACGCCACTTTCGACAATTTAATTAATTAACGTTGAACCCCTTTATCAAAGGGTGGGATCTAGTTGTAGCAACTATTTAGTTTCAGGACTAATAGTGCAACAGTTCCGTTGCGCCGCGGAAAATGCATGTACCGAGTACGATCATTGGAAACTTGGAGGCGTATCAGCAGCTACATACCGTTTAACTTAACTAACGAGGATTTCAAAGATTGCGAAAGCAGATTTAGTTACTAATTACACGGTTTATACCTCGATGTTAATACTGCCAGCAGTTAATGTCTTCTTGAGGGATGCATTTTTTATGGGCGCCGGTCTGACGAGAATATCGATTTATTTAACAGCCTGATCGCTACGATTAATGGCATCCGTTTATATTTTATGTGACGATGACTATGAACGTATTCTAATTGTAAGTTAATGATTGGAATGATTGAACCTATCACTTATTTTATGTTTCATCCATATTCATTATTACATGGTGGACAGCTTTGCAGAATTAAATGACAAATGGAATAGGTTAACAGATTTTTCTGTACTTCCGTTATGTAAAACGTCCTGAGTCGAAAAGTTCAGCCTAAAAAGAAACTTCAAATCCTAGATTCTTTTGATCTCTCATTTGCCGCTTAATTATGTATACCATTTTGAACCTTCAAAGTCCTCAACTAGTGTGTCTACGCGCCTCAAAGTCCTGTAAATATGATTTTTAGAAGTTATATGGACTGATCAGGTAAAATTTGTATTCCAATTTAATCTGACACCCCCTAAAAATATTATTTTATTCCATATAAATTCTAAATCTCCTAAACCAAATTAATTTTTAGTATATCGAGAATTTTTTTGGACCTCGATCATTCCACTCCAATTCCAATCCAATTCTAAAGCTCCTCATTGTAGAATGCTGAGGATTATTTTGGGCTGTATGAAGCCTAAATTGCTCCTAAACTAGGTAAAAGTGACAAAAAGTAACAAGTGTAGGGCGATTCTGGAATTAAAATTTGCATTCTTTTATATGTAACATATTTTTCCATATTCAGCCTAAATATCCTAAGTTATTTGGTAATTTAGGAGGATTTTGGGCTGAAATTTTCCACTCGGGGTAGTACGCAGCTGAAAAGAAAAATTTAGGAATCTAGAATGAAAGAATAAGTGCTTTCGAACTAATGCTTTTTGAAAAAATACGATCGAAAACGTAAAATACCAGTTTCGTTCTCGACGATTCAACGAGAACGATTGTCAATAACAAGAACGACCAGTTTCGCGTTTAACAATGTACGATTTTTCGAATAGGTAATACCGTATCCGGTCAATCAAGTATTAATGAAATTTCGTTTAAGCCAACGTCTACCGGTTAATGACGTTTTCATACGTATGCGCCTGTATTACCTTTGCGATTAAGTGGCATTTGCATGTGACATTAGTGCAGAGTCCGATACAATGGAATAGCGATAAAATATAAATGCACGACTCGATTAATTCTTCCTATGGTTGGAATATTCATTGTAATGACTTTCCAGCCAATTTCGATAACCCGATGAAAAGCTATTTGCAAAAATTTGTCCATTCTTTGTCGAGTGAACGTTGCGTTAAATGAAATTCTAGATCGTCGGTGTTAAGGACTCAACTTTAAGATACCAGGTTTATTATACGGACGACCAGACAACTATTTTTGAGCGTTAATTAGTTTCTAAAGGGCGAAGATGCGCCTAAGAGTGCACATTTGCGAACCTATTCGCGCAAAACTCACTTTTGAGTTTGATTGTTTCCGTATTTTTGAATTAGGCTCAATAGTTATCGCCATGTATTAAACCGGTGAGGCGTTGGCAAGGCGGCCCCAATTCATTGTTCAACCGGCCCACAGTGGTCTCAAATCGCTAAATCATGCGAAAAACCTCAAAAATAGACTTTTCGTTAGGGCCATTTTTATTATTGCATTTGGTACTCAGATGGTTTGTCTATGATGACCTGGAAGTGTAGGGTTTTATTACTTATACCTGCGATGTTGTCGCATTTTTAAAATCGCGGTCATTAGTCTCGCAATCGTCGTGAACGTAACCACTGTTTTGCTGTCAGCAGTATAAAGTGAATAACTTTTGTGAAAGTGGATTTATTTCAATTCTGCAAAATGGATGCAGTTCCCGGAAGTAAGTACAACATTTATTGTTAAAAGAAAAATTAAAATTGTTAATAGTTATGTTTTAAAATCGCAAAGCAAATAGTAGGAAATGTGGGGTCAATCTTTATGCGAGAATTTTACATTTGTAGTGAAAAAATTAAGTGCTCCACGGTGTTCCACTATGATTCTTGTTTAGACTTATAGGTTACATTTTCAACTTGCTATACCTCCAAGGTTTATGTGCTATTAGGGTCTTTCCATAATTTTTTGTACAGCGCTGTACTTACATTCTGAGCTTACAAGCGCGTTTCATCGAGAATTATGGACGATAGAAAAAAATTCTCATATGAATTTTTTACGATTTGGGAGTAACCTATTATTTAATTGCAGTACATTCGTTTAAACTAATATGGAGAATTCATAAGAAGGTCAAATTAATTTTTTCATTGCAATTATACATGTTACGATAACCATTCGTTTTATTTCATTATTATATGTATATGAAAAAGGATTAAATTGCTTCTAATATTTATTATTTTTTTAAGTTATTAAACTATTGAATGATTTACATCAAGCAAATATTACTTGGAGGGATATTTGAATGTGAATCTTGGAATCTTTGAATGCAAATTTTTCTATTTATTAGACTTCATGTTAAACTATGTTTTTAAATCTATTATAATCACTAGACTGCGGATGTTTATGCAAATTTCGAGTTTCAAAAATGCAGGTGAGACAGGAAAACCTATCTGGGGATTTATTGCACTTAATAAATATTACAACAAATACCATACTTTGGATATTTTAGATATATTTTTATATTATGTTCTTTTTGTATATTTTAGCCGTATTTAATTTGTCATAAATGCATAAAAATCCGCAGTCTAATAATCACTAATGCATAATTTTGCGACTTTATTGCATTTCAGCATCTTCTGATGGCGTACAATTTTTCAAAGCGAACACATTTTTCTATGTTTCGAGACTATTTATTTGAAATTCACTGCATCAATAAATTTATTGGAATTAGATGAATTGTTCACTTATGATAAATTTTCTTGCTTATTAGCGAAAAATGTTTATTATCATATTTTTTAATTGCTTGTTAGAGTAAAGATAGGTTGCATACCAACTTTCGCGCTGAACCAGAAGTTTTTACATATACGTGTCCGCCATATCGGATTCGCCATTTTGTTTTTGTAAATTTTAAGTTCAGATTCGTATTCAGCGACCCAAATTACGCCAGTATGTTAATTTTCAGTTAAATTAAAGCAGGATTTGAGATTTTCGAATGTTTTGGCCATTTGGGACCACTGTGCGGCTCCTTGGACAGTGGGTCGTAGGAGCTGCGCTTCCAGGAAGTTCCGACCATCCTTTCAAGAACCGCTCGAACGTGAAGGGGTGAGAGGCTTCGACCTGGAGATGCTTTAGCATTACCACTACCCTCACACCCCCTTGAACGAAGACGTCTCTGCATTCCGCCAAAACATCAGATTCCTCTGACTGGTTCTAACAAAAGAGTGGGGGAATGCAATGACAAACCGCAGTGCATAAAAAGGATGTGCACTGTTCTTCCGGGAATGCATTAACACTTCGAAAGTCAATAACCAGTCACACGTTTTGGAAATATATTGTTAAATCTAAATTCAAAAACAAAATCTAAAGGCGAATTCACTTCCACGAAACCACGCCTAAACAATAAATTACTTGAAGAAAGAGGTAGACGCGTTATAATTGTACAACGTACCGGAAAACCAGGGTGAGTTCCAATTTTTACCAAATTTAATATTGAATATTTTTCTTGTTTATTTCATTCATAACGAGCCCTGTAGCGAATCGTTCATACTAAAGACTGGTTGATTATTTGTAAATGGGAAATTCATTCGAACTTCGTTTTGAATAAGTTTTACCACCCGCATACTGTTATCCCTCTATGGGCCGAATTTTCTGTTGTATCTGAAGATTAGTTGCACGATAGCACATTAAAAAATAATACAAGTACTATTAGAAATATTATATTTTACTTGAATTTGAAACGTTGGATTGTAAAGAATTCCATAGTTTTGAAGAGCTAACTTGTAATATTTGAGAAAGTTAAAAAATCGATTTTGAAAAATAAAAGCTTAGATTTGTTTCGTGTTACCTCCTATAAGTTACAAGAGCCCATAGAAGATTATTCTATATCCAACAATTCAGAGTTCCTAAGTTTTCTCTATCTTTCTCTCTTTAACTTGTATAATTTCCTCAGCACAAGTAGAATATACATAATTCTACAAGTTAAACCTTGATTCAAAAACAATATTATTTTAAAGTCCTTATTCTTTCGAGTTTCGATTCCAATATATACGGGTCTCAATAGATCGGCCCATTCATCCTGTCCTCTCCTAGCCTTAAGCTCGGTACTCTCTTACAATTAGATCGAACCAGTGAATACAAATCTCACTGGCGAACCAGTGAAATTTGCGTCCGCTGCCGCAGTGCCATGCGCCATGTTTTATTTTTGAATATGCTGACGAGTGAGATTCACTGGTAAACCAGTGTACTTTGATGGCTGCCGAGATCACTGGCGGAACCAGTGAGTGTCATTGGTAAACAAGTGAGTTTCCACTTGCGAACCAGTGAAATTCCACTGGTTCGATCTAAGAGAGTAGAGTAACAATTTTAACACTTTACCGACCGGTAGCCGATTAATCGGCTTTTCGGGCCCAACACTTTTGGACTTTTAACTTATTAATTGGGCGCTACGGCAATTAATAAATTATTATTTTTCATTGCGGTTAACTGTGCCAAGGACTCAGTGAAGAAACTTTGCAATTTTCGAAGAGATATCAGTATCAGGGAAATATTTGCGTGCAAGTGACTGATCAGAAGTGAATAGGATGTTAAAAAATACCGGCCGGTAAAGTGTTAAATTATATATTTCTTTTCCCTTTCATACCCCAATTTTAAAATATTATAATTTCTCACTGTAACGAGCGTCCTTACACCGACCGTCGGCTACCACTCGAGGACGGACGGCTACACATTCATATGTATTTTAAACGCTGCACATAACACCAATAACCAGTTTCACGTTTTGTAAATGTATTGTTAAAGTTCTACAGTCTATTAAAATCTAAAGACACAAACAAAATCAAAGGGCGAACTCTACTTATTTCAAACCACGTCTAAACACTTGCTTTAAAAAAGTAATTAGGCCATCTTTACGCTTCCACTTGCAAAATGGCATTCGCAAATTTGAAGTTTTTTATAAGACAGTTATATTCCCCGAATTGTAATGTCTTTAACTAAATTTGATTGGTGAGTTTGACCCATGATTGACCTCGACTACTGAAGAATTTTTAACTTCCAGACGAATGTATTTAACAATTTCGACCGTAGAAGGATTTTTTATTCTTTCTGTTTCTTTCAAATTTTGTCAAAACAAGTTGTTAATTCTCCTACAAAAATTCTCGACTTTTAAAAATATAAAAATATCAATTAATTGTATTTTCCTCAGACAAGAATATCTCTTATTCGAAGGTTTCAACGTCATAAGGTTAAGAGAATGTGAAATTCTTTCACTCAGTTCAAACGAAAAAATGAAGGAAATCTTAATGAAATTAATTCAAAAAATTGTAGTACCTTTCATCGGCAAGAATTTGTTGCTAGACTCATATTTTGTATGTGTATTTTCCTGTACTTTGACATTGGCTGAAGATTCAATTCAATTCCGGCAAGATTCAAACTGGACATTATTCGCGAAGAGAACAATACAAATTAGATAAATTGTTAAGAATGTCTAATTTTTCAAAGAAAACATGTTCCAGCAACATTCCACATCCTACCTTCCAAATATTTGTCAAAGCAATTTTAATGTAACAAGGTGCTCCTCTTTTTTACACAAAAGGAATACAATTTTGTTTTGCTCATAATTTGTTAAATGCACTAAATTAATTCAAAGTCTGTACATGCTACTACTTACAATGTCGAAAAAAATTTAAAGTCAAGGTGATACGAAACACTTTCTTCCCACTTTATTGAAAATTCCTTGCAAGTCACGTACAATTACTCCAAACAGCTTGAATGTGTTTTGTGGATGTTAGCCAAAATTCCTCGTGGAAGAACGATGCTATATAAACTTTAACTTCATGTTTGGCCTTCCAACGATAAATAACAGGAAAACAGAGAAGAATGCTATGGTGAGCAGCAATGACGTATTGTGTTTTTGCGGTGGTTGCGCGTGCTATGAGCCGTATCGTTATGCGATCGCGTCATTAAATCTGCCGTTCTATTCCAAATCCAGGATACAAAACCAGCTGTAATTAGCACAATGAAATATGGCACGATCACTGCGAAGGTTTTTGACTCTAGCTATGTATAAGAAACGGTATAATATGTTTCCCGTCCATTTAACGATTGTGGTATTGAGAATCGCTAAAAGTATATTATGTAATATAATTCTCAAAAATATGATATGATAGTAATATGTTATTAAATATAAGTACATCTTTGAATGATCGATGTGTGACATTATATTCTAATATGATGTCAATTCAGCCATTGCATTGGCTGGAGAAATATAAGGCGATTTCGAAATTATTGAGAAACTAACTTTGCAGATTTAAATATTTACCGCGATTTTTCAAACGAGACTTCTCAAGACAAAATTCCGGAACGTTTTATACTATACTTATGACGATCTATACAGAAAAATGAGAGATAATAATATAATTTGAAGTAACTTTTACTAGATCTCTGTCTATACATGATATTTCGCGCTCTTTGTAAAAGTAGATATATACAGTTCGACAACTGAAAGACGGTTAGGGAAGAGCAGGATCTCTCGTTTTCAAACACTTGTTCGCGCCATTTTGTTTTGTGAAATTCCCAAAATCAGTCCCCTAAAATACAAACTCTACATAGTCATGTACTTTAGGCGGTTAACTTCGGAGATTCCAAAAGTGAACTGGTGGAAATAAGCGATTTTTTGGGGGTTTTTGGTGGTAGGGTGTGAAAGAAAGAGAAGTAAAGTGTATCAGGAGTTTAAATGAATAGTCGGTATTGTACGGTTGCGAGAATAAAAGTTTTGCCAAATTAATTTAATTTATTTAATATTTTGTGTTATGCATCAATCTATTTTTATATTTAATAAATTTCCATCTTAAATGTATTAAACAAATTCTGAAGAATATTATGCAAAACAGAATAAATAGGGATATTATATTTTCGATCAGCACTTAGCTGGTCGTATTTTGCAATGTGATAGCTCTTTACAATAGAACAGAGTTTTCTTCGAGAATTAAAATTTCACTGGTCTGCCAGGTTAAAGTGATTAGAGATGTATACGAAAAATTTACGAGCACGAGAAAATAGACTTCTCACGGTTCTTCTTTAGCTTCATCGATGCCTGAAAACAACGCTTTCGCATTACGGATGGATTTTATCCGCTTATTTATCCAATGGGATAACGTTCGTGGCTTTTCCGTAATGAGAACTGCTTCCTCTTAAAGTAGATTGCACGAGCAGAATAAGTTAAAGTGCGAGCAAACGGTTTGCTAAACATTGCACGTGTCGTTTGCATAATTTACAAAGACTCTGTACATCGAAACGGGAGGAATGGCCTGAATTTTAAGATAAATGCACCAGACTCAAATTTTAATAATATACCGCGTTAAATTACGCTTTATTCAGCACAAAACAAAATTGTGAGTAATTTGTGCAGTAAAAGATAGATAAAATTTAATTTTTACCCGGTAATTGAATCACATCACGGAAGATACTTCAGATAACTAATAAATATAATGTACTATCTTTAAATTGAATACATACTAATATTTTAAGCAGGACTTCGTTATTTTGAATCTAAATGTAAACCGAGGGATAGGTGTACTTATATACAGGATGTCCCAGCCGATTTTGACATCTTGAAAGTTTCGGTATTGTGGTATGTAGCAAAAAATGTTTCACAGGAAACTTAAATGGTATCGGGTGGGGCATAATCTGGTGTCATTAGTTTTTCCCTATGTGGACGCGTCAAGGACATATGAAGGTCAACTTTGTTTTTTTTTAAATAGAATGGAGTACTTTTTTATAAAAGCTCTCGAAAAGTATCTCGAAAAGCTAATAGTTAAGGAGATATTTCAGTATAAATAATCTAAATACAAAGGCATCATTTCTGCCGCATTAGAACGTGAGCTCTGTTTATCTGTTTATCTGTCTGCCACCTGATTTAACGCCGCCCGACTTTTTCGTATGGGGTTATTTAAAGCATAAAACGTGAAAGTTTCAACTAAAGTGAGTGATATGAAGCAGCACATTATCGATGAATGTTGCAAAATATCAGGCGATACATTAAATAACGTAGGCCAGTCCTTACTCCATGAATTTCAAACATACTGCGATTCAAATGGTCGTTATATTGAACCTTACCTGTAAGGAAACGCTAATGTAATTAGGAATTTTAGAATTACTTAAATTGAAGTATCTCCTAAACTATTAGCTTTTCGACATACATAGGTCAGTACTTTTTTTATAAAGAATGTCTAGTTGCATCGCTTGATGCGTAAAAAAGTACCTCATTCCATTTAAGGATGATTTGTTGGTATATTAAAAGCGATGAGAATCCTATGAAAAAATTATATATTATTCTTATAAGTCTTCTGAAACACCTCAAAAAATTAGAAATTTTTTCACAAGCTCCTTCAAAAGTTATAACATTTTTAAATTATAACAAATTTTCACGTAAGTACTTAAGTGGAAAACATGTTATCAGGACAAGTTAAAGTAAAAAAAATCATTGAAAATACAATTCGAAAAATCCACAAAATTCTAAACTAGTAGATTAAATATTTACGAAGCACATAAGCAATTAACATTTAGTGGTTTCAATATTATTTATAGAGAAAAATAATAAAAATGGGTGATATTTATGGTATAAATGAATGCAGAGCGTAATTCACAGTAAAAACATGGCAATCTCGCAAACAGCTACGGGAAATAAAATTAAACTCGACTATAGCAAATTAAAAATATGCTACAGGCTATGTTACAGCGTGAATTTAAATGTTACTAAAATGCGTCGAAAAATTGGAGCGATCAAAATCGAGTCACTCAAGACTACCAACTATTAAAATGTTGCGATGTTGTCACGTTTCATCAGATAAAAATTTAACTTATTTTATTTAATTTATTTAAATAAAATAAAATTTATGATTTTCTATGGTATATATTTGTCTTCTAATTTTTATTTAAATACATTGAGAAAAGTAGTATTAGTGTCTTTTGATGTAAAAAGTTTACGTATTTTTTTTTTAATGGTTAAATTCAGGGTACATCCACTATCAAAGTTCTTTTATGACTATGACAAATATCAAAAATTTCATTGAAAAATTAATTAAAATTAAATGGATTTCCATTTTATTACAAACTTGATATTAAAAATAAGCTTGGGAACAAAAGACATTTTGTTAAAATGCCATATTTTAAAAGATATTGAGAGATATTGGTTTAATCAAAATTTCACATACTCATGTCTCCGATTGTACCTACAAATCATCCTTAAAAAAACAAAATTGACCTTCATATGAGCCCATTCACACTACATTATTGTAAATTAAATTAATTCAATGTAATTTTTATGATATTGTGAAAAATGAACCACTAAATAGTGGTTGTAGTTTCAACATTATATGGAATTCATTGAGTGTTAATTATGAAAGTGGTCTAAGTCAAAAATTTTTTAAAATTATATAAACATACCCTTAAATTTTTGGTATCTGGTCATTCCTTTCTATAGAATGACCATGATTTTGGGTTGATAGAAATGAAAATAGGAAAAGTAAATTATTTATACAACCCTGAGCATTATTATGAATTGATAGAAAAGTGTAGAAAAAGAAATACATTTTCGGTAAAACGAATGACGTAGTTGGATTTTAGTTCAACGAAACCACTGGAAGAGTCAACGACAAGAAGAGTAAAAAATACCACGGGCGAATCTGTCTCTTCGCTGCAAATTCAATGAATGAGATTCTTGCAAAGTGAACCTCATAAGATATTCTATAAAACTTCTTTAGATGATTCTAAATTCTACGTTTTGGATCTTTCACCTAAAAGAGGGAGACCAAAAATATACGGAAATATTAAATTACTTCCATTATACACCACCACTAGACCAGTAACGGAAGGAAAACATAAAGATATTATGTGTTTACTATAATACCATACATCCCTCCAGTTTTTCAAGAACATGTTAAGAATCTTAAAAACTCATAATAGTAAAAGCCTAAATTATAAGAACGGATTACTTTGAAAAAATAATTAATAAATGTTCATGAATTATTTCATTAAAATGATTGTTTCTAATAAAACTCGTAGCTTTTTATTACTTTAAGTCATTTATAGGACATTCAGTTAATTTCGAAAATGGTCTAAGTCAATTCAAACTTTTAAAACAACATTTCCGTATGAAATTCACGCAAAATTTCAGATTCATAATAAATTTCCATTAATCAAGACTAACAAAATTCTAAATTAAGATGTTGCATAATATAAAAATATTTTTTAATTCATTCAAATGCAATTCATTAAATATCTCGAAACAAGAAATATATGACTTAAACCACTTTCATAATTATCGGCACATATGTCCTTGACTCGTCCACTGACGGAAAAACTAATGACACCAGATTATGCCCCACTCGATACCATTTAAGTTTCCTGTGAAACATTTTTTGCTACATACCACAATACCGAAATATTCAAGATGTCAAAATCGGCTGGGACACTCTGTATAATAGTACATTCATTTTTTATAACATTCACTCTTCAAGTTTGATTATCTTGTACTAATACTGTATACTAACGCGTAAATTATTCTATTAAAACATCAAATTTAATCGACCCATCAAGCTCAGACACGCGATAACGATGTCCACCAAATGTGAAATTCATTAACACGTAAAGTCAGTTAATGCTCATCTTCCAAATTACATCTTCATTCATCGACCTACAATTCTGTATAGGAATTTTCAAGCATACCGTTAGCCATTCTCCACAAAGTACATCGGTCATTTGATATCGCTAATAAATCATCCCGTAAATCGAATCTAAATCTGACGCTAACAAGCATCACCAGGCTAGCCTTCTCATTATCGCGCCCATCAATTATCAACTTTACCATCAAATACAACCGGTACACTGGCTACGACAGGAATTTTCACCGGCAATATTGACTTTACGATTTAACATCCTCCCGATAAGCTATGGTATTACAATATTCATTAAACGACAGGTGAAACCTGATGATGAACTTTTCCCAGGGATGCACTCAACTATCCAAGAAGTTAGGAAACAAGGGAATCATTATTCATAGCAAATTTGAATGTTCCATTCAAACTAATCCCGTGTGTATTTAACCGCAAACCTGAGAAACTTTGTTAGGTGATGATCAAAAGTGCACAAGACACCCATTTCGTAATTTTATGTCTCAGACTTTCATTCGTTCCTTATTTTATTTCAGAGTTCTTTCGTCCTTTGACGTATACGTTTTACCAGTTTATGTCTAGGATATAACATGAGAGTCTCACGTATGTCCGTATTTTTGATACGTGAAAATATGACGATGAAATTTTACCGAAGCTTTCGTGCTTTATTTTATTTCTTCTGTTTCACAGTTTCTACGTTTCACGTACCTTCTGGAAGGTATTGGTTGTGAGATTAAAAATATATTGAGGGTGGTGGTGGATGTTGAGTGAAAGGTACCCGACTATCAATTAGCGGACTTAAGATATACCCTGTAAGTTAACTCTATGTACTCGGATCCATCTTTGACGTTATCTATCAGCAACTTAACGACGCTACTATTTCCTACCTTGTGCCATTTCATTAGAAAAGTCCACGTAAACATACACTTCCTAAAATGTTTTGCAATAAGTTCAAACTCTGTAATCACTAATAAATTCGAAGATCCCCTTAGAGGGGGCAACTTAGTGTATAGTAGTCTTATGTTCTATCAGGTAAGACATCGAAATGCAAAGGGTTAAAACAATATTAATAGCATAGAATTAATTTCAACGTCTCCTGACCCACTGATGTCTTTAATTTAACAGTTTTAGTGCCACACGTCATTATAGGGTAAGGGGTTAAGGACCGGCCGTTGATTTTTCGTTTATGTTGACGCTTATCAAGGAAAATCAACGGTTCGCTTTTTCCTTAACCCCTTGCCTTACGATTTAAGTTTTGATGAACTGTGCCCTAATCAACAGCAATATCTGCCACATGGTGAACAATTCATCAGTAAACAAGAAAGATACGCTATCATGAATAAATTATTAAAGTGATCAAAAAAATTATTAAGATATCCCGATGGATATACGACTTGACTAAATCATATTATTCGCCTTTTGATCGACTTGCAACGTGTCTGACACATGGTGTTCACGTTCGGACCAATCGACGAAACACGTCTCCCAGAATTTGTAAGCGAAAGGGTTAAGCTAGGCTGTTGCGTTTAATCAAGCCGTAATTAGTGATTTTAAGTAGAAAATACAAAATTTTATTAAAAATTAATCTAGTTTATTAAGCGAATAAAAAGGAACTTTTCTTAATAAAGGGCCTAAACGAAAATCGTAGTACCAGTCTCTAAGAACAGTTATGGGGCTTAACCAGTTAATACCTTACTACAGTACAACATAAATAGTAATAAGTGCAATGTTCAAAACTTGCACAACTTGCGATACTATACAGGGTGTCCCAGTCGATATTGACATCTTAATAACTTCGGTATTGTGGCATGTAGCAAAAAATGTTTCACAGGAAACTTAAATGGTATCGAGTGGGGCATAATCTGGTACCCTTAGTTTTTCCGTAGGTGGATGCATCAAGGACATATGAAGGTCAACTTCGTTTTTTTAAATAGAATGGGGAACTTTTTTATGCATCAGGCGATGCAGCTGGACATTCGTTATAAAAAAACTACTGATCTATGTATCTCGAAAAGCTAACAGTTAAGGAGATATTTCAGTATAAATAATCTAAATACAAAGGCATCATTCCTGCCGCATTAGGACGTGACCTCTGTTTATCTGTCTGTCACCTGATTTAACGCCGCCCGACTTTTTCTTATGGGGCTATTTAAGGAAGTTCGAGCGTAACTAATGACTCAAAATAATAATTGAGTTTTTCTGTAATCTCAATTCTTGCAATAGTAATAAAAATTCATTATTTCAATTTATAATGACTAGACTCCGGATGTTTATGCAAATTTCAAATTCAACAAATGCAGTTAAGACAAGAGAACCTATTTAGGGATTTGTTGCACTCGATAAATGTTACAACGAATACCATACTTTGGATATTTCGGATATATTTTTATATTATGTTCGTTTTGTGTATTTTAGCCGTATTCATTTTGTCATAAATGCATAAACATCCGGAGTCTAATAATGACATATCTAATCCAAAAATTGTTAAATATTATTTATTTAATTAACAAAAGTAACGAAATGACTACGTGCCTTTTGACTCATCCGTTTGAATAAGAAGATCTGGCAACAGCGTATTGTTCTTCCGGTGTACTATAGTTAGAGAGCACGGAGAGAGCATTATCAAATTTAAGTGTTTTAGTCCATGAGTGAATGGAAATAATTTGCAAAAATGCACAGATTTAACGGTCGATTTTGTAAAAAAAATATTGTGAAATGGAGACAAAATGTTATCAAGAGTAACAAAGCTCGGATTGATTGCAGGAACAATAATTGCAAAATCAAAAATTGCAATTATTGTAAAAGAAAAGAACAAGAATTTATAGGTAATTCTTTACATTTTTATTTAATTTGAGGTTATACTTCCGTTTTCATACTGGCATCGAATATTTTAGTTTTTAAAAACATAAACACAGTTGATTTTCTTTATAATATAATTATTGTGATATTATTTTCATTAATTTATAACTTTATATATTTTATTCATTCATTTATTCAAGAACTAATATTATTCTAATTTGCTTCAAACTACAATTTTTGAACTAAGGTGACAAAATAAATTTTCTATCTTCTCTCTTTCTCTCTAACTCTTTTTCTATCCTTATACTTTTCTCAGCTGTTCTCGCAGCGTTGCCAAACGTTCAGTAACGTGTACGGCTACCAATAAGCATGAGTAATAAATAAAGTTTACGTTAAATTATCAACGAAACTACATCGATAAGGTTATATTATTGAAATCTAATTTTATTCTACAATTATTCAAGTTTATTACACATAGTTTTGTTTTCCTTAAAGTTGGGAGGTTAATATCGAAAAAAATCGAAAAAGACGCGAGTACAGCTTGTCAGCCATTAGAGCCTATGTATAAGGACTTAAAAAATGTAATTTTTAACATTTTTTTTCAAAGAAACTAGACGGAGGATCGTTTTAAAATTTTTAGGATATATCAATCGAGTATTTAGTTACATGTATACAGAGTTTCAAAGCTTAAAGTTGGAAAAAGTTTTTTACATTAGATTCGCTCGAACTTCCTTAAAGGATAAAACGTGAAAGTTTCAACTAAAGTTGGTGATATGAAGTAGCACATTATCGATGAATGTTGCAAAATATCAGGTGATACATTAAATAACATAGGCCAGTCCTTACTTCATCGATTTGAAACATGCTGCGATAAAATGGTCGCTATATTGGACCTTACCTGTAAATAAACGCTAATGTAATTAGGAATTTTAGAATTACTTAAATTGAAATATCTCCTAAACTATTAGCTTTTCGGCATACATAGGTCAGTACTTTTTTGTAAAAAACGTCTTGCTGCATCTCTTGATGCATAAAAATATGCCTCCTTTCATTTAAAAAACAAAGTTGACCTTCATATGTCCTTGACGCGTCTACCTACGGAAAAACTAATGACACCAGATTATGCCCCACTCGATACCATTTAAGTTTCCTGTGAAACATTTTTTGCTACATACCACAATACCGAAATATTCAAGATGTCAAAATCGGCTGAGACACCCTGTATATAAAAAAAAAAATGGGATGAAAAGTGAGAAAACAGATTTGAAAAACGTCTCGACGAATTAGAAGGTTGCTCTATTTTGTAATACACGTTTACAAGTAATAATTTTCACGGTGGCTTGAAACTTTCGGGAAACTCTGGACGCAGAGGGAATAGCAGCGTGGAAAGAAAGTCTATCGTGTACGAACTTTGCCATTATGCGTGAAAAGTAAAGTACTAAGAGGTTATTTTCTGACAACAGAGGTGATGAATTACAACCACGGCTAATAATACCGTCCTTCCCGAACTTCTGCGCCTGTCAGACATTTTTTCTGCGTTGACAAGTAAAAATTGGTAAGCAGTTTCAAGATTCGAAGTAGGAAGTTTTAAATAAAATGAAATGTCGGCGTCAACCATTCTGCAATCTGTGATGGAGAGTACTGTGCGTTCATTAAGTTTATACTTTTGTGTAGCAAAAAAAAAGAATGTACATTTTTCATTCTCTTTGTTTACATTTTTCTTTCTGATCATTTATAGCGAACAATTATTTCCTTACAGGGAGTGACTATGATCATTCACCGAAATCTCTTCAGTTACATATTACTTTCACAATTATAATAAGTAATAATTAACATTTGTATATTAACTTTTACACTATCATGACAATAATGTTTCCTTTAACACGTTGAACACCACTAATATTTCGCTAGTTTCTCCATTTCTATTGAAGCGAAACTTTTTCTATCAAATTCTCATCTTTATAAATCAGAGACTGTAAAGATCTTCTTAACGCCAATATTTAAATATTCATTATGTCCGAAGAGTCATAAATATTGCAATTTAAAAGTTACATGAAACATTGAATTCAATAGCGCCGGTCACCGGTGGCCTTTATGGCAGCCAACGTATAAATATTATTACTATAACATACGATTCTTCTAGTTGTATTGACTCGACTTAAAAAATGTAAAAGACTTAATCGACCATTTTTCCTCTACCCTTCAGTTCCCTTTTGAAAAAATATTTACTTATAATAGTACTTCTATACGGTTAGATTAATATCACGTAGTTTTATTGTTGTATACAATACAAACTTTGCGCAGGAAAATACCAACAAATTATGTAAAATGTCATCTTTAGTTGTAAAACGAGAAGTGTAATTTACGAGAGACCAGCTTTACCATCGCAATAGAGAACACCCATGGTGATATTAGCTTCACGATTTAGCTCGATATCATATTGTTACGGTCTTCCGAGCTTCGGCACTCTTTATTATAAACATTACTCGGACTACGCGAATTCGAACGTCCGTCGCACAGTGGGACGAATTGGGTAATCTAGGTGGAAAAAAATCAAGTCTGTGATCTGAATTTTAATAATCTTATCTTCATCTAGAATGTTTGCTGAGACCAGTGATAGCAATATTAATTGATTTTGCAATCATCTAAATGTAAAAATCAGCACTTAAAAACAACAAATTTCAACAGCGCGAAAACGTCCAAATACTTCTCTGAAAAGAAGATACTGTTAGAGGCATTAAGAATTTTGCGAGACTTTTTATTTTTTGTACAGTTTATCACTGTTAGTTAACCTTGGAATGCCCATAAACGATTTTTCGAAAAATTAATTTTTAAACAATTTATGGAACTTTCTTTAGACACATGTTTTTCGGAGAAATTAGCAAAGTTTAGCAGAGAAAAACTTATAATGTATATCAAAATATTACCTCGAAATTTTGAGGGTATTTAGTTTAAACCTTGTAGAAGCAGCTCCTGCAAAAAAAGGCTGCGCTTTCTGCCGCCTTTTGTTGTTATTCCTTTCTAAAGTTTATGACATAGTACGGCTGCCGACCCCCGCGGAGCACGCGGTCACAAAAGGACCAGATGTCTACAACTAACAAATAACGAAATGTATATCTTTAAAACTCCGTCTATATATTCTTTAGATTATGTAGAAGTAATTAGTGGAAAAATTTCATGGATCCACTTGCGCCATTTTTAGTTTTATGCGATTGAATAAGTAATAGACCAACTTAAACAGTATCAGTTGACTTCGCATCCTCTGCAGTAGGAAGAGAAAGACGTCAGTAGGATATTTTGCATTAAATATCTTTTCAACATAAAGTGCAATGAGAAAATGACTTATGCAAAAGTTTCTTTATTTCTTTCGTAGAATAAAAGTCCGTAAAGAAATTTATAGAATTTCGCATAAAAAATGATGTTAACCATTAAATAACAATTAAAAAATATAAAAAATTAACGATGTAGTGATATTCTTTTCACGATATTATGAAACTTTTGTATAAAACATTTTTCTCTAAAATGAACAGTTCTCGAGTTATTATTTTTTTCTAGCTAGATTGTCGATTCGTTCCACTGTGCGTCGTCTTCGAATGCTCAGTAGCGACTTCCTGTGAACAACACTTCCGGTCGCTAACGCACCGCGACCGGCCAATCGATGAAACGGTTCGGTACGCCAACTTCATATTGGCGTGACAATATATATTATATAATCGGTTCTACGATTACTCGAACTTCGGGTGGCCGACGGATAATTTATCAGATGACCGACCCGACAGATTCTGGGAGAAATTCATTTCTTGATAGCCACTCGGTTATTATTATGGCAATACTCGTAGAATTTGGTCGATAAATTTAGCATTACGACTATACACTATTACCGGTAAACGCATTACGATATTGCGCACATTAACGTATCTCACCACGAGATTGTTAATATCGGGTTAAATTAGTCGTGAACGATTAAGTGTTCCATTTGAATGAACGCTGCATTATGGTGAGATACTGCTGTCAGGGAATTTTGATCGATCAAACCAAGCTTATTTTATGATCTTAAAATAAGTATTGGTTTTTGTTTGCAAGCATCAATGTAAATTATTTTAACATATAGAAATTGAATTTCTCATAATTCAGAAGATATCGTGAATTCTTTAACTTTTTTCACCTTGCCATTATTTGGGTAGAAACTCAAAATATTTATTAATATTTTAATATAAGTTACTTTCTTTTTAAATCAAAATATTTAGGATTTACGTTTCATGGTATTTAAAAATATTTATGTCAATTTCGAGAAGACTCACTTGAACTCGTTATTCTGGATCTTTTTTTAGTATAAATTATTTTAGACAGTTATTACAAAATACATTTTTCTATTGCGGTAAAGTGAGTTATGCCACTTTCAAAATAAGAGGCTCAACTTATAAGTAAGAGTGTAAGAACAAGTTCATTCACATTATGCTTTCATTTTCATCCTTTTCCTTTATACTTGAAGAAGATTGAAATGGAATTACAGTTATGTATTTAAAGAATAAAATGTTCGGAGATCTCAGCGCGAAATCGTTAAAATTCAAAACTCCCGTTAGTACTCTTATAGGAAAAATGTATTACGTTATAGAACTTCACATAATACGATTTATTGATAAATTCAATTGCATCTACCTATATCGGTACAATACTTACTGAACTTCGATATTCCAACGTTGTTTACTCTCTCGAAGAATTCACTTAAATCGTCCGATATTTATTCAGTTTTGCCTTTTACTTCAAGATCACTGCCTTTGCTGTTGACAACCTTGTACTTATTTACGTCACATTACAA
Organism: Cerceris rybyensis; assembly: GCA_910591515.1. NCBI lineage: Eukaryota > Metazoa > Arthropoda > Insecta > Hymenoptera > Crabronidae > Cerceris > Cerceris rybyensis. Next base: position 19,207,973 of record OU342789.1, on the reverse strand, counting down.
ATTTCATCATATTCTACGTTACATGAAAATATATTATACAATACATATGTTACATAATAAGAATGGTACCAAGATACATTCGAAAGAAACTCTGCAGTCAATTCCTCTTCTCGAGGGTACGATCTCTATCAATTTCTATTTCTCCATTTCCACCTAACTTTTCACATTTCCCGAAACTTTCATTTTACACGAAACTCTGATCTATGACACCCCCATTTTCAGTTTCGCAATGGAAAACGTACTTGTCATTTAAGACTATTAAAGAAGCAAAGTCTGGGGCTTAAGCCATTCTACTACATTTTTTGTATATATTTATGTACAGGGTATTTCAAAAATATTTGTCATGACCTTCAGTGGTTGTTCTACTCCTCTGGATCGAAATTTTAATCGGGAGGCCCAATTAAAAGTTAATTTGTGAGAGAACGGTTCGTTTCTGACCCATGGTTCCTCTCAGATATTTTTCCTACGTAACAAGACGAATACGATGAGCTAATAAAAATAATTTGCTACCCTTTCCCGAATTTTGCGGCAGGTTTTTGTCGCAAATCTCCATCGATCCAGAGGTGCAGAACAACCCCTGAAAGCCATGACAAACATTTTTGAAACACCCTGTACAATGCAGGGTGAGTCACTAACTATTGCCACCTCGAATAACTCCAAAAGTATGATAGCAGTGGAAAGGTTTTGTTACAACAAAAGTTGCAAGGTACAACGAGGGCTATTATATGACATTAATTTTTTGTTGCTCGGAGAAGTCGCTTCAGACATTTGAAAGCCAACTTTGTTTATCCAACTTTGAATCCAACGATGTACAACATGAAGGTCTTTGAAGGTCATTTGAGGCAAAACAGGTGAAATAAACTTACATTTACAGGAGGTGTTCAAAGTGATTATCATTGGTGTTAATGTAGTGCTACAATCTCCTCATCACGGATTGATCATGACAAATACAAAAGTGTCCTGGTAAGGACAAATAAATGTAGAGCCGCGCGCAATCGAAAACCGAGCGGGTCGCGGCATCGACGCGATTTCCGATTTTTCTAAAAGACGAGAGTGAAAACCAGGCAATGGTAAAGAAAACAGTACAGATCGACCCTCGAAAATTGGCATCTCAGCGGCGGAGCTTCTCGCTTTCAACCGCCTATTCGCACCATTTTGGTTTTTGGAATCTTCTCGCTCAGCCTCTTGCAGGAAGCACTCGGCAAAGTCGTAGCGTTCAAATATTCTTACTAGTTTGGCTAGAGGAGCGAGAAATTTTTACCCTCTCCACACGGGGGATTCTCCTTGATGAAACGCGACGTGTTACATTGTTTTCTCGTCATGCATTCCGTTCCGTCAAGGAGAATCTTCCCATATGGTGGGGGTAATTCTGCCGGAATTCACCCTGTTTTTACTATACAGATGTTGGAAATCTGGTGCATACACCGATGTCCTCACTGTCGACACCCTAATTGCTTTGTCTTCCTTGCTCCGATCTGCAGCGTTCTCTCTCTCTTCGTCTTTTAGTTCGATTTGTATTTGTAGCTCTTTTAACGAATCGCGAGGTAGAACGTCAATTGCCTTCGTGTACGTGTGACAAGAGGCATGACGCTTGACGCCTGGCGAGTCAGACTCTGCCGAAACAGGCTTACCTCCCAGGTGCCAAGTAGGCCGAGCCGCACTGTACACAGTCCGACAACTGAAAATTTGGTAGCGAGAGGCGGAGCCTCTCGTTTTCAACGGCCTATTTCTGCCATTGTGTTTTTGGAATCCCCAAACCCTGTCTCCTGAAGTAAACATTCCATATAGTAATTTATTTTACGAGATTGAGTTTGGGGATTCCAAAAACGACATAGTGGGAATAAGCAGTTGAAAATGAGAGGCTCCACTGCTCCCTAGCCATCTTCCAATTGTTGGATTTTGTATAACACTCTCTGAGAGTGCATAATGTTTAAGTTATATAACGTTATATTTTCTATACGGTACTAATTTATTAACTAGTTAATTACACGAGAATTTTCGAAATAACGCAAGTAATAATTTCAACGTAATGTTCGTCCGCTTAGAGCGTCATAATTATAAGTTTAAACATAACCAGATAATTTCGTTTGGAATCGTAAGGTATACGCGTGAGTTATTTTAAATGAGACTCGGTAATTCCTGGCTGAGTTTCTTTTCAAGTTATATTGCATTCCCGTTAGCGAACTTACAGGCAAATGATACACTCCGTTAGTTATTTCAGCTCGGCCATCCAAGTAATTGCACTTTTACCAACAACAGAATTTTTTCACCGCGGATACATTCTGCTATTATAAATTTCGCTTTTAACGCATAATTAATTATCTTCTTTCTTTTTCGTGGTAAGCAAATGTTGTGATCTGCTCCAATAATTTTATTTTGTATTTTATCACATCCTAATGATGGAACAAATAATATTTAATTTCATAATCTTCCAATTCCCAAACTCATTGATATTAAAAACTTGATGCCCGTAAACTAATAATAATCATAATTTACAGAAAAAGTTATTTAAGTACTAATTGGAAATTAAAGAAAACATGAACATGCAGTTGTAGTTATTTAGTGTGAAAAGTACATGAATACGGTTTGATACTGATAAAAAGCTGGGATAATAATGGAATAGTGTTTTCAAAATAATTTTATGTGTTTCAGAAAGAATTTTATTTTGACAATAGATTAATATAAATTGGAAACTGTTTACTTCACGAATTTCAAAATATACTTAAGTCTTAGAGTTTGTGTGATTAATGCCACTAACCGTAATTTTTTGGAATGATCTATAAACAGTTTTCGAAAAATCTACTTTTACGCGACTGGCATATAATGTGTTAAATACAAAGATTGACTTAAAACTCTGAAAAGCATTTGACGAAGAAAGTATTCATGAGAGCTGAAGAGCGAATGATTCGAGTAGAGAGTTAGTACTCGAAAGAGTACTTAATATTATTAAAAATTAAGAAAGAAAAAAAACAGAGAAACAAAGAGAAGAAAAAATAGAAAGTGTATGTAGCAAGCCAAGGTAGCAGATAAAATTTTTATTCCTAGCAAAATGTAACACTGTATCTATCATGAAATATTAAGGTGATGTACAAGTGGAATAAATATTCCAAGATATTAAACTACATGTAACGAAAAGTTACTCGCCACTCAAATCGCGTTGTTTCCCTTGCTCCGATCTGTAGCGTTCTCTCTCTTCGTCTTTTAGTTCGATTTGTATGTGTAGCTCTTTTAACTAATTGCGAGGTAGAATATCAAGTCCCTTCCTGTACCTGTGACAAGGGGCATGACACTTGACGCCTGGCGAATCAGACTCTACCGAAACAGGCCATCCTCTCAGATGCCAAGTTACTTGGGTCGATCTGTATACAAAGAGCGAGAAAGGTGACAAGGAGAATTGTCAGAGAATTGTGAGAAAAATCGTGTGAAAGTTGTGAAAATCAACCGTTTTATTACTTCATTGTCATTTTGATAATAAAATTCTAGTGCATACTACCAAAGTCCCACATAAATGTAGTGAGTGTACAGAGGAGATCGGAAGAAATGACGATCGGCGTGAGGAGGAATACTACGCAGAGAGAATGAATCGAGAGAGTCAAGTGTGAATGAACAAAGCGAAAAGAAGTACGACGTTGATTCAAAGACTTCATGTTGCAAATCGTTGGATTCGTTTTCGATAACTGCTATCAGAAAATAAGTAACAAAACATAGCATTCCATTTAAATAAGCAAAGTTAACCTTTAAATCTCTGAGTGACTCCACCGAGCAACAAAAAATTAATGTCGTATAATAGCCTCCGTTGTCCCATGCAACTTTTGTTTCGACACTTTCCCTACTGCTATCATACTTTCTGAGTTATTCTAGGTGGCAATAGTTAGTGACTCACCCTATACATTATTTCATGTCATTACATTCTGCAATATTGTTTATTGATCCTGTTTCTGGTATCATGATTAACGATCTTCTGATCGAAGTAATTTGGAGAGTGCTTCACCAAATTGTTAAAAACAGAATGAAAATTAATATGTATTAATTTTTCATTTTCGATGTTCTTAAATTATTGAAACAGGATTTTATATTAAAAAAAAAACTGCATACGATCGCTTCTTTAATAGATTGGAAATTTAAAAAAAATTATAAAATTTTGCCTTTGCGTTAATGATTTCTATTTCAATACGTGTAATTCTACAGCAAAGGTGTTTTCATGTCTATTTTCAGTGACAGGGAGATTTTCCTTTATTGAACATTACAATGAAAAATATTGTCAGCCACAACTGCTAAGTACGACATTCCAAAGCGAGGAACTTGCAAATAAAGTAAACAGATCGATTAAACAGTTCACGATTGGCAGACTAATTTGGTATACATAAGCAATACTTATATGTGTAAGTACCTATATCAAAATAAATAAAATTATTTATTTAACATTAACAGAACATATATAAGTTATTTACGTAATGTCGCTAGGATCCGTTGAAAAAAAGAAAATGTACGAAAATAAAGTAAATAAATTGTTACATTGGCAGCCGAATAAACAAACCAGCAAATAGATAAGTCAAACACATGCGGTTTGGCCTTTTTGGGAATGCTATGTCGGTTAAGCGGTGCTGTGTGGGTCGGCCGTTTGAAATATAGATAGAAACTCGGAATAAAGCTGTTCAGCGGTGCAACTGAATTGCATCCCTGGCGGAAGCGACGAGCCGTGGTGCAAACAGTCGGCTGGCGATAGCAGCGCGACCAGGGATGCTTTCCAACTTCGAGATATACGACAAGGAAGATATTCCGTGGATGATATACGAAGACGAAAACAAAGGAACGAAAGTTCTGAGGAAAACGCACAGCGGAAGTGGCAAAACTCGTTGAGTTTCGTGGGGAGTGCAACACGAGAATTTGCTATGATTTAATTTTTACCTTGAGCTCCTTTTGGGTTTGTTGCTTAAATTTGAAACGCAAACAGAATTTCTTTGTTTTTAAGATATGGTTGGATAATATATGAATAACAAAAATTGTTTTATTATTGACAAATTTAAGTTATGAATTTTTTTAATAAGTCATTTTGGTGTGTGATGAACTAACCTGAGTATCTAAAAAGTCGGTATGTATCTAAAAGAATTCTTATAGTTATCATGTTCGAATGGAATATACTCAAGTCGAAATATAGAACTCCATTTGAAACTGTTAATGGTAAAAAAAAAGGTCTAAGGGTTTATAGCGCTAAGAAGAGTTTTAAAAAGTATATATATGAATGATAAAAACAAACGCCATTATAAACTTCCAACTAGCAGAAATGTCCACATTTGACATTATAAGGTTAAAAAAGACACTTATAAAACTTTTTTTAACTCTCCAACTTCTTATTTCCATAAAATCACTAATATCTTTTTAACTCTACAAATTCTGAAATAGTGTCTATTAAACCATACAAATTTTCTTTTACGAAGATATAATTTACAAAGGTTAAAAGTAAAATTAATTAATAATAATTATTTTTCATTGAAAATGAAGATTTTATTTAGAAATGTTAAAAATATAAAATAACATTTTACTATTACCAAATGAAAAACATACGTAACGAATAGCCATAGCGAACTAAAAAACACTTGGTATTTACATGTCGTCATGTCATTAGCGTCCAATGGACACTAAGGCAAGGGACACTAATTATGTGTGAATCGACGGTATATATAGAAATCGGCGTGCGAAGTACTTGCGAGCAATTCTTTTAAAAAAGCACGAAATCCAGTGGCTGATCTTTGAACTAGGCAAGAGAGTCATTTTAAATTTAATATCTATTTAAACCTTAACCACCTACTGAAAGAAGTATTAGGGTAAAACAGCTACTTACATTCAGGCGGCAAAAATGAAGTTCAAAGAAATAAGTATTTGTAGAGCAAAATGGACTTCTATATTTCCACTCGGGTACCTACGGTCAGACAACTGAAAAAAAGCGAGGGAGTAGCTGAGCCTCTCGTTTTGAACCGCCTATTTCTGTCATCTCATTTTTGGGATCCCAAAACCGAGCTCTTAAAATAAATGACTGGAGTGTTTTCTTTAAGAAACTGATTTTGGAAATTTCAAAAGCAAAATGGCGGGATACGCGTTTGAAAACGAGAGTTTCTGCCTTTCCCTAGCCTTTTTTTCAGTTGCCTGACTGTACCTAAATACTTTGATTTGTCACTGATTGTGAGAAAAAAATCGATTCGTTCTCACGTTTTACTGTTTTCAAATGGTTAATGTAGATATTTTTTGTATTACTTCGAAATTGGTATTCTTCTGCTATGGAAATATTAAAAGACTGAAACATTATAATTTCTAACAGGTGACATTAATAACTCATTATTCTTTCATCGCCTCTTCACAGTGTTCGTCATATTCGTCTCCATTTTTTTCCGTTTTTCATTCAAGTTTCTGATAAATAAAACATTCCATTAATTTCCATGCAAGAAAGTAGCCGGTGAAAAAATTATTATGCAGAAATCTTTATTCATTTCATATCGCTTTATTTTGCTTATTATATCATGCAAATTTCAAAATACAGAGTCCAAAAAGAGAAAATTTCTAATATGTTTTACATTTAAAACACATAACGTGTGCCTGCAAAGAAAGAAAAGAATTTATAATTTTCGGGGGAATGTGAAAAACGAGATTACAGATATTGATAAAAAATGCAATACATTTCTGTAATTAAAATATTTTGAAGTTATTGTGGGTCACAAATGGCAATAACAACGGTAAAATATTTTTTACGCAGGTTTTTTTTTAAAGAGAAAGGGTATATCTGTGTCATAATACGGTGAAACAAAGATGCCGATAGAAAAGTAATAACGAGAAAAAGAATTAAGTATGTATAGAAGAATCAAATGAAAAACGTAATATTAAAGTATTACGTTATCCCGTGCAATTTAACAGTTTTACAAAAGTTGCATTCTACTTTTTATTGGCCGTACTTTGAGTACCCTTGTTGTTCATATTTGTTAAGAACTTTTCAGCGGTATTTTCATAGGAAAAGCAAAATTTACGAATATTTCAAAAGATAAACTGCGTGTCTCTATTGGAAGTAATTAATTGATTGTCTTAATATGCTGAAATTTTCAACGCGGAATACGTTATCATGTTTTCCCGTTAATTTTTTCCAACGCTAATTTGATAAATGTTTCGAACGTTGCCGCAGCCACTGTGAAATTTTTACAGATTTTTATTATATTTTACAATTTTATCTTAATTAATTTGTACCATTCCCGTTACATGATTTATAAGGAAGAGTGTGTGCCATTCATTTAAATTTCGCGTTTTATGAATGAAGATTTATATTTGAAATAAGAAAGTTCGACTTTTTGGCAGACTTTATGTCTGCCAAAATAACATTTTGTAATAACAATTGACAAAAATACAAAAAAAAAGTAAATGTATAATAAGATTCATATTAACTAACTTAGTATAAAAAATGAAAATGTGTCCCAAAAAAGGGAAATTAGCAGATAATGTGTTAAGTTGCAAAGGGTATGGCCGGATAAGGATGGCAAAAGTGCCTCCAAAGGTAATTAACCTTGAGGCATACCATTCGATAGGGCTCTTTGGAAAAACCCTTCCTGCAAAGCATGAACCCGGTACCCCTACCGTAGGGGTAGTGGTAGGATGAAACGTACTTTACGGTTTTTGCTCGATTTCTCACGTTTGGCTTCATAGAAAATTCAGAAAAAAATCACAAATATTATATCCAATTGTGTCCATAGTTTAGAATATTTTCAGATTTTTTAGTTGGCAACTCGATTTTTAAAAAATTAAAAAAGTTTATAAACATTAATTTTTTATTGAAAATATGAAATGACCACTTTTTTACTTTTACATTACTTGCATAGTACCCTAATTATTAATGATTAATTTTTTCAGATTATTACGAGTAGTGGACGGCAGTTAAAAAAATTAAAAACCAACAATTGTTTACCTATATCTTTAGCTAAATTATTGATGTGACCACGTTTATATTTTCACAGTTTCTCAAGTTTGCTATAAATAATTAAATTAAATACTTAGACTATTAATAACTTATTAATATTAATAACTTAGACTAACTATTTTCATAATTGGTTGGTCATGTTCACGTCTCTGCAATTCATTGAAATATCCATCATCAATTTCAACCTGAACATTTTACATTACTTTAGGGACCTTCGCGTGTCGAGCCATAAGAATTTTTAATTCATAGGAACACGTTTCACATCATTACCAAGTAATACAATTTCTAGCGTGAAGTCGTAACATATCTACCAAACATTACTGATTGATGAAAATTGCAAAAACATCGGCCATGTCGTAATTGTAACAATTACATCTGTCGCAACAGTAGAACTGGTTAATTTTTAACGTTCCCGTGGGCGTGATGTAAATGCAAAACGCTCGTTTGCGTTTATATTATGAATTGATGAGGCGCACTGTAATGCCAGACTGGTATGCATTTTTTCTTTTCTTTTTTTTCATAATTACAGCGAAAATTTCCATCTGCTGATAATAATCGCGGAAAGCAATTGAAATAGAATGGCGCGGCGTTTGTGCGAATCAATTAATTACGATTACATAGATAAATTCAATATTATTTCAAATATTAATGACGATGATTAGCATCGAGAACACTGGTTAAGATTTCGTTTATGCGATTATCCCAATACGTTGCGTACGTTTGTAATATCGTCCAATTGAAACTTACGATGTTTGCTTAATTAATTCGGGATTTTTATTAAAGCAACTTTTCCCTTGTGTTTGCCTTGCACGAGAACGTGAAGACCTGACATTAACAGAAATGTCATTATCATTCATCAATTATTTCTGTGCATGTAATGTTTAATTTGGGATTATAATGTTGAATGTATGTCTTTCACCAATTTTATGTTAAAATCGAAACATTAAATTCATGGACATTTGAGCCGTTCAGTGCACAAATCGATTAACTTCATAAAATGAGAAGTCGAGAAATGCGACGAAATAACGTACATTGTTTTCTAAAATTCCCTTTATATTATAAATTCAAATATATATTGTAGAATGCATAAATGCAGATATATCTTTCATCTAACGGTATATAAAATTAATAAGAAAGAATAGCCAAAAAATAATCGTCAGTAATGCTACAATTTTTATGCGGTTGGTGGAGTCAATCGATTTGACAACTGAAAAAAGTAATAAAGTTGAATTCGGTGTTTAAATTTGCAAGTTTTTTGTTATAGAAAAAGTTAGTTATTATATAATTTTATTACAAATTTTCCATAAAAATTAATGTTGACAGTTCTATTATAATATATTATTTGTGATGCATGAGCAATATAAATAGTCTTCTTCATCAGCTGTATGTGAAGACTCGTCATTTCGAGTGTTGTCAAGTTTTTATAATAATGATGGTTAACACGAGGAATGGATTTTAGCAGGTTCATGATGTCTTTCCTTTTTTTCCGTTGTCACAGATCTACCTTTAGGATATAATAAAGGCTGATCTACATTTTTGAAACTTTTTGGTCTACCTACTATTTACATATTTCTTAATATTAATGACATTAAATTCTGCATCTTCATTATAATCACATTTGAATTGTATAAGGTATGGTTTGGACCTTTCTAACTTTATCCAGCGTATTTTGAGCGAATTTGCTGGAAACCCTGTGACGGTTACTGTTCTGTTAATGATTGCATTTTGTTTAAAAAAAACTTGATGGGACATTTGAATAACATTAAATGGCGGTTTCTCTTTACAAGTTTTGATTATATTGTACCAATCATCGCCTCCTAGTGCATTTGAGTTGCTTTAATGCAACGATTCGCATTAGAGTATGGAGTTAATCAAAATGGCCTCTGAAATAAATTACTTGTTATTCAATGGCCAACAAAATTGTGTCATTTAATGGTGTTAATTTTCATCATTCAGGAAAGTTATTATAAATATAAAAAGTTATGACTATAACAAGTGCTTTGACACTTAAATTTAAGATTTTTCAAAAAGTGGAGTTAATCGATTTGTGCACTGAACCGCTCATTTATAACGTTGGAGAATAAATTGAATACGTGACTATCATTTTTTATTCGATTCATACGTCATTCGACGATTTCGTATTTTGTTTCTCTTTATGCTTTCTGGTTCTGTGAACTTTCCTAGAGGACGATTTTGCAAATAAAGTAATACGACAGTGTGTGCGTGTCTGTCGATTTGCATAGAAGGAATATCATCATAGTGGAATTAATAATTAACATATGGAACTATGAAATAAAGTTGATTATTGCACGTTTCATATTTGTAATTGTGAGAGACTTTAGAAACATCTTTAGTTGCGAAAATATAAATTTAATTTCTATGAAAATTACTTCTCCTTCAAATTTAATAATTATCCCGTGCATCTAATCACATCATTATGTATCTTTAATTACTGTCACTATTTTAGAAAAATAAATGCCTAACATTACAGAATATTGTCAAATTGATTTCAATCGATTATTACAAGATTTAAATCATAACTAGGTTTAATATCTTAATTGTTATTTTTATTACGATGATATAATTGTCTTCTTGTAATTTAAGAACAAATATAGTATTCAATATATTATCTTTCATGTCTCAAATTCTATTTCTTCTTTCCTCGCGTTACACGTACACAATGTACTACTTCAATAAACGGCACCATAATACGCGCATTATCTGACCAATATAAGCAAATTATTCCGATGGGAATAAAACGATTAAAGCCAGAAGTGCACGGTACATTGGGATGAACGAGAAACGATAATTGGTCGGAGGTCGTGCAATTTGTTCGTCAAGATAAGTTCCGCGAAGACGCAACATCGACGATATCGGTGAGACAATAACGCCGCTACAATTATCGTAGAATTATCAATTAACCGATAGTCAAGTGAATTGCAAGCGACGTATGTACGATTCGATCGAACTGCGTTTCCACGCAGGATTTGCAGTAGAATCGTTAGGTGAATTTGATTCGAGTTCCACTGCGGAAACCAAACCCGGATGCTTGCGAACTAGATTCTACAAAGACCGATGTTCAAATTGGTTAAAAGATTTGATTAATGCATACATAACTCTTCTACGATTCTAATTATTCCAAGTGTCGAGAATTTATAAATAACGATAACTGTTTAATTGAGAAGATGATAATTTCTATTCAATAATTTCAGAGTTTTCAAGTGTATACAGCATACAGCACAGTTTTGAGAGTAGTTACTTGAAACATTCAATTACATACTAAAGGTCTTTTAACCCTTTGAACTCCAAATTATATTTTAATTTTGTTACTGGTAACTCCTAACGTTTTCAAGCGTTTTAGTTGAAATGTACTTGAACTAAAAAATAGGGTAATTTAAATAAATAAAGGAAAAAACAAATTCAATTAAATAATTGCTTTTTTTGCACTATTGTTGTCCTTTGTAATTGGCAAGTGCATGATATCTCTTGAAAAATGTCTGGGATGCAATCCTAGTTTTCTTTCGCACGTTAACATCATTCGGTTTGGACTTGAAAAAAATGTTGAGTTAGACTTGACAAAGGAATTCCTGAGATACAAACTAATGTCGAGTTACACTGTACATAGGAGCGCAAAGGGTTAAAAAATAATTAGCTGGATAGATAATTACTCTAACGGCTCGAACTATCAATTAGAGAGACTAATTGTGCGTTTAAATCTCGCCTCCTTTGGAAGATGTTTCCTTAACTATTAAGATAAAAGTACCAGTAATTGCCCATTTTTTAGAAAACATACGAAAATAAGATTTGCATAAGTTGTGCACTTTCGATGAAAGTGAATTTCCCATGCCACAGCGTCTGTCGATTATATTTTGAAGCAATTACATGTAAAGTGAAGTACACCTATTAACAGCGAACGTCTGAATTCAATAAGGTAAGTAATATTCCGTTATATCTCTATTTCCTTAACGTTTTTGTTAAGAATGGCTGTACGGTTCAGGTAAAAAGTTCATAGATTGTGAAGATTTCGCAAATGAATTATTTACTGTTTAAGACCTCACAAGGTTATATAACTAATATATACATCGTTTTTACTATTTTAACCTCAAAAAGCAATAATCTTTTAATGGTCAACTTCTGGATATTGGTACTCTACAATTTTTAGAAGTTGACAGGCATGGTTGATTACCGACATTACTCATTTCAATTTGTTTACGATGTATAATGTATCCGTTTTACATCTCACTTTATTAGAAATACAAAATGTAAATCGGTAGATTGTAGTATACTGATTGTGAGTTTTAGTCGATGACACGGTCAACTATTAACTGCATTCGCGGTCCATTATTGATCAGGGTCCAATGTCTACTCTGTTATTCTTCTTCTTTTATTATTTAATTATTAATGATCATTTGTACTGGTAATTGTTAAAATTAAACGATAATAATGTGATTCTCAGCATTAATGCTGTAACCCTGCTTCGAGTACAAGCGGTCAACTACTAACGAAAAAAGGTGTTCGATTACTAGTTTTATCGATTTCAAAGGTGGTCAACTACTGAAGCATTTGCCGAATTTTTTAATATATTTCTCAAATTTGTATAACTTATGTTTTTTTAAAAATTGGTCTTGGTACATAATCTAGAATGTTTAATGAACGTTTCCAGGCATCGACTCTCTCCAGTTATTAGCGGAGTAAACATTTACCATTGTTTCTAGCGAAAATTTCTCTTAACTGGTCAACTACTGGTACCTTTATTTTATGTAATATACTATTAGCTCGAAGGTTGTTTTACATTTTAGTATCAATTTCATCTCATATCGTACGTTTCAGGTGAAATAAATAAAATGCGTGTAATAAAAGAAATAATCGTAACAGTTAAAGTACAAAATTAGAAAAAAAGTGAAAAAAAAAAACTTATTCTGTATCTGTAATAAAATTTCGTTTATGAAAAAAGAAACGCCGAATACCCAACAGTAGAAAATTTCCTCGTGTCATTTTTTTTAAGAGTTGAATCTGGCGCGAAACGACAAAAGAAGCAAGACGTTGAAAATATTGTAATTGTAATTTAAAATACGTTTTTACTAATATAGAAGTATATAAGTTATTTATCTTTTTACGTGAAGATCTATATACGGACTTCTACGATTCTAAAATAAACGGCGATGAAAATATAATTTAAAGTCTCAGCATTTTTGGTTACACGAAGTATAAATTTTAAACAAGTCGACTTGACTTGCTCATGAAAGATCTCAAAACGGCAGTTTCCTGCATCGCTGAGAAGAATTTTCAAACGAACCAAGTAGTCTTAACTCGTACAAAGAGACTCTCCAACGACATCTCATTTTCGTCAATTAAGAGATTAAATAAATGAAAAAAGAAGAGATAAAATAGCCACATTTGTAAAGTTAATTCTCTTAAGGTATTCCTCTTTTATTACAAATTCTGTTTTCATGTCCCGGCAGCCGTGTAATTTGCGAAACGATGTAGTGCGATATTCGCCGGAAGTTCGTCGATGCGAAATTCTGTGCAGCTGGGGAAACGCGGCTCGCATCGACATTTCGAATAAATTCTGAAATTTATCGCACGTTGCGGTCGCACACGTCGGAATTCGGCTTCGAGATACGCGAATATTGAGATTTCTGTCAGCTGCATGATTTAAAACGACCCGTGAGGGAAAACGACGCGAGGAATTGAAAGTAAGACGATTTCAAGTAAAATAAGGGCACTGCAAAGAAGTCGGAAGGAGAAAAAGGAAGTGAAAGTGAAAGGAGAAAGAACGGCTTATATTGTTGAACGATAAAAGCCTTTGCTATTACTTTTTGCACCTATATCGTATTTCTTTTAAAATAGCTTTTGTCGTTGTACTTAAGTGAGCATTTTGTATTTGTTGAATTTTTGTGAACATGATTGTTTTTAAACAGGTATGAATGAGGTGACAGATTATAAAGATAAAGAATGTGTATTACTTCAAGTCTGAATTTTGTTTCATTTAACGACGACGACTTGTAGATACGTATAATTTTTAATGGAAATTTATTAAACATTATATACTGATTCTTATATTGCATTGATTAATTGATAACCAGCATTCACAATTTTCGTTAAATATTATAATACGGTCAATTTGATGACTACATTTTGATATGATACGTTTTCAGTAACTAATCTTTAAACGGTGTGTTTTTAAAATTTTGTGTTATTTTTTTTCCTTTCGTTTTTATCTTCTTAGATTTAAGATGTAGGGGTGACGATTTACGATCCGGTCTCCGTCATTGTATCTGCTTCGGGTGACCGACTCTGCACTGGGCCCTTTTGCTACGTGCAATTAGTAAGCACGTGCAAACACTTTGGGACCTCGCGGGTCTAGGACCGTCCGAGGTAGATGGGGGCCGGGTCGCGAGCCGTCGTTTAAGGCAAGTCCATTGTCCAGGTGGGCGCGTCGCCTTGAGACGGCCGAGGCCTTAGGGGGTGTTCAACAGATGTGGGGATTTTCCATATCGGAACACCTCCGTGGCCTTCGGGCGTCTCGGGGCGACGCGTCGCGACGTTAACAATTTTCGTACCCGCCTGGACGAGGACAGGAATCCTTCCGTCTCTCTCACTCGAACTTGTGAGACGAAAGGACAACGAGGATTTACGGGAAGGAGTAGGGAGGACCGAGGGTTTATAAGGACTACGCACGGCCCTCCCAAAGATTCTTTTTACGTATTTCCTCGTCGAGCAAAAAATACAGATACTGATCCTCAGAGTTTTGTAGAGCGGAGAAAAATAATAAAGTTTGTTTTAACGCGAGTTAACGTCAATTCCTATAAAGATTTTAAGATTTTGAAACCTGCAGGGATTCTTTACCTTTTTTAAACTGCCCTCACAAGACGGTTTCATGTATAAGCAGATGTAAAGATAGCTATTAATTAGAAAATGAAAAATAAATATTTACCCAAGAACCACTGAACTTATAATAATATAAACGAGCATTGGCAGCACAAAGAGAAAAATCGTACGATACTGTCGTCGGCGAGCGCGACACGTCTTTCCAGCGCGAGCGGTTAGTTGCGAATGTCGCCCCAGTTATGCTACCACGCTCGTGCCAATAGATCCGAACCTGCGAGGTGAAAGGCAAGGCAAGCTTGGTTGGGCGAAATAGAACGGTTGGGAGAAGCAGGCGGAGTTGCTCGAAGGACCCAGAACTGATCAAGTAGCTAAGACTCACTGTCTTAAGACATATCTGAGCATACTTTTTTACTAATAACACTTTTATTTCAAAACCTGAGACGTTGCCGATGTCCCTTCCACTCCTTAAACAAGGGCGTTGACGTCTCCCACCTACAAGTCCCAGTGCTCCAAGCCTTAGAGAAGGGAGTTGGGGGAGGACGGTAATGCCCTCAAACAAAATTTATAAATTAGGCATCGCGAGCCGCGATGCATTAGATAGTACAGTCTCACCCGAGATATTACAATCTCATTGAGATATCATTTTCTCAATAAATAGTAAAGTCTCACGAGATAGTGCATTCTCGCGAGTTATTGTCTTCGGTGTGGAGATATTGCATTCTCCGGGATAGTGTGTTCCCAATTTAAATACGCGTAATAAAGTGTTGTTTGTTACAATTCACATATAATTTTTCCCTCATCATGAGGGTGGTCTTTCGAACCAATAGTTTAAAATAAAAACCAAAGTTTCAGTAACTCACGAGTAGAAACACACACACTATTCTCTGGTCCTTCCGGGGCTGCACGCTGCGCGTCGTGACATTACAAATAAAAGAACATGTCGGCGAACAGTGTGTAATTTTAGGGTTCTAGCTGGACAAAACTATTTTTTAAAAGAAATTATGGTTTTCGTTACTTTTCCTGACTTTTCTACTAGTAAACAACATATTGTTATACTTAGCGTTAATAATAATACATATTTCAATAGTTATTTAACATTTAAGTATACGTAAAATAAATAGACTCTCAACTTTAAAAATTTACTGTAATTTAATCTTAAGCCTTATTTTAATATTTTTTGTGTGTAAAATGACCCTGGAAACTCTAGCAATTGCAACGATGCATATCATTTTAATGCTGTAAAGATTTAAATATGTTTAAACAATGTTTAAAGCGGAACAACGTCCAAAATGCCGCAATATTTATGAATAGTTTCCGATCTACTTTAAAAATTAAAAATCCAGGAAAAAATCTAATAGCAGGAGGCGATAGGGCAGTGATTTTTCTTGGGAAAAGCAAAAAAATTGCAATATAAATTTCATTTTTGGCGGAAAAATGTAAAAACTTCTGCGAGGCATTTTTCTTGTGTCTTCTGAGCGAACGAAAGTACCTAAGTAAATGCCTCGCCACATCTTGGCGTTCTGGCCAGGATTTCGGCAAAATAGACCACTGTGAGACGTCGCTCCCGTCCGTTAGGGACGTAATAAAACAATAAAAAGGTAACAGATGTCATCATTTGTCTTCAATAACCCTTCGCATTTTCAATTGTTTATACCTTTAGCTTTGACCATGCAAAATTGCAAAAGTGTAATAAACGGTATACTTTGTCAAAACTTAAATAACTTTCCGAAGGGAAGCGAAATACAGAGTCCGCGCGGAATAAAACAATAAAAAGTAACAGATGTCATCATTTGTCTGAAGCGGCACTTTGCATGTTCAATTGTTATACTTTTAGCTTTAAGCACACAAAATTGCCAAAGTGTAATAAATAGTAATGTATGTTAAACGTCTACATACATTGCGGAACGGAACTTAAATTACATGTTAATTGTTAAAGTGGATTAAAGTGGTAATGAAAGGTTGTTTAGAAAAATGAAAAATTGTAAACATATCCCAAATAAGTGGAGATAACAATACATATACGCAAATTCCATTCTAACCTTTCGTTACAAAACAATTGACGAAAATATCTAGGGCATGATGGGAGCGTGTAAAAGCAATCTGCGGAAAGTATAATTTTGAGGCCTGTTAATTAACTATTGCAGATTATTTTTTCAAATAATTTTTACATTTTCTGTTTCTATGGACATGTTACTATCGATTTCCAATAGAATTTTATACATCTGGACCATTACGGAAATTGACTTTTGTCCAGCTAGAACCCTAACATTACACACTGTGGCGGCGTCTCGACGACGATATCACATATACACCTTACAACATGGATTAAAAAAAAGTCTAAGTAGTGCAAATTTTAGAATAACGGTTTACCAGAATTTCACAAATTAGAATTACGTTTACAATGAATAAGAATTGCGAGCAGTTACGCATTATAAAAGTCCAATTTGTTTTCAGTACACGAAGTAAAAGAGATTTTTACAGTGTATCGCAAAGAAAAATCTACTTTATAATGCCGACCTATAGAGAAAAATTTGCCACATTATACGACCTTATAAAATGCATTTTTCTCTATATTACAACGCGACAGGTTCATACTTTACGTCCCGGAAACGTTTATTTCGATTTGGTGTTCCAAGTCCTGCTTCCAACGGCTTAATACTTTTCTCCTCTTGTCGATATTTACTTTATACTTTGTGCCTCCTACGTGACGATACAGTTCAATGTAATCCAAACATCGAGCAACTATAATCTATTTACAGTTAAACATATATTTATCTCTTATTTCAAGTTTCTACCACCATTTACTAACTACAAACAGAATTTTCGTATTTCTTCCTCAACCTTAAACCTCTTAAAGACTCTACTCCACAACAACATTTTTCATTCAATATTAATCATAACATCAATTCCTTTTAAACATCTCAGTGCTCGTAGACGTATTTCTTTCATTTACATTTAATACCCTTGAACCTCTCTCAAACATCTCAATCACTTTATCATCAACGAGAGAAACAGTTTCTTTCCGTAACGTTGAATCTCACGAAGGATAATTTAGCCAATCAGATACTGGAACAGCTTCTCATAAATTCCATCGAAGGTTCAAGGATTTTCAGTTATCGAACGTTGGAATCGTACATGCCAAGAAACGGAACAACACGGTAACCATCGGAAACGTTTCACGCTTCCCACGAGAGATAAAAATTTCTGGCGTGAGGTGAACTTAATAAGTTCTCGCACTGGATGGAAGCCAATAATTTGTGTACAAGCTCGTGCCATCGAAAAAGAAGCCGTACGAGGGCCACCGAAGGGTAAAACGTACAGTTTTAACAACGAGCATCGATCGACGAAGGTTTACTAACTGAACGTTCTTTCCCAATGAAAGATGCATGAAGTTTCCTCACGCATCTGTTGGGATAACATTCGCGCGTTGGAGAAAATCCAAGTATTTTCATTCGAGATGTATATTGACGTATGATCAGATATCGTAACTGGGTATCTTCCAAGGGAGATGTAAAATGTATGAGATGCATTTGTGATATTATTGAAGTAATAACTCGTAATACTGCTTCTATCGAATGCTACGCGATGATTCGGGGAAAAATGTCATGTTCACGTTTGATTTTACGATTTTTGGCTTTGACGATGTTTGAGGAAATTTCTTGGGAGATTTAAGGTTCGTATCAGTTAGTAGACGCTATGAGTATCGAAATACTATCGCTTAATTGGAATTTTATTTTAAATAAAATATGAGATGTTGACGTATTGCAAAGGGGAGGAGTAATTGGTAGAAAAAATAATGGAGATGTTATTTTTAAAGTTATTTCTAGATATCCAATTATTGAGATGTATTTTGTAAAGATTGAATGTATATTTAGCATGTATCATTAAAAACTGATATGTATGATGTGATATATTGATTGAAATTAATTGTTTTATATTGTCTTATTAGTATTACAATTTGGCTTCAGAGTTAACAAAAATAATACGTTAACCCTTTGGTCAATGATTCCTTTTCTGGCTGGGCGTGCAATGACTCAACTGTAATTCCTAAAATCAAAAGTTCTGCCTGATTTCTGATATTTCGTATAATTGATAGTAATATTAATCATTTGCATTACGATTTGCTTCGGGATTGCCTCCGTTATAATTCAGAATTTAATTGGTAAAATAAAAATTGATTACTGATTCTTCATACGCTGCTTAACTTAACGTAATATTAATGTTAGAGAAATAATATTATTACATCTCGTTTCATTAATATTAAATTAATTTTTCATTAATATTAATATTTCCAATTTAAGAGGTTTTCAAAAACTTGAAAATTTCATATCCTATTTACTTCATCGCGAGTGTCATTCGTTATTGTGGGGCAAGGGATTAATAGTACAGAAATAATGAGACAATTTCGCGACCGGCTGATATTTTCAATTTAATATCTTTTGAAAAACTTGAAAATTTCTTATTCCATTTTTCGCGCCACGAACGTCACACGCGATGCGCTAAATAAAATGCGAAATTTTGAAGTTTTCCTCTAACTATTAAATTGAAAATCCAACTGTCTCGAGACGATCAAATTATTTTTGTAATATTAGTATCGCAGTCGATTATACCAAATGATCAAAATTAAAATAGAATTTTTATTTGTGGATTTAAATTTGAGTCACTGCATACGATGTTTAAATAGATGTCATAAGGGAAGGGGTTAAATAGCATCTACAGTCTCATAATCACGAATCAAGGTTGTTTGCGTACAGCGTATGATTTTTCTTCTACGTAAACCATCCAACGTGAAATATCGTATTTCATAAAACTACCGTATTGTTAGCTGCAAAGAACCTTTCATAGAAAAAAAACTTCTTAAATCACATTTCGGTGACAGATTTCGATTCTACTTTTTAACCTTCTATGTTTTTCGTCAAACTTCCACATCAGACTTGTCAGACAATGGATTGACAAAGCGAGTTTTAGAAGCTTGGGATAAAAAAGAAATTACAGAGAAAGACGGAGAGAAGCAAAGGAAGAAAAGTGAACACCGGAAGATAAGTCCGCCGAGGAAAGTCGAACGTTAGGTATCCTATTGCCGAGCCTTTTTTCTCGGCCCTTGAAGAAATCTCATCGAGTGTCATATAAGTTGCAATTTTCTACAGAAAGCGTATAAATACCACATTGATTTTATCAGCTGAATCACGGCTTTCAGCTTTCCAAACGACCAGCTTCCTTCGTCTGCCTTTTTCTCCCTTTTTTCCTCTCCACTCTATCTTCCACGTTATCGTTCCATGCTCTCAAACCTTTAAGATTAAGCCTCGCTTTCGCATATTTAACAGCGTGAACAGCGTTTCATCCCCTATGTCGACAAAAATTTGCAAGAAATCGTCGAGTCATTTATTACTGAATTCCACGAATGAGGACTTTTTTATGGGAAAATAGATTATACTGCAATTATGGGGACAGCTGGGATGATGCATTGCTTTTAGAGACTTTCAAATATATTGCTCTTCGATTTTATCTTTTATTATAATTAAAAAAAAAATATTATCAAATACAGAAAGATACTTTAGCAAGTTATTCGTGTATTAAGTTTGCATTAACAATGCAATGTGCGCCGAATTATGACGATACATATTTGAAAGTATTATTGAACTGCAAGATGTTAACACATTGCCTATTGTACATCTTGAACAAACCTCACGAGACGGGACAGAAGTAACGGAGTTTTTAACACATTGCACCCCGTTTCTGCGATAATGGGAGATTTCGAATATATATGATTGTAGATTTTACCAATCAATGTCAAAAAGGCACTATTATTTCACTTAAATTGTACATTACTTAATAAATTTAAGTTAGATTTCAATGTAAATGGTAACAAAGGAGATATTGGGAGAAGAAGGAGGGGGAAAAAAGTGGATGAAAGAAATTAAGAAAGCACGGAGGAGGGTGGGGGAGGGAGAGGAGGAGAGAGAGAGAAGGATTGAATGGAGGGACCGGAAGTCGAGATAAGGCAAAAAGCGACGAGAGAGAGAGAGGGAGAGAGCGAGAATAGGCTAGTGCGAGCAAATAGAAAGAGGAGGGCGAAAAATGCGAAGGAAAACGGCGACATGCGGCTCTGTAAAACGGCGTTAGTTGTAAGTTAGGTTAAGGATTAGGAGTAAGCGAGACGTAAAAATAGACAAGAAGCAGGAAGACTTTGTAACCCCAAGGGGAATCAATAAATCAATCATTCAATTGTAAATGGTAACATTACCAAATATAATGTAGGAGCGTGAAAGAGAAAGAGAGGCGCGCGGCAACCTATCCAAGGCAGCAACTCGGCCAGAGTAGCTTAACGACGACGATCGCCTGGGTCGGCGCGGAACCACTGCGCCAGCGACCTTTCCCTGATGCCACTTCTTATTCACGATCTTTTCTTCCTAAGTTTCTATATAGGAGGGTTTCCCTGCCTCGATCTCGCAATAATAAATTTCGTAATAATATAGAGCCGACTTGCAATGTGTTAAGGTGTGTCTAACTTTTCTTTCAACATTGTTCTCATGTTGATGGATAGTAGCAATACTTTCTTAACACATTGAGCGCCTGCTACATATCAGCCATTTAACACGTTGACTGCCATGGGAGTCATCTGTGACCGGCGCTATTGGATTCAATGAAGCTTCATGTTACATGTACATTGCAATATTTATGAATTTTCTAACATATTGAACATTTAAATATTGAGGGTAAGAAGATGATAACCTGCGGAATATTGGTCTCTCAGTTTAAAGTTTCTGCTTTATATATATGTGATTTTAATAGAAAAAGTTTCACTTCAGTAGAAACGACGAAACAAGCGAAATACCGGTGGCATTCGACGTGTTAGAGCCTAAACGCCGGCTTCATTTGCTCCTTTCTGAACAATGAGTAGCTACAGAAAATATTTATAGCCGTAGGGACGATGGTTTACGATCCGGTCACCGCCATTGTTCGACTTCGGGCGGTTGACTCTGCGCTGGGCCTGTTAGCTACAGTAGAATCCCTCTAATGTTGCTCCCTCTAACGTTGCTCTCTCGCTAATGTTGACAGGATACTCCCGTTACTGTTACTTGTATTTTCCCCCACTTGCAGTTTTTATTGCCCAATAGAATTTTAGTTTCGTAGCGCGTTATGTAGGTTATGGATGTTTACATGAATGCTTCACTCAAGTTTCAATTTTGCGCATGCTTATGCGCATAGGGGAAAATAAGTCATGAAAAGTGGGGATAGAGGGGAGTGTCAACATTAGCGAATGATCCTGGCCCGAGTTGTCAACATTGGAGGGATTCTACTGTATTTTAATTTAGCAAAATTCTAATGCTCGGGTCCCGCGGGTTTAGGACCGACCGCGATGAACAGGGGCCGGGTCGTGAACCGGAAGTAAAGAGAAATCCTATTGTCTAGGTGGGTGTGTTGCCTCGAGGCGGCCGAGCCTTCGAGGGGTGTCCACCAGATGTGGAATTTTCCATACCAAGGCGCCCCCACACACTGTAATCGATTTCATAAATCTAGCTGGACAAAAATCAAAATTTCGAGTTGCTTGAATGTAATTTTAACGAGCATATACGAACTTGTAAGTACCTGGACAATAATGAACAAACCCTATTTCGTGATAATACCTTCCAGAATTTTACCTGAAACGGGTTAAACTTAAAGTATCTAGTTAGCTCAGTTTATATGCTTCACGAAGGCAGTACGTTGATTTCATTTTCGTGTGTTTTAAGTTTAATTTATTGAGATATTATATGTTTTCCATGTTGTTTAAGCTTAGTATGGACTATGTATACCAATAGTTCTATAAATATCACTTGTCATATGTCATTATTTAAAGAAATAACTTGGCGCGATTTTTTGGATATTTAAAAAGTTTAGTAAGGCGTACAAAAAAAGCTCCACTATCCTCCGCTTTGCGTTTTATTTTTTTTATATCTACAACATATACTGGAACTAATAAAATAAAAACGATATCCGTCTCGATCCATAGAAAACTTGCACAAATTTTTTTAGCGACCATCTACATAGGAGTTATTTCACCGTCAAGCGAAAGGTACACGTGGCTTATGTCATTTGTATCAGTGTAGCTATTTTTGAGGAAACTGCAAGATGCAAATAAATTCAATTGAAAAACATAAAATAGTTTACAATAATGAAAATTTTAGATTCGGACTCTCTAGTCTCTATGCGTGGATAAGGTGTTTAGAATGCCTCTTACACGTATCGTATAAGCTTGATATTAACCGTTTGCGTACCACGAGCCACTTTCGCGCTCTTCAGTTTTTGTGTCGAAAAACCCCAGGACATTTTTTCAATGATGACAATTGACGGAAGACTTTGTTAAGATATTTTGTTAAGAATGCATCAGGTTTCTCTTTTATAATATAAAGTAATTCCAAATTAGGATACAAGCACGAGAAGATTGTTCTTGTTGTGCACTACATCAAATAAAAGACCAACTTTAGCTTATTTTGAAATAAAATCTCAAGAGTGCGAGAGTGGCTTTTGGCTTTTTTCGAAGTAATTTTTTAAAACCCTCCCGGTATTCAAACGGTTAAAAAGTATCCAGTTAAAAAATGTGATAAACAAAAGATAAAACATCGGAAAGCGCAAATTCAAGATGTATTCGCTGAAGACGAAGAAACAGACGAGGACGATGAGGATTCCAAGGAATAGAAGTATGTAAACAATTTGTAACGTTAAATATGCCATCAACATTCACTTTTTTCAACTTTTTAAAGACTTTCAAACAATAAATGTGACGTTCGTTGGTAAAATTATTTTTGTCCAGCTAGATTCGCAAAATCGATCACAGTGCCACGGTTGCGGACGTCTCGGGGCGATCTTAACAATTTTTCGCAACCCGCCTAGACAAGGATAGGAGACAAGGAATTACTGAAGTTACTCGAGATGCAGAAGCAATTTTACAAGCATTGAACATGATCAATAACTCCATTAGATTGTCATTCACCTCTCCACTTCCGCTTTGTACAATGTATACATCTTCACCTCGAACAAATTCTCCTATTTCGACGCATGTCTCGAGGTTGCTGAATTTCTTTGTGACAACCTTTCCAATGTCGATACCAAGCCTGTCGACGATACGCTGAACCAAATCCGGGTGCGAAGTGCCACTAAAGACTTTGATGTTTGGCATCCTGCTTTGCAAAAGTCGCCCGCGAGAATTTTCTAAGTTTGCGCGTAACAAACTCTTGGCACGCACTGGCTGGGACACAGGCATCACTAAAATCTCGTTATTCGAGAGTAGGGAGAGAAAAATTAAAAGAAAGAGTAGGGAGGACCGAAAAGAAGGAAAAGGGCGACACGCGGTCGTCCCGGTTTGATGAAAAGCGAACTAGAGACGAACGACTAGATTACATGTAAAGAAACTTTGTACAGATAAAATAAAGCACTACGTGTAGTCATTAAGAACACGATCTCTAAATAGCCTTATACATTTCTGTTAAATTTTTTTCCGCATTATCAAGAGACCGGCGTTCAATGTGTTGAAGTAGTATTGGATACCGATTCAATTCATGCTTTTTGCAGATTCAGTATCTTCTCTAACAATAAGATAATAGCTCCAAATATTACCAACGTGATTCAAGGTCCAAAACGGAACTATTAGTCATCTTCAAATTCCGTCATCGCTTTTCCCTCAAAATATGTTTTGAAGACCTTTGGTGTTAGCGAAAGTCACTAGAAAAGCGATCGCCCTTTTGGAACCTTAGTCACGAGAAGTCAGGGTTATCCAAACCTCCCACCACACTAGTTTAAGATTTTTAAAAGGTAAGTCCTGCCCCGAAATCAAAGAATTTTGTACTGAATCGCTGACAGTCCGCATCTCGCGACTCCGAGCGCGCAATAGTACTTCCTACATAAAGTGTTGTTGACCTCACACGGAATACACCAGTAGGAGTGATACCTGCATCTTATAATTTGTAAGCAACGAATAAAAAATATTTATTTTCCTAGAAAACTTTATCATGCTCTCATAAGAGCTGTTACATATTCATCCATCAAAATGCCAAGGCACTTCCGGCATGCGATGACTATGTAGATTTTAATATCACCACCGTGAGTCCAAATGCATGGTTAACCCGGGGAATTTTCCTTGAGGGCACCACCTACCCCCACGGTTTCAGTTCAAGTCATACCATTCACACCTTCGTGGATGCTACACTACCCAATGAGGTTAACCTGCAGTCTCTCGTACTTTGGGCGATCCTGCCACGTGAAGGAGTATGCACGAGGCATACCGATACTTCAGCTCGGGTACCCCTAGGGTTCGCCAAGCCCATACTTGCTCGAAAGCAAGCCCTTGAGGGAACACAACTTTCACGTATGGGGTCTTGAAAAAAACGTGTAATTTGTGGGCAGAAAAAGTGATAGAAATGTGGGAAGTTTGCGAGTCCAGCGTAGATCTTTCTAGATCCTTCTAAAAATCTACATTGTATTTTGGCTACTGTATTTGACACTATTGTATTTTTACATAGTGCCAAATTGTAAGAATAGACGGGTAGGCGAACAGACAATTAGATGAGAGTAATAAGTAGACGAATAGACGTGACTAGGCGGACGATAGAATATAAAATTTAAGAACACTAACAGTGTGTGGGAGGGCGTACTTGTATTTTGCGTTTATTTAATTTTTCTCTTTTTATTTAAATAAATAAGCACAGTGTGTAATTTCGCCGCTCTAGCTGAACAAAACTATTTTTTGAAAGAAATTATGATTTTCGTTCCTTTTAATGACTTTTCTAGTAGTAAACAACATAATACTATACTTAGCGTTAATAATAATATATATTTCAATAATTATTTAACATTTGTTCGTAAAACCAGAAACTCTCAACTTTAAAAATTTGTTGTATTTTACTCGTAAGGCTTATTTTAATTCTTTTTCTTGTATAAAATGATTCTGTAAACTCCATCAATTTCAACGAAACATATCATTTTAATGTCATAAAGATTTGCATATGTTTAAACAATGTTCAAAGCGGAGCAACATCCAAAATGCCACAATCTTTCTGAATATTTTCTGATTTACTTCAAATTTAAACCAATAAGAAAAAATCTAATGGCAGGAGACGATAGGGCAGACATTTTTGTTAGGGAAAGCAAAAAAAATTGCAATATAAATTTTATTTTCAGCTAAAAAATTTAAAAACTTCCGCAAGGCATTTTTCTTGGGTCTTGTGAACGAACGAAACTAATTGTAAGTAAATGCCTCGCGGAAGTCCGCGCAAAATAAAACAGTAAATAAATAACGGATGTCATCATTTGTATTCAATAACCCTTTGCATTTTCATTTGTTCATACCTTTAGCTTCAAACACCCAAAATTGCAAAAGTGTAATAAACAGTACAGTTTGTCAAAACTTAAATCAGTTTCCGTATAGGAACCGAAATTCAGAGTCCGCGCATAACAAAACAATAAAAAAGTGACAGATGTCATCATTTGTTTGAAACGGGTCTTTTCATTTTCCATTGTTTTTGCCTTTAGCTTCGGACATGAAAAATTGCAAAAGTGTAATAAACAGTATACTTTGTCAAAACTTAAATAACTTTCCGTAGGGGAAACCAAATGCCGAGTCCGCACGTAATAAAACAATAAAAAAGTAGCAGATGTCATCATTTGTCTGAAACGGGTCTTTGCATTTTCAATTGTTTATGCCTTTAGCTTTAAACACACAAAATTGCCAAAGTGTAATAAATAGTAATGTACGTTAAAAGTCTACATACATTTCGGAACGGAACTTAAATTACATGTTAATTGTTAAAACGGATTAAAATGGTAATAAAAGGTCGTTTAGAAAAACAAAAAATTGTAAACATATCCCAAATAAGGGGAGATAACAATACATATACACAAAGTCCATTCTAACCTTTCGTTACAAAATAATTGTCGAAAATGTCTTGGGCATGACTCGAGCGTGTAAAAGCATTCTACGGAAAGTACAACTTTGAGGCCTGTTAATTAACTATTACAGATTATTTTTTCAAATAATTTTTACATTTTCTGTTTCTATGGACATTCTACAATCGATTTCCAATAAAATTTTATACATCTGGACCATTACGAAAATTGACTTTTGTCAACCTAGAACAACGAAATTACACACTGTGCTAAGGTGTATTTGTAATAAATATCCCACAAGAATATATATATATGTGCGATCTAACATTTTTATTAAAATGCACGAGGAATGTATGTACTTATATACAGGTTGCACCACGTAACTTTACTACTTAAAAAGTTTAAGTTACAGCACGAACGGGGAAAATATGTCTTACAAAGTTGCACAGATTTATGAGGACCATCGTATAATGATAATATTTCTTCAACGAATTTTTTGTAGGAAGCAATTTTTTGAATTATATGTTAGAATGAAAATGCTTAAGACAATAGAATTACGTGATATATTCTCTATACGTTTCAAGTAAACTTTTTCATAGAACCCTTTTACATTTTTTTACTGTATGAGATTTTGTAATATGGCATATAGGCATATGAAATTTTCATAATATCTTATTTTGCAAGGAATATGCGGTATGTATTTCTAATGCAAGTCATAATCACTGATTTGGGATTTCATTGTGAGCTCATGGCATCGCAGCCAGTGGTTACTTCCTCTTACGCTATGCAGCAGCCACAGAATGAATACGAGCATGGCATCCTTCGTAGATACATTACTATCCTTCTTGGGGGTCATCCATCATCACCGTAAAATATAATAGCATAATCTGGTGCACATATACCGTGTAATAACTTTCAGAGTATCTCATAATAGTTGTAATCAAACGCTAGGTATTTTGATAGTATATACGACTTAAAAATGTGAATAAACGGGAATCATTATTGTGAGTATGATACAGTTTAATAAAACTTGTAAAATAAAGATCGATAAAAGAACACTTGTAAAGTATAATATTCGTGACAATTATTTTTTACTAAAAATTTTAACCCGAGAATCTAAATATTATAATAATATTTTTAATTTTCTTTTTTCATAGAAATATTTTCTTCTTTTATTGTAATTATGATATTTTTGTTGTAATGCTTTAAAACTATAAGAAACCTTTATAAAAAAAATGGTAATATTTCTAGTAAGTTGTTGAAAATTAATTCATAAGGAAAACGGTTAATGAAAGTAACTCTTTCTTTTTCACTCATTCGAAATTTGGTATTGAGGTATATGATGGTACTTTTGCATGTAATAATATTAAATGCAACTTCTTTTTTCTAAGGATTTGTATAATTTCATTAAGTTCTACTGTCTACAAAAGAAAAGAAAAGTTTTTCTTTCGTAATATTTAAAATTGTTATAGGTATTTACATTCTTGGATGGACCTTGTTATGCAGAAAAGTGTCCGCAAACGGTAAAGTTGTGTGGAAAACAAAAGAATGTGCAAATTTGTCGTTGAAAAAAATTAAAGTTTCAACGATAAAAAATAGAATCGAAATTATTTCCGTCGCAAGAAAATAGAGGGATAATTGTGTCTTCTTATGTTTGCAAGGGTGCTGAATTTAATATTAAAATATGGGACACAGTCAGTTGTTTTAATGTTTCTCCAGCGAATTTTTTGCATTTCTCTGTGACGAGGAAAAAGTGAATTTATGATATATTTAATCAGCGATGCGAATAAAGTATTCCGCTGTAACGAGATCGAAGGAAGTGTTTGTTGGGTGGAACTTCATGCTCTAATTTGACTTCTTAATTAATTTTTGCCGACTCGTAACTTGAACATAGTGCCAAATTGTAAGTATTCGCGAAAATTTAATTTTGCAACTGGAAAACTCTTTAGTGTGCACTAAATGACATCTTTCCTTGAATGTTGAATAGTTTTTACAAGAATTGCAACATCATGTATTGCAAAAAACAGTCACTATTAATAACTGTTTCTATTTTTTTAATTATTAGTTCACAATTGTATCAAACTCACAAATTTTTACTAATTTCAAAATTAGATATCCACTTTCCTTCGTTCTGAAATAATATTCAATAGTATTGGGTAGGATGCCTCAGACAAGCCTTCTCAGAGTTTTCTAGAAATTTAATAATATTGCAGAAACTTATCAATGTATTCTGATACCGAAACGATCACCCAAAATTTTATCTTTATTTTCTATATTTCTGTTGTTCTTCATATTTTGAAAAAAAAACGCGAAATATTTATGCCATTACTTATTTATGTTAAATTCGCTCTTCTACTTCAGTTAAAGAAGGAAACCATTGTTTCGCGTTAAACCAGAAACTCATTAATTCTTATCGCTGAAATATCATACAGAATAATGAAAGGTGTCCTCGACTTTTGCGTTTACTTTAACAATTCATTCCACGCAAACAATAATTATACAGCCGGTTCTGTGATCGTTGAGGCGTGAAAAAATGTCTTGTTCAGATGAACAAGTATAATTATACTCACGTCATCACCTCTTAATTAAAACTTGTCTCGATAATAGTTCAAGGCGAAAGCAGAATTATGCCATCTAACAATAAGTACTTAGAATTCACAGATCATTCAACTGGAACGCACTGCAACAGTCATAATGACGTACGACAAAGAAGTAATTGAATTTAATTAAAATACGTCAATGTAACTCTCGACGTTGCTATTAAATTTTCTTATGCTAATTATTATTAGAAAACGATTATATACATCGATCTATCAAGACAATACAATGAATAATTTTGTAAATTGTAAATTTTTATACTTTTCAATTAACGCCTTGCCGTACAATAACGAGCGCTACTCGTGACGCGATAAATGGAATATTCAATTTTGAAGTGCTCCAAAAATTATTTGATTACAAATATCAGTGGGTCCTGATAAAATACAATTGATTCTACGCTATTCAACATTACGTTAAGTCATTAACTATATCCGAAATTAGGGGTTAGCTTGTTATGTTAGTAATTAATTCAGAGTCATTGCACATTTAATCACAAAAAGAATGGCACGGCAAGGGGTCAAGCATATAATTTTTGCCTTGACTACAATCATGTACAGTCATGGTGAGAGTAGAATTCCGTCAACGAGTAATTATGATGAATGATATGAATAATTATATGAGATATACATGGCGTGATAGTTTATAAAACAATAAATGTACATGATACGAGGAATAATTTTGTAGTTTTCAAATTAAAAAAAGATGCCTGCTTCAAGTATATAAGTTTACATTATTGTTGATTTAACACGATAGTGTTAGAAGCAAAAGCAAGGCAGAATGTTGAAATTTGACTGCGTCAAGTTCAGTCATAACTTTATTTTCATATCTTACGAATTTAATAATAACATGCAAAATTAAATAATTCTGTTCCTAAACCTGATTGTAACTTGTCACATTAAAAATTAATCCCCTCAGACAAAATATCGTGCATTGTTCACTTACAAAACAATAAAAGAAGCCGATACAATGAACAATTTTGTAGTTATATCATTTTTTACAAATTGATTTAATAATCTGATACAAGAAAGTTCATACTGCTTAGTTAAATGTTTCTAGCTAATAATGTAACGCACGAGTAAAACGGTGTAACTGGACAGTAGCTTCCTGAAATTCACTCGATCTTGACAACAAACAACATTAATAACATAATGTATCAAAGAAGAACCTTTCAATTGCAAAATGTAACTACAACTTGCCACTCTGGCACCGCATCCTCTAATTACAAAACCGTACTTCGCGAATGTACATCCAACGGCACCCCAAGGTGATACAACCAACAATTTTGTAGTTGCCAGCTTCGTAATTTCGTTGAACTAACTGCATCTACTGCATGTAATATACTATACGAAATATGCAGACAAGTTCCTCCCCGTCGTGTTAAGCCGTGACTGGAACAATTTTGACCAAGATTCTCCGCGTGCTATCTTCCCTTGAGAAATCGGATGACGTGTAGGTCGCGATCAGTACGATGTAAAACAATTTATAAAAAGAGGTACAATACTTTAAAAAGAAACTCTTTGTACACCCAAATACTCATTTTACCAATATGTCGTCAGCTACGTACCTAAATATAGTCTCAGAAAACTGCCTGGTTAATTATTCGATTTTATTGAATACTAACGATAATTGCAAGTACCGAAGGATGATTATGTGAGGATATAAGATTATTGTCAATTTACAAAAGTTGAAAATCATTAGTCCAAACGTATGTAAGAGAGGAAAAACTGGAACAAAATCTATTAGTTTTACAAAAAATTTTAATAAATTAATAACACAACCTAATTATCGTAACAGAAAAAGCACTTAACACATAAAAGCAACACAATAGTACTTCAAACATAAATCATAACTTTAAATACATAAATAAAAAATCTGTAGTAAAATAATCTGTCTGTTCCCTTCTAATCTCCATAAACGACTGACTCAATATTTATAAAAAGTGCGGCTCGTCGTTCAGACAACAAGCCAACGCGAGTCAGTCGCCGCAGGGGCGACGAACATACTTGGTGTTATATCAATATATACATTAACACTCTTACACGTAAATTACGCTTATAGCGTGGTAGAAAAGGAAGAAGGGAAGAAAACGTTAGTTGTTGTTACAGAAATAACAGTCAATGAGGGAGTTATCCGCTAACCGCCAAGGCGAAAAATTGTTCTCACGGTTTTTTTATTTTATTTTGCACTATCCAGTTTGATCTGCTATGGTGATTTCGCCTAGGGCCAATTATTTTAAGTGAGTTCCGAACTGCTGAAGCTATGGTGTATAGGTTGTTTCCACAGCAGTCGGCATGGCTTTAAGGGGCTGTTCTACACCTTTGAAACGATGGAGAGTTGCTAAAAAAACGCCGTAGAATTCGCAAGAAACACACACTTTTTTTATTGTCTCATCGCATTCGTTTTGTTACGTTGGTAAAATACCTGAGAGGATCCATGGGTCAGAAACGAACCGTTCTCTCGCAAATTAACTTTTAATTGCTTCTTCCCAGTTTAATTTTGTACACATCACATGGAAAAAATTTCCCAGAGGTGGCGGCGGAGTATTTGAATTTGAGGTTACTGATACATAGGCAGTCTCAACTCTTGCATCTTTATCAACTGTAACCCTTTTACGGTTTTATTTATATCTTTATTTGAATACATCCATTTTATTTATAATTTAAAATCTAACATCTTGTTCGAGAAATTGTACAATCCCTACATTTCTAAGGTGTTATTTGACATGCAGGATTGAACTTGAATGCATTGGAAATTGTATACTTGTTTTATACTTTCTGATATTCTTGTCTGTCAGTAATGATATACGTACTGGGAAATTGTATACGTAAAAATATTTTGACGAATGATACATTTCTCCCTGGTGCAACATGATGGATACATACGGCGAATTCGAAGAGCGCCGGAAAATTTGTAATCATATTTTCGCGACGGAAATTAATGAACAAATTTTAACGTGGATGCGAATTTCTGTCGACGACATAATTTCTACTTTGCTATGGGAAATTAAGTTTGGTGTTCGGCACATGAGAGCAATTTCTAGCTTGTGAAGAATTAGAGTGTTATTAATGTTTGTTTCTACAACAATAAAGAATAATTTTTCATTACGTTGTGAATGAGGCTTATGATGTTCCTCCTTTTAATATCATTTTTACGTTTATTTAAAAGTTCATGTTACTAACAGTAACATTGATTAATTACGACAGTGAATACGTGTTCGTTTAATTTTCAAGTTATATTACAGTCACATATCTTGCATAACTATATCAATTATTTTTTTCGTTTACATTATAAGAAAAACTTACAATTATGTTAATTATTCGCGTATGATGTTCGAGTTAAAATACTCTTTTTATGAGGTAGGACAGTGTAGAAGTGTGGACAAGAAATGATGGAATTGGCGTAAAATGGCAGTCTATTGGAGAACGAAGAAAGGTATGCATACAGAAACGAGTTGAACGCTTCGCCCAAAGTGGTTCTTCTCGACGGAGAATCATGGGGATGAGAATGTAAACCTGGTTCCTTCATTATTGCAAAGATGCTCTCCAATCAACGTGAAGTAGGTGTAATCCTAGAGCAAGCGTTACCGTTCCATCGTTACTTCGGAACTGAATTTATTAAGGAAATAAATCCCCGAATAGTCCTACGAATCCTATAGTTTCCCTCGTCAAATTTATGATTCTTTACGAACATACTTTCAAACTTACAACAATAGCTGCTAAAAGGTAACCAAACCAACTTGTTTCTTAAAATATTAAGATCAAATCCATTCTGCAAGTGATAAAGTTACAAGTTTTTTTGCAATTGTTACCATTCCTCTTACCTTCATGATCTTTTGAAAGTATATTTGAACTTCTCTAACACTATTATATCACTGCAATAAAAAAACTCAAGTTTAGTTAAGTAATATAAAATCTCTGTTAATTCTATAAATTTTCCTCGTGTAATTTCAATCGATTGTATCCTGCACAACAATTCTGCATTAGCGCAAGAGGGAAACCGTATTATTGTGAGTCAATAATCATAATTATATGAAAATATTCCTCCACGATACCAATTAGAGTACCCTTCCTTCACCACTTCAAAGTACTACAAACACTCACCACAATTCCATATAAACTACCAAAAAATCCCAATCAATCAAAAAGTGATCCTTCCACCCAAGTAATTAAATTCTCCCCAAAATTTCTGACTACCCCTTCAAAAGCGCTCTCAATTACTAAAATATTGCCATCAACCTAATCACTTTATTCCTTCCACAAAGAAACAATTACCCCCCATTACAAAAAAGATTTCAAATCAATTTATCCAAGGATCACGCCCTTCGGTATCAACCTTATTTTTTCAGGCTGAAACTTCAAACAAACCGCAAACGTTCGAGGAGCATGCATCGGCAGGAATACGTGATAAATTCTTCCCCCCTCGCGGTCTCCTTGGCATCACGAAAGTACATTCCAATCTAGGAAAAGTAAGCGCGCAAAATTCGTAGGTAAACGTCGCCTGTTGGTATTCCGAATTCGTCGACGATAGTCGGAGAGTGAATACCTCGAGAAAAGTGAGGACGCCGCAGCGGAAGTTGGGGCCAAGTGCAAACAGAAGAAAAGCGAATATATCCGGTGGCTTTCTATTGACTCTCGCACATTCGGCTATCCGAGGCTACTCGTTACTCACCGTTGTGGAAGCGCTCGAACTTCTGTGCTGTTTGACAGGAGGACTTCCCTGAGCCGCCTGTATGTCGGAATTTATTTGACGGTTTACTGCAGGCGGCTGGTGCTGGGCTGTCGGCTCTATATCGAGGTAACAATGGGCCTCTAAGTGGCTCTGCGCCCTCCTCTCCTCCAGGACTATTTTCCTCGCGGCACAGAATATCTTGTAGTATACCTGCGGACAGTAACGATTTTTGAATCGTGTCTGCTGGAGACTGCTTTTTACGATTGCTCTTTCGTTAGGATTTTCTCTTATTGTTAGTTTTAGTTTTCTTCTTTACTTTGTGTTACCAGGCCGTGGATAAGGAACGGAAATAGAACAAAACGGCTATCCTTTACTGAATATATATTTATTTAGATACGTATTGCGTTTGGTACGCATGACGCTCTATAGAGGCAGAGGTCAAAATGACAAGCGTCATGGGCCCCACCTACCGTTCGTTATCGCTTTAACCCATTCGAGACCAATTGCACACCGTGTGTGCAATGCATTTCCGAACCAAAAAGACCGACTGTACACCGTGTGTGCAATGATCTTGAATTGCAATTATCAGTCATTATAGAAAAAACAGCCCTCGAAATAAGACTAGCTTAAAATAAAAGGTATTTTACAAATGTGTAAACATTACATTTGGTATTTGGTTCAATTTCGACCCTAAAGTAGGTGACCCAAAGCCACGATCATTAGAAATACAAGAAGTGGTACATATAAAGCCAAAAGTTATCGGTCTTTCTGGATAGTCTCCAAAAAAATGCACGGTCTCGAATGGGTTAAATGAAAGCGTCTTATGGCGGAAATGCCCGTTTGTTTTCAACACTTTGAAAGTATCCTAATATTTGGATAGGTAGGAAGTGTTGCGCTTGAGGTGAGAGAATAGAAATGGAGTAGTGCTTTTAACAAAAATGTTTGATTAATAAAAAAAGTTAATTATGCTAGAAACGACTCTCAAACCTTTGCACTCCTATGTCGAGCTACACTCGATACAGGTTTCTATCGTACTTAAGGGGGGAACCTCATGTAAACGAACTTAGTGTTCATTGTTAACCATTTTTGTACCAGTGAATATTCTATATTCAGAAATATACCTTTATATTCTTTAAAGAGAATATTTAGAAATCTCATCATCTAATTCTGAGCCTTCAAGTAAATAACCGAGCAACGACCCTCTCTTATTCACTCTAGTCGCTGGGAATGAATAAGATTAGTTTGTTAAAGTTATGGGTTAACGTTTATAATTCGAGAGTCACCGATTGCAACTGCATACATCATTCTCATACCAGCTAGTGACGGTAGTTCCTGTAGTTGGTACAGAACCGTATCTGCTATACTAGCGCGAATTACCCAAAGATATTGTTACACCTGACGGAGGATCTACCGCGTTTCGGCATACTTTATTATACAATTAACATAGGTTCGCATATGCGATTACACGCTCGCCATCCTCGTGGTCTTGGGTGAGGATGGCCTCCAGGCCGTAGTGGCTCGCGTCTGTTTGCAGAACGAATGGCCGAGAGAAGTCCGGACAGGCTAGGACTGGTGCAGTGGTGAGTCGTTGCCGTAGTGCCTGGAAGGCTTCTTCCTCTTCTTGGGTCCAGCGCCATCTCTCCTTCTTCTTCAGCAGCGGGTGGGCTAGTTCGGCGAATCCGGTGATGAACCGGCGATACCATGAGAGTACGCCCAGGAACCGTCGGAGCTGCTTGATGTTGGTCGGAGTGGTCATCTTCATAATGGCTCGCACCTTCTCTGGGTCCATCTGGATACCCCGGGCGTTGATGAGGTGGCCTAGGTACCTCAGCTCCGGCACGCAGAACTTGCATTTCTCCGGGTTGAACCGGAGATTGGCACTCCGGAGTCGCCGAAAGACCGTGCGGAGGCGGCCTAGGTGTTCCTCAAACGTTCGGCTCAAGACGATAATATCGTCTAGGTAAACGAACGCCCAGGGTTCCATTTTCGGGCCGATAACCCGATCCAGCAGTCGTTGGAACGTGGCTAGAGCGGAGTGGAGGCCGAACGGCATCACCTTGAACTGGTACAATCCGCGTCCCAGGGCGGTGATGGCTGTGACCGGCCGGCTTTCGGGGGTCAGCGGAACCTGCCAGTAGCCATTCCGAAGGTCCAACGTGGAAAGGTAATGGGCTTCCCTGAGTTTGTCCCGGGTGGCGTGGACCTGGGATAGCGGGTAGGCATCCCGTTCCGACACCTCGTTGACCCTTCGGAAGTCGATGCAGAAGCGGTGCCTGGCGTCCTTTTTCCTTACGATGACCACCGGTGAGCTCCACGGGCTACAGGAAGGCTCGATGACGTCGTCCCGGAGCATCGCCTCCACTCCGGGGTGAATACCGATGTTTGTTCGATTCTTCTGGCCGTTCGGCCGCAACGTTCTCGACGGTAGTGTGCCGGAGTGGCCTTTCAGCCGCAACATTCTCGACGGCGGATTGCTGGAGTGGCCTTTCGGCCGCAACGTTCTCGACAGCAGTGCGCCGGAGTGGCCGTGGTGTTCTCAACGACAGATTGCCGGAGTGGCCTTTCGGCCGCAACGTTCGCGACGGCAGTGCGCCGGAGTGGCCGTGGTGTTCTCAACGACAGATTGCCGGAGTGGCCTTTCGGCCGCAACGTTCTCGACAGCGGATTGCCGGAGTGGCCGTTTGGTCGTGGTGTTCTCAACGGCAGATTGCCGGAGTGGCCTTTTGGCCGTAACGTTCTCGACGGCAGATTACCGGAGTAGCCCGTTAGCCCGTTGGGGCTTTTGGAAGGTGAAGGTGTACCCGATGTTCCGTAGCGCTATTAGCGCCTTGAAGTTCCTCCCCATTGTCCGGCAGTTGACGAAGATCCGTGGGTCGTCTCTATCCGGTGTTGCGCCTCTCATGATGCGGTGGACTGGGACGCGGCACGGGGCCCGCCGCGACGCCCGTTTCCAGCCGGCCAAGGGCAGTCTCGTGACAGCCGGCCCAGCTGTCCGCACCGCGAGCAGAATCGTTGTGCTGGCCGCCGGCATTCCGTCCGCTGATGTCCCCGCTGTCCACATCGCCAACAGTTTTGGACCGAGTCATAGTCCTCAGCGACAAGAGTCGCCGCGGAGTCGGTGGTGGTGTTGACCCGTGGTGCTACCTGCGTGCGTCGTCTGGCGGTTCCTTTCTGGTTCTCGGCCCTGGCCACCTCGTGCTCCTTGGCGATCCGGAGGAGTTCCGGTAATGTGCTGAACTGCGAGCGGCGAATGTGGAGCCGGTAGTGTGGCCGTAGGTTTCGGTAGATTCGGTCGAGGCACGCTTGTTCATCCATCCCGCCGTGTCGGCGCATGAGCGTCCTAATAGCCGTGACGAACTCCTGGATATTCTCCGCCGGCCGCTGTGTCCGGTGGACGATATCTTCCTCGATACTTGCCCGGTCCTCGGGAGGAAGATAGTACAACCGGAACTCCAGTAGGAAGTCGGTCCAGGTGGTCCACTGGTCCTTCTGGTTGCGGTACCAGAGCAGGGCCTGGCCACGCAGCAACTCCGGTAGGCAGGGTAGCAGCTGCTCCGCGGGCACCCCCGCAGGAGTCGTAGCTCCTGGGTTAGCTCGATCTTCTTCAGCCCGTACATCCAGCTGCTCGGCTCCGCCATGGGGGTCCTCTCCCTACTCCCGAGAGAGAGAGATAGTCCCTGTTCAGGCGCCAAATTTGTACCGATCTCGCGATTGGTTACTTGCGGCAGTAGCCGGCCGGTCGGCGGAAGGTAGGAAGGAGTGTTGGACTTAGTCGACGAGTCGGGCGCCGTTGGAGGCTGACCGTAGTCAAACGCTCTCGGCAGCGAGTGCCGGTCAGCAAAAAGGGTTTGGGGTTTCCCGACTCGGATGTACCCAGCGTCGTCGGCTACCTCGGCGGATGCGCCGGTAAGGATGCGGAACGTGGGAGAAGATCAAAAGAACCACGCTGTTTGGTCGATGCTTGTCGGTCCCGTACTAATGGGAAAGCACCGTCAACGTACGGAGAGTGAATCCGTCGGATACCAGCGGGAGAGTTGCAAAAAGCGTTGAGCGGTATTGGGCGGGTAATCCCTCACAGTCAATTACACGACTCAGGAGTGAGAGTTGATCTCTCCGATGTCATGCCGCGGCGCCAATTTATCGGTGGCGGCGGCCCCGATCTCTTGCGAAAAAGAGGCGCGCCACCTGGCGGAAAGGTGACGAAGCAGTGCTTCGTTACAATGTTTCATAGGAAATTCAAATAGTATCGAGTGGGGCATAACCTGGTGTCATTAGTATTTCCGTACGTGGACGCGTCAAGGATATATTAACCGTTTGAATATCGAAAGAGTTTTAAAAAATTACTTCGAAAAAAGCCAAAAGTCACTTTCGCGCTCTTGAGATTTTATTTCAAAATAAGCTAAAGTTGGTGTTTTATTTTATGTAGTGCACAACAAGAACAATCTTTTCGTGCTTGTATCCTAATTTGGAATTACTTTATATTATAAAAGAGAAACCTGACGCATTCTTAACAAAATATCTTAACAAAGTCTTCCTTCAATTGTCAACATTGAAAAAATGTCCTGGGGTTTTTCGACACAAAAACTGAAGAGCGCGAATGTGGCTCGTGGTACGCAACCGGTTAAGATCAACTTTGTCTTTTTAAATAGAATGAGGTATGTAGTTTTTTATGCATTAAG
Source organism: Cerceris rybyensis (assembly GCA_910591515.1). Taxonomy (NCBI): domain Eukaryota; kingdom Metazoa; phylum Arthropoda; class Insecta; order Hymenoptera; family Crabronidae; genus Cerceris; species Cerceris rybyensis. The sequence goes on along the minus strand of OU342789.1, from coordinate 19,169,381 downwards.
CGATGCAGCTAGACATTCTTTATATGAATGTACTTACCTATGTATGTCGAAAAGCTAATAGTTTAGGAGATATTTCAATTTAAGTAATTCTAAAATTCGTAATTACATTAGCGTTTATTTACAGGTATGGTTCAATATAACGACCATTTGCAACACAGCATTTTTTAAATCGATGAAGTAAGGACTGGCCTAAGTTATTTAATGTATCGGCTGATATTTTAACACGTTCATCGATAATGCGCTGCTTCATATCACTCACGTTAGTAGAAACTTTCGCGTTTTATCCTTTAATTAGCCCCATAAGAAGAGGTCGGGCGGCGTTAAATCAGGTGACAAACAGATAAATAGATAAACAGAGCTCACGTCCTAGTGCGGCAGGAATGATTCCTTTGTATTTAGATTATTTATACTGAAATATTTCCTTAACTATTAACTTTTCGAGATACATAGGTCAGTAGTTTTTTATAAAGAATGTCTAGCTGTATCGCTTGATGCATAAAAAAGTACCTCCTTCTATTTAAATAAACAAAGTTGACCTTCATGCTATGTCCTTGACGCATCTACCTACGGAAAAACTAATGACACCAGATTATGCCCCACTCGATACCATTTAAGTTTCCTATGAAACATTTTTCGCTACATGCCAGAATAATGAAGTCATCAAGATGTCAAAATCGGCTGTGACACCCTGTATGATCATTCGACGAAAATCATAAAGAAGCACGAATAATTTTCTCCTTAATATTTAACCTTTATAAACATTGAAACTCACATAATTATTATCAGAACTGACAAAAAGCATTAACTCAAATGTAATAAATGCCAAAGAAACATGCGTTTCAACTTCCTCAGCTTTTTACATGACTAGAAATAAGGTCCAACCTTCATTAAGTAATAATAAATAGACTAAAACTTTTCTTTACTATTAATCGTCTATTATTGCAAATCAAATGGCCGAAAATTCAATGCAATCTAAAACGATTATTTGTAATAAAAGATAATACAATAAATTTTGCATAATTTCCCCTTTAGAGATGGTAATTAATTTGAAGAATGATTATCGAAACGATTTCAGAGAGGGAGCGGATTGTAAAACGTATTTATCCGTCGAATGTTTTTCCCCACGAAAATGTTATGGTAGACATGGAATATATCTGTCTACATAATTGAACAAACGATCGCAACACATGCAGCTCTTTCATGCACACACGGATCCGTGGAAAGCGATGAAGAGGGATGAAAAGAGGATGGTTGTATCTGTTATCTATGAATTATTGAAAAGCTGAAGAGCAACGATGCTACTACCGGTTAATGGCTGAATAATTGTAAATTTGTGGTGTTGCCAGAGGATTAGAATGATCACCTATTTATACAACATGTTCGTTTACAGTTGTTATATTGAAATGTACAAAAATTATTCTACCTGATACATCGGTTCATGAGTAATGCCATTTTTTATTTGGTTCTACGTAGATGCTCGTGTGATTTGTACAATTTATACAGTGTATCAAGTAATTAACACTAGAACTACAAAGTAAGTCGAAACGACTTGTTCCCAATTTTTTTCCAAAAGTTCTCCAAGTTTATTGGACAGTCATAAAGGAGATACTCTTGGTTGATCTTTCAAAATACTTACGATTAATTTCTCTTTTTCTGAACTACATATTTAAGAGATTGAAATATAGTTTATTTAATGCAAGTTGTTCTAGAGTTAATGGCACAACGGACAGTACATAATAATAATATGTGAATAATAGAGTACAAAATGTACAGAAAAACTTTCCTCTTTCTCGGCGATTGGATATCGAGAAAATGGAATTTTAATATTTATCGATTTATCGTGCAGCTTAGGAAGCTTCAATTTAAGGATTTCGTGATATATTTCTGGGAAAGCAAAGGCTTTCTTTTATTTTGCATCCTCGTCACTCGAGCTATCTGAAACTCTATACAAATGCTAGGAACGTTTAGTAATACGAGTAAATATTATACATGTTCAATGAAAAGTTCGTGGAGTGTTGGTTAATCAAAGAAATATTAGCAGTCGATTTTTCCTGGATTAAGTAAATATATAAGTATAGAAATATTATTTTGTCTAGAAATATTAAGAATTAAGAAAAGAATGATTTGAGTTCGTCCGTGAACTTTATCAGATAGTAATCAAAATATTTTTTCCTGCATACATGATGCTCTGTATAAAAATGTCTATAAACTTTGAAAGGTTACATTTTGTGTAACGTAGGTTTTTTATGTTTTTCATCTTCTATTATTAGGAAATTCGAAAAGTCAGAATACCAAATATTTTCAAAAAAAGTCTTTTTGCCAATGTTTCACTGTAAAATGTTGAAATATTGATGACGCAATGTCGAATTAGGAGCCAAAATGAAATACGCTGCGGAGTATGGAAAAAGTAACTTCTGTTTGAAAATTGCTACAAAAAGAACAACATTGAAATTGACATTAATAATGAAGCGATTCTACAGGTATGGTGTTTCATGGAAAAGTTCAGTAATAAAGGCACGGAATCTGCAATGCGAAATTATGCCACTATTTCGCGTGGGATTCGGTCAGAAATGATATTCAAATTGTAGATTGTGAACATTATTTCGCAGACTTTATGAACGGTCCGCTTTAATGTGACGGTAAATTCGCTATTGCTTATAATCAAACTTCGTTACACGAAGATATTAACTTCGAGGTTTGACGACATATTAAATTCTCTGATAACTTCACGAATCTAATGTCGTCAAACCTATTAACTCAATAACGCTGATAATTAAACAACGCCACCTCGAAGCGGACAGGAGTTTGAGCGTCGAAAATTGTTCATTTAAATGTGAAGCTTCGCGTAATGTCATCGGAAGTTTAAATGACTTTTTAATTCCTTACAGCACGTAGATATTTATATTAAACTGTTGATCGTTTAATGATTTCTTAGAAACGTGATCGATTGTTAACTTGTTAAGAAAATAATGACACTCTGCCGATAGAAATAATGAAGAAGATGGATGTGTTACAACTGATAATATGATGGCGATAAAGGTTCATTAAACATTTAGTGTTAACCCATTGCGCTCCAACTATCGGTCTGGCTCGCATAACAAGTAAATAACGACGATCTACTCCAACTACCAGTTCTACTGGCAACATTTCATTTTCTAATTATTACTAATTAGAAGTGATCCTAAACGGACCAAAATATGTATGATTTGTTTAATTGCTGGCGGTTCTGGAAGAAAAAGAGCAACTTTCTATTGTGATACATGTACAAGAAAACCCAGTCTACATGTAGGTGACTGTTTCTTGAATTATTATACAAGAAAAGTTTATAAGAAATAAATTATTATATTGCTAAATTAACTTAACCTAATATATGAATAAATTTTATATTATTAATCAACATTTAAGTAATTAATCGATGTTTAATTCACTTCTACAAAAATTTAAAATGAAGAAATGGAAATGTAAAATGAAGAAAATATGGACAAGAAAGGAAAGTGTCTTTTTGTACGTGTACGCGATTAATTTCAGGATTTGTAATAATTTAATTAAAGTGAAAATTGCCCAGCCACCGTGAAATGGGAGTGCCTTGACTTTAAGGGTAATTTTTAGTAGTTTAAAGAGCGATTCACCTCCAGTGAAATATATCGTTTTACCATTTTAAGGTGGATGTATCAGGCGATGTCCCTTGCCGAAGGCAAATATGAATGAAATATACGATACATATATTTAATTTAGAAACTAAAATTCATGCCAGTATTTTAGATTTTTAAAGGGTTCTAAATAATGGTAAACAGCTTGTCTAGAATCCCAAATAGTTACATTTTGTGGTTGACTCAATTTGCAACACTAAACAGTTCCAGTTAGCAGTCATCCTAAAATCCCAAATATAATTGCTGTATTTAATGATGCATTCAATGTAAAGTTTCAAATAGTTGCATCAATTGGTGCAACTATTCAAAAGTACTAAATAGTTTCATTCAGGCATGTCATTATTTCCAATATTATGAATAGTGAAAGGCTCGAACAGTTACATTCAATTCATTGACACACTTGTCCTAAATTTCCAAGGAATTACACTTGTTGGAGCAATCAACTCAAAATTTCGAGTAGCCTATATCAGCAATACTCGTCCCAAAACCGTGAACAGTTACATAGGTACAGTTCAGTGCTACGCTTTAGTGAAATTCCCAAGGACTTACATTCGCAACTACCCCAAAACCTCGAGTAGGAATATTCCCCAATCCACTCGTCTCAAAATTCCGCGCACTTACATTCAGTTCATTGCCATACCAAACTTCCAACAACTTCCGCCCATTGCTACAGACCTCAAAATCTCAAACAGTTACACCTAACTTGGTGTTAAACCACAATCAGAAAGTAGGTATATCTAAAAACTTCCAACAACTTACACGAATTATTACAGTCCTCAAAATTCCACACAGTTCGACACAGTTTCCCACTAAACCACAATCAGAAAACAGATGTATCTAAAAGCTCCCAATAACTTGCACCCATTGCCACGTTTATCCCAAAGTCTTCCCGAGTCGAAATATAGAAGTCTATTTTACTCTACAAATACTTATTCCTTTGAACTCCATTTTTGCCGCCTGAAGTAGCTGTTTTACCCTAATACTTCTTTCAGTAGGTGGTTAAGGTTTAAATAGATATTAAATTTAAAATTACTCTCTTGCCTAGTTCAAGGATCAGCCATTAGATTTCGTGCTTTTTTAAAAGAATTGCTCGCAAGTACTTCGCACGCCGATTTCTATATATACCGTCGATTCACACATAATTAGCGTCCCTTGTCTTATTGTTAGTGTCCATCGGACGCTAACGACATGACGACGTGTAGCAAGTGTTTTTTAGTTCGCTATGGCTATTCGTTACGTATATTTTTCATTTGGTAATAGTAAAATGTTATTTTATATCTTTAAAATTTCTAAATAAAATCTTCATTTGCGATGAAAAATAATTATTATTAATTAATTTCACTTTTAACCTTTGTAAATTATATCTTCGTAAAAGAAAATTTGTAGTGTTAAATAGACACTATTTCAGAATTTGTAGAGTTAAAAAGATATTAGTGATCTTATGGAAATAAGAAATTGGAGAGTTAAAAAAAGTTTTATAAGTATCTTTTTTAACCTTATAATGTCAAATGTGGACATTTCGGCTAGTTGGAGGTTTATAGTGACGTTTGTTTTTATCATTCATATATATACTTTTTAAAACTCTTCTTAGCGCTATAAACTCTTAGAACTTTTTTTTTTACCATTAATAGGTTCAAATGGAGTTCTATATTTCGACTCGGGTTAACACTAGATCTACCGATATCCAATTCAATATAATTAACCCCTTAGCCTACAACACATGTGGCACTCGTGGCGCGGAAAATGGAATAATAAATTTGTAAGTTTTCAAAAACTATTAAATCGAAAATATCAGTCGGTTGAGAAATATCAGTCTGTCTCATTTATATACTATTAATATTACGTTCAGTTGTACGAAATATCAGTAATCAGCGAAAACATTTGGTTTCAGAAATTAATTTTGTGTCATTGCACGTCCTATTAGAAAAGAAATCGTAGGTCAAGGAGTTAAAATTCTCAAATAAATATGTCAAAAAATGTTAGAGGAAAGAACTTGATCGATTCAATCGCTTACAATTTACAAAACAGACATCGCAAATTGAGAAAGAAACAGCGTTAGAAAGCGGAACATTTTCAAAGAATTCAGTGCAAGTCATTTTGTCCACCTTGGTAGATCTAGTGTTAACCAGTTACATCAACCTTTACTATTAATCCATAAATATTAAATAAATATATTTAAAACTATCAATAACTCACAACCACCTCTACAGATATTTCAAAATCTTAATCGACAACCTGAAAGTTTTCGACAATTTTCCCTTGTTGAATACCGACTTAATCCTTTAAGATAATACAGCCAAATATTATAAATCTGATTAAGGGTACAAACGGGAAATGTTGTTCATCTTCAATTCTGGGATTGCTTTTTCTTCAAAAAACGTTTTGAAGGCTTTTAATCTTAACGAAAATCATCGGAAAAGCGATCACCATTTTAGAACCTTACTCACGAGCAGTAGGGGTTATTCGAATCGCTGACAATCCGCATCTTGCGATGATGTTATCTTAACCCTTTGCACTCGGAGCCATCTTTGACTTTATCTATTAGCAGCTTGGCGGCACTTTGCTATCTGTTATCTTGTGCCATTTCAATAGAAAAGTTCAGGTAATCGTATATTCCTTAAAATATTGCGCTGCAATAAATTTATCTTCTCTAATTGCTAATAAATTCGAAGATCACCTGGGAAGGGGCAACCTAGTGATATTGTAGAAATAAAAAGGTCCCCTCAGGTGGGACATCGGAGTGCAAAGGGTTAACACTAAGCGTACCGGCACTTTGCATATACTTATCCTTACCATAAGGTGTCAAACGAAAATCAGATGAGCGAAAAAAGTAACAATGAATTAATGAATAACAATGATTTTACACTTAGCCGGCCGAATGGTTTTACCTTTCTTGGTGAATTTATTATTAACTTTGTAAAACTCCGAACGCGAAAGTAGTCTACAAAATTAATATGCTGTAAACCGTTCACGCAATACAAACCCCGTATTTCTATAATTACTACAAAACTTTGAAAATGTGCATTTAAATTTATTCTAATATAATAATCAGGTAATAAATGCATCCCTTCGACGGTATTTCTCATCTAAAATCCCATAACATCTATAAAGTTTCAATGAAGAAGAAAGCCTACCTGTATCATGACGAGCAACGGTATGTAGAAGCTGCCGAGGGTGGCGTAAATCTGATAGAAGAAATTCTGGCAGACTACACAGTGTGATGGCCCAGTCTCCGAGTAGGTGTGCTCGTTTCCCATTATCAGTAAGGGTGGCAAGCTAATGCAGGCTGCTCCTAACCAAACAAGGCTCACGTAGATGATCATCCGACGCGGTGTCCTCTTCACCCCGTACTTCAGTGGCTTCGTTATCGCGCAGAATCTTCAGTATGGAAAGCAAGAGAAAGGTGAGTTTATATTGCGCCCGGCTACGAAAACACGGAAGTCCGTCTGATTAAATAAAACCACCTTCTGAACGACGACGAACCGACCGACAGCGAGGGTGTTAACGAAATAAAGGGGTACGCGCCGCCATGTTTTTCTTCTTCCTCGTGTTTCGTTCGTGTAGCAATCGCTTTTTTTCCCCATCCCTTGGACATCGAATAGGAGTCGTTCTTCCACGCGATTAACGAAACATGAAAGAACAAAAAGGTGGATCGTGGAAATGCGAAAGTCCCCTAACTGATTTCAGAACTTTCGGCGATCGTTGATTCTATCCTTTTTTTTCGAGACAATTAACACTTTGACTGCCATGGAGGTCACCGATGACCGGCGCTATTGAATTCATTAAATTTCCGTATAACTTTGAAATTGTAATATTTACGAATTTTCGGATATATTAAATATTTAAATATCGTCATTAAAAAGATAAAGGTCTACCGAATATCTATCTATCTGTATCTTTAAAATTTCTGCTTTGCAAAAATACGAATTTAATAGTAAAAGTTCCACTTCGGTAGAAATGGTGAATCTAGCGAAATATCGGTGGCGTTCAAAGTGTTAAACGTAGATTGGCGGTTTTAGGATTTCACCTCTCGATGCCTTCGAAATTATCGATACGTTTTGTAACGTCGAGGAAAGAGCGAAGAGTAAGATGGAATTTCTGACAGTACGCGTGGTAGGATTATCCTTTTGGCGGAAACGTAATCCTGGGGTGGAAGTCAGTGAAACGAGAAAAGTTCGAGCGATAAAGGAAAATTGGAGAAAGTCTCGGAGCTTTTTTGAGTAATGAATTGTTTTGCAATTTGACTTCGATGCACGTTTTCACGTCGATTAAATTCGCTATAGTTTCTACATTTTTGTTTGGTACATTTCATGGCAATGAAGTGGAACGCAAAAATTTTGAGGATAACTTTGAAGATTTTCTGAATGTTTGATAAGAGAAATGTTAGTTTTTACTTTTTTATTTTGTTCACCCTATTTTAGTCGGACGGTTCTTCATATTTTTGTACGATTAAGGAGAAGAATAGTAAAATTACATGATATCCAGATTTACGTAACGAAATGACACAAGATTCTGCAGGATGTGCCTACATGACGTTAGAACTTAATCTCCTTTCATTTCCATTTCAATTTCTAAGCATACGTTACGTATTACGACTCAATTAATCTCTCATTCAAGACTCTCTCATTCAAATTTCCATGCATTCGTAACTTACATATTCAACAACTTGCTTATTAATGATACATTCAACTGTCATCAATGAGATACGAATACAAAACAAATTAAGGTAGTTGTCTCATGATTCGAAATAAACAAGAAGTTGTTCAAACTTGAACTATATATAAATAGATATGTAATACATATGATAGTGAAATTTGATGACCGTTCACCACGTTATACGCTAAATAATTGCAATTAAAAATGATACTTTTGTACACACTGCATTGGAAAAGCGTGGGAAAGTAGTATATATTAATTTTTATTGTGGCGAAAATAAACAACGTTGAAACGAAAAACTACAGTGTAATAGAATAATATATTCTGAATCATTTAGAGAAAAAAAAACATGCTGTTACCAGTTAGTTTTTCATAAATATGGAAAAATAAAATCTTCGTTTCATAATTATTAGTAGAGGAGGGGATATTACTATAGATACCATATGACAGTATACATATGTACAGGTTAAACAGATAGTGCCAAGTCCTCGTCACAAATAAATGGATGGTTGTGTACGTGTGTACATATACGGAATAAGCACAATGTGTGTTTCAATAACGTAGCATAATTAAAGTGCAGATTTAAAAATTTTTTTAAAGTTGTATTATGATTAATTTTGGATTTTAGTTTTATTTTAATATCAAAAACTCTAAAATGAAATATTTTATATTTTGGAACAACTTCCTAATACATTCCGTAGAAAATATTAATTTTATTTCTATGGGGGGATGAACCCGATCTAGCGACGGTACCTGCGTGGAGCACCTACCTTAATATCGACTAAAATCATTTAAAATATAAAATATTGGCAATGATCCGTTTACATATACGTACTAACAATAAACCGAGATTCGCCGTGCATCATAGAAGGGTTTAATTTAAAAAAATAAAAAAAAACAAAAAGAAAATAAAAGAAACCTCAATTCCCAACCAAATTATTTCACACAAAACTGAAACTCCAATTCCACTGTTTAACAAATTTGAACTTTTTTTATTTTCTCAAATATGCAATGGGTGATCCTTGTAGAGTTGCTTATCCTAAACACGAATCCGTCGGCATAATTGCTCCATCACCCTCAGTCTTAGTAAAATCAGTATTTGTAAAAGCACGAAATTTTTACAGAAAAAGGGGTATTACGCGAAAAGTATAAACGCGACGAAGATACAATTGGTCTTAAAAAAATAGAGGAAGACATGCCGAATATTTTAGTGCATATAGTTATTAAAATTGGTTGTTGTAAATAGTTACAAATGACCGTCAAAGTTTAAACAAGTGCGGATGCGTGAACTTGCTACGTTATATTTTTATGAAAAGTTATTTATCTAGCACGAATTTGCTATATTGGATCGCATTCTTCAGACATTTCTGCAGAGAAAACTGCCCATAAAAGTTTTGGGAACAGTTTTCAATCCCGATGGCTCGAAGAAACATCCGTCTTAACTTATGTGGCACCGATCTTGAATATTTCCACACAAATCCTAGTTTCTGAATATGATCCGAAATGGTTTGTCGGGCTGAATCAAGCCTTTCCGTAATTTCCAATGTTGTCAGAAAATTATTTTGCTCTAGCACGATTTTGACAGTATCGTCGTCGATCAAAGGTGGTCGCCCAGAACGTGGCTTATCAGAAAGGTCGAAATTGTCTACTTGAAATTTTTTGAATCATCTTCGGCATGTTCTATTAGAAACTATACCTTCACCAAACACTTTCAATAAGTTTCTACACGTTTCTGTAGCATTTCTATTCTGTTAAAATTCATAGAACGTATAGTGTCGTAATTGAACTTTACCAGTACCCATGTTTTCACGATCACGTTTATGTTAATAATGACATAGGATATCTTTATTGTATTTACCCGAGTCGAAATATAGAACTCCATTTGAACCTATTAGTGGTAAAAGAAAATCTAAGGGTTTATAGTGCTAAGAAGAGTTTTAAAAAGTATATATTTGAATGATAAAAACAAACGTCATTATAAACTTCCAACTAGCCGAAATGTCCACATTTGACATTATAAGGTTAAAAAAGACACTTATAAAACTTTTTTTAACTCTCCAACTTCTTATTTCCATAAAATCACTAATCTTTTTAACTCTACAAATTCTGAAATAGTTTCTATTTAACACTGCAAATTTTCTTTTACGAAGATATAATTTACAAAGGTTAAAAGTGAAATTAATTAATAATAATTATTTTTCATTGCACATGAAGATTTTATTTAGAAATTCTAAAAATATAAAATAACATTTTACTATTACCAAATAAAAAACATACGTAACGATTCTGATAGATGATAAAGACGTTTTTCATTATGCTATTATACAAAAAATAATATCACTAAACTCCTTCAGAGTACAAGATGATAATGATGTTAACAAATGTATTTCTTATCTCCACCGATGCGAGAAAGAAGATAGTTTTATAATAATTCCTGTCCATCAATATTATCAATTTGTATATCAATTGTAATTGACGAAGAATTATATTTAGCTGTACCGATAAACACTAAAGAATTAGAATAATAAATAAATAATTATACTTAACTATGCTTTCTTTTCATCAATGTCATCTCACTGTTTGTGTAAAATGTAAAAATACAATTATATTTAATAATAAATGTATCAGATTATTGTGATGAAAGCCACGTGAAACCACGTAAAAATTTACAAACTACTTGATACATTTAAATCTCTATTTTAACCTATATAATATATTTAAAGAAATTCGTAGAGTTATTTGGAAGTTAACATTTTAAATTTAATATCTATTTAAACTTTAACCACCTACTGAAATAAGTATGAGGGTAAAACAGCTATTCATATTCAGGCGGCAAAAATGAAGTTCAAAGAAATAAGTATTTGCAGAGTAAAATAGACTTCTATATTTCGACTCGGGTAGGTAATTGTGAAGGGCACATTTGTATAAATGCAGTTATAAAGAGACAAAGCTATATGTAGCTCCAAAGAACACATACACATATGATCAAACTTGAATAAAAATTATTGGACAGAACTTTCCGGTAGGCCTATTATTTTCGATTCTATTGTAACACACAACTGGTCAAACAAGCGCTTAGCAATGAAACAAAAGTGTAGTTTCCGGTTGTCATTCATAGAGGTCAGGTTTCAAAGGCCGATGTGATGGGAATAGGCGGTGCGAGTACAGTCTCCTCTTACCCCATACATCAAACCAAGTGACTTTGCTGCGTTAGCGACTTATAGTACAAAGGATCACGAAATATCCAAAACAAAGTCACCAGTCATATTTAAAATTCTTTTCCACAAAAATAATCTCCTTTCCAAAAGAGAAGCTATCTTGTTTACTCACCGGTCGACAGAGATCATGCAGAGGTTGAGGATGCTCGCCGTGCAGCTAAGGACGTCGAAGCTCACCCACAGGTCGCACATAATTGCACCGAAGGACCAATTGCCGGAGATTTCGTATAGCAACGCCATCGGCATCACCAGTAGGGCGACACAGAGATCGCTGACTGCCAGGCTAACCAGAAGGTAGTTGCACGGTCTTCGGAGCTTCCTAACGAGGAACACCGCCACGCAGACCAGAATGTTGCCAATGACAGTGCCGACAATAATGCTACCGAGCACCAGGGCGATAAGTATTGCCTGGAAAGAACAATTTTCGAGGGATCAGTACACCGATTCTACGTACTCGCTCGGTGGAGAATGGCTAGGGTGGTAAAATGGCTCGAGGAATTCCTCGCCGCGTGTATTATGCTACGACGGGGATGGTGGAAACTGTGAGGCGAGCAAAATACAAGTCGTACAATTTCCAAGTTCACGAACGGACCTCTTTGTCGGTTCTGTGGCAGTGTTTGCTGCTAGTTTAGCGAGAATCGTGAAACACGCTTGCTGACGGTGGGGACACTTTCATGAGGAGGTCACCACCTTGCTGCGAAGTCGTCGGTAAACGTTGCTGGGAGTTTTGGAACGGTCTTGGTTTAGGAGTTTTGTCGATATTTTCTGTCGAAGAATGGTATTTGTATTTTATACCTCGCTTTCACGAATTTTTGTGGATACTTGAAGATTTGTTATACGTTTGTTCATTGAGAAATGGTGCGAATATGATTTTAAATAATAGATTTCACTGGATTTTGAAGCATTTTGTTGGTGTTCGTTTTTTGTTAAACTATTTTGTTTTTTTCATGAAATGCGCAAGGAATGTGGAACGCAAATTTTGTTTTAACAGATATAGTAAGTTTTATGTATAACTTTTTGAGGCACAGTGGGTTGAAAAGTGTCCCACCTCTTTGATGCGTGAAGATGCATGATGGGACATTTTTTGTCCCACCTGGAAAATTTATATCATTATATCACTTTATCCAACCAACTTAATTCAGTTAAAAGAAGAAAAAATGCATGTGCAACATGGGTCATTTTATTTTCAGAATTCCTGTGCCTCAAAAAGTTAAATGGTAATGGTATCATGGATGTTTTAAATCGTTACGTGGCACTCTCTTAGATCGAACCAGTGGAATTTCACTGGTTCGCCAGTGGAAACTAACTTGTTTACCAATGACACTCACTGGTTCCGCCAGTGATCTCGGCGGCCATCAAAGTTAACTGGTTTACCAGTGAATCTCACTCGTCAGCATATTCAAAAATAAAACACGGCGCATGGCGCTGCGGCAGCGGACGCAAATTTCACTGGTTCGCCAGTGAGATTTGTATTCACTGGTTGAACCAGTGAAATCTCACTGGTTCGATCTAAGAGAGCATATAGATCATAGATCGATTATCAGATTTTACAAGTCTGAGAAAGTGAGCGCCAATTTGCGATTTAAGTGAATAACATTACAGGTCATTTACTCCATTTAGAATGAATATTTATATGTATTTATATTATTCCATTCAGTTTTTCAGTTTCCCATGGAGACGACGAAATGAAGAAGAAAGAGATGCCTATGTGTCACGAGAGTTAACACTGGAACTACTAAATGAGTCAAAATGACTGAATCACATTTTTTTCTGAAAAGTTTGTAAGTTTATAAGAGAGTCATACTGCAAATATTCTACGTTGACCTTATAAAACAAATATTACGAAATCGATCATATTTTTCACCTCCTGATTCCTCTTTTATCAAAGTACTTATTAAATATATTAACAACTAGATTTACCAGCGTGAAATCTATTATATTTGAATATGTTAAATATGTACCTTAAAACAGGGAAAACTAAGACGTGGAAAAGATGATAGATTCGATAATTTATGTTTTATACGATGGACGAAGAATATTTATTCTACGGCTCTCTCATAAACCCGTAGGATTTTTGGAAAAAATTGTGTACCAGTCATTTTGACTGGCTTGGTAAATCTATTGTTAAATTATAACAAATTTAAAGCCGGCAATTTTAGTGTTAATCACCCGATCAATGATTTCTTAAATTAATCAATTGTGAGTATATATTGTTCAAAACAAAAAGTCTACAAATTTCCATAATGTTTTCAACATGCAATAATTACTTTAGACCTAACGCAAAGCCTAATTAATAGCTTTTTATACCACGTAAGACGTGCAATTTCGTGCAACCGCATTTTCTTCGGCAAAGTAACTTCGCGTCGAAAACTTAAAGCCAACGATGAGGCATTAACTTGAACGTCTCTTTAAACCAATATAATAAAATTTCTTTAAAGGGCGGACTAAAATTCCGGAAAAATTAAAAGTTAATTAAATGCGTTCTTATGCGACGACTAAAAATACAATTATATTTTAAATTAAAAAGAAACGGTTAATTATATGGTCTCGCTCTGGAGGATAGTATCTAGCGAGTAGTTCTCAAGCGATGAAGTTTTACCCGCGTTATATTCAATTTCTGCCGGCGCATTTGCAGTCTGGCGTCGTCGCCAATGTTATTTTCTTTCGGCTCATTACATTTTATCTTTATCTTGCTATTTATCCTGCTTTCACGTAATTTTTCAGTTATCCCAAGATAATATTGACTTCTAAATTTGCATACAGACCCGGGTAAACTATAGACTATTGAATTTTTCTTTATTAATTCTTCTTCTTCTTCTACATTTCAACTTGAATTACTGTGGTCATTAGATGTAAAATCTGAAGTCCAAGGTGGATTTAAAATCATCATGGCAATGGTTACTTAAAATTATAGATAATAATTAATAATATTACAATGTCCGATAACTGTAGCTCATTAACACTAGAACTACCAAGCAAGTCAATATGACTCGTCCTTAATTTATTCCAAAAGTTTTCCAAGTTTATAGAATAGCTATAGAGCGGATATTCTTCGTTCTTATAAAATTCGTAATCTTATAAAATACAGATTATCGAATCGATCATCCTTTTCACCTTTTGATTTCTCTTTTTCCAAAGTATATATTTAATATATTGAAATATAGTTAGTTTAACACCGGTAATTCTAATGTCAAAACTTCGGCAAACCTCTACTAGTCAATCAAATATCAAGAATATAGAGTTAACGAATTTTCAACAATAAACCAACAGAAAAGGCAGATAACTTTTAGGTTTAAAGTTTGCTTCCTTGCAGTGTAATTTTATCAGCAGTCATCTAATTTTTTCCACGTTTTTCGGCTCACAAATTTCTATGAGAGCCATTTTGCAAATATTCTGTAATACCTTTTACCTAACTATGTACCTAACGTTTCACATACCAACTCCACACCTAATATTCACGAGCTGGGAAAGTTACTTCGATCCCTGCCATTTAGATAATCGAAGATCGAGCAAATAATCGTGGATTAAACTAGCTCCACATCTACAAACATCGGGAATTCTCTCTAACGACAGCAAATCGCTCAAGCGACGGTAAATCTCCCGAGGGTTTCGGCCTCTTTAGAAAATGGCGCAAACTCGTTCGCAGAAGATCCTCACTCCCTAATGCCAGTAGATCACTGGACCGACTGCAGTTGACACATTAGACTGCCCTACATGCAAATGCATTAGCAGCCACCGCAAGCTTCCATGGAGCGTAATTCTGTGTAATGGTTGTAAGAGGGTGAATGGATCGTTGCTTACACATCTAGGGATCGTATTCGAACACTTTGCGGATTGAGAATCAACCTTCTTCCGAGTGCAAGATGTAGTTCTGCGATATATATATATATCAATAGGAAGATATTATTAGAAATGTCATATCTCTACCCGAGTCGAAAAGTCCAGCCTAAAAAGAAACTCCAAATCCTAGATTCTTGTGATTTCTCATTTTCCGCTTAATTATGTATACCATTTTGAAACTCAAAATCCTCAACTAGTGTGTCCACGCGCCTCAAAGTCCTGTAAATATGATTTTTAGGGGTTATATGGACTGATCAGGTAAAATTTTTATTCCAATTTAATCTGACATCCCCTAAAAATATTTCAGAAGTTCCAAGTCTGTCGACTCATATTCTAAAAATAGGGTTTTCAGGAGCAAGTAGGAATTAAATTGTCATTTTATTCCATATAAATTCTAAATCTTCTAAAGTCACTCCAATTACGATCCAATTCTAAAACTCCTCATTATAGAATGGCTTAATATTGGGCTTACAATTAGATTAATTTTCTAAATAAGAATGCTCAGGATTATTTTGGGCTGTATGAAGCCTAAATTGATCCTAAATTAGGCAAAACTGGCAAAAATTAACAAGTTTAGGGTGATCGTGGAATTAAAATTTGCATTCTTTTATATGTAAAATATTTTTCCATATTCAGCCTAAATATCCTAAGTTATTTAGTAATTTAGGAGGATTTTGGGCTGAAATTTTCGACTCGGGTAGATTCAAACTAATCGTAAGAAGAAAAATTAGCAAGTGGATGGACTACAGTTACAACAAATGATGACTGTATTCGAAGTTGAACACTAGATCTACCGACGTCTAACCCTTTGGCTTACGATTTCTTTTCTTACGGGACCCGCAAAGATTAATTCCTAAAAGCAACAATTTTCTCTGATTTCTGATATTTTGTATAACTCGACGTAATATTAAGGTATAGAAATAAG
Source organism: Cerceris rybyensis (assembly GCA_910591515.1). NCBI lineage: Eukaryota > Metazoa > Arthropoda > Insecta > Hymenoptera > Crabronidae > Cerceris > Cerceris rybyensis. Next base: position 19,153,092 of record OU342789.1, on the reverse strand, counting down.
GAAACAGTTTTGCTAAAGGCTGGTATTTTCAATTTAACCCGAGTGAAAATAAAAGACGGAAAAAAAGACTGAAAACAGAATTTTAGACGAATTTCGATCGAAAATAAGTCGAAACAAATAATTGCCACTGAAAATGATCTGAAAATGTACTGAAGACATATGCTATTGAGAAAGTTCAAACGCAATTGAGACTGAAACAAGACGGAAGAATTTTTCAGTTGAAGCCGAGACTGAAGTCAGACTGAAAATTTTACATTGATTCAACTCGATCGGAAAGCAGACTGATTTGAGACTCATATATCAGTTATAGTTCACCCTCATATATAGTTTAGTTTCTGGATATTTTCAGATTGTTTTCAGTTGTTTTTTTTTCGCTTACGATTTTCCGACTTTTGTTCACTACCTCAGTTTTCTTTAAGTTAAGTTTCCGACTGTATATTAATATAGATAAATTACTCAAATTTCCAGTCTGTTTTCAGTTTTTTATTTTCACTCGGGAATAGTTTTTGGAAGACTTCAAAATTTCCTATTCCATTTTCAATGTCACGAGTGTCACAGATTGTTGTAGGATAAGGGGTTTATTAAATATATTTCAAATTGATAGGTAAATATGTTTTAATGGAATGAATGAAGGCAGCAAAAAATTTGATAGGTTCAATCGCCTATAGTCTTCAAGATAGACGTAAAAAATTGAAACTGATCCAGCGTTAGAAATTTCAGGAATATGTACAAAATATTCAGAGCAAACTATTTTCACCACCTTGGTTGATCGAGTGTTAAATGAATGCTTCACGTGCCAAATCGATTAACTCTGTTCTGACAATAATTTATTCACGATCACAATACAAAATTAAACAATAAAAAACAACACTTAAACGAAAAATGAAACTTAAATTAAATCAGGAATAAATAGTAAGCGAGAAAATCGCGAAGTGCGCGAATTGATGCAGAGCTAGAAAAGATTCGCAAGTGGCGAATAGCGTGAGCGTTTAGGGTTTTCGGAGTAAAGCGAAATGAGAAAGAGGACGAGGAAGCGATGACTTTTGTTGTTTTTGGGGTAAAGAAAGTAGGTGGGGATTAGGGAACGGTATGGAAGGTTCGAGAAGGAAAGAAATCGGTTGGGATGGGATATTTAAAATAAAGTAAATGAACTGGGACAAGGTAAGGAATAAGATAGAAAGAGAGTGGAATACAGATGACAAGGATAGCGTTAGATAGAGCGGTGAACGGAGGTGTAAACATGAGCGAAAAGACGTTAGAGACAGACAAAGAGAGAGGAACAACATCAAACAGCTGATTTGAAACCAGCCGTTCGATGGGACAAAGGAGAGGATTAAGGAAAGCAGAAATGGGAATTTAAATAGAAAGGAAAGGAGAGGTAAAGAATAGGAGAATCCTTAACAAACTCCAATTTCTGAGTTTTATTAAATATTGATACAAAAGCACTTAATTCCCATTTCACGGCTTCAAAAAAAATTTTTTTTAAATATTATTGTAGTTCATACTCTTGAGAAACAATGTGCAAAATTTCAATCCGAAATTCGTTGAATTGACAAAGTTATGAGTCAATAACGAACTCGGCGTGCACGTAGAGCGCAACGAAAGAGGCGCGAATTTTGGAATGAAATCAGCAAATGTTACGAAATGAATATTTTGAAGAGGAAGAAGGTGTACTGTATGGACCTAGCACAGCTGATTAACAAGAATATGCTGTAAGTACTAGATATATACATTTTTTTTACATATGAAAACTGTACATAAAACTTGTACGTAAAACTTCAAACGCGTTTTTATCGAAACAGGTTTTTTCTGTACGGCCGAAATGATATCTCCGGAACCATTCAGTCGATTGCCTTCAAATTTGGCACAATTCTCGAAAAAACATCTGTCTTCAGTATGAACTACGAAAAAACATATATATGCACAACTTTTTCTTTTATAAACAAACGTCTGACGAAATTTTTTGCGAAAAAAACAATTTTTTTTCCAATCGTCGCAGTTTCTTTTGTTTTTGAAAAAAAAATTGTCTGTAGTTCATACCAGAACTACATTCATAAGGAGTAAATTGCCATTTGAATTTTTTGTTTCAAACAACTTTAAGATCAATTATCGTGTCGGCCAGCCACCGGGAATTTTCAGGAAGCGTCCCACCTCAAACGACGTCAAAGCCAAAATTTTCAAGATATTCAATTAAAAATTGAACTGTAGTTCACTGAATACATAATAAATATGCGTGTGAATTATGAGAAAGATTTATCTAACGGTTTCCTTAATAAAAATTCCTATAAAAACACGATTTTTCAACACTTGAAATGGGAATTCCCCCCAAATAAATTTCTCTAATAATGAGTATTAACACCACTAAATAACAAAATCTGTTTAGCCATTGAATAATAAATAATTTATTTCAGAAGCCAATCTGATTAACTCCATCCTATAATGTATTTAAATCATAATAAAAATCTAGTTAACTCACTACACTCTGTTCCTCTGCAACGGAGATATTTGAAAGTTGTTCTTTTAATTTTATTCTCTCCGTTAGACGAGAACTGTTATCGCTCACACGAATCAAGTGCGAGAAATATAAATTATAAATCAGTTGTATTCAAATTGCCACAAAAGCAAATACTTATTAATTTTATTTTTAGTGTGTGTTGTTTTTTAAGAAAAAAAAAATTAAACCGTTATAATATTGAAATGTAAGATGTTAATGAGAATTATTTGAATAAGGAAAATAATGAGTAGGATGGTTCTTCAATACAACTTGTTGGCAGAAAGCAGGGCTCTAGAAAACGATTTCGTATTTTTTCGGATTCGTTATCTGATTATAGCAATGAGAAAATTCCAACAAATAATTCGATTGGACGAAAAAGAAGCTGTCATCATGTTGAATGGGACCGAAATGTCCAAAAGCATAAAACAATAAAAGGTTGAAGATACAAAAATAGAAGTGGGCATTTAATACCGGAAAAAAACATTTATAAATCTGTCATGTCGATGTCGCAAGAAGTGGGATGAAAAAATAATTTCGGATGAAAAGAAAGCTGCCATGGAGGCATTTTATCAGTTAAAGACCCAACTTGAGCAAAATGTGTGGGATTGTTGGGATATGTGAGAGTGTTGGTTTCAGATATGTTGTTGGTGTAATTGTTGAGCAAAAGTTCTTTTGCGTAGTATAATTTTCTTTGTTAAATATTTACGTCAGTAACAGAACAGTCATTATTCATTTTTGCTAAAAGCTTTAATAAAACATATACATATTTGTACAATGAAGTTTTTCCGTAATAAAAAAATTGTTCGAAAACTGAATTTGAATTAATAATTTTCTTTCACTTGCCAAAGCGATTAACTCCCTTAATCACGAAAAGATTGTAGTGATAATAACAATTACTCTAAGGATATTCTATCGTATACTTTTCATATGTTGTTAGATGAAAGATGCATATTCAATAATACAGTCTACATCGTATTTTTGAATTTTGAATTTAGGAAGAATTTTAAAAAACGATATATACTATTTTATCATTTTTCTCAACTTCTTCTTTTATGGAGTTAATCGATTTGACAAGTGAAACATCCAAATAGGTTGCTAGTTTTGATGATCATTTGGAAAGGAAATTTTCTTGGAAAATTCCAAGAAATGGAAGATTTTTAACGTTATGCAAATTATTCGACCTTTTACCTCTAAATGCAAGGTATGGTTCTGTGGTCTCTGTAGTAAGAGGTAATTAGAAATTTCATATCTTTAGATTCTAATTGAGAAAAAAAATAGCTAGTATATGAAACATGATTGTGATAATTGATGACTCTTTTGAAACGTTAATTAGATTACCATCTGGAGTAATTATCTAGGAAAGAAGAGTACGGCTCAAAAGATTTTCATCTTATCGCTAGGATTTTTCAAGAAAGGAAGAATCCGAATTATCGATTATTTCAAAGAATTAGCGAAAATTGCGCATTCCCTTACATTATTCAATATTACATTTGAATAAGATATATTGTCGAACCAACCAACGGAGCGTATCTGTTAATAAATAATTGTTTATGCATTGCTTCCAATTCATCCCTTATGGCTTATGGGTTATAGATATCAGCTAATATAAAATGTGATGGAAATTTTTGTTAATATGGTATATCAATTATGAAATTGAAGAATATGAAATAGTATAAAAGGTTTTTCATATGTCAAATACTCAATACTGTTATTAATAATTGAAATAACATGAGCTCGTTAAAAAGATAAAAATCTAATGAGGTGCAAGCAAGCACTATGGTTAATCTACGCGCAATAAATATGTTTATTATCGCGGTATCGTTAAATAATAGAGATTCAGTTCGTTACGGCCGACAAACTTCAATTGCAGTCTCCATTATTAATTTAATAATTACTAGCCACGAAGCGAAAAGTGCCGTTAATAAATCAAATTTAACGTTTATCTCCTTTTGCCATTTAAATCACAAATTCCAGTGAACCGTGGAACCAAAAAATGTTGAGTTTGATTAAAAGTGATCTTTCATGTTGTAAAACAATTTGTATCCGCGTTGTGTCACGTTTTATCAGGAGACTGATGTTTTCGAGGATTTTCGTGCAAACGTTCCATCATTCGTCAAAATTCCAACAATATTACAATATGCGCATATAGACGTGAACATATATTTATATTTGTACGTATGGCTCGTGTCATTGAAGTTCAACGTTATTGCGTTCTCCTGACAACGGGTTGCATTCTGCTCCATCGTATTGTCACGGTCCCGAGTGAAATCGAGAAATAAACGAAGTCGAGTATGAATGCAGATGCCGTTTCCATTGGCAAAAGCGATTGATCCAATGATACGTTGTAATTTGATTAAAAGAAAAATTGCCTTCGATATGTGGATTTAGTTTGTCGTTTGTGCCATCGATGCACGACTGTTTTTAGATGGACGATGTCCGATATGGTCATTTTAATCAAAACCTCTAAAACTCGATGTACTAGAAGCTTTTTCAATCTCTGCTACCTACAAATATGTGTGATGTATCGACAGAAGCAATCCAAAGTTTCATAATTTTGGATTTTGAATATTTTATGAATTGTTGCAAATAATCGTAATTTGAACGCTTCTGTTGGTGTATGTGTACGTTTAGGATTTAATACGTGTTTATCGCGATATACGTATATCCGTATTAAATTGGCCTAAGGCGAAATGACCGTGGTGGTTATATCCGAAACATTAAACAAACGATACCAGTAATCAAGGTTTGTGTAAACAATTTAGGGAATTCAAGCATAATGTCTTCCACTGGTATGGCTTTTATGATATTGGGAATACGCTTCGCATAACAAATTGATCACAACATTATTTTAATAATATTAATACTTACTAATTGGAATCTGATTTATTTAAAGCTTTTATATTTCTTTATTAACATTATTTGCTTTATAACGAACTGCTTGGGAATAAATTCAGCTTACTGTCTACTGGAGTAAGGGATATTAAATAACGAAAAAACTCATAACACAAATAAACAATAATTTGAGTATATATATATTTAAAAAATATATATAATGGAATGATAATAATAATGTTGTTAATGATGGTATCAGTAATGGTACTAAAGTTTTTCGCACCTGGCTAACTTAGATGCCCAAATCGAACTACTAAACGATATGCACACGTATCGTCGCTAGGCACAGTTGTATAAATATAATGTGATATTGAGATATCAGGGCTGTGCCTACCTATTTCTTCTTCTCATAAGATTTTTTTAAAGGAACACGATACTGTTAAAATGTATTCCTAGACACTAAAACAACTAAACTATTTGAACTCAACTTCTACCCGAGTCGAAATATTGAACCTCATTTAAACCTTTTACTACCCAACATTTAGAAATTAGAAGTACAAAAATAGGTCTAAATTCAATGTAAAATAAGATCCAATTTAGCGCCTAAAAGTGGCACAAATTTCCCTTTATGCCATCTTAAGGCGCAAAATAGGACGTCAATTTCAACCTCCGTTGAGGATTTACATCTTATCCAGTTATTAATGTTATTATTATTCTTATTATTATATTTGTATATATATATATATATATATATATATATATATAGACTCATTATTTTCAAAAATAAATTAGTCAAAATCACCAAAAAATAATGGATTTTTACTCGTTTGCAATTATAAGTGTACCACTATTCGAATTATTATGATAACTATAATTACCTATTACTAAAAAAAGAGCTGGAATAAATAAAAAATGACTGTTTTTGAAGTATTTATCCACTAGTTACATTTATGTATGTATACATTCCTTATTAATTAATTATTAAAAAAAATTAAAGTTCTTTATGCAATATTAAATATATATTGAATATAAAAATTATTATTTAACGTAGGAGGAGTAGATAACAGGTCCAATTCAGGGGATAAAAGTTTTGGTGATAGCTAAATAGGAGTATTATTTTACTGAGACGAAGTTACAAGTTTAAATCAGGAATTTTAGTATTGAAAAGTGTCATATTAGGTTAAAATAGGAGTAAATACCATAAAAATAGGTTCAATATTTCGACTCGAGTATATTTTAATTATTCCAAGTGTCGCAACATTGGATGAGAAAATTTATCGAAAGTAGCAGTCAATGAGTAAAATGACATAATACAAAATTGATACGATTCATGCTTGTCCGAATTGTCTCATATTCGATAATAAAAGTGACATTATTTCGAGGAAAAGTAAGGCAGCTCAAAGAATCGATCCAATCTCGAGTGTTAAACATTTCATTGGCATTCCTCGCTAGGAAAAGCAATGCCAAACGATACGGTATGTTGGGGAAAAAGTATAGCGTTAGACCAGTCCGTGCATTCAAACGCAAATGTCTCATAAAAAGATGCAAGGATCGTTTATTTATTGCCAGATACATAAATATTGAACGTGCCGCCCAACGAGCCAGTAACCTACTTTAAATGTACCTATGGAGAGACATACCTGTGGGTGACACGGACACGTCTAACTGCGGATGACACGAATCCTTTAAGTTCTTAAAAATTTCTCACGTTTCTATCCCTTTTGTGTTATTTTTAGAATAAATTCTACCATGAATTACAATCCATGACAATGCGAGATATTTTTGTAACAAAATGTTGTAGGACTAATTCATTTATTAGAACGTGATTATTATAGATTCCATATTATAAATTTGCTTTTGGGAAAGATTGTAGAGGTATTATTTAAAATTGTATACAATGAAGTAGTAACAAGAGTGAAATTTCGTTGTGTAGCTTTTCGTTTTGTGAGTGTGCTTGAACGTTTTCATATTTTAATTGTACCCTTTAGCATAATTGTCTATAAGTCGACTACATATCAATCAATCCAATCATACCAATTATAAGTAACTGATGCTTATGTCAAAAAGTGTTTCCTTGAGTTAGATGTGAAATAATTTAATTAATATCTTATCTAGTTTAACTGGTTTTTAGGGATGAAGTTTAAACTTTCAACTAGATTGCTAGAACACCATAATTACCGTTAGAAACTGGTTTTCTTTGTCAAAAAAATTAGGCCTTATAGAGGATTAGTAATAATTATAATTTTACATTGGAACGGACTCTTTGAAGATTAAACTGTAGGGCATTAAAGTGTTTCTTGATATTTACATCATTGGAAACTGATAAATGTCTAACTGTAGAGAATTTAACATATTCATTTTAAGTTATTGGCAACAAAATTGCTTGTTATTTATTGGAAGAATTAGAAATTGGAATCCGAATAGACTTTAACGTTTGAATTTTAATTATCTTTATTTTGTAAATGAACTTAATAGTTTGAGTCTCTAAGGAACAAAGAAAGAGATCGTAGCGTTTTAGACAAGTGTATCGGAATGAATATTGTTGTTTGACTAGCAATTTTAAACAGTTTTATTCTTCCACTGAACCGTGAAACGATTTTAATTGAATTTCCCCCTCAAAGAAGTGTTCGAAAAGATTGGGAAAAGCAAAGCCACTTCTTCAGTGAACTGTACGTTTCGTTTTTTCCTCTGTATATTTTTAATCTGTCAGAATAAATCGTTAACAATGGACATCGAAATGCGGTGAATTAAAATTCCCACAAATCTGCTGCTTTCTGACTTCACTAACAATTTACTAATGCATCTGGCACGTACTGTAATCCATGCCAAGGCTAGTCCTGGAGGATCAATATTTATTTTCAATATCGGAATAGAAATGTTCACCTATATCGACAAATAAAGCACATTGCCAGAAAAATTATACGTATTGCAAAAATAAGTTATGAAATTCTGCCAAGCGTTATTAGACCTTAAATAACTCAGTAGTATTAGCTAATAATTTCGGCAAATTTATATTATAAATGAATAACAATATTGTCATAAATGTTAAAACTTTGCGATCTGAATTATCCTTCTAATTTTTCATAACCTACGTGAGAATTCTTTCATAAAATGTTGTACTCTTAATTATTCGTATTTATTTAATAGTAGGAACATGTAAAGATACTAAAAATATTTACATGGTGATCCGAAATCATTGTTAATAATCAAAGCCAAAATTTGATTAAGAAAATATTAGTTACAACCCAAAGCTGTGCCTAAATGTACCATAATCAGTTTATAATTGCAAAGAATTAAATATTTTTGACAATTTGTCTGTTGAACACTTTCTGAGTTATAACACAAAAGCATACCAGCTGATAAAGAGTTAATTTTCTATAAAAATATCTTTCGAAATGATATTATACACGATTTCAAGCTGCAACGTTAACTCTGTGACGGTAGAACTTAAAGTCTATCTAAAATTGTAAGTCCTATGTGAAATCTCTACAGTGCATACAAATAAATATACAAATAAGAAATTGTTACTTCTTTATAAGTAAAATTCAATAAAAAAAAACGTTCAAAATTTTATGTTCACAATTTTTATCGAAGAATTTACAGTGTGGAAAATATATTATCCATTTTCTCTCGGACGAATAAACGCGTTACATAAATACTTATGATTTCCAGGAGAGTACTTGCAAGACACATCGTCGTAATCTGATGTAGAGAAATACGAGTAGTTTGTCGCAGAATATATTTCAATTTCAGTAAAAAGGGAGTCGCGAGTTGCGTTAAAATTAATCTGCCGGCGACATCGCTGAGATTACACGTACGATTGTTTTTCACGTGTTTCGTGATACTTTTTGTGGGGAGAAAAATTGTATTACTCCGAATTTGAGATAAGACCAAACGTGTCTCGACGATTTCTATTCGCCTTTCGAAGAAAAAATTTGAAGGAGAGGAATATTGTATTTACATCTAATACCACTTATCTTGTGAATATTATCTAACGTATTACAATTTTTTAATGTTCCATGTCATATTGCAAAGTGGATGAATTCTGCAAAATTATAAGAAAACGCAATGAAGACATTACTGTTTTTCTTTCTTGTTTAAGCAAATGATCTCTAATAAAGTCTTCATTTGCTTCCAAAGCAATAGAATGTATGAAAATATTATAAATTATTTGATAACTCTATATGATATGACTAATCTGTGTTATTTAACATTTGTTTGCAGAAATTTTGTTTTATCTTGGAAACGAACATATTTTTAGATTAATTGTGACGGATAAAAAACTGATTTATTTAAATTTCAATGAATGAGCATTGTCATTGACCCGGATAAATGTGGTAATGATCAATGTAAGAAAATTACAGTAATTGACATTACTTTTTTGTGAATGTAGAATTTTCTTCCTTCTTCTGGAATGTTGAACATATGAATGAAGTTATGTAAAAATTCTGAAACTCTCTGCGTATAAAAATTTTAGTTTAATTGCCGTTAATTTTGACATAAACTTTCCACCTACCCCAATAAGCAGCTGCATAAGAAATGCAACAATTTGCATATTTTGGCAAACGTGTGATTGTAATATTCACAACTTTTACATTAACACTGGCAAATAGGTGAAACGAGAAACGAACAGGTATTTCAAATATCATACCAGAATCCAGATTTTCACAATAAACTGCGTAATAAACTACGCAAGTACGTCACTAACATCGATTTTCCATCGTTCTATCAAGCCTTCTAAAGAGGAAAAAAGGTTCAATGCAAAATCCATTGAGAAGCAGATCTCTCTTCATCGAATTCCCGTGAATTCCATAATTCGTCAAATGGTATTTTACCCCTCATTAGCACGACGGAATTTAAATAAAATTTTCGCAATAACGCAAAGTACATTTCAAGCTCAGTGAACGTTAATGCCTCGAATGAATATCGGTCCGGTATTAATGTTAAACGATCTCTTCAACCTTTCATTCAGACTGTTCATTCGAAAAACGATTTTAAACATTTTATAAACGTGAAGTGTATAATCTCCGAGTAAAACTTACATTCCTAACTGAGACAGAAATCTTCGATTGGTCGATAGTCTTGAAAAATGTAATTCTGCCATGCGAAATACAATATTACTTTCGATCCTGGTGTTACTCTATGCGGTAGAGTTCAGGGGAAAAAATATCGACCATGCTCAAGATGTTATACGGTGAAGATTAATTACAAACTATGCGGCAATATCCAGTATTACGGAAGTTTTATCGAATATCTCGAATTTCTCCTACCCCATTGTAATGGAATTTTGAACTAGATTAAGAATGCATACCCGCACACCGTACAATGCGCTATGGGTACTTTAAGGTGCACTTTTCAACGAAGAAATTTCCCGTAAAGTGAATTTCAACGAGACAGTGAGGTAGGAATGTAAATTACCGTTTAGTTGAGACGCAAGAAAACCGCGATCTCTATGTCCAAAGTGGAAATGCAGACAGTGGTAGGAAGGTTTTATTGTGTAACATAAATCTGGATTTTAAGGTAGCCCGCGTTCGCGTAAACCTCCTCGTAACACCAACATTTAAAACAGAATTAAGGGAAGCCTGTAAATGCACGGTTTTCCTGGTATGCATAAGTGGAATATATATTTGCTTGTAAAATGCTACGAAACGGAAACGGAACTTCGATCTTTAGCAGCATGCATATTCGTCGACGTTTTTCCTGTTCGGTTGATTATTATTCTTGGACGATATGTAAAGAACATATTTGAAAATGCCTTTTGGGGAATAGTACGAAAAATTAACTGATTTCTGGAATGCAAATTTGACCGTATTAAGTAAACTAATTGTAAATCTAAATATAGTCGACAGTTATGTGGTTTGTAAATGCAAGTTAGGTAAATTGTTTGGAATAATTTTTGTTTTAAGGCGATGCGCATTTTTTGGATGTATGAGCCGTTTATTTTGAAAGTGGCCTAAGTCCATTTGTCAATTATTTTCTATTACCTGGAGTTACATGTACAACTTTAAGCTATCTATCAATGAAGCATGTGTGTTTAACTATATTCAAAGTAAATACGATAATTTTGGACATATAAGTTTTCGCAGTTAGTTCAATAATTAAAACGGTCCAATTAATTATTGATAATGTCCGAAGGCAGTGATGAAGGTATTTTAATTAATCAGTATTTAACAAGTTAACGTCAGGTTTTGGACAATTGCTTTAGTTAAATAATCAGTACGTCTAATTAATGGAGGCAAAGACGAATTAGTAACTAATGATTTCAAGGAAAATCGAAAAAGAAAGAGAATTATAGAATAATATTCGTCGTCAAAGGATGAAGATACAGATAACAATGGAGAAAAGATTGGTGAAACATGCATCCCAAAAATGCTTAAAATTAAATGGAATACAGGAAAAAGATATTACACAGAAACCGGAAATATTGTACCCGCAAAAGTTTTCCAAAACAAAGATTACCCTTGTCGAAAAGCTTACATAAAAAATTGCGAAGAAGAAGAAGGAAAAAATGTTTTTGAGAAGTTTTGGTATTCGGGAGATTTTAATAAACAAAATGTATTGCTTTATTAATTTATCGAGCGCAAAACTGTGAAACGAAGATGTCGAAAAAAACGGGAAAGCTTCGCCAAGAAATTATAGTTTTAAGTATTTGCTAAATTGTAGAAACAAAAAATTTTTTGTTTCAATTTGAAGCATTTTAAATTATGTTGAATGGACTTGGGTTCTTTCATATTTTATAACAAATCTGACTGTTAACTTTGAAAGTGGCTTAACTCCATTCTTGGTAAGAAAACGCATATTATTCACTTAACACTAGATTTACGGATGTTTATATACCTATTTTTCTGAAGTGAGACGATTTAACTGATACAAGAAAATAGAAGTTTTTTGCAAAGAAAATAATTTGCAAATCAATTTAAATTAAAGATTTATTAATCAAAAATTAACTAACCAATATATTATAGATATAGTAATAAAATTTTGGATGAGCCAAATTAACTCCGTAAATCTAGTGTTAATAATTGCCATTATTTTAATAGTAACTGTAAATTTAACTCCTTTAGATACACTTAAGCAGCATATCTCATTGGTACCCTATACGTATATTTTTAATTGCATTGAACCACAAATCCTTAAATATCTCACTTTAAGTATAAATAGATTTAGGCCACTTTTAAAATAAACGGCTCGTATATCTTTTTTTGAGAATGCTTTATTGTACGAGTTGAGAAAGTAGTTAGATGGAGAGTCGCAATAATATTATTCGGTAATTGCAGAAATGAGCAGAACTCTTTATTGCACTGAAGAGTGCTTTTCAGAGATTTGGACGTGGATCGAACTAATATATTGACTTTCGGTCTGGTATAAGTGTCAACGATCAAGCAAAAGAGCATAAAGTACGTTTTTGAGTTCTCTTTTTACTTAATTCAATGAATGCATGTAGATACACTTTATTAATTAATATTGACACGGTAATTACGATGGTGGTAGTTGGCCATGGACATTAACATTAATTTATATCTAAGTAAAGATCCCATTGGTCTAGCCTATTGAATTGAATCGCTGGAGAAGGGACTTCAACATTATTCAGAAGTTGATAATTTTGTATAAACAAGTTTTATAATTCCATTTTTAATCAGATATGTTTAATGTGAAAATTTTGCAGTAATCAGATTGCAGTTTATGTATCAATATTAAAATGTAACTACTGTTAATTTTTAGACTCTCCAAACAATCGAAAATTATTTTCCTTATTACAAAATGTGATTTTGTTCTCCAGAATTTGTGATTCTGATGTCTTGAATACCTTTAGATTACATTTCAGCTAGTTCAGATACTAGGAAACCGTCTGTAGATGTTTTCGAATTATATGCAAGCGATTTATTCGGATTCGCAATAAAATAAGAAGAAATTTCTAAAGTGCTCGAGAAGGAGGAAAGTTTGCTGCTTCCTGTACCTTTATAGAATCTATGTGGGTTAAACTAATTATATACTTATCAGTAACTACACAGGTTTCCAAGTTCTAACCGCAAGAACTTTCCCCTACGACGACGCCCGACTTCATCTTACTGCAAACATAGTCCGAATAATTATTCACGGTCTTCATAAGGATCACGAGTCATTGATTACTCTTCGATTTCATGTTTACGGTATTAAAAGTTCAAACCAAGTTCGTATTAATCTTGTATATCGTCAAACAAACAATGTCGCGTTGTCTTACGTACATATGTACTACCTCGATTATAGACATTAACCCTTTGAGGACTAACAACGCATATATGTGTTCTGAGACATAATTTAATTACAGTTTATTGCCGCGTGTATACACTGTTAAAGTTTACACAAATAGTAAATAATAGTCTAAATTTCTGATAAAAAGGTGGTTTTGGATCGCCAAATAAATGGTTATCTCTCAATATTCAAAAATGTCTTCGTCCGCAAAGAATTCTTTGAGTACTAGCAACGTATTTATATTGTTTAAGAACTAATCTAAATAAAGTTTAGCGATGCATGCATATGCGATTAGAGTGAAAAAATTGAAATACGATTGTTCAAATATGATTCCGCAAATAGTAATTTACAACATCTACATATTAAGACTCTGACTTTCTGATAAAAGGGTGGCTCTTCATCACCAACCCCTTAACAGCCGGAGATATTTTTAAATATTGAGAGATAACCATTTATTTGGCAATCCAAAAACACCTTTTTTTAGAAAGTCAGACTTAATACACAAAAATTATAAATCATTATTTGTGTAATCATATGTTAATGCCTGTGTTTCAATTTGTCAACAGTAACAGTGTACACATACGGAGATAAAATATAATGAAAGTATTTCTCAGACTACATATGAGTCGCTCAAAAGCCAATGCGATTAAGTCCATTTTTTTGATATTTTCTGATTTTTGTAAATTTTGATGAAATAAATAATATTCTTCTTAGTTATTAAAGGATTTACTCGTTGCTTCCTTCTTTCTAGGTCAGACAGCCCTTTTTTTATAGCTTCTGAATATATTGTATAATAATTTCAGAAGCCATTGTGAATAAGTCCACCTTTTATCAATATTTTTTTACATAAACTTTGATATAAAAATTAAATTCTTCTTCCTCTTTCAATATTAGTAACTGTAACTGTTACTTCTACTATTTAGAATTGTTCGAGTTTTATGTACGTGCTTTATTTTAATCTGAAATATCTAAATAAAGTTAAAACATAAAATTATTACATTGAAGTGTTTAAATAAATTTTCTTTAATAACTGTAAAAACTCTGACTTTTTAAAATAATAAGTGGACTAACAGTCAATTGGCTTAATATGCGATGGATAAAACTAGAAAGGTCAAACCCAAGCAGCATTAAGTTCAAATATAATTTTGACGAGGATGATACCTTTCATGTAATTGATATGTAAAAAAAAAATAGGTAGGCCAGGAATTTTAAAAAATATAACTCAACCAATATTATATCCTAATGGCAGAACAATTTCAAAAGAAACAAAAAAAGACATCATGAGTTTATTAGCGTATATACCTCCAATTAAAAACGACTTTTACAGGACATTAAGAACAACACGTGGAGATCAAAAGTTACATTTAAATAACTCGGAAGAAGAAGATGTTTGTTATGATGAATAAACATAAAACTTATGGCAACAAATGTTATTGTATTATTTTTACATAAATTTCTTATCTTTTTCAGCTGCCAAAAGATATAAGTCCTAAAATTTTTAAGATGCTGTCATTGTTCCAATAAATATTTACGTTTTTATTTACACATCCTGTACATATCTTGTTATTTTTCGCAGAGTTTACACTTAGAAAAAAGACTTTATATACTTTTCTGATCAAATTAATAAACCAAGAATTTTAAAAATTAACGTGTCAAAACACATTGATTTTCTCAATTCTTGTTTTCTGGACTTAACCGCATTGGTTTCTGAGCGACTCATACATATATGCGTCGCTAGTCTTCAAAGAGGTAATTTTCATATGTCCATGATAATTTTTATTGTTAAGGAAGTCAACAATCATTCTTATTACCAACCAAATCAATCAAATAACCAAGTAAATAGAATCCAATAATAAGCAACAATCCCTCAATCATCTAAATACCTTCCCCATTTTGTAATCCATTCAAATTAATTTCTTCCGTTCACTCACGTATCAAGATATTACCTTTTCCCAAGCCGAGCAAGAAACGTAATTACACATTAGCCATATAATCGATACTTCAAAACTCTCGCGCTTATCGGGCAGACTTCCGAGGCATTAAAATAATGAAATCTTCGATCGACGCTTGTTAAGTCAATCAAGATTCTACGCTCGAGTTAATCGAGATTTCTCCGTAACGATACCACAAAGATTGGAAGTTGCTCGGAAGCTTTTATCAAAGGACGATCCCAAAATTAGATATCTGCCGTAAACCATCAAAATTGTGGAGCCGCAAAAAAAGTCGAAGAAAAAGAGGTGGGATCTAAGTTGGTAACGTTGATATCATTAATCTTACCTGGGTGGCCGTGTAGGGTGAATTTTTGCCTGGAAATCCCCGAAAGAAGTCGTCGGTGTCTTGTGTGGCGATGTTCGTCAGGTTGAGAAGCAGGGTGTCTTCCGTGGTGATTACGTCCTTCCCCTCCATACGACCCTAGTCGGAAGTCCGGAGCATCCCAAGCACCCCCCTCGTCGACAGCTACGTCATGCTCCTTCTCTTCTCTCGACCATGGGATTCCAGGGAGGCTCAGAGCATGCATGGGAATCCTCTCTCGATTCCGCACCCTCTGCCAGGCGATTGCGGCTACCCGTTACCTCTTTCCTGACGCAACCCTCTCGACTCTAAAAATCGATATTATCTAATGATTGATGATTCCTCGATTATATCTACAATCCATCGAAGCTAATAATTAGAGGGTAGGTAGGGCGGGGGGTGACGGAATCAGGATGAATTGTGGGTGGGTGGTAAATTGTTAAGGGTTTTAGTACTGGAGGGTTTCAAATTATATTAGGTTTTAGCTATTTCGAATGGTGGATTTTGACATTTTGGAATATAATTAATAGTTGACGATTGATGATTGGATATGACGGAGAAGGAAGTGAGGACGATCTATACCAAGTAATGGATGTAGTGTTGACACAAGGGGTTGTATACAAATTATTGGTGTTTTGATTCCTTACGGGAGTCAAACGAGTGTAGGAATTTTATAAATCCCGCGCAGATCTTTGTAGATTCTTCTAAAAATATTCAGAGTATAACAAATGACAGATGAAAGACGAACGTAGACTTCTCGCGAAAAAGAAGACGCGGAGACAGTTGACGAAATCCATGGTAGACGGACACGTGGTTAAACGAAAAGTAGAGAAATAGACGTAAGTATAGACGAATAGGTACATAGACGAGTAGACTTATAGATGAATAGACGAACAGACAATTATGCGAGACTAATAAGTAGACGTATAGACGATGAGAAAAATAGACGGGTAGAGGAATCAACAATTATGCGAGACTAATAAGTAGAGTATACATTTTAGAACAGGCTATTGAATTAGTTACACGCCACGAGCCTTTTCTGAGTCGCTCCGCCTGCTTCTCCTTCCCAACAATTTCACCCAACCAGGAACGACTTGCCAGACTCGGCGTATTACACGAGTATAGTGGCGCTTTAGGGCGCTATTCGCCTCTGTTCGCTCGCGCTGGAAAGACGCCGCGCACGCCGATTACGGGAAAAAAAAACCGATGCGCGTATCCCGTCGACTGACGTTATCTGTCAACGAACAGTTTCAGATCGCGTCACATGGCGTTTAGGTGAAAACAAAAGTATTACTGGTAAAAAAGTATGCTCAGATATGTCTTGAATTAAATGCGATTAAGAAATTTTAATGTTTTTGGACTTCCGGCGGTGGTTTGGCAAATTCGGCAGAGAATAGTGACAGGAATAACATTGAAAAACTTATATTGTATCTCAAAATACCAATGGAAACATTGAGGGTATCTAATTTAAACAACATAAACATACATTTCTATTTGTGAATATATGTTTTCATTCAATGTAGATATATATTTCTGTACAAACAATGAAGTTTTCCTTCAAGTAAAGTTGAAGAAATAAATAAATAAAAAAATTAGTATTGCATCGATATTATCTCCACAATATTATGAAACTTTTATATATACATATAACATTTTCTTCTAAAATAAATGGTTCTACTGTGCATACATTTACACACACAACCATACATACAACAATCATAACGATAGTTTATTAAAATTATATCCAGTAATCTTGAATTTGTTACCTCTTGTGTCTTTAATTCATATGTATACTAAAGAAACAGTTGTGTTACGATCTAGCACGCGCACGTATAAACTAATTTCCAACGCAAATAATTTAAAAATACGGCGACAGCAAAACGTTAGCTCTCGCGTCAAAGAATACATTGTTGCCGACACGGTCAACTTAGCAATAGATTTTAACCGTTTGAGTGTCAAGCGGCGAAAACGCGCTTCTTTCGTTTTGTATCGAGGAATGCAACAAAGTTAAATTTCAATGTTTTTCTGCTAACGATCTGTTAATCGTATTTAATTCAAGACATATCTGAGCATACTTTTTTACTAGTAATACTTTTGTTTTAACCTAAACGCCATGTGACGCGATCTGAAACTGTTCGTTGACAGATAACGTCAATCGACGGGGTACGCGCATCGATTTTTTTTTCCCGTAATCGGCGTGCGCGGCGTCTTTCCAGTGCGAGCGAACAGAGGCGAATAGCGCCCTAAAGCGCCACTATACTCGTGTAATACGCCGAGTCTGGCAAGTCGTTCCTGGTTGGGTGAAATTGTTGGGAAGGAGAAGCAGGCGGAGCGACTCAGAAAAGGCTCGTGGCGTGTAACTAATTCAACAGCCTGTTTTAGAATATTAAGAGTGCAAGTGTGAAAGTGCGTCCTTATTATTTTCGATTATTTAATGCTTTTGCATGTACCCTAATGTATATTTGTTATAAATATCCTGCAAGAGCATGGAAGTTATAGAAATAATTTGGGGAGTTAATTAGATTATGTTGCTTAGGAACTGATACGTATAGTAGTAAGGTTTAAAATATAATAGTTTTCTGAACATAAGAAATAAACGATGTTCGAGAGACTATGCTAATGAACTATGACTATGATATATATATAGGGTGAGTCTCCTAACATGACGACCTCAAAAAACGCGTAAGGTATCCGTTGCACGAAAAAGTGTTTCAAACAAAAGTTTCATGGCATCTAGGGGGACATACAGTGCTCTAATCTGTTTTTTATTACCTCACTTTTTTATTAAGATATTAGGGTCACCTTCAGTTTTTTAACCCTTTTAGTGCCGACCGAAAAATTGATTGAATTAATGACAAATGTAGTCCCGAATTAAGAGAATTTTCATTTGGCTATAGTTTCATATAGATCCCGCAATACGGAGCATAAACTGTCTATTTACAATTATTGTTCATAAAATGACTGATATCATATTGGAAACTGAATGATAACTCTTCAATTCCTTTTGCTAGCACTATTGCTAACGACGATATATCGTCCTCCGGCACTAAAAGGGTTAAATGGAATGTCTAATAATTTTTTTCGAATTCCGATAAATCATCAAATTTCGCGTAAAAAATTATGTATTACAAAAAGTGGGACTTCAAATGAATAATTACTGAGATATTTTTTAAATAAATTTTATTTCAAGTGGTCTTTGAAATGCTGTTCATTACAGTCAATGCACTGACGTGATCGAATTTATCAGTGAGTTAAGAACTTTTTCCAGTGTTTCTTTGGTTATTGCAACACATGTACTAATAATACGTTCTCTCATATCTCCCGCTGTCGTTGGTGATTCGCGATAAACTTCATTTTTTAATGTACCCCAAAGGAAATAGTACAGCGGCGTTAAATCTGGTGAGAGAGCTGGCCAACCAATGTTACTGCCACGTCCGATCCAACGATTAGGAAACATTCTACTTAATACTTGCCGCGATTGCCCAGCATAATGTGCTGAACAGCCGTCATGTTGATACCACATTATTTGACGTATTAAACATGGTACATTTTCTAATAAGCCTGGCAGTGTTTCAAACAAGAATGTGGAGTATGTTTGACCTGTTAGCGTTGGTTTTCTTTTGCGAATAGAGTATATTGGAACGTACAAAAATCAATTGTATATTTCTTCCTGGAACGCTTAAGAGGTCGCAGCTGTGGAGCTATGCAGTCTGTTTATGCTCAAGCTGAAAAGGGTCATACAAGGGAACATCCCGAGGTGTAAATCACCGATTTTTATGAAATTTTAGTATGATGTAGTCCTCGCGAAAATATTTGACCCGTATTTTTTTTTATTGGCAACCGTCCACGTTAAAGGGGTAAAAACCACCCTCAAACTTGGGGTCCTGAAATTTCTTTATCGAATATCTCGAAAACTATTAGAGATACGAAAATTTCGTAGAGAGTGAAAATTAATGCCTTCGGACTTTGAATCCAATGGTATAATTATTTTTTTAAAGAATCCATTTGTTTAAATAATATGCTAAAAAATACCACTTTTTTCAACATTTTGTCAGTTAAATTTCAATCAATTTTTTTGAATATTTGTTTTTGAATACTATATATCGAAACACAAAATACGGATAAATTGAAAATTTGATATTTTTATTACAAAAAAAATTATTGCATTTTCAATTTTTACGCTTGCGTACTTGTCAAGTTATTCTTTCGTATATACATGTATGACTGCTCTGAAAGGTCAGATTTTATTGTCAGTCACCCATATTGCTTTTATATAAATTTAAAAAATGCGGTTGAATAATAAATAATTTTCAATAATTATTGCGATAGTGGTATTCATTGTTATTAGCATAACAAATATATTCTACCACCACGAGCATTCTAAAGCAGCTATATATCAGTTAAAAAAGATTATGTTTGAAAATTGTAAATATATAAAGCACACAACCCCAGAATTGTTAAATTTTTCAGGTCTGTCGGCTGTAGAGTCACATCAATACCATGTATGACTATCCCCAACTGTAAATCACCAATTCTTATAAAACTATAGTATAAGGTGGATTTTGTGTAAATATTTGACACTTAATTTGTTTTATCGGCAACCGTTCACGTTAAAGGGGTGAAAACCGTCCCCAAAGTTAGGGTAACGAAAAGTATTTTATCGAATATCTCCAAAACTATTAGAAATACGAAAATTTCGTAAGGACTGAAAATTAACGTACTTCGACCACGAGTCCAATGGTGTAAACATTTTTTTTAAACCCATTTTTTTAAACAATATGATAAAAAATACGTTTTTTTCAACTTTGAGGGTGGTTTTCACCCCTTTAACGTGGACGGTTGCCGATAAAAAAAATACGGGTCAAATATTTTCGCGAGGACTATATCATACTAAAATTTCATCAAAATCGGTGATTTACACCTCGGGATGTTCCCTTGTTAGACCTGGCTAAATTGTCTAAAAACCTCACTCTGTCACTTTCACTCGTATTAGAAAGACGTACCCTCCTCATATATTCTAGAATAAAGTTTCTAGTAGATTTTAAACAAAGTGTTCTTATTTAAAGCCTTAAAAACCAATAGTTAGTGATCTTTCAATCAAGTACGGTCCAATGATCTGGTGACCAATTATGCCCCACCAAACATGCAAATTCCACCTGTGTTGGTGCTCAACTTCACGAAGCCAATGTGGGTATGGTGGCTCAATACGACTTTAACGCTTACTGAGATACTAACAATAAATAGGCATTTCGTGTTGATGATTTCTAACATGTAACAGGGAACTTGTTTGACCTGCCGTCGTAAACAGAGTCGTGTTAAGAATCATGTTGACTACGCGCATTTCCTAATAGAGGATTATTAATTTGAAGATATCTCAGTAATTATTCATTTGAAGTCCCACTTTGTGTAATACTTTTTTATGCAAAATTTGATGATTTATCCGAATTCGAAAAAAAAATTATTAGACATTCCATTTAAAAAACTGGAGGAGACCCTAATATCACAATAAAAAAATACGGTAATAAAAAACAGATTAGGAAAACAGTATCTCCCCTTGGATACCATGCAAATTTTGTTTGAAATATTTTTTCGTCCAATGAATACCTTACGAGTTATTTGAGGACGTCATGTTAGCATATACATATATGCTTGATTAATAATGTTCCTCCCATTGATAAGTTTTTCATTATTTCAGGAGCATGCGATCGATTTTAGTGACGTATTTTTTTGTTAACATTGCTGCATGGTTTCATAGTTGTATGTTACTGTTAATATGTAAATAACTGGGCAAACATAATTGCTTGATAGCAGAAGATGTGGGATAATAATTCATATTTGCTTTAGATATCACTATGCTGCACAAAAAAATTCACAATGATTTTTCAACCAGATAATGCTTATTTTTGCACGATGTCTTCAACTAAATAATTCAATTACGTAGATCGTTTAAAATTTCGACGCAGTGATAATTAAAACCGTTATTTAACACATTAGCGAAAGATCATTAAGCCATTACGAAATTTCGCTTTGCGTAACTTTTCAAATTGAAGATTTCTGTTTGCTGATTTTATCGGATGTTTTACACAGTACAATACACATTGTTAAAAAACGTTAGGAAATCTGCTGACTCAAGGGAACCTGCTTACTCGGCATGTAATTAATGACCGTTCATGAACACGAATAAGCGTTGAGATAAAAATAGACCTAAAGCTCCTGCTGGAGAATATTAATCGTATTGTCTGATATTTTACTGCCGTTGAATTTGCCTCTTGTTGTACTTCATATTGTTTGAGTGTTACATATTTATGTTCAATTTATATTTATACGAGGGTAGTAATTTAATTTACATCTACATTAATTTAAGTCCCCGCAGCACGTAATTACATGTTATTAACACTTTAAATAATTTGAAAAAATCAACAGTGTTGCAATTAATCCTAAAGAGTAATTACTATACTATGATTCATAATTTTCGTAATTGTTGGCAATCAAAAATAATTATTAGAACAGTGTAGAATGAATGTTATTAAAAAAAAGTATTTAGTGTGTTTTATAATTGAATATTCATGTTGTACCTATTTAATGTTTCTAGTAGAATTTTATTAATTGTAATATTCTGGTTATGCGTTATGCGATGGAAAGCAATGTAGTATGAGTATCTTGACACTAGGATGTAAATTTATTGCTACATCAATTATTATCATCAAATTTAATGTATTGCAAACGACAGCTATTACGATGTACTTTGATTCAATGATGAAAATTTTCATGCTATTCTATGACTTTGTCAGTATACATTTTCGTTGAAAAATGGAAACAAAATCATTTCTAGATATATTAAATGAAGCATTGATATCATTTATCTGAAATATCTCTTTGCACTCTGCTATCCCCTTTCAGGGGGCATTCAAGTTTATTAGTGATTACGGGGAATTGAGTTATTTCAGCGCAACTTTTTGAGACATGCATGTTTCCCTGAAGTTTTCTCTTGAAATGGCACAAGAAATCAAAACAAAATATCGTAATATTACTAACAATTTTAAGATATATAATAGAAATGTTACGACGGTCCGAGTATTTCTCGGCGCCACTTGAAAAGAGCGATAAGGAGAGTTTGTAAATAGAAGAAAGTTCGGTATGCGAACATATGTACCTAGCGCTGTATAGTGAGATTTATAAATATAAATAAACAAATATAAAACTGGAGGAAAAGATTTTCAAAGCTGAGCTCATGTCAGTCTGGTTTGAAGCGTCGAGCGGTATAGGTAGATCTAGTAAGTGAAAAAATCAAAGCAATGATATAGTTTTGATAAATATCATACCCCTACATAATTCACCGCATCCCAAAAAAAATAATCAAACACAAATGACGCACTACAAGTTTATTAAGGCACTTATTGATGAGTTGAGAAGAGATTTTCGTTAATCGAGAGGGCGTCCATCCACATCTTCGGCGGATAATAGATTGAATAATAAGCTACATATTTCCGATGTGGGAGAAAGAAAACGGGATTCCATTGTTTGTTCTGACAGGAAAACACCTGGTGACAGGCGCCAAACAATTTATTATTGTTAAACATACACTAATTAGCCTGCAATGCATATTGAGGAGTGTTTCAAAATTTATCATACTGTACAAAATTATAAACAATAAAATATTGATTTTTTTGCAAATATACTTTCCTCGATTTCAACCAATTCATATAAGTCCAATATCATTATAATACGTTACTTAGTTCCAAAATAATAATAAATAATACGAGGGTCTGTAAATGTTCGTTTTTGCCGTAAAGTGGCGCTGAGTAGCTGATACCCAACGTCCAGAATCGTTCGGAGTGCAAAGAGATATATTTGATACTTTTAGTAATTACGCTTTTGTTATAGACTTGTACTTTGAAAATCGAAATGAAGGTTTGAAGTTGTTGGAGTAACTATAAACAAAGCAGCGTTCTTGTTGTTACAGAAGATAAATTGTTTGATTCTATACAAAATTTTTCTGTTTCATAGAAAATATTTGATACAAAATAAATCGAATCACAGAGGATGCAAACAGGCTCTGTGAACGTAACAGAGACCTGGAGAAGACCAAGGAAGTCAGAAATGGTAGTAGAAGATTAATACTAAAGCTAGCTACCAAACCGGTCAAGTAACCGGTACCAAATTTTTTTTTTAAATTATCTAAATTAATAGACTAGCTGTAAAGTAAATATTCCATTGTCACTAAATTAGTTAGCTAATCATATTTTCACCTCTTCATTTCTATTTTTCCACAATAGTTATTAAGTGTATCCAAATTTTTGTAGATGTAACCGGAAAATTCGTACATATTGCAATTTAAAAGTTACATTGAATTCAATAGCACCGGTCACCGGTGACCCCATGGCAGTCAACGTGTTAAGATATTAAACTTTGTACATTCACAATTCACGATTTGATTCCTATGCAAGTTAGAATTCAATTTGAAGAAAAATTGGAGTTATAAATGATCCAGTGCAGTTAAATCGCTTTTCATTTTTTCTTCCGAATTATTCGAATATAAGGCATCATCCGATGAAATGTGATGAAGCTAGGAGGACAGCCTGATGAAATATTACGTCAGAGAGCAAAAATGTAGACTTGGTACACATTTCGCCAAAGAAATACACATATATGACGAAAAGACGATCATCTTACCGATCAAACTCATATAATCGTACAGTAGCCATATCTGCCAAATGACAATGTCGCATTTTATTGTTTTTAGTGTACTATCTATCACATGGAAAATATGATCGATGGAAATTGCATGAACGTGCAGAATGCATGCGTAAAATACAGTGCAGCAAGTAAAAGACATAATTTACACTGTAAGATGACGATAATTGTCGCTTACTCTATGAACTGGCATTCCCGCATAAAGATGCGTCGAACATTCGATGTGAATGTGTGTTGCCGTTGTAAATTGATCGTTAGGTAGCTGCATGTGTTGAAATGATTGTTGAGAAAATTTGTTTATTGCATGCATATGGGTTTAGGTACTATTTTTTCATGGAATTTTGGGGACAATGTTATTAGGGATGTAATTTTTTACGTCATACTTTCCAATGGATTTAGATTGTCTTGCGGTTTTTGGAAACGAAGACGGATTTTCCAATAATAAAGCTGGTGAAAAATGGAATATATAGTAAGTGTAAAAACTGTTTCGTATTTTAAATAACACAAATTAACCCTTTGCGCTCGAGCGGTGCCTCTCAGGCACCACTTGGTTTGATGCGGAGACCCGATGCGCGAAAATGAATTGTTTTTTGTTTTGTTTCTTTGACGTGAGTTTATAAGCCTTTTGGGCCTTATTTATACCTCGAAATAGGACTATTACTGTTAAGGAGTCCTAAAACTTAGTAGCTGGTGGAGCAGCAAACATCTTGTCGACAGCTCTTTTCGGAAATAAAACCCAAAGGTACGAATAGGGCTTGCTCAGAGTGCTCACATTTGTGCATTAATTATATATAATTAATGTAAAGAATGCTTGTGCGTACCCACCGATTACTCTAACGGGGCTTTGGGCTTGCTCGGAGGAAAGTAGAAAATTTGGAATCCTCCATAAGGTGTTGAGGGCATATCGTTGCCTTCTCTCTCTTGAAGTCCTCGAGGGGGTGGAGAAAATTAGTCTAATAACCAATAGTTGTTTATTTTAAAAGACTCCACCCCATAGAACCTCAGAAATTTCATACACGACTTCAAGGAAGGGGCGCATCATAACGACGTGACCGAGTCTCAATTTCGAAGAGATCGGTCTAAATGGAAAGTTACATACCATTGTCACAAGAACTAGGAAGGATTGTAAAGTCTGCTCTGAAAGCAATACACCGGGCAAAAGACATCAAACAACATATTCTTGTAATACTTGTCCCGACAAACCGGGCATGCATCTAAGTAGTTGTTACAAAAAATATCATAAAAAACAAAATTACAAACATTAATATGTAAGAAAATATCGTCATAAAGGTGTAAAGGTGCACAAAAAATTAAAATATATAAGTTTGATACGTTAATTTGTATGTGTATCCATTTTAACACTTTATCGACCGGTCATTTTTGAGGCTGCCACTCAGTAAGTACCGGCTTAGTCGCGCACGCATTTACTCCCAGTACCGGCTAAATTTTCGCTATTCATTGTGTTGCGCTTAATCCCTTTGTTTCAAAGGAATGTAATTTTATTGATATTTATACTTTATTTTGCATTTGTTTTATATAATTTATTGCCTTTTTAACTTACATTCATAAAATAAATTCAAGGTAATAGTAATTCAATTTTTTAATATTTCTTCAGAGTGTGGTATCTCTCGTAACAGTCACCTTTATGTAACGGAATATTACAAAATTTACATACGAAACATGTTCGACTTCTTATCTTTTTCGAGCGTTTATAGAAGAATCATGCTATCACTATCACTGCTATCACCATCACTGTCTCTTTCTGAATAACTGCTATAGTCTGACAAGGCATCTAAGCAGACCTCTTCTTCTGCACGGTCTTTATCCATTAGAAACGGTAAAAAACTATTATAATTATAAAGATATGGATAGGTCAGTATAGAGCTACTGCAAAACAGTAAATTCCACTGTAAGGGCGGCAAATAATCAACGATGTTGACGCCGCGTAATTATAAAAACAACAACAACAACCCACTGTACGAAAACCGTCGATCACTAAAAGCCGATTAATAGGCTACCGGTCGATAAGCGTTGGCAATCGAAAAGCCGATTAATAGGCTACCGGTCGATAAGCGTTGGCAATTGAAAAGCCGATTAATAGGCTACCGGTCGATAAAGTGTTAAGTTAGAGGTAAGAAATTCCCCAAAGATGTTACGAAGCGTCTGGAGTTGTTGGATCGTCCGTGCGAAAAAGTCCTCGAGCGCAAAGGGTTAAAATGTGTTAATACGTCGAATTCATTTGTTGATTCCAAGTTGGATGAGAAACACACTTCAGTTGAGAGTGCACTTCTACATTTATTACATTTTGAAAAGCAATATACATATGTAGGATCGTGAAAAAGAAACGAGAGGCGCGCGGAAACCCATCCAAGGCAGCAACTCGGCCAGAGTAGCTTAACGTGTCGACGATCGCCTGGGTCGGCGCAGAACCAGTGCGCCAGCGACCTCTCCCTGATGACACTTTCTCTTCACGTCCTTTTCTCCTAAGATTCTTTATAGGAGGGCTTCTTTGCCCCGATACCACATATAATAGACGTATTTGTGTAAAAAAGATATAAAGCACGCCTAAGACAAATTTTTCAGTTCATTCAACTAAAGCTACAAGCGCCTTAGTCTCGTTTATTGTTAGACCCATATTTAAACATATACCCAATAAGAAGTAATTTATAAAATTTATAAAATAACAAATCAATTGTTTAAACACGGGTCTAATAATATAAAATAATTTATAAAATGTTATTCCGGCAAGAGGCATATTCTTGTCGATTCTCTTCAAAAGCATATAGATTAACCTCTTGGCTTACAATGGCGTGTGGCAGACGTGACGCTGTAAATGGTCTAGAAGATTTTTTATTTTCCAAAACCTGTTAAATTGACAATATCAGTAGGTCAGGAGATGTTGAAATTAGTTCTATGCTATTAACCCTTTGAGGACGACGGGCGTATATGTGTAGTTTGAGAAAAAATTTGATTATAGTTTGTTAGTGCATGTATACACGGTTTTTGAGTTGAAAAATTGAAATATAACCGTTGAAATATTATTGCTAGACTCCGGATGTTTATGCATTTATGACAAAATGAATACGGCTAAAATACACAAAACGAACATAATATAAAAATATATCCGAAATATCCTAAGTATGGTATTCGTTGTAACATTTATCGAGTGCAACAAATCCCTAAATAGGTTCTCTTGTCTTAACTGCATTTGTTGAATTTGAAATTTGCATAAACATCCGGAGTCTAATTATTACACAATTAGTAATTTTCAACTTCTATATATTAATAGTCTGACATTCCGGTAAAAAAGTGGTTTTTCATCGCCAAATGAATGATTCTTTCTCAATATTCAAAAAGGTCTCTGTTTGCAAAGGATTAATTTTGCGTTAACTTTATACCGGTATATCGGAAATCAGTGATAGATTATTATTCCAACAATCAATTCTGAGCTATTGCGAGTTCGATCACAAAAGAAATCGTAAGGCAAGGGGTTAACCAGTTAACTGGGGCGAAAATTCTTTTGAATTTTGGGTCATGAAAATCGGGAAATGAGCATAAGTATATCTCAAATTATTTATACCCTTTAGTTATTCGTTTTATTCCGACATGGCCTCAAAATAGTCCAACCATCTTGAGATTTACGAATATATTTTAGTTTTCGTCAAAATTACAACTTAAATAACCAGTGGTAGCTTTTATACATGACGAGTATACTCGTCAAACACAGCTAACTGGTTAAATTCATATTTTAAAATCTGTCAGATCTTCTTAAACCGACCACGAAAAGAAAACCGCTCCTAAATTGTAACAAGTTATACTATTCCTTGTTCTCGCCATTAATCTCTCGAGCACTATGGAGCTATGCAAATAATATTAATTTTCATAAATTTCTATCTCCCCTTTCCAGGCGAATGGGTGCAATAAGGGTCAAGACGGCTGGCCAAAGTCAATTTCCGACTGTCTGACGAGCGGGTTGAGTTATATTAACGCGCGGCCAAATCCAGACCGCTGAAACCCATCGATCATAATTCGTCCTTAAATCCATCTCCAATTTAAAGGCCACGCCATAGCCGGACGCACTGATGGGAAATTCGCGAGCTCGATTTTCGCATGGTAACGAACCAAATTCCAACAAGCTTCTCTGCCGCCGCTTGAAACGAGATTGTAAGCCCAAGTTCCCTTCCTCCTGATGGGCATTGATTAGAATCGGCTGTTTAATGGCAAGCCTTTCCAAAGTTCTCAAACGCGTACTCTGGTATGTAATTCTGAATAAACCGGTGGGAGAGATACGAATCAACGGAACGACGTTAGCACCTTGCCATTTGAATAGAGGCTGACCTAATTATTGATGATTTTACCGAATTCTATGAGAGTTTGAAGTAAAGCAGTATTCGTGGGTAAATCGATATGCCTTTTGCCTGTATTGTCTGTCATTTTTCTTGTCTTTTATGGTTGTCGGTTGTCGTGTACTTTTCATCGTTTGAATATGAACTCGGGGTTGGGTGAAGATGGCACGGCTGGGTCGAATAACAAACGGGGGTGAGTACGGTTCCTTCGTATGACTAAAAAGTCAGGGTGCGGGAGGATGAAAAAGGATGGGGTGGAATTGAAGAGGGAGAAAATGGAAGAGAAAATAGTGAGGATGAGAAACAGAGAAAGAGGTACAAATGCGTACATCATAGTGGCTTGGGCGGACAACTTGTCTGCCTAACGACGTTGTATCATGTGCGGTTCATTTATGGAGCTCTTTGTTGTACAGCCCGAAACAAATGACGGATTAACTTTTCAAATGTCTTTGAACTCTGCATTACTATTGTGGGATATTTATTAGCCTGAAAGAAATGACGGATTAACTCTCAAATGTCTTTGAACTCTGTATTACTATTGTGGGATATTTATTACAAATACACGTTTCTATATTTACATACATGTGGGATCGGGGCGAAGGAGCCCTCCTATAAAGAACTTAAGAAAAATGGACGTGAAAAGAAGTGGCAGCAGGGAGAGGTCGCTGGCACAGTGGTTCCGCGCCGACCCAGGCGATCGTCGACGTTAAACTACTCAGGCCGAGTTCCTGCCTTGGATGGGTTGCCGCGCGCCTCTCGTTTCTTTTTCACGATCCTACAATACGTACAGGGTGTAAAAAAATTAATGGTCATGGCTTTAAGGTGTTGTTCTACATCTCTGGATCGATGGAGATTTGCGAAAAAACCGGCCGCAAAATTCGGGAAAGGGTAGCAAATTTTTTTTATTGGCTCATCGTATTCGTCTTGTTACGTAGGTAAAATGTCTGAGAGGAACCATGGGTCAGAAATGAACCATTCTCTCGCAAATTAACTTTTAATTGAGCCTTCCGATTAAAATTTCGCCAATAGTTAAAGCAGAGGCGACGTAAACGAAGCTAGAAAATAGGGCACTGTGTCACCGTACCAGAAGAGAAGTGCATGTGTTTATGCTCTTCTCCCCGGGTGGGCCCTTGAGCGAACCCAACACCGAACGCAGGTCAATGACATTTTTCTAGTCATTTTCTATCTTCGTTTATGTTGCCTCTGCTTCAACTATTGGAGCTAGCAGGGGTATTTCATGTGTTTCCTTTCGAAAGGTCGGTGACTCGAAGGCTGCCATATGGGCGAAATTTTTATCGGAAGGCCGAATTAAAAGTTAATTTGTGAGAGAACGGTTCGTTTTTGACCCATGGTTCCTCTCAGACATTTTACCTACGTAACAAGACGAATACGATGAGCCAATAAAAAAAATTTGCTACCCTTTCCCGAATTTTGCGGCCGTTTTTTTTCGCAAATCTCCATCGATCCAGAGGTGTAGGACAACCCCTTAAAGCCATGACCATTAATTTTTTTACACCCTGTACATAAAGGATTCGCCCCATTGTTATAGAGGCTGTATTAAACGAGCAGTGTCGCGCGCAGTCTGTATGAGTTGCACTGTGTGTTTTAATGAGTCTTGTATGTATGGCACAAATTGATGCATGGGACCATGTATTTGCACTGAACATCATCTGATCTAATTGTACATTTTGTTTAGCGCGCGTGATAGTGTTGATATGTTGGATACCAACTCAATTCATGCTTTCTCAAACTTGCTATCTTCTCTGACAATAAGATATTAGATCCAAAAACTACTCAAAGTGATTCAAGGTCCAAAGGGGAACTATTACTCATCCTCAATTCCGTCATCGCTTTTCCTTCAATACATGTGTTCAAAACCTTTGGTCTTCGCGAAAGTCGCTGGAAAAGCGATCGCCCTTTTGGAACCTTAGTCACTAAAAGTCGGAGTCATTCAAACCTCCCACCACACTAGTTTAAGGTCCTTTAAAAGGTCAGTCTTGTTCCCAAATCATAGAATTTTGTACCGAATCGCTGACAGTCGTTATCTCGCGACGACGTTATCCGTCAATTGTTAAAACTCCGAGCGCGCAATAGTTATTTCCTTAATAAACTGTTGTTAACCATCCACGGCATACAACATTAAAATTGGTGTCAGAAGTGGGATACAACAGATATTTAATCTATAGTCGTTGCTCGTTCGTGATAAAAATATGTGAAACCAGTAACTTTTATTAAATCGATTTCAAATTTTTGAATGTTATATTAATGTATTACGAAACAAAATTGAAATTTAGTTGAAGTACACTTTAGCATTTTGCTTTTCTGTTGCACGAAATGTTTTCTACGTAGCGAATGAATTACTATGTATGTATATAGTTTCGAAAGCAGTGATAACACTGTCCAATACCATTTTTGTTTTCCGATAGCCACTACATAATTCTTATAGAGTTCGTCGTCCTGAACACCAATCCGGCAACGAAATTTCTGGATCACTCTCTGTTTTCGAAAAACATCAGGATTTGTAAAAACAGTCGTTTTCGGAAAAGAAGTATGGTATTACGTGAAAACTAAGAAAGGTAGGTTGTTATTCTTAGTCTCAAAAAATAGAGGAGTATTTCCCGAGTATGTAGGTATGAGCAGTTATATTATTCCGTACTTGTTAATAGCAGTAAATCACTGCCAAAGTTAAAAAACGAGCGGATGCGCTAACTTTTTGCGCATTCGCTTTGCATTTTTACATAGAGTATTATTGCTACCACACATTTAGTGTACACCATTGGATTCAACGTGCATTTCTAAATAACAAACTATTAGCGAAAAATGTTATAACTGTTTTCGTTTCGACACAATTTAAAAAAGTATCCATCGACAGCTTCCGACCGTTTTCCCGGTACGACGCCATTGCTCCCCGTAACTGCCGCAGCTACGCATTATATTTTCACGGGCCACGCACGTCGATAGATTTCGTTGAGATCGAATTCCAAACTTTTTTACTAAAGTGTGAGCAAATATTTATTTGATTAATAATAATACAATAATAAATACAAAAAAAACATAACAATGTTTTACTAACTAAGGAAATAGTAATGTACGTCGGCATAAACATTTGACATTTAAAAGAAATAAAATGTTCAACAAAAACTCTTAAAACACTATCCTGGCCTGACTAAAAGTCCCTCTACACATCACGCACCAAGTGGTTCGCGTGTGAACTTGATGTTAACATGCATGCCCATAAGATTGGAAGGCAATATATCAAGCAAATTTTCCTGCACTCCAAGCATTCATGTGTAGTTATCATTCCTTATTATTCATCCAGCGAAGATCATCTAGTTGCTATCTCGTCATGTTCCACACTATTATTCACCTACACTTCGGGAACAACAGAAACGAGAATCCAATGGGCGGTATTTTGGCACATACCGCGTATTGCATTCACGCTTGGAAGCTATTCATGCGAATGTTAAAATCATGTGATAATCCTTGTTCAATTCTACTAAATACGAATGGATTTTAATAACGATGAAATTGTTAGTAATTGGCATTTTGTATAATGTATTATAATTAACATCGAATCTATTAAGGTGGATGAAATTACTTGTTCTGAATTTCCAGTAACTTCATTTGTTCATTTGGAATTTTCAAGCGAGTAAATTGACGTAGTTGACCTTTCATTTCTTTTGAGCTAATTTATTTATTTGACAATTTAAAGCGCGGAGGCATAATTAACCCCTTCGCGCACAATAACGAGTGACAATCGTGTTACGGTGATTTGGATGAGAAATTTTCAAGTTTTGCAAAATCTTTCGGACAACTACAACATAATATAATATATAATTATATATAACCATAATATAATATAACTATAAAAATAATAGGGAGACGCAGCACGATACAATTATTTGTATAATATTAATATTGATTTCATTAATTTTTATTCCACCACTTTAATTCTGACTTATTGAGGATCACAAAATAAATTTTACGGCAAGAAGTTAAAAGTCAATTTGCGCGAGGACAGTACGTTGCTGATCCATGGTATCTCGCAAACATTTTACCACCGTAAGAAGGCGAATGCAATGATCTAATAAAAAAAATTTGCCACCCTTTCGCGAATTGTGCGACGGTTTTGTTCACAAATCTTCATCGATCCATGGGTATAAAATAATTCCAGAAAACCGTGACACCTATTTTTGAAATGCTTTGTATGTTTGTTGAATCTCGGTGGATCTCGTGTTGATGTGTTTCGCACGGAAAATTGTGTTTAAAATGAAAATAAGTTGGAAAGAAAGTATGTAATCTCTGATATTTAAAGATGTACACATTAAGTGGAAGTAGCGTCATCAGTAATTATATTTCATAAGAAATCTTGAATAATTATTATTATATTACTTTTTGGTTCTCTTCGTAGGCAATTTAACAGAAGCAATATTAGAGGAATATGGAAAATTCACAGTTTTGCATAATTAGATGTAATACAGCGATATTTCGTTGGTCTTTTCGGATGAAAAGTAGCCCTATGGAAACTACGTGGGAAGAAACACGATAAAAAGGGCAATTTGGAGATTACAGCGGAGCAAAAAACGTTCTATCACGTAGGATGCAAGACGTTTAGATAACTCCTTGATTGCCACGTAGAAAACCACAGACACCGACGCTGTTTTTCGACATTAAATTACAGTTAACGAAAAATGCCGCTACCCAAGGTTTGTCTTACACCCTTGGCCAAGATAAATTGTTGTCATTTTAAGGATGTCTATAAAGTAGACGCTTTTACGGTTTGTGAAAGCTTTTGGATAAAGGAATTTCATGATGTTTAGGCAGGTAAGGTCTTACGCAGACAACGAAATTATACAGTAGAACTCCTATAAGTTCGAATACTGTAAGTTCGACTTCTCCTACTCCTACTTCACCTACTCCTTGCCATCTGTCTACATAATGTGATATCTAGACTGCGGATTTTTATGCATTTATGACAAATTAAATACGGCTAAAATATACAAAAAGAACATAATATAAAAATATATCTAAAATATCCAAAGTATGATATTTGTTGTAATATTTATTAAGTGCAATAAATCCCTAGATAGGTTTTCCTGTCTCACCTGCATTTGTGAAACTCGAAATTTGCATAAACATCCGCAGTCTAGTGATATCCCTTCTACGACTAGTAAGAAGCGGGCGAGAGAGAGAGAGACAGCTATTTCTGTCTCACTCACAAGGGAACTACCCGAGGTGTCCGGCGCCGATTTTGATGTCTGGTACAGTTGTTCAGGACGCGAAAATAGTCGATACGTATTTTTTTATATCTGCTAAGTCGGATGTTTAGGAGGTGAAACCACCCTTCAAAGTTCCCGATTTCTTTCTTTTTTTCGCTTATAACTTTAAAACGGTTAATGATAGACATTTTTGATAAATGTACGGAATGTTCGTTTCGGTGCCTACTAAAGACCTATGGAATTGAAAATTTTATTTAACGATTTTTTGTTAATTTTTTATTAAAAAATGACATTTTTTTCGTCATATCTTTAAAGTTTACCATCCGATTTTAACCAAACTTTTTTTAAATGATAGAGAAATCAAAAATAAAAGTTACGCGTTTTTGCGGTTTTCCCTAATTTACTCTGGAGTCGTGAAATTAACCCTTTCCTTTTTTCGGTTTTGGAACTTTACGTCACTATATCTGATAAACGAGTGATGATGGGATAAAATGTATTATGCAACAAATACTTCCCTCCTCATCTAGAATATTATTGTTTTTGTAAAAAATCAAAATTAAAAAATTTTTCGTTTTGTTTTACAATACTCAAGCTGCGCGGATACGGCAAGACGTAGCAATCACAAAGTGTCGTTGATATCATAAAATGTCATAAGGGAAAATTTCGTTGTTTTTTACGTATGAAAATAATATGTTTATAAATAATTTAAAACATAATTTATTTATAACAAAAAAAAATAATTAAATTTATTTATAATAAATGTCATCAAAATCGGCGCCGGACACCTCGGGTAGTTCCCTTGTCAGAATTGAGTGGAGAGGGTATCCTATAAGTTCTAATTTTCAGAATTCTGGGTCCCGTTGTTTCGAACTTATAGGACTTCTACTGTATATCGTAAATAACTATACACTCAGAATAAAATAAGCTTCTATAGCTTATTATCAGTGATCTTCATATATCATACGTCTATCGTTTTGTTTTCTAATACAACTTCCATAGCTTTGTGATTAATGACACTTTTACTATCAGGAGTTAAAAGCTTTATATCCCCTAAAATATTAATTAATGAACATTATCTATAGTGCTTATTCTTGGAAATATTTACTTTTTTTTTAAATAGTTACAACTCTTGTAATATAAATTTAGTTTCTTTTGCTATCTTAACATTCATAATAAGGAATAAATTTGAAATTTCATCTTACATGGGGACATACCGAGGTATAAATCACCGATTTTTATGAAATTTTAGTTTGATATAGATCTCGTCAAAATATTTGACACGTATTTTTTTTTTGTTGGCCACCGTCCACATTAATGGGTTGGAAAACACCCTCAAAGTTGGAAAAAAAAATATTTTTGAACATATTGTTTAAACAAAATTTTTTTTTGTTGGCCACCGTCCACATTAATGGGTTGGAAAACACCCTCAAAGTTGGAAAAAAAAATATTTTTGAACATATTGTTTAAAAAATTTTTTTTTTTTAATGAAATGTTTATACCATTGGATTCGTGGTTGAAATACGTTAATTTTCAGTCCTTACGAAATTTTCGTATCTTTAATAGTTTCGGAGATATTCAATAAAATAGTTTTCTTTACCCCAACTTTGGGGGCGGTTTTTACCTCTTGAACGTGGACGATTGCCGATAAAACAAAGTAAGTATCAAATATTTCCATAAAAACCATACTATACTATAGTTTCATAAGATTGGTGATTTACAGTTGGAGATAGTCATATATGGAATGGATTTGGCGATACAGCCGACAAACCTGAAAAATTATACAATTCTGGGGAGGTGTCCTTTATATATTTACAATTTGCGAACATAAACTGCTTTAATTGATTATACAGATGCTTTAGAATGCTTGTGGTGTAAGAACATATTTGTTATACAAATAACGATGAATACCATATTTGCAATAATTATTTCGAATTATTAATTAATCAATCATATTTGTAAAATTTATATAAAAACAATATGTGTGTCTCACAATAAAATCTAACCTTTCAGAGCAATCATACATGTATATACGAAGGGATAACTTGACAAGTACGCAAGCGTAAGAATTGAAAATACAATAACTTTTTTTGTAACAAAAATATTAAATTTCCAATTCATCCGTATTTTGTGTTTCGATAAATAGTATTCACACACAAATATTCAAGAAAATTGATTGAAATTTAACTGACAAAATCATGAAAAAAGTAATATTTTTTAGTATATTATTTAAACAAATGGATTTAAAAAAAAATAACTATACCGTTGGCTTCAAAGTCCGAAGGCATTAATTTTCACTCTCTACGAAATTTTCGTATCACTAATAGTTTTCGAGATATTCCACAAATAAGTTTCAGGATCCCAACTTGTAGGGTGGTTTTCACCCCTTTAACGTGGACGGTTGCCGATAAAAAAAATACGTCTCAAATATTTTAACGAGATCTATATCATACTAAAATTTCAGAAAAATCGGTGATTTACACCTCGGGATGTTCCCTTGTTAGAGCCAGTCACTAAAGTAATGCTAATTACTTATTCTTCATATTGCCGATTAGGATGTTTTAAAACTTCTAGGGGACCACTGTCGCGGTCCTTTATCGACAAATGATTCAGTCACAGAATGGCGTCATAGAAAAAGGACGAAAATATTCCATAAAAAAAGAAATTAAACGAGAAAATACCAATTGATATTGCCTTAACACCGCTCAAACAATGAAAAGTGTTAAAGTTAAAACGGTATAGCCGGATAAGGATGGTAAAAGTGCTCCCAAAGGTAATTAACCTTGAGGTATACTATTCGATAGGGCTATTCGGAACTGAACCCAATAGAATGATAAACACGTCGAAGTGATAAGTCACTGACCTACAGTGTTTCCCCAAAACTAACACTCTTACATAATAATTCTTATATTAATATTGTATACACTCATATTAATTTTCAAATTAATATAATGTCTTATATTAATTTTGCACCCACAGAATGCAATACGGTTTGTTTATGGGGAAAAATCCAAAATGACAAAGCAAAGTATTATGTTCTAGAACAGGGGTGGCCAACCCAAATGATCTTGCGGGCCACTTTGGAAATGCATC
Organism: Cerceris rybyensis; assembly: GCA_910591515.1. Classification (NCBI taxonomy): domain Eukaryota; kingdom Metazoa; phylum Arthropoda; class Insecta; order Hymenoptera; family Crabronidae; genus Cerceris; species Cerceris rybyensis. Next base: position 19,115,893 of record OU342789.1, on the reverse strand, counting down.
ATAACTCCGCGGGCCGCATATAAAATTATATATCCCCATATATTAGATTTAGACTCACTACAGGCACTTCTTCGGAGTGAAAAATTGAAATATAATGAGTTACTATTATTCTTACATGTAAACATAAATAATATAATGATAATGATACTAATGATAATCTCGCGGAACGGAAAAATGTTTAAGACAGGCCGCGGGTTGGCCACCCCTGTTCTAGAAAGTGTAGTGGAAGAAACTATTTTACTCCTGAGTCATACAATGCTAGAAGGTGTACTTTTCACAAGGTTTCATTTTTGGGGTAGGGCTTGTGTTAACCCCATCCTTAAAAATTATGGCAGAGCTTATTATCAAAGTAGGTTATCTTATTTTTGAAGAAACAAGGCACTTCTTCATACAAAGGGTACAAAAAATATTGCAAAGAAGGGACAAATCGAATGAGAAAACGCGAATCTCGAGTTGTCAGCCGATGCATACTTCGCAGATTATTTCGTGATATCGGCCGATCGATGCAAGTGCACGCAAAACGTGCATTACCTGCTACCATTAAATAGGAGGAACTCGCATTACGAGGACATGCTAAGCACTTATAACCTAAGTTAAATCTTTCTTGGTATACGTCGATAAACTTAACCCGGTAAACTTCGGCCAGTGCTGAGAGTGCTGTTCACGTTCTGCAGATAGAACTTCGGGATTAGATCGCCAGATTTCTATATGTAACTTACTTTTGAAGGAACTCGCTGGATTCGCATACAGGTTTAACGAAATTCAGAGTTAAAGACGTTATTTACTTACGAAAATACTCGCTGTTTGATTGAGAGTACTAATTGTAAGACTTTGCATTTAGAAGTGGAATGTGCTTGAATGTGCGTTGGCAAGTTATTTAGTTTAAATGGAAAGAATTTTGCTATGGTTTGAACCAAGAACTTTATTATACCAGCAGTTTAGACTGACAAGCATAAATATTTTCTGGCACACTAGAAATATATTTTTGTGTTTTACATTCTCTCGAATTTTCATATTCTATTCAAGAGCATATTATCAGCAACAGAAATCTACAACTTGAATGATAAATTGATGATTAGAGTTGCAAAACTGATTAGATATCAAGCCTTTGAATTTGTGGAAAGTTTGGTACTTTTTTATTATTCTTATTTTATACTTTCCTCCTGACAATGGGCTTCAAATTGTGATTGTGATGGAACAAAATAAATAAACGTCAATATAGATTTTTATGTATTCAACTTTTTCCTATCTCCAACGCAATGTATGAGGAAAATTGGAAAATCTATGTGGCAAATAAAGGGTGTGTTTTAAAGGGATGTAGAACTTTAGAATGAAATGAAACACATAAAAATCATGGTCATGGTTTTGGTTTTATTCGAACCATAATAGTATGTCGTTTGCGTTGTTGAGGGCTGTACCACCGAACATCAAATATGCGGTTGATACCAACTTATGCAACCAAAGAGTATAGGGACTTTAGTCCGCAATGACATTTGCCGTAGCTATCGACCAATGAGAGCTAGCTATGTGGAGTTTCCGGCGGATGTAGTTTGCTTGGTAACCAGACTAGACTGCACCGACCGACACGTTGTACACGCAAATAAAATTATCTGAATCGTATCATCGTAAAGAATCATTTTCATCCTAACAACTGTGGCTGTGAACATTAAGTTGCATACAGCAGAGACGACACTGCATATTTTGAAGATGTTCCAGCCCGTCCGCACCAGTGCAGTGGCGAGACCAAATCCACGCCACAACATGTGTTTAACACTAGATTTGTGGAGCTAATTTGGCTCATTTAAAATTTGATTACTATATACATAATGTACTGGTTGGTTAATTTTTTAATAACAGATTTTTTTTATTTAAATTGATTTGGAACTATTTTCTTTGCAAAAAACTTCAATATTCTTGTATCAGTCAAATTGGTTCACTTCAGAAAAATAAGTATATGAACATCCGTAAATCTAGTGTTAACACTAAATCTACGGCAACCGTCAAATTGACGAGTACCTACTTCTTTAAAAAAATTTCCCAAGTTGATAGAGAAGCAGTACATTAAAAATTTCACTTGTATCTTAGAATATACCAATTACTGTATTGGTCGTATTTTTTACCGCTTGTCCATCTTTTTGTAAAGCACTTATTTAATATATTTAAATGTATCAGGTTTAACCATCGTATATCTAGTGCTAAAAATGATTTCTAGCATATGGGTGTCGCGGCTGGCTCGAATGAAGTACAATTTTCGACCATACGAAGTTATGAGCTCATAGAACGTTTCCTTCAGCTAATTGATTATATCGCACGACGTGTGGTATATTGTGCCGTTTTGTTGAAATCAGAGACCTTCCACGTTAATGCCAGGAAATTGGGGAACGAAAAAGTCATCATTGACCTATAGCATTCTCCATTAAGCGTAACATTCTAGCTGGTATCGTCTTCGAAGAAATAGGGCTCAATAATTCCACCAGCCCATAGGTCAATAATTACCGATTTTTTCGTTCCCTAATTGCACGACCTTAACACTAGAACTACCGGTGTTAAATTTATTATATTTCAATGTACTGAACAAATACTTTGAAAAAAGAGAAATTAAGAAGCAGGAAAGTTGATTGATTCGATGATCGGTATTTTATAAGATCAACGTGGAATATCTGCTCTATGATTGTCTTATTTTGAAGAACCTTTGGAAACATTGTGAACGAGTTTTTGACTTGCTTGGTAGTTCTAGTGTTAATGTGGAAGAGCTTTGGTTTCTACATGTCAGTGCAAGATGCTACACATGGTGTGACACAATCAATTTGCTGAAGTAAACGTTCAATGAGTGCATAAATCCACGAAATGGGCCTGTATTGGCATCTACGATCGTGTGATACCACACATCTAGATTATTTTCTTGGGGGATATATAAAGTTGCTAGCGATAAACCATAAACTTTGGGCCTCTTGGCAGCCAACGTTAGCTGTGTCATCGCTAATATATGGCCTCAGCTGATGGAAAAAGTGGTCGAAAACTGATCAAGATTGTGCAACATTTATGTCAGCCGTGACGCCCATATGCCAAAAATCATGTTTATACACAAATGGCATAATATTATGGTTCGAATAAAACCAAAACCATGATCATGATTTTCATGTGTTTTATTTCATTTCAAAGTTCTGTACCTCTTTAAAAAACACCTTTTATAACGATTCCCTTATTACATTATTCTCGTATGCAAGGTTCAATTCGATCCATGATTATCGATCGAGGAAATTAAGCTCCTCCACTAACATACTTCAAATATATATCATAAAAAACTCAATACCTGCCGGATTAAAGTTTCATCATGAATTTTTGCATATTCAACGAATACTTAATTTCTACTATATTTAAATATTTAATTCGCTTAAATTTCCAACTCTGTCTTCCTATTCGGAAATGTAAGTTAACGCTTAATATTGCATTCGATATTAAAGTAACTTAATATAATAACATCATGTTAAAATCCCACGTCCTGCGTCGTGTACTTATTTTCACGACAGCCGCTTTCATCGCAACGAGATTAATTATTTCGTATCTTTTCCTTTATTTTCTGTACAGTTTCATCAGGGAAATACAGTCCCGTGAAATATCGCTTTTGCAGTGAGCGCACAAGGAATGAGTAATAGCCGCTCGTGCTTATTAATTTTCTCGAATCATGTAACTGCAACGTAAAACGTGTCCAATAAACATGCCGCATTTTCTAATTTACCAAAGAACATGTTCGTACAATCTACACTCCCCTGTCCTCAGAAAAGACATTGGGAATGTTAGAAGTATGAAACCATGCTATATTATTACGAGGGTCAATCAAATATAAACGAGCCTTTTGTATAAACAAAATTTATTTTAACGGGAAACAGCTACATTCCTACAAATTATTTTTCTATGTAATTTCCTTCTTTTATCATACATGTTTTCCAACGTTGTGGTAATTTTTTCATTCGGTTCTCGTAGAATGAAGTTGGACGGGTATCTAACCAGTTGCGCACGAATGTTTCCACTTGATCGTTGATCTCAAATCGCTTGCCGCCAAGTTCTTTTTTGAGAGGTCCAAACATGTGAAAATCGCATGGCGACAAGTCTGGACTGTAAAGTGGATGATCAAGTATTTTTCAGTTCATTTCCACCAGTTTCTGCTGCGTTGCAGGTGCTGTATGTGGCCTAACGTTGTTGTGGAGGAGGAACACCTCGCGGATGGGACAATCTCGTCTTTTACATCGACACTGAAGCTTAACCCCTTCCCGTACTTTAACGAGTCTGACTCGCGATGAAGATTTGTGAATAGATAGTCGGGCCAAACATAAACATCACGAACCATGCTCGCGAACAGAAAATCGGATCAAACTTAAACATCACCGGTAGACACACAGATAGATAGGAACCGGATAAAAGAAGCCGCGTGAAGCAATGTTCAGAAATTTAATAAACACTTATAACAAATAATTTTTTACAACATATTAGAAAATTTTTTTTATGCGGTCAATAAGGAACGCATAAAAAAAGGCGCGCTTAGAAAATGTGTCAAAGATCTATGAAGCACTAAAAAAAAATTTAAGAAAAAATTAATGAACAATACGGCTCGTATTGTCATTTTTCTCGCGCATCAGTCTGGTTTGTGTACGACGCGTTGACGCCTACCATTTGGTCCGAGTTTCGTCGAGCTAAATGGCACTGGAAGGGGTTAATTTGATCCAAGAGACCGCAGTAGTAGGTTGCGTTGATGGTCTGACATCCATGTAAGAGATCTACCAGTAGGACACGCCTCCAGTACCAAAAAACCGTGGCCAAAACTTTCCCCGCAGATAATTGAGTTTTGGCTTTCACGGAGTTTTCTTCGCCTTTCTTTCATTCGCAATAAGTTCACGGCCTTGCTTGAATTCGTTGCACTAAACCTTCACTCTTGACCATGAAAGGCTTCCCCGAACTGGGCATGCAGTTTGCGGTAAATTTTGGCTGGTTTCACGTTTTTACAGACGAGAAACTTTATAATTATCCGTTGCTCAACAGAGACGGGCACACTCCTTCCACTCATCGTAAGGGCTACTATCTTAACCACTGGACAAGCCGGCTGATGTTGTTTCCCTACTCTAGGTATCCCTAATTAACGTCTACAAATGCCCATCTACACACAAATTACCACCTTACACACCTTTCCCCACTCTCAGCGACTAACGGCTCGTTTATAATTGATTGACCCCCGTATTATCAGGAGGCTCTGCTACGAAAGGGAATAGATTCTGAATTGTAATTATAGTGCTCAGTCTTCAACCCCCTGTGAACTTAAAAAAAATTTTTCTATGTGATGTGGATATCAGTCTCGGGTGTTTGGAAGTCACTTGGAACAATAAGCGATAATATAAACTAAGTAATAACAGAAGTTGAAGCCAAATAAAAATTTAAAAAATATCGATTTCTTTTAACCCCATGACGTGATTTTATTTCCTGCGGCACACCACAATACATTCTTGAATTTGAGGGTTCTCAGGAAATTCTTTCAAGGTATCTTCCTGAGTTTAATTCCATATTGTAAACTAAAGGATTAATTCTCATCAACTATGGGAGGTTTTCCTTTTATCATTTAATATATTTTAGTCACGGTGGCTTACAAGGCACCTAAATCTATAGGTGTTGTTGCGGAGCAACAATAGCTCCCTGAAGCTCACAGATATAGCTAAAAATTCGTTTTTTATTATTTTTCCACACACAGATGTTTTTTTGTTCAGATAGCAGTCGCGCCTTGCAAATCATTTATTACTCCAAGATCAATGCACTTTATGGGCCTATCATCGTCAATACCTTTTGAGGAAAAGTTTTGTCCGCCAAGGAAGTATTGACCTGGGACATCTTCCCCTACGCGAGTTGGGTTTCTCCAGTTCCTTGGAACGTCGTGGGAGGCTCTTGACCTATGGGCAAAGAACATTTCCTTTGCCCGCCATTCAGAAATATTCATATTTCTGAATTAAGCCTCCAATCAGCTACGTTTCCGCTCGCAATAATGACCGCCCCCGCCAAACTCTGACGGAAGCGCGTCTTCATGCGCTTCTCAAAAAATCAGTCTCTTAAGAACATCGGAACAAGTAACGCGAACAAATTCACCCAGCGCACAATGATCGATTTCGCCGAAATCCTGGCCAAAACCCCAAGGAGTTTTTCAATTTAGCTGAAAATTGGTGTATTAGTATTATTTCGGTCGCTGATTAAGAATCCGAACTCAGAATTTCCAAAAACAAAATGGGGGCTCTAATATGGCAGGTGCAAGTATCGAAAAATTGTCGGATCGGCACGAAAATCAGTAGTCTTATGATAGCCCGGCCCCATGTCATAAATGCACTTCCCCGAGCATGGCGCGCGCGACAAACAAATAACAATAACTCGAAGAATCGCAAAAAGTCGCAAGAAAACTCAACGAGGTCTTCTTCGGGAAGCTTCAAAGTTTAATTTAAAAAAAAAATTACCTTGGACGTTTGTGGACTTCACAACTATTTCACTAGCAAAAGGGAAAAAATATATAGGATTTACATTCTGTACCATCACAGTTGTAAAATATTAAATAAAAAAATGAAACCAAGATATTTATAAATTAAAAGTATGATGAATAGCTACCTATACTGAAAAAGTGGATCAAACTTTAATTTCACATTGAAAACGTATTCTCAATTTCGACGTGAAAACGTTACATTATTCAAGTGCCAGCTTTGACATTGCATATCTCTAAGAGTATTGTTCAATAAAAATTTTTATTAATGGAAAACGATGCTCTGATGTGTTACAAATCAAACGCAATTGCTAAATTTTGAAAATCGTGAAAAATAATGTTGGGGTTTTGGCCAGGATTTTGGCGAAATCGACCACTGTGCAGCGTTCCAATTATCGCAATCGACAAGTCAAATTACTCAGACGCGAAGTACAATACTTACAATTAGTTAATCATCCACACACTTTGTACATAGTGTTGTTAAATAATAATCAAGTCAGTTTTATATAAAGGAAAATTTACAATTCCTCACCAAATTGCCTACTGAGCTAACCACCGGAAGCAATCGTTCGGTTTACGAATTCGGTCGATTCATTGAGTCACAAAAGTTCACGATGGTCGAAAGAGGTTTTAGGAAAAGTGCCAATAACAGTTGAAGTTCAAAGCAACAGCAATGTCGTTTTCCATGTTACGTAATAAAAAGTATTGTAGAAAGAGAATTACACACTGGCCGTTTGTTTCTCGTGCACTGAAATGAACTCTAACAGGAACTAAATCCAGCAGAAAATTAGCTGTGATGGAAATTTACGATACAAATAGTATGTAGAATTAAAGACCCTGTTTCTTAATTAGTGAAACGAAATGTCCAGCTTTGAAATTTATAACAAACTAAAGCTCTTAGGTTAAATAATCATATCAATTAAAGCTGAATATAGCTAACAACAAAAGAAAGATAAATTGACTACACCCGGACATAACACTGCAAAGTGCTAATTTAAGAAAATAGTGTTCTTCGTCACGCGATCATTTGTTGTTTCAAGCTGACCGCAATTCAACTAGGATTTAAAAAATGCCATTCTAAAAATGATTGAAAAAAAATGAAAAATTCACTTGAGAAGCATTCTTTTTCTTCCGTGATAAAATATTGCCAAAGTGAGTCCAGAGAGTTGAAATAGTTCGTGACGGACACAAAGAATAGTCAATAAGGTACCGAAATGAAGCCAGAGTTTAACTGGGCCACTGCTTTCACGTTCACGTCGTTCTCGCCACGATTCCGGGTGAAACGAGCTCACGAACGGAACGTAATTTTTCAACAAATGTTTTCCGTACAATTTCGCGTATCTGCTAGATGCACGGGGATAAAATGATCTCGGCTCTAGGGAGAGTTTAACCTTTAATTTTTTGCGATTATCTGGAACCGTGAGATAGATCCAAGCCACCAATTGGGTCCTTCGTTTTCATGATAGCGAAAATTTGCTGTGAATTATTTCTGGGTATCAATGAATTTTCCTTTCGGCTCAATTAGTCATGTCTGTAGGTTTCGTGTTATTCTGTTATTGAAAATTACTTAATTTGTGGAGGCGGAACAGATTTAACAGGCTAAATGAAATTGTCATTGCGCGTAACGTTCCAGAAATGAAAGACTTAATTTGATTACAGATTTGTCACTTCACCTTCTCTCAATTTAGCTTCGACTTTCGAATTTAACAGTAATTTTGTAACTGCAGTTAAAATTCTGTCAGTAGTCCTTCTATTTATCGAGCAAAAGTGATTTATCAGGGATAATAAATTTTACACTAGAACTACAAAAGGTGGAGAAGGTGATCAATTCGGTAATCTGTGTTTTATAAGATCAATGTAGAATGTCTGCACTTAGATTATCCTATAGAACTTTTGGAAAAAATGTATAAATTTCATGAAGAATTATGACCCTACAAAAACTGCTTTCCGCGTTAAAGATTTCTAATTGTCAATTGTGGACTTCAAAAAAAAATCATTATGATCTTACAACTAACACATCTCTATTCTTTTAAATATAAATTGCAACAAAGAACTCTTTAAAAAAAACATGATGTGATTTCTAATTCTTCCCTCTGTTCATGTATTTCATCAGAGGAGGTTTCGAGGCAAGAACTGAAAGATGTCATTAACCCATTAAGGACCAAACATTGATATAACAGAAATATTTTAAATGCGACTATTTATTTGTTATAAGATTACATAAAAGTAGATATACCTAAATATATCGGAATATATTCGAGATAAATATAATACGAAAATCATTTATGGAGGTTTTATTATCATAATACATTTTTTTTATGTAAGGAAATCTATAAGTATACATATTTTTTTTGAGATCTTCCATAATGTTGCGTTAACGCAAGTTTGGGCCTTAATGGGTTAAACGCCAGTAATCAGTCTACGATCGCCCAAAGGCAACGACAGGATTGGATGATCGAAGTTACGTGAGTTAACACAAACGCCTACAGGTGTCAACGGTAGTGAAGGTGTTAGGTAACTCCGAGAACCAATTACATTAAATTATATTTGATACAATTAACGTCCTTTAGCGCAACGATCTCCGATAAAGCTTAAAGTCAATTAATCTTTTCTGTTATAACGATCAAGATTAATTCGATGGAATTTCACGAAAGACCTGGTATCCAGCCGAAGGCATCTCGTTGAGGTATTTGCACAAGTCTGAAATGGCAAATACGTGTAAATGCAAAGGTCGTTGTGGTCATCTATATATGAGGAAACATTTAATAAAACAGAAACGTTTGTGGGCTTTTCTGCGTGTCTTGCGCGAATAAAAATTTTATTATCACAGTTACCGTAAAATCTAGCCGGAATGAAGATGCAATTAAACAAGCATTTTATCGGCAATACTTTCCTACCTTTCGAGCTATCGTCGTGCAATCGTTGCGAAACGATTTTTCTCAGAATCCAACGATGGAAAAAGAAGTGAATTTGGTGGAAAATTCATTGTAGTAAAACTAGATACTCTGATATTAATTAAACGAAGGATCGGTATCTTAGTCTACGCTACCGTTTTTAATACTTTTTAACTATTATTATGTTACATGGAAATTTTATTTTATATTGGTTCTCCTGTATTTATGAAATACCTATCATTAACACGTTGACTGCCTTGGTGGCCACTGATGACCGGCGCTACTGATTTCAATGCATGTAACTTTTAAATTATAATATTTATAAATTTTCTAACATATTAACTAATGAAATATTTACGTTAAAAAGATAAAGGTCTGATGAATATCTCTCTATCATTGTTCGTAATGTTTCTGCTTTATAAAGATGTGAATTTAATAGAGAAAGTTTCACTTCAGCAGAAATGGTGAAAATAGCGAAATGCCGGTAGCGTTCAACGTGTTAATAATAATTCTTATGATTTACAATTCGGTGTAAATTCAGAGGAATTGCGTTACTGAATGAACAATATTATGTTTTGTTATACTTTTTTTCTCTTTACGGCTAATACAATCGGTATGTAAACTGGGAAAATGTACACTGCCTGGTTATTTATATAAGTCTCACAATTAAGAATACAAATGCCGAATGTAAGGGCAGAAATAACAATTGCAAATGCAAATTATTTTTATGATATACATGTTTTATAAATTACTGTTTATGAGCAGTTCAAAAGGGAGAATGTTATGGGTTCAAGAGGAAAGTATCGACGCACAGTGGTCGATTTCGCCGAAATCCTGGCCAAAACCCCAACAAATTTTTTTCACGATTTTCAAACTTTAGCAATTGCGTTTGATTTGTAATTTGATCGGAGCATCGTTTTCGATTAATAAAATTTTTTATTGAACAATACTCTTAGAGATATGCAATGTAAAAGTTGGCACTTGAATAATGTAACGTTTTCACGTCGAAATTGAGAACACGTTTTCAATGTGAAATTAAAGTACAATCCACTTTTTCAGTATTGGTAGCTATTAATCATACTTTTAATTTATAAATATCTTGTTTTCATTTTTTTATTTAATATTTTATAACTGTGATGGTACAGAATGTAAAATCTATACATTTTTCCCTTTTGCTAATGAAATAGTTCTGACTGCTGCAAAATGCAACCGTAATTCTTTTTGAAATTAAACTTTGAAATCCTGAGGAGGGCCCCGTTGAGTTTTCTTACGGCTTTTTGCGACCCTACAAGTTGTTCTTAATTGTTTGTCGTGCGCGTCATACTCGAACAAGTGCATTTATGACATATTGCCGGGCTATTGTGCCTTACTTAATGAATACTGTTAATCTTACTCTACAGGCACTCTGGTAATTTACAAAATAATATATTTATTTCGTTGGGTTGAAAATTCAAATGGGGTTAAGTAGACTGGTAGTCTGATAGTTTTATTTCGAGACAGCAATAGATAACCGTGGATGACTCTTCCGCTGTCCGCCATCCGTGAAGCGGTGCATGTATGACCTCAGACCAGGATATCGTGTTTTATTTATTGTTATTTTGTATCCATCAGTACATTTTGGGAAATTTTAGTTTTAGATTCGTAAGTAGTGGCTCAAAAAACATTAGATTACCAATTTTGGCGTGCAACCAAACATCTTTTTATACGGATGTCCGCCATATTGAATCCGCCATTTTATTTTTAAATATTTTGAATTCGAATTCTTAATTATCGACCGGAAAAGCATAAAAATAGTAATTTTCGTGCCGAGCCGACAATTTTTCGATACTTGCACCCGCCATATTGAAGCCGCCAATTTGTTTTTGGACATTCTGAGTTCGGATTCTTAATCAGCGACCCAAATAATACTAATATACCAATTTGTAGCTAAATTGAAAAACTCCTTGGGGTTTTGGGCAGGATTTCGGCGAAATCGACCACTGTGCGACGGCTGGGCCCCGAGTGTCGGAAGCTGGCACTTTAATATTATCCAAACTTTCGAAATTTGTGGGACATGAAACCGATTTTGAAGAGGAATGTTCAACGCAAACTATTGGTTTATTTACACGATCTATAATATAAGTTGGTCAAATATTCGCAAGCCCAAGTACAAAGGCTGTTTCAGTCTTAAATACACCTGCGTCCATCTCAAGACATCTAGTAGAAATGTTTCTCGAGAGAAATTTTCTAAAAGTGTAGCTCGAGAAAATTCTCTGTTCGAGTATTTGAAAAAGAGACTTGAAAAAAATTTTACATTATTTTATATCATTTTAAATAGATATCATGACTCATAATCGTAAGACTTTAAATAACTAAAATAAGGTTGAAAAATGAACGAATAAAAGCCCCACATATATGCACATATTGAGAAATGTTTTTTACACCGTTGAAGCCGAGCCAAATTGAACTATTTCATTCAATGTATATCAAGAAAAACGTACAGAACAACTGATACAGGGACCATGCTGATTCTTGATTAAATCGAAAGTTGCGCGGGCTATGATAGATATATAGCTAAAGGCTCGCAATTAGTAGACCTGAATTTAAATCCTCAGTATTTGTTTGGAGATGTTACAACACTCAGTTAATAATTCATATACCAATAATATGAAACTCATCTTAAAACTATAAACCTAAACAAAACGCCTACAGCATTTTCAAGCTAAAGAAATACAAAAGAAGAAGAATGTAATATTATTAGTATTGTATTGTTCCGATTAAAAATTTAGTATTAAATTTAGTAAATTAAATTTAGTAGTAAATTTAGTATTATATATACAATAGTATTGTTCCGATTAAAAAATTTTAACTTAACAATAATCTTTGAAATATACACTTTTGATGTTGCTATTGTGTAAGAGCATTATTACCATGTCGGAGTTGAGGTGGCAAAGATACCGCAACATCAACAGGAAGTTTGCGGCCTCAATGAAGGTTGTAAACTCTATGTTCTCCGACGATGGTACATATAGGGGTGTTCAAAGGATTTATAGTTGTATCCACTAATTCACAAACCTTTTGTACACGAATCGATAACATGGATCTCATTGAGGGTATAAATTGTTAATGAATCATTTTAAGATTACTTAATCTCCACCGTTAAGGAGTGCGCCCTATAGGGCTAACTAATTTTCAGTCGTGATAAAAAATTCTATAAACTGTTAAAAGCGAAGACATAGAATATAATTATCAATTACTTTAGAATCTTTTTCACTCATCTTTTTATTAACAACGTGCAATGCCTTATGTCTGCAAAAAGACACAGAATAAAAGAAACTAAAGGTTCGGATTCGCAATTCATGTGTCTCACTTCAAATTCCTCATAACCTGTAGCAAAATTTTTCCTAAATAATTACTTCGATAGTTCAAAATTCTCCTAAAACACTAGGTTCTAAATTAATGGCCACAATAACTAATAGACTCTGGATGTTTATACAAATGCATATTTTTATAAAAAAACTGGTAGAGCAATACTAGATAGAAACATGTTTTATGATTAGAGAATTCGAAAAATATATTTTTTATTGTGTACTTTTTGCAAAAAATAAAATAGATATCTCACATGAGCGCTAAGTATATATCCAGGCTTATGAACATATGTAATAACATTTATGTCAGTAGGTAGTTCAGACATTTAAAGCAAAACCTGCTGTAGCAATTAAGACAGCGCAAGCTGTGATTCAACAGGACGAACTTACACAAAATTCAATATTTATTGAAACCCATATGAAAGCACTTTGTCTGCCACGATAGAAAAATTTGAAACAGTAGGTTTGCCGTTAAATACTTCATTGGAAATACATACGAATTACACTAATCATTTAAAAAGTATACCTGGTGATTGCGGAGAAATAATTAGGAAAAAAGTAACTGCGGTTATAGAAAAAAAATACTGGGTTAACGAAATTAATATAAAATTCAAATAATTTGAACAATGAATTTGTACAAGATTCAAGAAACCTACAGCAGCAAATATAAGTACGCACCACTTATTAGGTTCTAACGTATGAAATGTCCGAATTTTAAGATTAACTTTAAATGAGCAGAACTTTTTCACTAATAAATGTTTTTAATCGAAATAACAACTATTGAATTCTACACACTTTTTACAACAAGTTTCTAGTTTTTTAATCCCTTTTTAATAAAAATCAGGTGTTCTGGTGATCATAAATTCTCGAACTGTGTTTTCACTGTTTGCTTGATTTCTGAAGGTTTTTTCATTGAGAAAATGATTTATATGTCTAAAAAAATGAATATCCGTCGGTCATAGATCCGGGGAGTAAGGAGGATGAGGCAATGTTTCATAACTTAATGCAAAATATTGGTTTCGAATCAGTAAAGAATTGCATATTTCGTAACGATGAAACTTTTGTCAATCGTTCAATTCATGTGGCACGCACTTATCCAACTTTTTTTTCTTGCCCATCAAATTCAAGTGGCGTGAAATCGTTATAGCACTTACGTTAAATTCCTGGTCAAGTTCTCTGACCGTTGTTCGAGGATTTTTTTCAACTGCAAGCTTGAAATGATCGTCATTAATGCTCAGCTCTGGCCTTCAACGGGGTTTACTTTCAAGATTTTTATTTCCTGCTTCGAATTTTTGGTACCATTGACGAACTGTACGTTCATCGACTGCATCATTGTTATATGCAGCTTTAATATTTTGAGCAGCTGGCGATGCGTTATCACTTTTCTACTCGTACAAGAAAAATACGCGAAAATCGAGTAGATTCATGTTGTAAATCGAAGTACAAAATTGTAAAGTTAGTTGCATATGCAAAACAAATAAAGACCGGATCTGACAAAAGAAATTCTGCCCTTAACGATAGATGTAAAATATCCCTAAGTATTTTAATAATTTTCGATAGAACAGAATTTAAACTAATGATCAACCAAAATCGAACATTTCATATGTCACAACCTAATACATCGTGTGACGTGGAGCGATCACTTTCCGTATATAAAATAATTTTTACCGATAAACGTCGTCAACTAACACCATCCAACTTGGAGAAAATGCTTGACATTTATTATAACTCAAATTACAATATGTCACAATAATCACCAAATATTTTGTTAATTTTGTACATCTTTCCTGCAGATTAGCATGTTCTTTGTGCATATTTGGGACCTAAATAGTATATGTATGTTTATTACATATTTATTGAACATAAACATCCAGAGTCTAATAATTAAAAGCGAAAAAATTGAAGAACCTAAAATCAAAAATATATCGATATCCTCTCATTCGGAACGCTATACATCATATTCCTCGCGATTCACGTTTACGTAGCAGGTGTCTTTGTCTGAGGTGTCGTATGTATTTTATGCGGGAGAACCTGCAGTAAGTAACAATTCCAACGAAGCTCGAGCTTAAGGGTAGTAGAGCGCTAATTAACGTCGCAAAGTCACGGAAGGCTCGATCGTGACCACGAATCTCACACATAAAGGTTCATACTCGTGCCCGTCTACGTCGTTCGGCTTTGTCATTTTCTTTGTCGTACTCGCGATGGGAACAGTATCATGTGGAAAATAAATTTCCATCTACCGGCAAGTAAATTCTTGAAAACGTAATTTAACTCTCGGGTTTCCCTTTAGAGAGACCAGCCGGTGGGACGTTTAAAATTCTGCGTCGGATTTATCAGACGAGTGGAAAAGATTTATGCGATTTTTCGCTGAAACGTGATCGCCCTAGATGTCTTTCGTGGCGGAGACACTTTCAGACATAATAAGATGTAATACACGGGTTATAGCACGTAATAAAGCCGTTGGTTGAATTTAATCGGATAATGCAGGGTAGAAAGTTCTAGCGATGAATAACTTTCGACATTTTATAATAGATAAATGTTAATCAATTCCAAACGGTGCATTTTTTTGGAGACTATTCAGAGGTACCGACAAATTTTTCACTTTATATTTATGATTTCATGCATTCGTGGTGACCCTGGATTTGGGTCACGCATTTCGCAAAGATGTTTATACACTTTTAAGATTCTGTGGGAGTTTTTTTATAAATCCTGCTAAATAGAATTTTCTAGAAAGATCCGCTATGAGACAAATGAGTGACAAAAGACAAACGTTGACGGTAGTGGACGACAAGAGAACGAGAGGACAGTTAGAGAGTAGACAAACGCCACAGTACAGCCCGCCTAAAGATGGCTAAGGGGCGATGGAACCTCGTGTTTTTAAACGCGTATTCCCCTCCATTCCGTTTTTACAATTTCCAAATCCAGTCTCCTAAAGTAAACTCTCAACGTAGTTATTTATTTTAAGATACTAGATTTGAAGATTTCAAAAACGAAGTGGCAGAAAGTGGCTCTTAAAACCGAGAGGCACCGCCACTCCCTAATCATCTTTCACTTGTCGAACTGTCGATAGACGTGTAGAGTTAGAGAGTTGACGAACGAGAGAGTAGACGAACGAGGGAGTAGACGAACTTGTATAGACGATTAGACGAACAGAGTTATAGACGATTAGACGCATAGAGTCATAGACGATTAGACACATAGAGAGACTAGGCGAGGAGACGGACAAACAGACGTATATTATTTGAAGTGTGTGTGTGTAATCTAGAATAGTGTGTTCCTCATACTTCATATTAAATTTGAGTTTCCACTTGTAAATATCTATCTTAAATATATTTGTAATAAATATCCTATAATATCGTTTATTTTAAACTAGTCTTATTTCGATGGCTGCTTTTTCTACACTGATTGATAATTTGAAGGCAATGTCCTTGCACACACTGTATGCAATCCGCCTGGAACATATTGTTACAAAGCACCCAGTAGATTAAATGTTACTGGAAGACGAGACTTGGCAACTGTTTGTAATAAATAAAGAGATGAGATTCTACGATCGGTGGTCCTCGTTGACGGACGTGTTTCTTTAAATAAACGTTCTCAGTTTTTCTATAAATTGTGTTCTATTTAATTATGTTCGAAAGGATAATGCGTGCGCGGTCGATTCGTAACAATATTAATTGTATAGTTCTTGTAATTGACTCTATTAAAAAAAATGTTAATATCAAAAAATGGAGAATAATATAAAATTTATGTTAATAAAGGGAAGATAGATTAGGAAACATAGAGAGATCGTAAAAAGTTAACGTTATCGGAAATTTTGTAGTTGTCAGTAAAAGATGCAATCGTAGATTGCATGGAGTCAAATATTTTATCGCGAATAAATAACGGACGCACTATATATAAAATAAAATGTGCACATTTCACATCTGTTTCTGTAACTACTTTGCAGTGGAAGGATTCACGGACGAACTGTAAGGGATCTGAGACTGAGACAAGTAAATCGTCATAATTTTGGACATCTGACCGCGCTCTGTATTCACTCTGCATACATGTACATACATCGTCCAGCTTCATCCTGATATTTACAGAGAGAATATATCTTGTTTGTGGAGTTACATACGCGGGCAGTTATGCCACATGTAATTGAAATAGTTTGTTTCCATGCTAAATGTAGTACCCGGTATTTTCTCAATAAAAACGCCAACCTCCGATTTCCTTCAAATTACAAAAAAAAAAATTCTACCAAAGTATAAGTTTAAAAATAATAAAAGATTCGAAATAATACTATACAACATTTTAATTTTATTGAAATATTCGCAAACAGTGCGAATAATTAACCTCTTTTTAAGTTCCCACAACTTTGTTCATTTTAAAAGTTGACAAAGAGGAAAAGATATATTTTCTTTCTCCCAAGAGTCGAATAAAAAAAATTTCGTAGCAACGTAGGAAACTTACCCATAACTCATGATAGACGACATAAATTTTTGATGCAATTTCAACTCGATCCTGTATTAATTCCCAATCTGCAAAGATCCTTCGTGTATCGAAACCATTAACTTTTTTCACGATGCCAGCCAATCGTGTGGAATGCTTTCTTTATCCATCAATTTACGGTATTTGCATTTTGATTCGCCAATTTTCATGTAATCATTCGTCTCGATAAACCGACGTTATATCTCACAACAAGCAACGTTCCAACTATATCGATTTTCGTTTGATATCTCGTAAGTATTCCATGTAATAACTTCCAAGGAAGATTTCAATAATGTAATATCAATGTACTAATACGACATTATTCGTACATCAGGAAAGCAATATTCTCCGTTTGCTTTTGAAAGAAACGATGCCCTCGGTGCTTCTGCTGGGTCGAATATATGAATTTATTCGTTACGTGCAACGAATGTATGAATAGCTTTGGTAAAATTGAATTTTATAATTCGTACGTTCCATCTGCCATCATGGTGGAATAGTGAAGATTGTTATTTATGTGTTCTTTCTTCCTTTTTTTTCGTTTACGTTAAATATAGGCGAAGATTTACATCGTATTTCTTGTTCGCATCGACCGACGGTTTAGGCGTTTTCGAGGATCTAAGGGTTTCCTTGTAAAACACTTAAGTCGAACAAATGTTTCCTCAGTGCATCAGATTCTTCCTCCCACGAGAATGTTACGTTAATGCATCGGGCGAGTCTGAAAGCACAAAGAGAAATATTGTTTTAGAAATTCTGCCCAACTCAGTGCGAGTGTATTTGGGACTATTTGTTTAATCTTCAGGAAGGTGCGATCTTGATGCGGAAGACATTTTCGGTTTAAATAAAGAATAACCTATCATGGTTTTTCAAAGATTAATGTAAAAATATATGAGCCGTTTATTTTGAAAGTGGCCTAACTCCATTTGTTAATTTTTTCCCGGTTGCCATGGTTACATGTACAACTTTATGTTATTTATCAGTAAAGCATTTCAGGTTGCTTATATTCCGAGCAAATACGATAATTCTTGACACATACGTTTTCAGAGTTAGTTCAATAATTGAACCGTGTAGTTTGAAAGTGGCCTAACTCCATTTATACTTAAATCAAGATATTTGCTATTGATAATGTCCGAAGGCAGTGATGAAGGTAGTTTTAATTAGCCAGTATTTAACAAGTTAACCTCAGTTTTCGGACAATTGCGTTAATTGAATAGCCAATACGTTTAATTAATATAAAACTTAAAATTTAATATTGAATTTTAGAAATTATTTCACCCATGGGGAAGAACAGAAAAAGACCATTTAGTTCAGATAGTGAAGAAGAAATAGTAACTAATGATTTAAAAATAAATCGAAAAAGAAACAGAATTATAGAACAATATTCGTCTTCAGGGGATGAAGATACGAATAACAATGGAGAAAAGATTGATGAATCATACATCCAAAAAATGCGAAAGATTAAACGGAATTCAGGAAAAAGATATTGCACTCAAACCGGAAATATTGAACCTGCATAACTTTTCCAAAACAAAGATTTTCAACAAAATTATTAAAAGACGCAATTTTTAAAAGGGCAACGAATTCTGATGGAGAATCAATAAACTGGTTAAAAATATGTTGGATGCGTTTTGTCAGAAATAAACCGTGTAACGGTGGTTCGTCGTTCGGGCCCCACGTTGGGCGCCAATTTGTAACGACTATTAGCAACGCTGCGCGATTCTTGATGTTACGAGGGGGGAGGTTTTCGAAAACCAGAGCTTTCTTGACAGGATCGGATAGGAAGAGGAGAGGGTGGTGAAAGGAGACGTCCGGGAAAGAGGAGTGCCGTTACCGCGAAGGTTACGTCTTCCTCTTGACCTCTCTGCTTAGGGATGGATGTCAACTAATTCGCGCCTCGCAGGAGTGCCGTTACCGCGTAGGCTACGTCTTCTCCGTACGAGGGCTACTATAGCTGGGGTGAGAGTCTAGGAAATACTCTGCCTAGGATGGGTGTCAACTAATTCGCACCTCGCAGGTGTGCCGTTACCGCGCGTAGGCTACGTCTTCTCAGTACGAGGACAACTACAGCTGGGATCAGAGTCCAGGGAAACTCTGCCGTTCTCTTTTTTTTTTGCGTTTGTTCCCTTGTGTGGAGATTTTACAATACCTTAGGACATTGTCCTTATACCTGTATTAATCTGGAACGAAGAATAGCATGTTAGGAGGGTGCTTGAATAGTATAGGAGTTGCATAGGGGAGTGCAATATGAGTATGGATAAGCAGGAAAAGTTTCAAAAAACCTGCTGAGAAATGGGTGGCATATAGTGAATGCTAGGGATTAGCTGGTAATGGCATGCTTGGGGAGTTTAACTTTGGTTTTTAGTGGGATTTCTTTGGTATCCTAATTTCCTAGGTTCGCCACTAGCGGGTTTTGGTGAGCTTGGTTGTAGGTAGTGAGTAGGGATTTTTGGATTATGGTGCCTATTGTTCCGATATTGGCTATGTCATGGAGTCTGGCAGTGGAGGTCTATTTTGGGAGGTTGAGAATAATTCTGAGAAACTTATTTTGAATGATTTGGAGCTTGTTAATGTGTGATTTGGCTGCTGCAACCCAAACTTGGTGGCCATAGATTATTACTGGTCTGACACAAATTTTATATAAGGATAGTTTGGTTTTAGTGTTTAGTCTGTTGTTTGGGGCTAGAAAAGGGTACAGATTCCTAATTAGGACAAAGGCTAGGTTGGCTCTGGTAGAGATAGCTTTTGCCCAGAGTAGTTTGGAGTCAAGAATGACACCCAGGTACTTGACTTCTTTGTGCCAGGTTATGTGTTGAGAATATTTAATTGATTGGAGGGGTTTTAGATCTTACGTGTGAATTGGATTGCTTTAGATTTGGTGGCGTTGATTTTAAGTTTCCAGTTGGTATAGTAGATGGCCAGGGTGTCTGAATGAGCTTGTAGATATTTGGAGGCTTGTGAACTGGATCATGAGGACGTGAATAGAGCGGTGTCATCTGCAAAGATGGTGAGTTGGGTGTTTGGGTTTGTTGGGATATCATTGATGTAAATGAGGAATAGAATACGTCCCAGAACGGATCCTTGGGGGACTCCAGTGTGGGAGGGTCTTGGTATGGAGAGGGAGTTTCGGACTTTAACTGTAAGTTTTCTATTAGAGAGGTAGTTCTGGATTAGCTGGATAGTGTGAGTAGGGATTTTTAAAGTTTTTAGTTTCTGTATTAGCCCAAGATGCCAGACCGCATGGAAGGCTTTCTGGAAGTCAAGGAGCACCATTTGGACTATTCTATTTTTGTTAATTTCAAGGGTTGTGAATTCAGTTATTCTTAGGATTTGCGGGATAGTGGAGTGGTGTTTTCTGACGCCAAATTGTTCATTTACTAAAATATTGTTTTGTTGTAGGATGGTTTGGAGTTCTTTCTGGATGAGTTTTTCATAAATTTTGCTGAGAATTGGGAGCAGGCTGATAGGACGGTAGCTATCAGTTTGGTTTTTTAGTTTTCTGGGTTTGGGGATAGGTATCACCTTGGCAGTCTCCCAAATGTTGGGGAAGTAGGAGTGTAAGTAGCATTCTTTGTAGATGTAGTAGAGTTGGAGGATGATTTTTGGAGGTAGGTATTTGATCATGAGAGCGGTGATCATGTCAATACCAAGAGCTTTGTTGGACAGGAGCCTATTGATGATGCCGGTGATGGTATGGGGCGAGAAGGGTAGTGTTCGATTTGTGGTGTAGGATTTACTGCGGGAGGAGAGAGTTTGGTTGATTTGGGGTTCAATGGAGGATTTTCGGGCGAATGCTTCTTCGTGTACTTGATAGAAGTGGTCGGCGAGAGCTTCAGCTTTGTCCTGGTCAGTGAAGTAGGTGTGAGGTCCGGCGGACAGGGCAGTGATAGGTTTGGGTTTGGTATTGATTAGCTTATAGGTTTTCCAGAGGGTGTGATTTGGAGACTTGATTTTACTGAGTTTGAGGTTCCAGTCATGATTTCTGTTTTCCCTAATGATGTTTTGAATCTTAGTAGTCAGGGTGTTACTGAGAAGTTTGAAATAAGGGTTACCGGATCTTTGATATTTTCTCCTGGGCCAGTTCCTGAGATTGGTGAGGGAGGTTAGGTGCAGATTATTGATGTTGGTTGTTACAATTGTTGAATTTTTGGAGTTTTTGTATCTCGTTTTCCATGTCAGTACAGGGAGTAGGTTTTATGTTTAGGGTGTAGTTGTTGGAGATTTTACGAAATTTTTTCCAATCTGTTGTGATTATTTTAGTAGGAGTGACAGGGGGTTTGGAGGTGTGGATATTAAGAATTACTGGGAGATGGTTGGAGGATAGGTCATCAATAGCGGAGCAGTGAAGTTGGTTCGGTAGGTTGGTGAGAAAGATGTCTGTGTTGGAGGGGGTTTTATGGAGTTGTTTGTGAGTGTAGGATAATGTTGTAGTTATTATGGAGAGCGTGATTGTAGTTGGTACAGCCATTAGTGTTTCTGTTGGTGTTATTTCAGGAATTGTGCTTGGCGTTGAAGTCGCCTCCTATCAGGAACAGTCTGTAGGAGTGACTTTTGGTGGTGCTATCAAGTTCGGTTGTTGTGGTTTTGTTTTTGGGAGGGGAGTATGCAGTGCCTATAGTGAGAGAGGGGTTTTGGTTTAGTTTTGATTTGTACAAAGGTAGTTTGTATATTGCCAGTATTGGGTTGTTGTGTGGGTTCAATTTGAAGTGAGCGATGGGTTGCAATGAGAACTCCACCACCTTTGGTACCAAGTGAGTTTGGTCTATCTTTCCTGACTATGTTGAAATTTGGGATAGAGAGTCGGGTGCTGGGTTTTAGCCATGTTTCTGTAATCATGGCAATATGGATATCATGCTTGTTTAGGAAGTTGTGGAGTTCTGGTGCTTTGGGGGTTAATCTGGTGGCATTCCAGAGAAGGATGTTGAGGGTGGGTGGGGGATTAGCCACCAAGTTGCTGTATGATTCTAATTGTTGCTTGGAGTCTTTCTAGATTTGTAGTGCAGGGGAGATAATGAGTTTTTATTAGTTCCAGGATTTTTAGGAACTGATCGAGATTGGATGATTTTACTGCTTTTAGATCATGAGAGAGGTCATTGGATGTTTGTTTTTGGGGTGGATTTTGTCTGACGGCTTGGGTATATGAGTGATGCATAGGTGGGTGTGGTGGGGCGTGAATGGTGGGTGTTTGTAGATTTGTTGTTGGGTGGTTTTGGAGAGGGAGAGTAAGGAGGGGCTTAGGAGGGGGATTTGGTAGTTTATTTTGCCTTTTGGTGAGAAAGGCTAAGAGAGCTGGGCACTTACTGTAATGTGCAGGATGGTCGCCCGCACAGTTGAATTGAACATTTGGCTGGGTTGTCTCGTGTTTTGGTGCAGGTGCAATTGTCATGAGGACCAGCACACTTTAGGCACTCAAATTTGTTGTTACAATTGGCTGAGGTGTGGCCGTGGCCTTGGCAGCAGTAGCATTGGATAAAGGGTTTTTTTGGCTCATATTTTTCCCAGTAGACTCTGAGATTGTTGATAAATCTTACTCTGTTGATTTGTGGGAGTGAAGTATCAGCCTTGAAGCTGACCTTGAAGATGGGCTGGGCAGATAGTGTTGAAATCTCTTTGTAGTTAAGGGGGTGGAGACCCTGCTCTTGGATTGAGTTTAAAATGGATTCACTACTAAATTTGAGTAGCTCTTTTGCGACTACTGTAATGATTTTGTCTGATTGGGGGCCGTAGGTATGGTATTCGATGTTGTCTTTTTTACAAGTTTCTATGAAGGAGTTGTAATCCTTAATGTCTTGAAAGAGGATTTTGAGTTTAGACTGGCAGTTCTTGGCAGAGAAGCGATTTTGGTATTTTTGTTGCAAGATATCAATGAATTTGATGTAGTTGAGGTTCGCATGTACATGTAGTGGCAGGGGCTTGATTTTGGGGGATTTGCTGGTGTCAGAGGTTTCGAGGTGAGGTTAGTTGGAGGTAAAGAAAGGAGTGTCTTCAATTAAACAGTCAGCAAAGATGCTGAACCTGTTTTTCAAGGGAATTTCGGAGGTGTCCATACTTTTCTGATCTTTAGGTTGAGCGGTTTTGCTGGCGTCTGCATTAGAGTCCGACAGGGATACGGATCTTCTCCTGGTTATGGCATAGGGATCTCCGTCTCTTCTAGATGTCCTTCGAGGGATGGCTCATGGGCCAGGTGTTGGGTGTTGCGCCAGGCTTGCGCCTGGGCTGTTGGTTTTCTTTCAGCAAGATCAGTTATGTTGGTTAGGATGGAGTTCGTCTTCATGGGTTGCCGATGCTGGTTGAGCTGGAAGTCCGTATTCTAGACACTGGTATGGGCACTTTCGTATCTCGTGTCACTTGCGTATCGATATGACGTCGCGACTGCAGATGCACTTTGTGACTACTAATAATGGTTCTGCCGTTCTCCGGCAAAGGGCCTCCTTATATCCCTCTTTCCGCTCAGTGATGCTCAGGACGTGGGATTTTCTCCCACGTGGGAGCCATCGTGCGCATGCGCATGCTGACGTCACAGCTCGACGGCGGTTGTTTCCATGGACGTATCTAGTAAAATGTCCTCTTCCTGTAATTTCTACCGTATTTCAATTGTCACAGGGGTGTAACGATACCCCATATTTGAGTGAAGTATATACGTTACTGAGAATTGGGTAGCGCGCACGGGTGGGAAAAATCCCACGTCCTGGCATCACTGTTTCCGCTTCCGGGCCTCACCAATCAGGGTCGCTCCTGACGGAAAGAGGGTAAGAGGTCGGGCGGAGGAACGCAGGACCTCTGGGCGAGGTATCGTTCGACAACCTCAAGAAGTCTCCTGAGCGGAGGAGCTTCTCGCTAAATACCGTCTATTCGCACCGTTTTTTTTATTTAATCCACCCTGCTCAGCCTCCTGAAGGAGGCACTTGACAAAGTCGTAACATTGAAATATCTTTATGACGCCTGGCGAATCAGATCTTGCCGAAACAAGCCTACCTCCGAGGAGACTTCTTGAGGTTGTCGCGTTATACCTGACATGCCTCCGTGGTAACCGAATTTCATGTCGCGTTACAACCGTATAATATTTTCTATAAGACCTCAATGAATGAGAATGAAAATTTTAAAGTCCTGAATTTACTACCACGTTGGGGTAGACCAAGAATGTTCGAAAATATTGTATTGACATCACTGTATAAAAATATCAGACAAATTACAACAGAAAAATTCAAGGACATAATTGACCTATTACGATATATGCCACCGCAACATCATGATTTCTTCAAATCCCTTTCACACACACAAAATGTAGATGAGTAGTAAATTGTTCTGTAATAAATATATGTTTGTAATTTTGTACGTTATGTAGTTAAAAAATGTTTTGAATCGCATAAATTATGTTTGCGAACTGTTTTAAAGATATGTAAAATAAATTGAGTATTGTTTTTTTTTCAATTTGAAGCATCTTACATTACGTAGAATGGACTTGGGCACCTTCAAATTTCATAATGAATCTGGTTGTTAATTTTGTAAGTCGCCTAACTCCATTCTTGATAAGAAAACGTATATTATTCACTTAATAATTGCCACTATTTTAATAGGAACTATAAATTTAACACCCTTAGATATACTTAAGCAGTATGACTCATTAGTATCCTGTACGTATATTTTTAATTGCATTGAAACACAAATCCTTAAATATCTCAATTTAAGTATAAATGGAGTTAGGCCACTTTCAAAACAAACGGCTCATATTTGTTCACATTTTCGATTTTCACAGATAGAGTGAGGGATATGATATGAAAATATATTTATAAATACAGTTTAATATAAATATATTTTGTAATTTTATACAAGGACTATAGTTTTCTATATAAAGAATATGAATATATATACACGGGTAAGAGATAACTGTAAGGAATAATCACGTCGTACTTCTTTTCACTTCGTCAGTTCACACTTTACTCTCTTGATGCATTCGAATTTTCGATTTTCAGAGAGGAAGTGAGAGAGATAGTGTGAAAATACATTTATAAATACAACTGAATAAAGTATATTCTGTAATTCTATAGAAGGACTATAGTTATATACTCAATACTATACTATATTCTATAAAATGTATTTATAGAACAATAATAACCCGAGTCAAAATATTGAATCTCATTTGAACCTGTTACTACCTGACATTTAGGAATTAGAAGTACAAAAATAGGTCTAAATTCAATGTAAAATAAGAGCCTATTTAGCGCCTAAAAGTGGAACTTTCCCTTTATACCATCTTAAGGCGCAAAATAGGAGGTCAATTTCAACCTCCGTTAAGGATTTATATCCTATCCAGTTATTAATGTTTGCACGCGATTTGCACTTCGCGGTCGGATTCAAGTGTTGACGATGGCGTCTGCGAGTGATCGTTCGATTTCGGTGGTCTTCGCCTATCATCGCGGTGGCGGCGATCGCCCTTTTTTTACGAGATTCATGTTTTCTTGCACGTTTCTCCACCAGAACGATTCTGACCGTTTTTCTGAGCACATCATATTTATTATAGTCAATCATAGATTGGTGCCGCGCAAGGCGAACATTATATTTTCCTGCTTTTTTTGTAAATAAATGAAGATAATAGTAAGACAGTGAGACACTTTTTTTTCCACGACCGTGCCCGTCTCTGGAATTCCGATCGACGCACGGAGAGCGTAAAATCGCTTACAATTTCGTACAATGTTATTATTATTCGTCTTATTATTATTATATATTGGAGGCTTTTTAGCTGTACCGTGATAGACTTGAATATGATGTGGTCTGTAAATAGACCGCATAATGCGTTGGTTTTTTCCCGAGAAGTACTACCCTATTATTATTATATACTATCTATCTATATATACATAATTTTCAAAAATAAATTAGTCAAAATCCACTATTCGAATTAATGTGATAACTATAATTACAAACGCATAAAGATTCATTATAACGTAATGGTATTGTTATAATTTTATTTATTCACAAAGCTATAATTACAGTTATTAACCCTTTCGCTACGGGCGGGTTCTCCGCCGCGGTACTTCTGCTGAACGGAGCGTCGCGACATCACTGCACGCTACGCGACGCCGATCGTCAGCGAGAATACCGCGGCGGAGAATCCAAGCTGCTTGAATGTTTTCGGACGAAAAAATTTTTCTCCAAAGGGTATTTATAAATAAAGAGTATTCCAGGGTATTTATAATGTCTTAGTATACGCTCTTTAATTTATAATATGAGAGGAAGTAACATTATGCAATATAATATAATGTAATAAAACAATATAACATATTATAACACAATTCTACAAATAATACAAATAATACAACATAATACCTATAATACAATTCTAATAATGTAACTGCGTATGATATTTTTTAAAGCATGGTGTTACACACAGGCCAACATTGCAAATTTCGCATTGGTATCGCGATCTCTTCTCTTGTCATTTCTTGAACAAACTACACACTTTCGCAGCTGATTTTTCCGTCTTGGATTTTCATTTGTGTATATTTGTGTTATTTCGGTTGTCAGCAACAAATAATGCAAAAAAAAAACACTATCAGTGCATGCCCAGAGTCAGAAACTTATGCAAAACGGTTGGCCGCAATAGCTCAGTGGTATCTTGCGAAGAGCCACTATAGTGGCCCGTAGTACCTCAGTGGCATTTTGCGGAGAGCCACTATAGTGGCCCGTAGTACCTCGGTGGCATCTTGTGAAAGGCCACTATAGTGGCCCGTAGTAGCGAAAGGGTTAATACAAGCAGAACAGACTAACGGAAGAATATAAAACGGAAGAAGATATAATGTCTTCACGACGCGACACGACACGCCACAGAAATACCGCGATGTTTAAATCGATTTCCAACAGTTATTAACTAATTTATATGTAAAAAGTATACAACCATATTGATGTAAATTGAAAGGTTATTTATTTACTTACAGTACCCCAATAATAACACGAATAATTATGATAAATGTTATTTATATTTTATTTCTAAATTTTTGATTAAGTGTCATGAAACTAACCATTTTAAGGCTATCTCTGTAGATGCCATCATTATGAATCGTATATATGTACATATATGAATTTTGACTGTCAAATACATGTTTCATTACCTATTAATAAAAAAGACCTGGGATAAATAAAAAATGACTGTTTTTGAAGTATTTATCGACTAGTTACATTTATGTATGTATACATTCTTTATTCATTAATTATTTAAAAAAAAATAAAGTTCTTTATGCGATATTAAATATATATTGAATACAAAAATCATTATTTAACCTAGAAGGAGTAACAGGTCCAATTCAGGGGATAAAGGTTTTGGTGATAGCTAAATAGGAGTATCATTTTACTGAGAAGGAGTTACAGGTTTAAATTAGAAGTTGTAGTATTGAAAAGTATCATATTAGGTTCAAATAGGAGTAAATACCACGAAAATAGGTTCAATATTTCGACTCGGGTACATTTCTCTCCAATAAAACATAACGCAACATGTATGCCTACACTCTTGTTAATGGAGCTTCTATAAATCACGAATAGGACGTTTTTATGGGACGAGTATAAAAGTTATTGGAATTCACAGTGATCAATGACAGTTGCAAAGAGATGTTAAAATGTAGAAATTGTGGGATACAGTTTTGCTCGATGTCAATTGTAATAGTTATAAAAAGTAATATGACATTTTTTTGATAAAGCGGATGAGAATGTATGGAAATAGTGAGAAGCACTATTTCAAATGTATTACAAACGGCAATGTATCTTTTCTTAATACAATACTATAGCATAGGCAAAGTTTATTGTTTTCATGATTGCTTTGAAATCGTTTCTATTGAAGACACCGACCGAGTCATAATGACACTGTTGCTTGAGTATCCTGATTTTGCCTTTATATTCTATGTAAATAGCTGTGTTCCATTTGAATTACAAATACTGTTTGTTTAAGTACCATTTCAGTGTCTAATATCATAAACGAATGGAGTATCGCGTGCAAATAAAAAACAATAAAACTCTGATAAAATATGTGTATAATCTAAGTTAATTGTTGGAAATAAAGATAATAATGAACTGAGATTTTATTCTGTATCCATTGATATTAAAACACCTTTCCAATTTCCCGAGATTTCCCGAATTACCATTTTCCATTTAAGCGTTGCTCGCTTAATTAGAGTAGACAAATTAAGTCCACATTTAATGCTTTAATTACCAATAAACGTGAGTTTTAATTTACACAAAATGGTGTCGGATTTTTATCCGAAATTTCAAGCAGACGTGTCGTTGGCGTTTCAATTGGACGTTTTAAAGGGGAACGATTGAAAATAATCATCCAGTTCTTTTTTTACCTTATGCCGATCATTATTTCATGTAAATGGAGCAAGCTTAATCCATTAAATGATCGTTATATTTTAAAATATCCGGTACCAAGAAAAGCACTCTGTAGTCGAACATTTAAATTTTCTGTGTAGCAAAAAATACTTGCTTCTTTCAAGCAGCGATATGGGACACAATTTTGTAAAGATATTTCACTTTTACGTTATTTCCAATAATTTAATTATTCACAGTGTAATATACCTATGTATTTCGTCGTTATACGCCGTTAATCCCAATTTTGCTTCGCGCGACGATCGGTGGTCGTATAATTAGACAAATTAAAGGTAATCGAACAATGTTACGTGACGATACATTATTCACCGGATTATTAGAGTCAAATCATTATCGGTATTCAATCTTGCATTATAAAACGCTACGAAATATCCGTCACGAAATTCTATTACCAACGTTCCGTCTAATTCTATGCGATTTGAAATTGATTAAAGTCTCACACACTGAAACGATCACTCAAAGTTTCGTAAAGTATAATGGCAACGTCTTTTCCCCGACTTTAATTACTATCGTCATTCTTTCCAAAATCTATTGCTTTATGTGGATTTTGATTCACCGTTTTGAAAGGAAGCTATGATTGGTAAGATCTACTTTGCACTCCGAATTCTTTGACTAACTCTTCGCCAGATAAGTAAATACCCGAATCGAAATATTTTTGAACATTTAGGAATTAGAAGTACAAAAATAGGTCTAAATTCAATGTAAATTAAGAGCCTATTTAGCGCCTAAAAGTGGCACAAATTTCCCTTTATGCCATCTTAAGACGCAAAACAGGACGTCAATATCAACCCCGTTGAGGGTTAACATCCTATCCAGTTATTAATGTTATTATTCTTCTTCTTATTACTATTCATATATATATATATATACACATAGTTTTCAAAAACAAATTAGTCAAAATCACAAAAAACAAACTATATGTTTCTAAAATGTACACCAGACCATTATAAACATATTCTTTTGTTATACAGTATTTAGGAAATGGCCAAAATAAAATCGGAAAAATCCATTGTTTTGTAAAACTTGATCACTGTAGATGTAGGCTTAGGACATGTAACTGTATGCATCAACACTATTCTATTACATATACAGGGTCCGTCGGCAAAATCCGGACAAAATTCTATTTTAATTTCCCGCTACATGTAATGCCAGCAGTAGATGTTTCTTTCTTTTCAAGCAAGGCATATGTATATACAATACGTATGTAACATCTAAATGGCAGATTTGATTAAATAGTGTTCGGAATGTATTCACAAAGCAGCAATGACAGAAGCGCTTCGCGCGGAGCGTTCAGGTATTGAAATTATCCGAGTCTTTAGATACCCGAATTCTACTGTTTATGATATTGTACGAAGGTATGCGGCTGTAGAGAAGTTCGTTGAAGGCTCTGCTAATCGGTCAAGGCGAATTTATTCCAAAGAAAAGTCTGTAAGCACAGCGGCTGCCGACGAAAGAGCTCAGCATTAACAATAAACTGTACCTCCGGATCATAATTTCGTTAGTAAAGCCAAATATGGAAAGTGTAGCATCCGGAAGATCCCACATTTTACAATAGGTTGACGCACAAGTTCATCCGAGTCATTTAATGCAAAACTGGTTTTCCGATAACGTCGAAATATTTCGGTCCAAAGACTTCTGGCCTCCTAATTGACCAGATTTGAAGCTTCTAATTGTAAGTTATTATGTTTGGAGCGTTATTGAAAGGGTGTCTAATAAATCCAGGCACCCCATAGTGGCATCCCTTCAGGTCGCTATAGAGGCAGCATTCGCGAATTTGGAAAAGGATCAGGTGAAAAGAGCATGTTTGCGCATCAGATCAAAAATCCAAAAAGTGATCGCAGCGGAAGGAGGCTATACTGAATGATAAAACTTAATAAGGATCCCCTAATTAATTTACACATTTTTACTTTCATCAATACAAGTAATTTTTAACTAAACAAGTGTTTGAATGAACTCTTAATTTTGTCTGGATTTTGCTGACGGACCCTGTAGAAGAATTTAATTGTGATCATGTTTTTGTTGCGAATGGTAATCATCACTCATTTAATACTTTTAAATTTTTTATTAATTGTCATGAAACTAATCATTTTAAGGCTATTCCTGTAGATGCCATCATTATGAATTGTATATATATGAATTTTGACTGTGAAATGTATGTTTTATTACCTATTAATAAAAAAGAGCTGGAATAAATAAAAAATAACTGTTTTTGAAGTATTTACCCACTAGTTACATTTATGAATGTATACATTCCTTATTAATTAATTATTTAAAAAAAATTAAAGTTCTTTATGCGATATTAAATATATGTTGAATACAAAAATTATTATTTAACCTAGAAGGAGTAACAGGTCCAATTCAGGGGACAAAGGTTTTGTTGATAGCTAAATAGGAGTATCATTTTACTGAGAAGGAGTTACAGGTTTAAATTAGGAGTTTTAGTATTGAAAAGTATCATATTAGGTTCAATATTTCGACTCGGGTATACTCTTGGAAAATTTTCTATCGTTGGTTAATCATTTTTATTTTAATACTATGAGCAATTGTAGGTATCGCGATATATTTATGTTGGGGTAAAATTATGAGCAAAATTATTGTTGGTTTCGAAAAGTCCATAATTAGTAGATGAAACTTTAGGTGACACAGAAGGCTGTGTCAAGTTTAGTTCGCCATTGGAGTGAAATGGGTTAATACATTATAGCCTCAGCGTTTCAGAACCTATTTAAAGTAATGAATATTAGGCGAAGATACAATAGCAATTAAAGGCGAAAAGTGTAAAACGGAAGCAAAGTGGTTTAACACTAGAACTACCGACTACCAATTGAGTATATTAAAAGATACTAGATAAATACTGTAGACGAATGAGAACAGAATGCTTAAGAAACTAAATATTAGGTTGGAGAATAAGTTCGTAGCGTTTTTATATTTTCTTTTGTTTCACAACGATTTTTTGCTGTTTGACAAAGTGTATAATAGTCATTCGATAGAGCTCTTTCTGCACTACAAAACAGTGCTAATCGTTTTTTTGAATAGATTAATTTTTTGTTATTTTTGAGGCTTAGAAATGGAATATCCAGGAGGTAAAAAGCAACATTTTCGACACCTGCTCTTCTTCGCTTTTCATCGAGGCCAAAAAGCTGCTGAAGCAGCCTGGGACATTTGCACAGTACATATACGGAGAAGGTGTCATAGGCGAGTCTAGAGCACGTAAATGGTTTGCAAAGTTAAAAAAAAAAGCGATTTTGACGTCGATGACACGCCCCGTAGCGGAAGACCTTCTGAATTTGACGAAGAGCGTTTCAAAGCGCTTGTGAAGGAGGACGGTCGCCAAACAAGTCGTGAATTGGCCGAAAAAGTTAGTTACATCGCGTGAAAGAGGTGATACGACTGAAAAGACCCAATCGACAAGACCAAACCATACTCCTTCACGACAACGCCAGGTTCCATGTTGTCTAAGTCGTCAAAACGGCACTCCAAGAGCTCGAATAGGAGGTCCTTCAGCATCCGCCGTATTCTCCGGATCTTGCACCGACGGATTACCATCTTTTCCGCTCCCTGTCGAACCATATGAGGGGCGTTACCTTCGACAATGAAAAGGACCTTAAAAACTGGCTCAAAAACTTCTTCGATACAAGACCGGGCG
This sequence comes from Cerceris rybyensis, assembly GCA_910591515.1. Lineage (NCBI taxonomy): Eukaryota > Metazoa > Arthropoda > Insecta > Hymenoptera > Crabronidae > Cerceris > Cerceris rybyensis. Next base: position 19,083,667 of record OU342789.1, on the reverse strand, counting down.
ATTTTTGGCGGAACGGCATCGACAAATTGGCCGAGAGGTGGGAGGTGGCCGCAAACAGCAACGGCGAATACAAAATTGATTAATTTATAATTAAAACTATTGATTTTTGTTTAAATAAAAGTCTTTGATAAAAACACTATGAACTTATTCCCCAACCCAATAAATTCAATCTCTCAACGTTTACAAGGTAGTATAGAAAATTAAACAGGATACAGTCTATAAAATTTCAGGAACATTTTAAAAAAATTCTGTACAAGTTATTTTGACCCCCTTGAGACATCTAGTGTTAATTCTTAACGATGGTACGTCTGCTTTCAGCCACCAAAGCAAAGAATCAACATATTTCTGAGGTATATATAACTTTTACTGGGATTTTAGTATCTTTGTTTTAAGTGCGATTAAAAATTTTGTTTTAATGAAATACGACCGCAGAAGGTTAAATGCAAAATAATCAGAATATCGTTAAAAGTTTGCATTCAATGTCAACGCGACATGGAAGCAAGTACAAAAAGATACCTTAAAACCTAAAAAAGAAATGAAACTTCACGAGTAAACGTAAAGAACCGATAAACTGAATGACTCAAGTCCCGTTAAAGCAAACTGTTCTCCGACACGCGGTAATTTCGCACGGCGCAGACGGTTCCGAAGGCGTTCACGAAATTCTCTGTAAATATCGAGAAGCAAGATAACTAAAGAGAGAAAAACAGCGATACAAAAATTGCGCGCCGACACGAAGTTCATTTTCTTGGAGACAAGAATGTCATGCGAGAATAAAATGGTCGGTAGTTGACGTGAGCATAAATTATTCTCTTTATCGTGTCGTAAGCGGAGCAAATTGACAGAGAAGAGTGTCGAGAGATGACGAAGAGTCTGGTTAATCTGACGAAGATCTTTGGGGTCAGTCTGGTATAGTTCTATCATTACCGATGATCGATCTTTCCAGAAGACGTCCGTTCTTGATTTGCGGCTAGCCGACTCTTTGATATACAGTAAGACCCCGTTTAATGCTGCTCCATTTAACGACGTTTTAGTATTACGCGATAGTATTGTTATAATATAAAGATTTTATATAAATGCGTAGGATATTGAAGAATTATTGTAAGTTGCAACAGGTAAAAGCCTTTCTAACGACGATCTCAAAGAATTATTAGAACAACAAGTGCACGTAAATGACGAAGTTAGCGTTTATGAACATGAGGAGCAAAAGGAACTCTCAACGCATTTTTAAAAAAAGTTTATGGATAAATTTATACAAAATGATTTAAATTTTGATAGAAGTTTCGTGCTATCGACAACTGCTTCTTGAACGAAACGGGAAAAGAGAAACGTCTTTAGATGCTTTCCTCATAAAACAAAATATCAAATGAGGAAGAACTTTCCTCGTCACAAACATGACAAGTTTACTCGAACTTTTTTTGATATTCATGAATAAAAATGGTTATTAGCAATAAATAGGTCTATAATTGATATAATAAAAAACTATTTAACAATAAATGTTACAAAATAAAACAAAAAAAGAACTGATAAATTTTCTTATTCTTTGTTCTGTTTCATTTATCCCTATTATTTACTTGTTAAGATGACCTCGTTTAACGCTGTTTCGTTTAGCGCTGGAACTTACTGGAACGTATCCCCCGCGTCGAGCGGCGTCTTACTGTATCTGTTTAATGACGCCTCTTTCTACTGTATTTAATCGTTGGATACTCGGATTAATTCGTCAAGATAAATCCAATGGCTATATAAGAGATAGAAATCTCTTTTAATGGGTTGCATTTTGATAAATTCGAAACATTTTCCAATGGAAGTTTTATACGTTTGTATTATTTTCTATTTATACCGATACGTTAAGTGAACATGAAAATCAAATATTTCAAGAATTATGTACGGAAATTGGCTGGAGATTTAACGGAGATTAAATATCGAAAGAATTCCAGAGTTCTGTTATTTTCATTAAGTTGTTTCTTTGTATTCGTTGGTATTTTTAATAAAATGATCTATGCCTTTTTATTTGTTCTCAACTTCTTTATCGATGGTATGTCTTCCATGTTACATTTAGCACCAAATTCAATTATCGTAATGTACGTTTAATTTGTCGCACTAAACTGAAGAATTATAAACCACCTATAGATCTCTCTCAACATCTTGAATCTCGCAGTCTTCGAAACAGTTAACATCGTTCAGCAGGACGCTTAGAATTTTTAGTACACGAGCATACAGACTATGTTAATGATGGCGAACTTTTTAGAACAATGGGCCAAATGTTCGTTGTTTTTTTTAGTACTAGCTCGTGGGTCATTAAGTTAGTGGCGTCACTTGAAAAGGGGGAGGGCAGGATGGTTATAAACTTTTTTTGGTCCTCAGCTAACCAATGTCCGCATGGAAATATTCTTTTGTAAATTCGACATTAGAGATATGGACCGTTTATTATGAAAGTGGTGCAAGTCCGTTTTTTGTTGTTTCGAGAAAATTAAAGGTTAGCATATCTTTCAATTAAAAAATATTTTCTATCAGTTTATCAATATGTAATCTGATTATAGAAATTTCTTTTAGGCGATGTTAACTAAAATAATGTATATTTACAGGCCGCAAATGGACTTACACCACTTTCATAATTAATCAATTGTAAGAATCATTTAATTTCAATTTTGAAAACACAAATATTATTTAAAATATATTTCTATAGGTATATATACACATTTCATTTTTTTATATTTAGTTGTATGTTCTTTCTTTCATCACATAAAAATCTATGAGGCGTAGGTTTGCCATCACTAGCCTGTATCAAAAATTAACCACTAAGGAATTAAACTTCCTCGAAATTTCAATTTTTTTAATACCTTTCATACTATTCATTCTTCCTATCCTAAATATCGATCCATTTAACAAAGCCATCTGCATCACGTTCTCCTTATATCATAGCCATGTACTTCAATTTCAGAAATTTTACGAAATCTCATTTAACGAAAGCTTGCTACCCTAAATTTCTCTCAAATTCCACGCCCACGTGAACTTTAATGAAAAACTCGTAGAATTTTTCCCGTAACCGATCTTCCAGGAACTTTTAAAAGTATACGATGCAGTAATTACCAACTTTACGTTCACGTTTTAACGACTGGCCTCATCTTGCGCATGATGCACTTGCAATCTTACATCGTTACTTGCAGAGGCAAACGATAGCTGCTCGAAGAAGGAAACATACGTGGCCGATTTCCTCCTTCGTGTCGGCCTTATAGTACCATTCGAAACGAGATCACACGCTCCGGAAGACTATTTCCTCGACTCCTTTTCCCGAGGAGCTCGAAGCTTTTCCATCAACCCGGATCATCGTGGTACCCTTCTCTACACTTTCTTTTTTCCGCTTTTCTTCTTCCTTCCTCGTCTTTTGATCGACAATTGCTTCTTCTTTTAGAGGAGTCGTTAGCAATGTTTGGAAAATATTTAATGCTGCTTCAAGGCGTTATTCTACATTTCTGGATAGGGAGAGATTTAGGATGAAAAAACCCACTGCTAAATTGATATGACCTTTAAATGATAGGTCACACAGATAAAAAGTCTGATGGAAATTAATGTTAAAGTTGCAATTATCGTGATTGATAGGATAAACTTTGTAGACAGACACAGAGAAAAAAGATTTTAATTACCATAAACGATAGATTTATTTAAATTTTCGAAACTTAGAAACATGTACTGACGTTTTATCGTTTTCTAATCTTTAACACTAGAGCTACCGACTATGAATTCAGTACATTTAAAGATACTAAATAAGTACCCGAGTCGAAAATTTCAGGCCAAAATCCTCCTAGATTACCAAATAACTTAGAATATTTAGGCTGAATATGGAAAAATATTTTACATATAAAAGAATGCAAATTTTAATTCCATGATCGCCCTAAACTAGTTAATTTTTGCCAGATTTGCCTAATTTAGGATCAATTTAGGCTTCATACAGCCCAAAATAATCCTCAGCATTCTTATTTAAAAAATTAATCTAATTGTAAGCCCAATATTAAGCCATACATTCTACAATGAGGAGTTTTAGAATTGGATTGGAATTGAAGTGATTTTAGGAGATTTAGAATTGATATGGAATAAAATGATAATTTAATTCCTACTTGCTCCTGAAAGTCCCATTTTTAGAGTATGAGTCGACAGACTTGGAACTTCTGAAATATTTTTAGGGGATGCCAGATTAAATTGGAATAAAAATTTTACCTGATCAGTCCATATAACTCCTAAAAATCATATTTACAGGACTTTGAGGCGCGTAGACACACTAGCTGAGGATTTTGAGGTTCAAAATGTTATACATAATTAAGCGGCAAATGAGAAATCAAAAGAATCTGGGATTTGAAGTTTCTTTTTAGGCTGGACTTTTCGACTCGGGTAGTTCAGAAGAAAGAGGATAAAATGCGCAAGAAACTGTAGGAACGATGGTTTATGATCCGGTCTCCGCCATTGTTCGACTTCAGGCGATCGACTCTGCGCTGGGCCTGTTAGCTATTTTAATTTAGCAAGTTTGTAATGCTTCGGGTCCCGCGGGTTTAGGACCGTCCGCGGTGGACAGGGGCCGGGTCGTGAACCGGCAGTAAAGAAAAATCCTATTGTCTAGGTGGGTGTGTTGCCTCGAGGCGGTCGAGGCCTCGAGGGTTGTCCACCAGATGTGGAATTTTCTATACCAAGACGCACCCACGGTTGCGGACGTTTCGAGGCGACCTTAACAATTTTTCACAACCCGCCTAGACAAGGATAGGAGAACTTTCCCTTCCTCTCGTTATTCGAGAGTTGGGAGAGAAAAATTAAAAGATAGAGTAGGGAGGACCGAAGGGTTGAAAAAGGACGACGACCGGGTCGTCCCGATCTGCTGGTGGAAAGCGAACAAGAAACGAACTTTGGACATACAATAAAACACTACTTGTGATCACCAAGAATACGATCTCTAAATAACCGAATTTATTTAATCTCTCATGTTTCACAAGATAGATATAGTAAATTAAGCAGGGTGCAGCTATATACATTTTAAAAAATTCAGTTGAAGTCATTTTGACCCCCCTGGTAGATTAAATATAGATTAGTTAAATATGAGATAAGTCTTCGGGTTACATTACCAACTTCAAAATTGAAAAAAATCAAAAAGTACCGACTTTTATATTACACCCAATTAAGCCCATCATCCTCTCATTCTTCCTTTCCCCAACATGGCACAATACACTCACGAACAATGCAAACACCTCCAGGGACCAAACGATTCAAAGTATCATCGAATAATTAAAAAGTCCAAGCCGCTTCAACGGTAAACAAAGTTCCTTCGAAGGCGTCCCTAATAACACTGTAACGAGAGTATTTTAGTCACCGTGCTAAACTGAAACTGCAGTGAGTAATTAACAAGTAATGCCGTCGCATCAGGCTGGCCATGATTAAATTAACATCTCCTCATTAATTGCGCATTACACGCAATTAAAAGTTCCGGCGTGCCACGGGACACTTTGGAGGATGCAATTAAAACATCATTTTTCTCCGTATATCGTTCGCACCGAGTTCCCATGGAAATTCCACGTCGACATCAAAGTAGCGATATTGCCATCGGTACAGTCAAAGTTATAATTTAATTTCCTTAGTAGGAAAAAAAAGAGTAGAGACGAGAAGGAGAAGTACATTCTTTGGATTGCAAGCTCTAAGAGGCGCAACTTGGACATCGGTGAGCGTCGCGGAAATCCGTGCATCCCCTTTGATAATGCGAAAGCACTTACCCTTCGAGATACAAGCGAGATATCCGCCTAAGAGGGGTACAAAGTGGACGGTCTACCTCAAAGGAGTCATCCGAGGAGTATCATTAAAATTCACTGAGAAATTCTCAACGCGTGAGCTTGCATTTATTATGTCGACAGACAGCTTAATTACCTTTCTCCTGTAATTAGTTGCTCGTATATAGTTTGCTTATTTTGGACCAGCGGGTTGCGGCTTTGTCTCGTCGATTTGCAAGATTCTCACCATTTCCATTATGGAGAACTTTAAAGCCGTTTAAAGTGTTGTTGAATTGAGACAGGATGATTGGACGTTCAGTCCCGTGCGTTAGATGATCGTAAGGGAATTTGTGATAGAAACTTTGGGCAGATTAATTTGCACGGTTTGAACGAACTGTCAGTTCTATTAACACGTTGAACGTAATAGGAGCCACCGATGACCGGCAGTATTGAATTCAACGAAATTTCATATGACTTTGAAATTGCAATATTTACGAATTTTCTATCACATTTTATATTTAACGCGTCGTACGCCACCGGTATTTCATTATTTTTACCATTTTTACTGAATTGAAACTTTTTCTATTAAAACACTGACAGTTAGATATTTAGCAAACCTTTATCTTCTGACCGCCGATATTTAAATATTGAATGTGTTAGAAAATTCATATATATCACGATTTAACCCTTTCGGTACGGCGCGGCAGTCCCATCCGCCCAAGTACCATCACTGAACGGAAACTTACGCTTGAAATATGCACAGTGCATTTGTTTCTATATGTACGTTTTTCTAATTGTAAGTCTTACAATTAGTTAGATCACAACTGTGCTGAATAAAACAATCATTCCTCTAATGTAGTGATTCCCAAAGTGGACGCCACCGCCCCCTGGTGGGTGCTGTAGCACCTTCCAATTTACACCTTTCTTTACTATATTTTACGAAAAAGGTAGAAACATTAATACATATACCTTTCCTCTTAATTGCTGTTATAATTTTTAAAAAATCAATTTCCAGGGGGCGCTAAGTTATGGTTTTTGTGGAAAGGGGACGGTAGGCCAAAAAAGTTTGGGAACCGCTGCTCTAATGTAACAAGTATATTAACATTTTTAATATGAAAAGACTTCCAAAATTATAAAAATACAAATCGTTTTGATGCCTAAAGTTTAAGTTTAACAAGTGATTAATCCAATATCTCAATAATATCAACAGAAAATGTTCAACTGATAACAAAATATATTGCCATCGACTACAGATAGCAAGTGTATATAGATCATTTGGATGCCGCATATATGCGGCGCCCGTACCCACAGGTCGTCGCGTGGATGTCGCATATACGCGGCGCTCGTACCCACTGGTCGTCAAGTGGATGCCGGATATATGTGGTGCTCGTAGCGAAAGGGTTAAACGTTGCGTAAAATTTCATTGAATTCAATAGCGCCGGTCACCGGTGACCCCCATGGCAGTCAACGTGTTAAATATTGCCATTAATCCTTTGCCCTACAATAACGAGTGACATTCGTGAAACGCTAATTTGTAAGGAGATTTTCAGTTTTGAAAAAATTTATCAAATTGAAAATATCAGTAAGACGCAACAAGATAAAATTATTTTTATAATATTATAGGATCGTGAAAAAGAAAGAGAAGCGCGCAAAAACCCATCCAAGGCAGCAACTCGGGGCCTGCGTACCTTAACGTCGACAATCGCCTGAGTCAGAGCGGAACCACTGCGCCAGGGACCTCTCGCTGCTGATTCTTTATCTTCACGTCCTTTTCTCCTAACTGTAAGTTCTTTATAGGAGGGCTCCCCCGCTCCGATCCCACAATATTAACACTAGATTTACGGATGTTGATTATATACAGTGCGGCTCGGCCAACTTGTCACCTGCGAGGTAGGCCTGTTTCGGCAGAATCTGATTCGCCAGGCGTCAGGCCTCATGCCTCTTGTCACACGTACAGTGCGGCTCGGCTGATCTGGCACCTCGGCGGCGGAGCTTCTCGCTTTCAACCGCCTATTCGCACCATTTTGTTTCTTGGAATCCACTCGCTCAGCCTCTTAAAGGAAGCACCCGACAAAGTCGTAACATTCAAATATTCTTACTAGTTTGGCTGGAGGAGCGAGACATTGTATTACATTGTTGTCTCGTCGCGCGCTCCGTTTCATCAAGGGGAATCTCTCCATGTGGTGGGGGTAATTCTTTAAGAGGCTGAGCGAGTGGATTCCAAGAAACAAAATGGTGTGAATAGGCGGTTGAAAGCTAGAAGCTCCGCCGCCGAGGTGCCAAGTTGACCGAGCCGCACTGTACCTATTTTTACTGAAGTGAGCCAATTTGACTCACACAAAAAGATTAAAGTTTTTTACAAAGAAAATAGTTCCTAATCAATTTAAATGATAGATTTATTATTAAAAAATTCATTGAAAACCTTTTTTATATAGAAACTCTGTTTTTGATATATGTACAATTTCACTAAAAATGCTCTGTTCACGCGCGATGTACAAATCGAAATGATGACAGGAGCGGGTAGGTAAGAAAGATAATGTAGCGGAGTCGCGAAAACAAGAGGATAGCTCTCATACAAATAAACATTGTATGCAAGGAGAGAAAAAATAGAGGAGAAACAAATCACGTGCGGCTTGAAAGCTGCAAGTTACTCAGGTCTGATGTAAGCTACAAATTTCATGTGTTACGCAATTAACTGTTAAATCATTGTATGAGTCAAATTGCCACAGTTCGTAAATCTAGTGTTAAGATTACGTTAAATTCTACGATGTATCAAGAATCATTGATCAATTTTTATTTCAGTAATTCAATTCTGAATCATTGCGGAGGCAGTCACAAAAGAAATCGTATGGCATGGGGTTAAAGAGGTAAAGTCCTGCTGACTATATATCTGTGTCTTTATGATTTTTGCTTTGTAAAGATGTGCTTTTAAGGGGAAAGTTTCATATCAGCAAAGATGTAGAAACTAGCGGAATATCGGTTGTATTCAATGTGTTAATGGTGTCTGTGTCACGATGGAGAGGAATTATTAATTTCCATCTGACATTGGATACATTAATTAATGGATTAGTAGAATGCGACGTGTTTTTGTGTCAATTAATTGATTATTTCACGTGTTATTTTGTAACAATATATAATAGTTAATTACAATTTTCGTAATTTTGTAAAACATATACATATATTAACATTATAGTTTGAGGTTGTTAAAGAGAAATTGTAGCTTAGTGGAGGCTTCAGCAAAACAATTTTTACATAGACAAATCAGATTGTGCTTCTTATTATATAATTTGACAAGTTAATAAATATTTTCTTTAACGTATAGTATTCTTTGTTAATGAACTTAGGCGTTCGTTACTGCAAATTTATCTTTTCGGTTCCTCAACTCGAGGTACCAAGACATATACTGTTACTTCAGCGTAATTTATCACAAGTAATTTATGGAGCTTCCTATACGTTCCTTAGAACAATTACAAGACGAATTCTTCAGATTTCTTTAAGGTATCTGATGTCTCAAGAATTTCAAATAATATTTAATCATGATATTTCATAGAGACGTTAATTAAAAATTGCTTCTTATCCCAGCTGGTATTTTAAAGACTCGAAACTGCTGTACGAGGAGAATAGAACAATACGTGCCGAGAAGAAGCACAGTAATTAATTCGTAGCTCTGCTTCTTGCCGTAGAAACACGAAAAAAAGCTTTAACAGGGAAATACGATATTACTTTGCATTTCTCACGTTTACATTTATTTCTCATCTTATCCAATATGTCCTTAGTGATAAATCTCTGAAATTTATTACAAGTATTATGTCCTTCTAAAAAATATATGATATTCTGTTATACGAGTCACGTTTACCAACATTTGTATTTAGAAGAAATTATATTTTATAGTATTGAAAATTATATTTCAAAACTAATTAGTCACACAAGTTGATTACGACAAATGCATTAGCGCAGAATGTGATGAATAACTTCTTTCAAAGTAGCCATATTTATAACAATCTTACATAAATATTGTGTAAAGGATGAGCCAATACAGGGTATAAATAATATAAACGATTATTTAGAATGGACAATTTAATGTAGAAATGAAATTAACAGTATCTAAAACTTCAATTCCAAAATTCATGCCGGAGGCTGTACGATAATCAAAATGTTTTCATCTTTACATGCACCATAGCTTTTTTATGGCAGTCATCGCCACGACTAATGTGTTTTCATATCGGTTATAACCTTTTACTGGAGATACACAGCAATAACGCATTCCCATTGAAGGATGTATAAAATACGCCCGGATTTCTCCAAATTCGTCGATGTAAAAGGTAAACCATTTTAAAAAAATTGCTAAAGAAATGGTCTCACAGATTCTCAATGATGGGTTTTATGTTTGATCTGATACTTTCGAAATTTATCTTTGATGTGCAATGAAACACAATGTTTCTTTTATTGACGTATGTACGAGTATCGTGATTTTTATGGATCTCCGTTTACTTCTTTTTCAAAAAATGGAGATTTCGAAATTTAAGAAATTGCATCAAGTGAACATTCTGTTAAAGGCGCAAATCCGGGAATAGAAATGGGAAATATATTTCGTATGACTTCGTTTATTTTCTTTTTTTTTACGACAGAAACGTAACATTTCGATTTCGTTCCTTTCGTTTCGAAATTAAACGTTTTGTTTTCGATTTCGCAAAGCAAAACCGAGAATTGGGGGGAATTGCTTTTTACATGTCACAAGTAACAGAAAATGAAGTGTACATAAATAGAAATTCAAATAATTTGATAGGTACAAAAGTGTATAAAAAATCCATCGAATAGATTACTATTATTAATAATTACCATACGGAAGTTTATGTAAATGAAAATATTTATGAGTACGATTAAGTAATGAGAACTTATACTGAGGTACCTTTCATTTTCTAACGTTATAAAGAGTGCTACACTTAAGAGATTTGCATCATTCATTAAATATTCATCGTTATCTATCCTTTAAATATTCATTATCCAACTCGTCTCCCAAAGATAAATTCCAATATGTTTCTCTTTTTCATTATTCAACTGGCACTCTGATCATCTTTGCACTGCTCTGCAGGGATCGCAAAGTTCACTTTTACCCTTAAAGTATAAACTTTAAGCTGAGCAATTTTCCGGTAGCGTACGCGTAATTAATTTCCAATACTTCTAATTCTCCATGTGTTTTGATCTTTTCCAGCCACTGTCAAATTTCTTTCATTTCTGCACTTCAACTTTTTTGAAGTTAAAAAGTTGATGAGAAGAAGGGAGAGCTAAAGGAAAAGAGAAAAAGAGATTGAAGGAGAGTTAGTTAGAAAGTAAAACATCTTATCGCACACTTAAACGCTCAAAGAAGTTGGCCGGATGCAGAGTGCAGCTCTCAAGGAATAAATAGTAGATCGAAAAGTCGATGGAAGAAATCCACGTTTCAGCATGGTGAGTTAAGCAAGAAACGGTTCAGGTTCACGAGCTTGCGGTGATATAGCGATATAAGTGTTCATAAAGTGGAGTTAAGATAAACTTCGACCCCGCATAAGTCGATGGAAAAATTTATTCCTACCCCCGTAGATTTAAACGGCAAACTATTAAACCCGCGAGCCGATCTCGGACGGTCAATATTTATTTACAATATCGGCTCTGTCGATCTTTTGGTTTTATTGGTGAGCGTAGTATCGAATTTCATATTTATTAAACGCACAGATTTTTTGTGAAATTTTGTACGATCACAATTCGTTCTCGCGCGAAATAAAGGATGAAATTCATTCTTAAATGAAAAGGTAAACTTTTCATTCTTTTTACGAATTATTAGTAAATTATAATAAATGGAAGAATGTATTGAACATAATAATTTGATATTAGGGTCGATCAAATATAAACGATCCTTTTGTGTAACCAAAATTTATTTTACAAGCAACAGCTACATTTCTACAAATTATTTTTCTATATAACTTCCTTCTTTTATTGTACATTTTTGCCAACGTTGTGGTTATTTTTTCATTTCGTCCTCGTAGAATGAAGTTGAACGTGTACCTACCCAGTTGCGCAAAAATTTTTCCACTTGATCGTTGGTCTCAATTCGCTTGCTTCAAACTGCTTCTTTGAGAGGTGCAAACATGTGAATCATGTGGAAATCACTTGGCGATAAGTCTGGACTGTAAGGTTGATGATCAAGTATTTTCCAGTTCATTTTCACCAGTTTCGGGTGGGTTGCAGATGCTATACGTGACCTGGCGTTGTCCTGGAGGAGTAACACCTCGCGGATGGGACTATCTCGTCTATTGCATCGATACTGAAGCTGAACTTTATTCAAGAGACCATAGTAGTAGGCTGTGTTGGTGGTCTGAAGTCCGTCTATGAAATTTACCTTCCTGTCCCAAAAAACCGTGGCCAACACTTCCACGCAGACAATCGAGTTTTGGCTTTCACGGGATTTCTTCGTCTTTCTTTCTTTCGCAACACGTTCACGGCCTTGCTTGATTTTGTTCCACTAAAGCTTCACTCTCAAAAATTACAGGGCAGCTTCCCCTAACTGGGCATGCAGTCTGCGGTAAATTTCGGCTGTTGTCACGGTTTCACCGCCGAGGAACTTCATAATTATGCCTTGCTCAAATGCGACGGGCACAATCCTTTCACTCATCATAATTGCTACTAACTTAAGCACTGGACAAGCCGGCTCATGTTGTGTCCCTACTCTAGGTATCCCCAGTTAACGACTACAAATACCCAATCTCACACAAATACCCTTCTCTGCTCTCAACCACTAAAGGCTCGTTTATATTTGATCGACCCACGTATAATATTAGGGGTACCGGAAAGTAACGTCGTTTCTCTAGATATTTTGCACAAAAACCAATTGGTTTTTATCACTCCGAAATTGCAAAATTAACACACTAGATGAAAAAAGGTTGTTGTAGACGAGGACGGTTATGTTATTAATTAAAAATTAAAACTTGGGGCCAATTTATTTGTTTGAATTTAATATAAAAAGACGACATTACTTTCCGGTCCCCCTAATAATATCCTTTTCTAGTTTAAAGTGAAATAATCTTATTAAAATAAGAAGCTTCTCATTTTACAACCCTTTATAATACTACTCCAAACACGCAAGTTAACACTAGATTTACGGGAGTTCAATCTGTCATACTTGATTATATTAAATGAGTAGCTCAAAAAAAAAGAGGTATCACACGGCAAAGATGACCAGTTGAGGAATTTGTGTATTACCTACAAGATACACGTAAAATATTTACTGTACCCCTTCTCTGTAGATTTGAAATACGATTATAAAAAGGGGCAACCATCGAATTTTACAGTTTTCGTAGATCTAGTTTCAATGAGTGAAATTAGTATTGGATTGAGTGGTACTAATAAAATATAATACAGTCATATTTCTCTCGTAACCAACATATCTGAGCAAGTACTCTACCTTTGCAGTAATTATAAAATTATTCCAAATAAATGCACTTTTTTCAGTTAAATATAATATGTCGCAAGTAGACAATAATAAATATCATTCTCACGCGATTCTGATAATTCTAATGTATCTCAACGTACAAAGCTTTTGTAAACCATGTGATAAGGAGTTTTTTTTTAAAGGCCGATTGTTACTGGACTGTATTTGATATTGTAATAGGTCGATTGGTATCAACTCCTCTGAGCATAAGTATATAAATAGTTTATTGTACAATTTAAAAGCTGAACTTATATTTACACTTATTCTACGGTAAACCAAAGGACTTATATTAACACATCTTACGCGGGAGCTTTCCCGCCAAACTTTCATGGAGTAGCGGGCGATTTTTTCAATTCGTGCACTAAATTACTTCTGCACAAAATAGCTGTAGTCTTTGAATTTTAAGTTTTCTTTTAACAAAACTTTTAGTTTCTCTTTAAAAATCAATTTCTTTATTCACTTTAAAAAAATAAAAATACTTTCTCGGAAATCAGAAACTAAGAAAATCGAGAATATAAAAATGCTTTAACTAGTGATATCTTTCAAAGCACTTTCCTTTGTGCAAGTGTACATAGCAACATTTATAAGTATACGTATAATTTATGTCAATACATAGCTGGAAGCTCCGGTGTCAAATACGCATATCGTAGCATAACAGTACCAGCAAAGCGCAATTATAGAAATGCATTTTTGCAACGTACGTTTTAAGTTGAAGTGTACGGACATCGACCTAGTACTCATGTGTACGCGATCTTAGTGTAAAAACATTACATAAGCCCACTAATAACAATAATCCACCAATAATTGATAGAAACCGTCTTTTGTCGTTACCCGCGCTCGATTACCAATGCCTACAAAACGACTTTAGTCACTTCCCGCGCAAGATGTGTTAATATTGCGCGGAACTTGTAAATAACAGGGGGTTCCGGTATGGAGATGGATCAGAATCGTGTAAAATATTCAAAGAATGCGTGACAGCATCCCCGTTTTACAAAATTAGATGCTCTTATACATATTTCTTCGGCACGATCTGGAAATCCAGTCAGCGATGTTGTGGGAGGAGATGGAAGTGTCCTGATTACGCCTTGAATTTGTTTAAGGCGGCCCTTCCATGGTGGCGAGTCACCCTCCTTCCCTACCTCTTTCGGGGTTGAAAAGTTATAAACTTTCCCTCCCCTGCGAAGATGAGGAGAGGGATCCTTGAAAGGGGTGAAAAGGAGGACCTTGACAGTGAGGTTTTCCAGACCCAACCCTGGTGAAAGTCCCAAAGTTCTTGGGAACTCTGTTATCTATAAACTATTCCAGTGTGGTCCAGAAAACCCTGCCGAGACATAAGGCACGTCATGCACTAGTGAGGGCTAAAGAGGCAATAAATATTCCAAAGAAGGTCACAATTCAATACCTCTCCAGGCTGGTAAGTAAAAAATGTGTTTGCAATAAAGTACCATTTTCAAAACTAGTGCCTTCTGAAGCGTACGTTACTTAAATCTCGGCTTCAACTGAGATAAATAAGTAGAAACATCAGCAGGCACTGAGGAATGCAGATGCTTCTCTTAACCCTTTCGCTCCGCGCGCCGCATATATGCGGCATCCACTTGACGACCTGTGGGTACGGGCGCTGCGTATATGCGACATCCACGTGACGACCTGTGGGTACGAGCGCCGCATATACGCGGCATCCAAAAAATCTGTATACACTTGTTACCTATAGTCGATGGCAATATTTTTCGTTATCAGTTGAACATTTTCTTTGTTGAAACAACATCAAGGCTTATTACTTCTTCAACTTCAAACATCAAAACGATTTGTATTGTAATAATTTTGTAAGTCTTTTCATATTTAAAATGTTAATATACTTGTTACATTAGAGAAATGATTGTTTTATTCAGCACAATTGTTGTTTAAGACTTAGAAAAACGTATATGTAGAAACAAGTGCACTGTGCATATTTCTGGCGCAAGTTTCCGTTCAGTGACCGTACTTCGGCGAATGGGACTGCCGCGGCATGCCGTAGCGAAAGGGTTAAAGTTCGTAACACCATGCATAATTATTAGGTCATTAAGTATGAAATGTCCGGTTATTTACCTAAAGCATCAAGTTTGATGTTGGATATCTCCGACATTTCACATCATCAGACCTTTGTTTTTTTTGCATTGAGAAGGTACGCCATCTCGCTTTCAGACGCACAGTTTTATTGTTAACAATCTATCGTATTGTCCTGTGGATGTTAAATATTTTAAGCCATAGATAGGACAAAAATTCGCGTTATTTTCGAGTATGAGTCCCGTCGTGGAATTAATGCAGCGCAGACAAGTCGAAATGTTAACGAAGTACTTGGCAAGGATGTGGTTAATGAATGTACAGTACGTCGATGGTTTGAAAAATTCCGATCTCGAAATTTTGATCTTCAAAATGAACCACGCGGTCGGCCTGAAAGTAAGGTGGATGACGATCAACTGAAAGCTGTAGTGGAAGCGAAATCATCTGAAACGACGAGGGAATTAGCAGCAAGGTTTGAAGTTACCATTTCCACAATATTATGATATATTTGGATTAATTATGTTACTTTTTGCCAGAGATATAATAAAACCAAACTTTTAGTTTTAAATCGGACGTTTCATACTCACTGACCTAATAAATTACATAATTGTATTGTACGGAACAATGTAGCTTTAACTGTTAGTGTATATATAGAAGTGTTAAACTTATAACATAATACATTTAGCATTTCATTATACCTTGAATTATAGCGTATCTGGGTCATTATTCTTAATTCTGTGGATTATTTTCAATACCATGATAAATTAATTTGACAAAATACAATCCGGTTTGCACGAGTGAGTATGTGTCTGTGAAAGGTTATTACGAAGTTTTTCAATGTCAATGCAAAATACAGAGATGTCGACCGCAAACCGGTGGCTTTTGCCAAATTGAAGTAAACCGAGTTTGCAACAGACACTTACAATCCAGCGACGTTAAACGACGCGGTTGATCAAACCACGCGCAACAATATTGTATTGAAAACATGTCAAAGATGCCTCTGTGTGAACAGAGTATTGTGTAACACGCGAGAAATGATTTCGAGATGGATTTTGCACTTGAAAGTAATCTATCAAAGTGATTGAAATAAAAGAATTACAATTTTAAAGAATAATTAAAGCTTTGTCCAGACATACGGCAACTGTGGAGACAGAGTGGATTTAATTTCATTTGGCTATCTGTAGTGAAAGTGAATTTCAGATGCCACAGCATCTGTTGATTATATTTTGAAACAATTACATGTAATGTGAAGTATACCTATTAATAGTGAACGGCTGAATTCAATAAGGTAAGTAATATGCCGTTATATCTCTATTTCCTTACCGTTTCTGTTAAGAACGACTGTGCGGTTCAGGTAAAAAATGTATAGATTGTGAAAATTTCGCAAATTAATTATTTACTATTTAAGACCTTACAAGGTTTTATACGTAATATATACATCGTTTTTATTATTTTAACCATAAAATGTAATAATTTTTTAATGGTCAACTTCTGGATATTGGAACTCTACAATTTTTAGAAGTTGACAGCCATGGTTAATTACCGACATTACTCATTTAAATTTGTTTACGATTTATAATGTATCCGTTTTACATCTCACTTTATTAGAAATACAAAATGTAAATCGATATATTGTAGTACACTGAGTTTTAGTCGATGACACGGTCAACTATTAACTGCATTCGCGGTCAACTATTGATCAGGGTCCAATGTCTACTCTGTTCTTCTTCTTCTTTTATTATTTAATTATTACTGATAATTTGTACTGGTAATTGTTAAAATTAAACGATAATAAAGTAATTTCCAGCATTAATGCTGTAACCCTGCTTCGAGTTTCAGCGGTCAACTCCGAACGAAAAAAGGTGGTCAATTGCTTGTTTTATCGATTTCAAAGGTGGTTAACTACTGAAGCATTTGCCGAATTTTTAAATATATTTCTCAAATTTTTATAACTTATGTTTTTTTAAAAATTGATCTTGGTACATAATCTAGAGTGTTTAAAGAACGTCTCCAGGCATCGACTCTCGCCAGTTATTGACAGAGTAAACAGTTATCATTGTTTCTATCGAAAATTTCTCTTAACTGGTCAACTACTGGTACCTTTACCTTAATTGCTTTATTAGTGAAAATATAGAGAAACTATATTGTAAAGTTGTCCCATTTTTTTTGTTAAATTTAATTTGTAATAATTATGGAGGCACTTTGAAATAATCATTTACTGGTTCGTTAGTTGCATGTGCAAAATCAAAACCTCCTGGAATAGGTCTAATTTCTACTATTTGTACGAAAGAATAATTTACCTCCTGTTCGTTTTAGTTACTTGGTTGCAATAAATAACATGTAACAGGTGGTTAAAACAAGTCAATTCGAGGATCTTGGCAACTAAAAATTATCAAGTTTATGACTAACGCAAGCATGGATTTATATTATCAGAACTTTCATTGAAAAAAAAATAAAAAATTTGCAGTGTTATTTGCAAGAAAAGTTGTAACATTTTCATTCAGATCCAATTGATTAAAAAAAAGTTTTGATTAAAAAAATACGGAACAATGCAAATACACGGAGATATTTAAAGTAAACAAAGTTTGTGTAAACTGTACAACGGCAACAATTTATCTACGCCCGGAGGAAATTCAATAAATAGCAGGGAATTTTTTATTTGACAATATTTGCTTTTTCAATATGGTGACGAACAGTCAAAAACATTTCACTGCCATCTGGGCATACGCGAATGGTAAAATTTAATTAGCACTGAAATTTTGAAAAGAATGTTTTCATTATTGAAGAATATTTTCAAAACTTCTGGCGTTTGGCGAAGTATCCAAAATAATCATTTGGTTATTTGATTGAAAGTTAGTACAATTACTTTGCTATCTAGAAATGTTCATGAATGAAGATAGGGAAGTTCATTCATGGATCACTATAATTATTCTTGATATCAAAAAAGTTAATATAGCACTATTCCTATCACTTTAGTTGAATCATTAAAATTTTCCCAATTTCCTAGTAGAAATATTTAACATTTTCTTATTGCAATTTTATAATTTTTATATAAAATCAAAAAGTATTATTTTCATCGACACAAGATGAACGAAATTTAATTACATTCTCTGGAAAGAAGACTATGTAAATACCTACACATGTATTTTAATGATTCATATAAAAATATTTTATATTTATAGGATTCCACGGTGTGTTTGTAAACAATGGGAAAACGATATTACCGCAATTCTATTTGCAGAGTTTACGCTAAACGAAACAATCAAGAACATCGATATGAAATTATTAAAAAGTAAATGAAATACAATTTGCAGAAATTGCAGCAAACGAGCATGGTTGTACATTTGTTTGATACTAAAGAACCGTGAACAAAGCAATTGAGTATTTCTATATAAAAACGATGAAGTCATTAATGTAAATCGCTTATATCGAAAATCAACGGAATATCATTTGCTACAGTATTAGCGGATTCTCATTAGTTCGATAAAACACAAGAAAATGAGATAACAGTGTATGATTATTACGGTAATTGCAAGGAATGAAAATTTGGAGAAAAAGAGACTGAATGAAAATTTCGCGGAAATTGCGATCCTTAAAAGGACTGTTGTCCTTCTGAAAACGATGATGAAAGAAATTGTTTTACAATTTTTCGAATCCTGCATTGTTCCTGTTTAGATGCTACAGACATAAAGTGTTTCGTGCAACTATTTGATGTAGTAGAACTCGTATTTTTGTCCTCTCACGAGGAAAAATGAATTACGATCACCAAAAATAAACTTCTTTAATCAGATCGAAAATTATGCGTCCTTTATTTTTGCCATGGTACACACACACCCGTTTTTTCCATTACTACTATACGTGTCGCAACACCATATAATACGTATCGACAACCACTATAACTACAAAAAAAAACACGTAAAAGAAAGGAGCTTGCTAAGTGAGGGAGCGATCATTTTAATTTTCGGAAGTTGAAGACCTCCACATAATAATAAATTAAAAAAGTGTTTTGAAATTATTGGTAGATCGGGAATTCTCGGAAAATCTCATTTTCCAGAAGGAATATATGCTTTTCCATACAAATGGGGAAATGATCTTCAATCCTCAATGTCCGTGTTCTTTTTTTATGGTGTCGAATTATAATGCAGACTCACGTCACGAATGGCGAGAAGCGAAATCCTGAAAAGAGATATCGGGTGAAAATCCGTCGAAAATTGAAATTTTGAGGAGGAGCTTTTCTGGTACTCTCAGAAAAATTGGAAAAAAATATTCTGAAATCCTTTAGATTTTATGTTCGTAGTAGTTCATACCCATTCATGGAATGAGATAACGATGCAGAAAAGAAATCCTCAAAAGATTATATAACAAAAATTGTAACTTTAAGAATTCCACACATTCCAATTTCTACGTTAATCGCACAAAATAAAAGTTCGACGTTAATAGAAAAACAGAGGAAGCAAATAATTTTAATTTTCCTAAAGAAAGATCGATGCCGAAGTTCTAGCTGAAAGCTTTTAGACAAATGCTCACGTCAATTTTATCCAAGCTCATAGATCCTAGCGCTGTTATTATAGAAAATCCAACCAATTTTATGATTTACGAGTATCCTGCAACTTTTTGTAACCTTGCTGTGAGCTGCTCTGCATAATTTTCCTCACGAAACTGCATCATCATGCGCGTATCATGATACTTTCATGATAAACTTTTCTCCAGCAACTTTCTTCGGGAGAAATGGAGTTCTATTATGCTTTACAGTGAATATGCACCTATCTTAGCCTCCATAGTTGTTTTCTTATGCATACCGTTGCAATTCTTACATAATCTCTTTGTTTGTGAGAATTAAAACATTCGAATTTTTGATTTTCAAATTACTCGCAATAGGCAAGTTATAAGGAGTCAATTGTCAATGGTTAGTAGCCAATTTGGTGTAGTTAATCGTTAGTTGTCAGCAGTTAGAGGTAATAGCTAAAAATCAGTTATGAGTTGATTTTGTGGTCTGGTAACTTTCATAAACATTATTTGAATTGTATCGTACTGTAATTGAATTGTGAAGAAAAATGAGTATTTTGCAAAATTTAATTTCGTTCCCAAGGAATTTATAACTTCTAACACTTTACTGACCGATATTTTTTAACATCCTGCCCACTTCTGACAAGTCACTTATTATTAGTCGAAAAATACTTCTCTGATACCGATATCTCTACGAAAATTATAAATTCTTGGCACTGAATCCTCGGTACAGTAAACCGCAATGATAAATAACAATGTATTAATTGCCGTGGCAACCGATTAATATGTTAAAAGTCCAAAATCGTTGGGCTCGAAAAGCCTATTAATAGGCTACCGGTTGCTAAAGTGTTAATATTTCCGAACAAGAGACATTCAAATTTTGTAGTTTCCGCGTTGCAATTGTAGATTCTTTTGTATAATATTAGAATCGTTGATATATTCATCGTTATAAAAAAAGGATTTTACAATTTGTAAATATGTTACCTTTTATGTGGCATTGTAAAGGTAATAACAGAAATTGGCAATGAAAATTATTTTGAATTGATAATGAATTTTTTAATTGAATTTCTTGTATAACAATTTTTTAAATAAGCGTACAATATTCGTGAAAATTTAAATTAGTGGCTATTTGTACATTATGAATCGTAATTGCACAGTATTTTCGTACCGGCTGCTATTTTTTGCCGCTGTTTTTATAATACTTTAATGAATGCTCGGATTACATAGATTCCTATTTCAAGAATTTCGAACACGGACGTGTTTACAACTTTTTTTAAACATTTGAAAGGCTTTTTGAAACCAAAGGTGGAGTGAAATTTCATTAGCGTAACTCTCGAATATGTGACCATTAAAAATTTTATGTATCCCCTAAACACATAATATGTTACTTAACAGACGACTCGTGAAAATTTCTCAATGAAATTTTAATTACCTCGAAATTATACAAATTTCTACGCCAGACGAATTTTTAAATTTTGTAGGTCAACATAAAGCTATCCAAAAAATGTGAAGTGCAGTCTGAAATCATAACTGATACAGCTGAAGAACACTGACAGATTTACCAAGCATGCAAAATATTCCTCCATTTATCTACTTATTCAATTATTTTTTAAACTAATCGTTGTTCAATAAAACCATTATTAATTAAAACTTTCATTAGGAGAATATATCACAGGAGATGCAAATCTGATCGAGATTAAATTCTTTGAAAACAAAATTATCATTATCCATTCACATACAAGTGTAGGTATATACCTCCAATCACAAATAAAAACTCCGATCTCTACAAATAAAATATAATTCCCCATATCACTACGAAAATATCGATCAAAAGATTTTTCATTAACAAACCACAGAAAGTACAATCGCATAATCGTAAGTAAGATACATGACGAATGCATACTATTATCCTCAATATTCGATAATAAATAACAATCATTACCCTACTATAACATAAAACAGATTGCATTTGCCTTACAATTGTTACACCTACGATACAGGAACGCCGTTAAAACGATATACCTGCTAATTACAGGGCAGTATATTATGTTCTTAACGACGATTAATATATGGACAATGTACAATAGCCAAGTTATGGGAGTAATTTCATTATCAAATCGCAGCCGCGTACCGATATTACGCGGTGCGTAACCATGGACAATCAGAGTTTGGCACGTCATTGCATCCGGTTACCCGGTGCATTCATATCTACGATCGCATTACCTGCATCATGCGAATTGATCATAATGCCGACTGATGAGTACATGCGCCGTTCTCTTACGTAATTGCATTCTGCTATTCCCATGTAATAACGAAACTAGGCTTCGGTACGCGAATAATGGCACCTGGGGAGATATTAAAAGACGGGCGAACCGGAAATCCGACGCTCCAAGAATTAACACATTCCGGGCGAAATGGCGAATCGATCGTGTTCGTTTAGCGTTATTGGCATTGGAATAGTTATGTTATCACATAGGCGTCAGGAGACATAAAAACATGCTTTTCATTGATTGCACATGAAATGGAGACTTATAAACAAGATTTTTGTAATGTGAATTTAACCCCTTGCCGTGCCATTTACTCTGTGACTGACTCCACAATAATTTAGAATTAAATTAGTAAAATAAACATTGATCAGTGATTCTTGACATATCGTATAATTTAACCTAATATTAATATTATAGTAATAATTTTATCGCGTCGCATCTCACTGTTATTTTTAATTTAATAGGTTTTGTAAGACTTGAAAATTTCCCTTCCAATTTCTCACACGACAAGTATCACTCGTTATAGTACGGCAAGGGGTTAATACTAAAACTACCAAGGGGATTAAAATAACAATTTGTTCTAAGAATATTTAAATTCATAGGGAAGCCATGTTGTAAATACTCCACTTCTATCTTATAAAACTTTATTGAAAATATTAATTTGTTACAAGACAGTCAAATTATTTCTGTAGCATTAACATTGCATTCAGTTATACGAAATATAAAAAATCAGCGGAAACTTTTGATTTTAAGAATTAATTCTGAGTTATTGCACTCGAAGTTACAAAAGAAGTCGTAGAACAAGGGGTTAATTAAAGGCTAATGACATATAAATATGTATTGCAATTTGCATACACTTAAAATTACATCCCTGGGAATTCGATCTATCGTGGAATGTACACTATCGAAAAGTATTGTTAGTTGTTATCAAATAAGAAGATTAAATTATCTTTAATATGCTTCTTTCAGCTTCGACATAGGTAAAATGACTGATATATTAAAAATTGCAGTCATTTTTGTAATGCGATTCAATATATTCGAAAACCTTAAAGTATGTAGACGACATGAATTTAATTTTAGCACAAACAAAAGAGACCGTAATCTGTTAATAGGTATATGTATTGATATGTTTACGTTTATGAACCAAATTCAGAATGTTTGTAGCATAGACTATTTCGTTTCGAATTTAAAATAGAATATACATATAATGATGATCATAATTTACAAACTATCACACATTAACATTAATTTCATTTATAAATATCCAGGGAATGTTCAATTTTAATGTGAAAACTTCAATTTCAATTTTCGTATTATCGCACACAGAGAAAAGAATTAATTATACATTCGTAGACTCAGGCGATTGAATATTTTCAGCAAATTGAATTTCAGAAAATGATTTTTGCATTTATTTACTTTATGAATTACATTATTACATGATATTAATTGTACAAGAAAACTGTTAGACTTTCTCAAAAGAAGTTTTTAAACGCGATCGGTTTATAATTGTGTTCTTTCGAATTGAAATGTATGTACAATACTTCAGAATGAAGCCACTTCGAAATTCGATCAGGATTGCTTTTTAACACGATAATTTTATTCGGCAATTCTTTCAACAAATTCAACGATCTTTCGATGGTGTGATTAGATAGTTTCCCTCAAAGAATGTCGGAAAACACGCATTCTGGTTTGCGCAAACAAGAGGAGCAAAATTGCTGGTATTCCCATTGGAGCGGAAGTAATTCGTTTTTCAATTAGCCTACAGCAGAAATTCCCTCTTGCCTTTTCTCTCACTCTCCCTCTCCCTATCTCTCTCTTCCTTTCTCTCCTGGCTGTAGGACTTTATTGGGCCTTCAATTTGTCTAAGTCGTCGAATATCACGAAATTGTTAAGCGGGAATCAATTGATTCGACAACGGCTACAAATGAGAAAAAAAATACGACGATTGTAATGAAATTCTAATTGAGAAAACATGTCTGCGCAAAGAATTGATTGTTCATTTGAAGGCGATTGGCTCGTATTCCTCAACGTCACTGTGCAATTTCTCGAACATAAAGATCGCATCTCCTTCTCGATTTTTGCTATTTGTAACTCGAAATCCTTTTGGTTTGTAAACTTCGCGATTAGACTTTTAAAATGGGTATCCTCTTAGTGTTCTTTTTGTTGATTCTTGAATTAATTCGAATTAATTGATGGGGCAATTAAATAGTTGAAGACAATGTAATTAGTTTTGAAAACACAAAGAAGCAGGATATTTCATTTGGAAGAAATTCAAAGAATTATTTTTATTTCTTATAAAATAATACTTCTTCATACAATTTCATAATATATGTTAAGATTCATGTAACGATTCATAATCTTCATTCTTTTGTCATTTCTTACGTAAGGAATCAATAAGATATTGCATTCTGTTATCAAGATATGAAGGTTGTTATCAATTTTCTCGATGAAGTACTTAAAGCACAAAAGCTTCTCATCGCCATTTACGGTACAATATTGTAGAAAAGTTCTAATACAAAATAAAATCGAAAATTCATAAGCTCTAATGCAGTAAACTACCGTCCGCTCCAAATAATATCAAAGTAACTCACAAAATTAATTTCATAGCTAATGAAGAATGATAAAATATAATCAAAGCATGAAATTAGAAACAAATTTAACCGTAATTCTTGCTTATAATTTAATTCAAACTTCAGTTACTTAAGCAAATACTGTATTCTCAAATGTACATACACATTATATCTCCTATAATAACATTGCATATTCTTTCTTCTCAAAATCAATAAAAACTTCTGTTGTACCGCACTTGCCGGTAAATGAGCATTTAACGAGGGAAAATGAGCAAAAACTAGACTTATAGACGATGCAATTAAATTCAACCTAGACCCACTGAAACACCCACTGTAGTTTCATTGACTAAGTCGCGAGTTAAGTGGATCACTATTATCCCTGTATTAGCCGTGCTATAGTTATACTCGTAGACGTTTCCTAATGTACTTATTGTTAGACAGCGGTTACAAACTATCAGTTTCCTACGGGGCACAATGTGCAATTTTAGAATTCTAGCTGGACAAAAGTCAATTTTCGTAATGGTCCAGATCTGGTCCAGATCTGTATAAAATTTTATTCGAAATCGATAGTAGAATGTCCATAGAAACAGAAAATGTAAAAATTATTTGAAAAAATAATCTGCAATAGTTAATTAACAGGCCTCAAAGTTATACTTTCGGCAGATTGCTTTTACACGCTCCCATCATGCCCTAGACATTTTCATCAATTGTTTTGTAACGAAAGGTTAGAATGGAAATTGCGCATATGTATTGTTATCTCCACTTATTTGGGATATGTTTACAATTTTTTATTTTTCTAAACGACCTTTCGTTACCATTTTAATCCGCTTTAACAATTAACATGTAATTTAAGTTCCGTTTCGAAATGTATGTAGACTTTTAACATATATTACTATTTATTACACTTTTGCAATTTTGTGTGTTTAAAGCTAAATGCATAACAATTGAACATGCAAAGTGCCGCTTCAGACAAATGATGACATCTGTTATTTTTTTATTGTTTTATTACGCGCGGTCGTGGGATTACGGCTTCCCTTCGGAAAGTTATTTAAGTTTCGACAAAGTGTACCGTTTATTACACTTTTTCAATTTTGCATGTTCAAAGCTAAAGGTATAAACAATTGAAAATGCGGAGGGTTATTGAAGACAAATGGTGACATCTGTTACCTTTTTATTGTTTTGTTACATCCCTAACGGACGGGAGCGACGTCTCACAGTGATCTATTTTGCAGAAATCCTGGTCAGAACCCCAAGGAGTGACGAGGCATTTACTTATTGTTAGTTTCGTTCGCTCAGAAGGCACAAGAAAAATGCCTCGCGGAAGTTTTTAAATTTTTCAGCCAAAAATAAAATTTATATTGCAATTTTTTTGCGTTTCCCAAGAAAAATGTCTGCCCTATCGCCTCCTGCTATTAGATTTTTTCCTGGATTTTTAATTTTTAGAGTAAATCGGTAACTATTGATAAATATTGCGGCATTTTGGACGTTGCTCCGCTTTAAACATTGTTTAAACATATTGAAATCTTTACAACATTAAAATGATATGCATCGTTGCAATTGGTAGAGTTTACAGAGTCATTTTACACACAAAAAATTAAAATAAGCCTTCAGATTAAATTACAGCAAATTTTTAAAGTTGAGAGTATCTTATTTTACGTATAAATGTTAAATAACTATTGAAATATGTATTATTATTAACGCTAAGTACAACAATTTGTTGTTTACTAGTAGAAATGTCAGTAAAAGTAACGAAAACCATAATTTCTTTCAAAAAATAGTTTTGTCCAGCTAGATCCTTAAAAATACACACTGTGCGGGGGTACGATTACGGACAAACGTAATATTTAAGTGCAATAGAACTAAACATTGTTGAAGGGAATTCCATTAAATCGGTGAATTACTCGTATGCCTTCACTCGTGTCAATGCCGCTTCTATGAATCACGTGTAGGACGATTTTATGGGACAAGCATAAAAGTTCTTGCAGATAAAAGGTAAAAGATCAATACGTCGCAGAACTACTTTATTTGCTATTGGCTGCGAGATTTAAAACAAGTAATGTGGCAATGTTGAGAAGTTGGAGGAAGACGTTTCTTTTATTATTAACCACTTGCTTTACGATTTTTTTGTTACCGAACGCGCAATAACTCAGAATTAATTGTTAGAATAATAATGTACCATTCGTTTCCGATATAACTGTTAGAATAATAATATTTGTAATCATCGCGTCCAACGTGGAGCCATCTATGTTCTACGGTGTTCCGGTAAAGCAAGCTAGCTACGATGTTCTGTGTTAAAAAGTCTGTAAGTGAATCTCAATAAAATCTGTATAATCTGAAGACATTGAGCGTAATTAATTTGATAGAATACTTCCTCTCGCTACGCAATTAAAAACCTAACAATAAAGGTATAAGTTAACTAGTGATGCAACGGAAGTGTCGTAGCGGAACCAGAAACGGAAACAGATGTCAAAAGTAAATTTTAGCAGAAACGGAAACAGAACGGATGCAGAAACAGAAGTGTAAATAAAATGGAAAAAAAAACAAATTTACAAATATATTTCTTTATTAAGTATCAAATACACCAAATCTAGATTCTAGATTAGAAATAGATATATTAGAAATCTACTATAGAAAACAATATTGCAACTTTGCAACTGAACATTTTATTAATATTCAAAATTAAGTAGTGGTAAGTTATATTTTATGAAAAGTAATTTGGCCGCTTTTTTACCTAACAATCTGTTCCGGTGTTCTTCGTATATAAGACCAGCTCTGCTAAATAATTGCTCACTGGCGACGCTGCTGGTGGGTACCGACAAATATTGGCGCACTAATGGCAAAAGATTAGCCATTCTCAGCCGTCGTAAACTTCCGATTGTATCTCCGTTTTAAAAGTAGCGGAAACAGAAGCAGAAACGAATGTTGAAAAGCGCGCGGAACTTCCGCACTTGCGGAAACAGAAACAGAGATCCGTTGCATCACTAAAGTTAACGCAATATTAATACATAGAACTAATTTCAAGCTCTCCTGATCAATTGATATTCTCAGTTTAACAGTTTTTGAAAAACTTAAAAACTTTCTATTCTATTTATCGCGCGACATGTGCCGCGCGTCATTGTAAGGCAAAAGGTTAATTGCAAGAATTATAAAGAATATGGATAACATGTTGGCTGTCACAGGGGTCATTATTGACCAATGCTATTTAATTCCGTGAACTTTCATGCAACATTTGATTTGCAATATTTATGAATTTTCTAACATTTTCAATGTATAAATATTGCCGTCAAAAAGACAAAGGTGTGCTGAATATCTATCAGTGTCTTTAAAGTTTCTCTTTCATGAAGATGTGACTTTAATAGAAAAAGTTTCATTTCAGTAGAAATGATGGAAGCAGCGAGATTCCGGTGTCGTTCAACGTGTTAAACTTTCGGCGGAGAGAGAGAGTGAGTAATGTTAGGATATTGCGAGAAGATATATCAATATTACAAATTATGATGTGTAATATTTTTCGTTAGTATAATATGCAAAACAATGTTCGTTACATTTTACAAAAATTTCACGAAAATTACAATTATCGCGACTGGTCATCGTTTAAATTGTTTCCTATTTTGATGCAATCACTTGTTCGGGGACCAAAAACGGGATCTTTTTGAAATTTCTAGCCAACTGTTCAGTGTATCTCGATCATCAAGCCTCACTAAATGATACTTTATAAATCTTGGCGCTATTCCCGAGAATTAATATTGTAAAATATTGCAAAACCATCAATTTACATCCCACGTTACACCAAAATTTATTTTATCAAACAATAAAAGTCAGAAAATAATAAAAAATCTCCAGCCTAACACTTGCAAACTGCATAAATCCGTTTTGTTTAGTAATAAATTGACACAGTGTTTATAATTCCTCCATTTCTGTCAGAATGAAACGATCATCTGCTTGTTCTCCCTTTAAACGTGTATTTTCTTCTTCCTAAGCGTTCGCTTCGTTCGCATCGAGATAGGTACGTCAGATTTCCTTTAAAAACGTTTTTGAACCGTTCCATCTTAAGTACCGACACTTCCTCGAGTACCATCGAGCGTTTCGCGAAAGTATTTCAAGCTTCGTCGAATGATACTCACGATTTCTCACAGAAACACGAATCCCACGACACGAGTCTACTGTAGGCTAACTTCCGTTTTCATGCATCGTAGCAATTCGTGCAAGTAGCATCGACAATAATGTAGAAACGCGACGCGATTACGCTCGAAAGAATTTCGACATAAAAGCAAGATGTAGACGCAGTTACTTGTAATTCCCTTGGAATTTCGGAGTACTTGCACTTCGTTGGTTTTAAGGGCGAGAACAAAATTACAGACACGAAAGTCTTTGGAATTTATTCACATGGCTTGTGGGACATTTACCTCCTTCGATTTACGAGGCATTGTTTGTACACTTTAAATGGCCGACTTTATGATTTAAGTATACTTTGGAAGTGGCAGTAGCGTTAGATGTTTATGGTCATTTTATTACTATGGTATTCCGTGAAGTGAAATTCTTATCGGTCGTTGTTGCGTTGCGTTTTAACAGGGGCTATAAACAAATTTCGAAGAATCGTGATTATTTTGCCGTTATGGGGCTCCCATTTCTGAATAATCGCTCGTGCATAGTGTATTTATTTACGGAAATGAATAGTTAATGAGACCTGGAGAATTAATTACCACAAAACCGTCCATGTCTGGATTACAATTTTTTGAAGCTAGGATACAGTTGCAATTAAAATTACCGATTTTAAGTTAATAATGAGAATTTTCCATCAACCTCGATTTTGAAGTCAAAGTATTTGGTAAACTAATTCAATAAATAGCTAATTTAATAATTGCTGTATTGAAAATTAAGTTCTTTCTTTATTTAAATCTAGGGATTTATATTGAATATGGAGTTAAATGCTTTACCTCTGAATTGAAGGATCATCACCACGTTTAATTGGACTCTATCTACAACTGTAGGCTAAACAAAATAACCATAGCAGTTAAACCCGAAAATAAAATGCTGAATAGTAATGAATTTCATTAGCTCATTTCTCCACGACTGATTTGGTACGTAGCTGTATGTGCAATGACTCAGAAATAAATTCCTGAAAGAGAAATTATTCTTTGATTCCTGATATACCGTATAATTTATTACAATACATTATTAATAATAGAAATAATTTGATCGTATCATGTTCCATTGATATTTTCAAATTGACAGATTTTAAAAAACTTTAAATCTTCCTATTGTATTTACCATGTCACGAGTGCCACTTATCATCGCAAAGTAAAAGATTTGAAGACCCGTTTTTAAATATAATTTTTCTTCGAAGAATAACGTTTATTGTTACAATTTTCGTCTACTTAATTCAGAACTCGAATTTTGAGTTCTAGTTTAAATAATCAATAGTTGCAATCAAAATATAAATCAAAAGAAAATGTTATACCGTTACGAGACGAGCACCACTTTGCGAGTGAATTTAAGTAATAAATAAACTCTTGAAAATTATATATATATACACTATTTGTTGACTTTTATTTCTGTGTGTGTGTGTGTGTTTTAAAAGTGTGTGAGCGTGGTTCGTTGAAGATAAAATGGAAGTCTGTATGTGTTGGGTGAGAAGATAGAAGGCGAATTTTTTATTTTTTATATAATTTTACTACGATTACTTATACGATTAATATTAATAATAACAATAATGATGATGATGATAGTAGTAATATTGAAGATAATAGTAACGATAACAATGATGGTGTCGGTTAGAACGTAACAATACTCTTTGTGAACTACAAAGGTTCTTTAACACGCTTTATCAACATCAATACTTCTCATAACAATATTAAATCTTTAACAGCAATTAAATAGTTTTCCAAGAGATATGTTGTTACGTCCCGTACACAAATTTCACAATTTTTATTCTACCTTTTTCTAACGAACCACCCGGTATACTATTTTTACCATTGGTTTATGACATTGTAACAAAAGCCTACCCTTGAGCTAAGACGTAGAAACGCTTAACGGGACACAAAACAGACCTACGTAGCACATACCTCCTTGGAAGCATCGCAACCGTACAGTCACACATGTTGACCATATTTGCTACAACTTTCTCTAGCAAACTATTATTATTTTTCACAATGCAACATACTTTATAGTAAGGAATCATTGGTTGCAATTTATTTAATTCATTTATTCAACTCATTTATTCAATCTATCTATTCAATAGAAGTTGTAACGCTGTCAGTTTTGGCTACGCATTAGTTTGGAACAAGCAGATAGTTCATTCGAATAAGTCCCTGGACTTATTGATTTTTAGCGTTATCTTATTCTTGAAACATTCTCAGACGATGAGTCCGAATTGTAACGTCGTTTCGAGGACGATATTCGTCGTCGCAGCGACGGCCGTCAGAAAATTCTAGGAAATAGACCCCTTGTAAAAATCAGAGTAGGGAGGGTGCGAGCATCGTGCCCCTCCAAAGAAACGGAAAGCATCACTTGCGTTGACGAATCCTGTGACAACCTTTAAATTTCAATAGTCCTAATTGGTCATTTTTGCGCGCGCTTTAAACGTCATGCATCGGTCGAGCGTCTTCACATCCCCGAAAAATTCAAACTTGCGAATCACTAGCGTCTCGGAAAGCACGGAGTGCAGACCTACTTAGCGTCTTGGAAGCACCGTGAACACATCGACTTGCATCTTGGAAAGCATCGAGAACAGTTCGATAAACGTTTAGCAAATACAAAGTATTCAAAGTTCAGTACAGTGTTATTATTAATAATCGTGAGGTACGTAAGACGCTGGTCCGAGGATCTGGATGTTAAGCTAATTTATCCGCGAATATCTCTCAAAAGTGACGCGATAATAGACTTGATCCCTCGTTAAACAACGGTGGTTGAAGAGTGACATTGTTCGTGAAAATCTTCATTAGTGACGCGACAATACATACCAAAAGCCATCGAGAAAAATTCAATATAATTCTATTCAAACCAATGTTAATTATTATCTTCGTCATATTTATATCTTCGTTGTATTACATTCCGAATTAAATTTATTATTTTCATTTAAAGATAAACTGACCAAATGTTAACATATTTTATTTTAAGTCATAGATTACAAAAAGGTTGTCATCGCAGCGATTCTGATAACGAGATTGGTGTTTTCTGCCCGTACAGAGAAATCAGCGAAAACCCAGCCGAATTGTTGTGTCTGGAATCGACTAAGCGTAAATATAATTTTCTTTATGTTTTTGAAAAGTAGTATTGCACAGTGAGCAATCACTCTGAGGATACCAAATGTGTAATGCTATCATTGAATATTCTTTTTGTTGTTCACTATTGTTCTATCATCATAATTATTATAAAACTATCATATCAACATTGTTATTTCTATGTATATATTCTTTGCCAATTATATATATATTATATATCGTACAAACAGAAACATATGTAAACCAGAGTCAATAATTGTAAACAAGTTTTCATATAAAAATTCAGTTGTAAACATAGATTCAGATTAATTGTAAAGTCTAAATATTTGAGTTTAATATAAAACTAATCTTTGTTCAAATCTAATCATTGGATTCTTTGAATCACCTTTGTTAGCGTATCCATTCCCACTGTAAACGAAATTGGTGGATCCTGTAGAGGATTTCCAGCACAGCACTACCCACATAAATAATTAATCGTTCGATAATAAAACATCGAACGAGTTTTCCTTTTGACGCGACGGAAGAGTTCCCTTAAGCTCGACTACCTAACCGCTACCGAAATTTATCATTATTAAAATCATTAGAGCCTATTTTATAACTCGTCCTTTCCTATTTCAAAACCCTTTATCCACCTCCGCCGCCCGTCACGCAACAATGTATCCAATGGAAGTGCACAATAAAATTTTTGTTATCTTGATAGAATAATCAATAGAAGGACAATTGAGGATGAAATTAATCCAACGGACTGCGTCTGCCTTGTCTTATTTCATACTACTAGAGATACTACCGGAAGTGATTCTATGGAGCCACATCGATCAGTCGTCCATCAATCGAAACCGACGATTCACACGTGCCATGTTAAACTGTGTCCTATGTAATACATTCGATACACCATGTAATCGCTTAAGTAACAGGATGTATGTAGGAACGCCAAGATAATTAATTCATGATCGTATCTGCATTCAAAACCTCAAGTTACTGTGCAAGTTGCACTTACACTTTGTCAATTGTGTTTATTCAAGTTCTCGCGTCCTTTGTGTATCATTATTGGCATAAAAAGAAATATTTAAGGATTCTAAATCTCAAAAACATCAATTATAAGAAACAACGTGAAACTTAAATTTATCTAGTGTAAATTATCCAGCGGTATGTAATTTGTTTGAATATTTTCATGCTTTTCATTTTTCATTTGACAGTGCAGAAACTGATGAAATACCTTTAGAAAATAACATTTAAGACGTAAAGTAAACAACGATGAAAGAAGTATCGTTGTTCCATTGTAGTTCGTTTAATTTTGTAATGAGATTAACGGATGAATTCTGGCAATACCTCGGCAAATGTGAGATAAGCTATGAATGCCGAAAGCTGCATTGTCTTCGCATTAAAATTAATGCTTTTCAAATCCGCCTGCAAAGATAATAATGCACAGATCATTTTGCAAGGATGTTTCTCTATTTTTGCACACCGAATACTATTTAAGCAGAATAATGTGTTCACAATAAAATTTTGGAAAACTTTGACACCAGGTTTTCTACGTTTTAAATGATGATATGGATATTATTCCCTAATTGCACATTTTTAATACTTGTGATACAGCTTTATACTAATGAATTTTACTGTAAGGAGAGAACTCAGTCATTACTTGTTGCAATGTAACTGTAGTTCTGCGTTAATACATATTTCGGCAATAATTATAGTTCATTCAAATCCGTAAAAAAGTTATTGCAATTATAGTATTATGGTAGTATCACCCGAGTCGAAATATTGAACCTCATTTGAACCTTTTACTATCCAACATTTAGGAATTAGAAGTACAAAAATAGGTCCAAATTCAATGTAAAATAAGATTCTGTTTAGCGCCTAAGAGTGGCACAAATTTCCCTTTATGCCATCTTAAGGAGCAAAATAGGACGTCAATTTCAACCTCAGTTGAGGATTTACATCCTATCCAGTTATTAATGTTATCATTATTATTTATATATATGTACATACATAGTATTCTAAATTAGTCAAAATCTCTAAAAGTTAATGGATTTTTACTCGTTTGCAATTATAAGTGTACCACCATTCGAATTAATGTGGTAACTATAATTACAAACAAATAAAAATTCATTATAACGTAATGCTATTAACTAATCTATATGTAAAAAGAGCTGGAATAAATAAAAAATGACTGTTTTTGAAGTATTTATCCGCTAGTTACATTTATGTATGTATGTATACATTCCTTATTAATTAATTATTAAAAAAAAATTAAAATCTTTTATGCGATATTAAATATATATTGAATAAAAAAATTATTATTTAACCTAGGAGGAGCAACAGGTCCAATTCAGGGGATAAACGTTTTGCTGATTGCTAAATAGGAGTATCATTTTACTGAGAACGAGTTACAGGTTTAAATTAGGAGTTTTAGTATTAAAAAGTATATTAGGTTCAAATAGGAGTAAATACTATGAAAATAGGTTCAATATTTCGACTCGGGCGGTTACTGTCTCTAAAATAATTTGTAGTTTTTGTTATTTTGTTTATTAATTGAGTATTTGTTATTCTGACTAAAGTATTTTACTAACAAATGTTATTATAATTTTAGTGCCGCATTCATTTTTACCAATGTGGCTATAATACTATAGCAGTACCTATTTCTTACTTGTATGTATTATGTATTTCTGTATTTATTACCATTTATCAACGTCCTGCTATCAAACTCATTTTTCAACAGTAAAAGAACCTTCATTATGAGCACAAAAATGTGTAAACTATAAATATTTCATTGAACGTTCCAGGAAAATCGCATGTTTGTAGTTTCGAGTCCGAGCGAATTCCGGACTCGTTCGTTAGTCGATACAATAGTTTCTAATTTTCCGCGAAAACGTTTAACACATTCGTAAATTCATTCCAAGGTTAACGCGTTCATCTTGAAAAATGTAGCCATTTTTAGCCCTGCGTCCGTTTCCCTCTTTTTTTTTTTGGCCTCTATGAATATTGATGATTATTCGATAAAGCTTTCAGCTCACTTCCCCGCGGAGAAAAGTTTTTGTTCATGGTACGATAATAAAAAAGAAAGGAAACAAAGAAAAAACGGAAAAACGAGGTGCTTTTATGTTTTTACTGTGATGTCAGAAAACTTGAAAGATTTTAAGCAAACGTTATTTCCACTGGTTCTAGACGTAAGAATTAATTACCAGCAATTCCCCGACCAGGGGAACAAATTTAATTAAATGTTTCGTGCAACTCGAGGTGAAGCTCGGTCAATTAAGCGCAAATCGTAAAGCGATTACTGCATCAAAATTTTTCTGAATAGATTCAAGTAATTTCATTAGAGATCCATAGACTTTTTTCAATTAAGAGGCACCAAAGGTCCGCTGTGCATTTCTATAATCATGAAAAAAATTGTCTTACTCTTAGTTTTTTCTATAATTTTTCAATACCGGGGAGTATAGAGGTAGTAGATAAAAATCACACTCATTGTCAGTCCAAAATACCAATCCTTAGATACTCCATGGAAAAATGTCGACTTCCGCAAAAAAATTGATTGTGACTTCACCGTGTTTTTTAACGTTACAATATGGACAAATGTTACAGTGGAGAAATACGTTTCCTCTTTGGACGATTGCAACACTTGCAAACACTTTCCCATTTATCAGTCACTTTTTCCATAAAATAACATCGAAATTTTGCTGACTATTCTCTTCATAGCTTTGATGAAATTATATAAAACTTATTGACATAGAGATATTGAGAAAAAGCACTGACACAGTCTTGAATATAATAATACTAGGACATCTCCAATTTATCTATTTTACAATTTAAACAAAATTTTGTAAAGCACTAAGGCAAAGTTAAATAACAATGTTAAAATAAATTGTGAACTGAAATGGTTACAAACAAAATCAAAACGCAAACACTAACCAAAATTCGTAAAATATTTTAGAGAAAATAAAGAAATAATGCTTCATACTGTTTAAAATATTACATAGATTTTCAATCAAAACAATTAACACGACCTATGAAATGTAATCATGCGTGAGACCATCGTATAATACCATTTATACGAAAAAAAAACCGTTCACTGTACATTCTCAATAAAGAAATTCTTTAACACCCATCCAGTATGGATTGTATTAATCGGCTTTTCATTCGCCTCAACGGACAAACTCGTATTCAATTTGCAGAAATTTAATGTTTACTCGGAAAAGGTCGAGTGCCCGTTCTAATTCCAATATTGTCCTCCAAGACAATAGCTTGGAGTTCGTGGATGGCTTAAAAAAAATAAACAAGCCAGTGCTTGTTCGAGCATGCGTACTAACAATTGTCCTACATTAACAATCGTTTGCCTTCGATATCGACTATCGACTATCGGCTGTCGACTCCCTGGCAACGCTCTTTCGAAGGTTCATTTGTGGTGAGAGTTCAAACTCTCAGATATCGCCTCGTAATTATGTTCTCCATCACGAGTGAACGTCCTACGAATTTTCCTCTCCGCCCTTACTTTTTATTTCAGCATCCTGTAATTATCGGATTCATCGCAATTTATTTTTCGATTGATCCTCCATTATAAAGACTTCTCAGTTCTGATCTTCATTCAGAGAGCAGAACATCATCGGTATTTTGGTTTTATAATGTCAAAAGTAATCGCTAAAATTCAAACTTCAGTGTTACGTTGTTTTAAACGGTTTTGCATACATTTCTCTCCGATTGATTATTGTTTGTAGATGCTTAAAAATTCTACTTGTGAGAAGTTTCAACTTATTTTTTAACTCTGCCATGTAATATTTAGTCTTATTCATTTTCCATGTTGTCAAATTTCAGTTAAAATCGACAGTATAGGTGAAATTAATTATATTTCATTTTAATATGCGTAGCTGTTGGACACGAAACTTAAAAAGAGATATAACAAAGGGCTAATAAAAGTCGAAGGAAAACATTTACTAAACGTATTCTGTCTTAACTCATTTACATCCTTGCAACAAAATCAAAAATATATCTTCACTATCGAATTTCTTTATATTACTTATAACATAAGTATAACAGTGATAAAAAGTGAAATTACATTTGAATCAATCAATGTTGCATAAATAATTTAGACTATTTGTATATACCGCTTTTCACTCACAATGCGAATGCATAAATGCGTTTCGGTGATAGTTACCAGAAAAAGTGCGCGTATATATACGCTTGTGATGCAAATGGGTTACGAAAATCGAGAGATGAGCATAGACCTCTCTCAAATTATTTATATTTTTTAGTTATTCGTTTTATTTCAACATGGCCTCAAAATATATCAACATCTTGAAATTTACGAATACATTTTAGTTTTCGGCAAAATTACAATTTAAGTTAAGTATATATATATATACGAGTATACTCATGAAGACACAAAATTCTTCCGTTTCTCCATGACGATTATACTCGTCAATCACAGCTAACTGGTTAAGTATTTTTTAAGTTCGTAATTAAAAATAGATTTGAAAAAAAAATCATCAATATTATTCTTAAACGTTTTTATAGCAAGCCTCTAATTGATTTGATAGTAAATACTTTTAACAGAGATCGATTACACGTTAAAATAAATCTAAACTACTCTTTTCTCAAAGACGGTAATTTATATTGCGAAAAGAACAATTAAGTCGATCGACTTTCGATGTCGCTAATAAAACTACGGTGCTTATGACGGAAATAACGGTCTATGAAAAAATCGGAGTATTTCCGGTAGTTGACGATTTATTAACAAGTTATTACATCGTGCAATGTTTTTATCGAGACAGACTGCTTTTTACCTTTTGTCCCCGTGCACCGTCAATTAATCAAATTAGACAATCAAGATTAATCGTATCGAATAATCCTTTCACGTAGCTTGCACACTTCGTTGCAGTATTACCAAGCAATTAATTTTTGTTTCACTGCAATAAATTCTCCCCGCAGCGTTGCAGTGATTGGTAATTAATAAACGTTCACCTTTGTTCCTCTTCATTTCCTTTTTTTTTGCAAAAGCGGTTCCAAATCAGCCTGCGAATGAACTTAATGAAGTATTTTCATTTGGAGTTTGCCAGGACTAGTTATTCGACAGTTTTTATCGATGGATCGATAAATCGTTGGTAAAATTAGGTATCGGTATGTGAAATAAAATGAGAATCAGTTCTATTCTTCGCTACACGAAACACTGACAGGGTTGAAAATAAAACGTGGTTTGAATATAGGAAAAGGGCACTTAAAAATTTCAAATGGATCACTAGAAGGAGGCTTTGAATATAACGTTACAAAGCATCAACCACATTCGGTGAAAATAATGGATAAATTCTTCCCAAATCAACGTCGACCTTTAAATTCTACTTTTCTATTTTCGCGACAGTTGAATATCTTGGATTATTATGAGCATATTTTTATATGTAGAATGAAGGTTGACTAATTACGTAGTTCATATTTATAAACAGGGCCAGGTTGTCGTTGGACAATGAAAGAAAATATAATTGTGCAACTGTAATCTATCAAAATTAAACCAGGGTAATTAATAATTGAAGTTTGCCGAAATCTACTAATTGTAAGTTACGTAACTTGATGATTCCAAAAATTCTAACATTTTGTATGAAATTACAGTAATTTATATGTAAAAGAAATTTATTTGTTATTCGTGATATGGTGTAGTTTTGGAGAGAAAAAATCGCACTTCGAAAAGAGAGTAACATTTTTTACAGTGAAGTATTCCAGTACTGCCGAGAGATATCGAAAAAAGGTTTAAATAAAAATCGTATCGTCCTTTGACATCTACGAAGCAGCCAAAAAAAGTTATTTTGAAAAATCTAAAAATTGACAAAAATGTTTTGATATCCCTACAAATGCAAACGTGCCGATAGGCTCTTTTAATACAATTCTTTTTATATTTTCAGCTTTTAAGCTGTTGCGAGATAAAGATAATGATGATTATTTCCATCTTTAAAGTCAAATTCTGTTAATGAAAAAATAGATTTACGTTGACCTAGATACTCCAACTTTGTCCAATGTCCCGTAATTTTTCAAATTTCTTAAATTCCCCTTTGTAAAGTATACCCTATCTTCATCCCTTCGCTATTTCATTAATCTTACACTTTAAACATAATTAACTTATTTCGTGTTTCGTTACGAAAAATGTGTATTTTGCGATACAACGCGAAATAAAGGACTGAGAACATCAACAGACAGACAAGTATCATTCAATTTTATAATAATTAATATGGCGATCAGCCTGTATGCCTGATTTACACTGCATCATAATTTAGCGATTTGCAGTCCATTCGGCAAACATATTATCTCAATTTAAGTAATTTATAGCTTAAATAACAACAGTACGGATATAAATCCGCTTAACTAAAATATTCATATACGTGCTCATTATGACTCTGCAAATAATTAAATATATTACATTAGCTTAATTTCCATTTCAATAGACGTACGCGCTCGCGTTGCCATAAACAGTATTTTATTATAGACATTTCATATGTATTATTTCATCCAAGAATATATCGATAAGGCCTACACGTTGATATCATTTCAAGTTAAATTCCCGAAAGTTAAAGATGAAGTTTCCATTCTCTTCTTCTGACTGTCATTGTCAATGGATCTAATCCACGTTACATAACTTCATCCTTAAGTTTTAATTTTATTTCCTTGTTTTCTATATATGCACTTACTCTCACAATTAATTGTAAAATAATAGCCTTGACAATTGTCCAACTAATCATCTATTGTTCCTGTAAAAGCTTAATTAAAAGGACGAGCTACACGGACACTTTGAACAACCAAATGATGTATAGGATTTTTCAAGAACATTATTCTGCAATTTTGACTTATCAGACTTAACGTTCAGGTTAACACTAGATCTAGCGACGATTAGCCTAATATTGGGGGTACCGAAAAGTAATCAAAATTTCTTTTTTGTTGGCGAAAAACATTTATTTATTCAAGAAATCTTAAATACTAATTAATAAAATAATTTCCATAATTTTCTAACACTTTTTGCCAGCGTGAAGGTAGTTGTTCGAGTCCCATTTTAAAATGTCCTTCAATTTTTTGTATAAAGACGTTTCCAATTACATTTTCACTTCTCCAATTTTGATTACTTTTCAGTACCCCTAATATATTCCAAAATGTGAAATAAATACGGTAGAAGAAAATAGGTCACGATTGATGTGGCCAATTGGAAAAGAAAGTGCGTTAAAAGTTTCCAGAGTATTTATAAAAAATGCGGAACAAGTCGTTTTGACCGCCTTAGTATTGTTGACACTTTAATGGCCGCTCACACAACATGCGTGTGATGCTACCGCCGAAGATTATGGGCCAGTATCGCACTCTCTATGTGATGAATTATGGATGTGAACAAGTGTGGATATTGTTATTGGTTTCGTATTTCATCGCTACGTCTTTGGTTTTATAAGATCGTCTTTTAATTTTAATAAAGGTTTTTGAAATTAATTCTTAAAAAATAGTTCCTGTCTCTGGAAACGTTTGACTGCGTAGACGTGCGACCATTAAAGTGTTAATATTGAAAAGATGCTCTGTTGAGCACGTCTTCGAAGAGTATTATACCTACATCATGGGAGTTTCCAAGGGCCCATGCAGATCAGAACAGTTTGGTCACGTCCTATCACTAACTATACCTATCAAAACTCTATTTAGCTGATGGAAAGTCTATTTCTACCATCTGCCACCATAATTTAATTAATGTCGTTCCAATCGTCAAATTCTGCCTGAATCTCATTACTAATCTCGTTGTATGTGCTCCTCTAAAACTTAAGAAAAGTATCGCTAAATGCTAGAAGTTTCGATCTTCTGCTTTTTGAACAGATATATTGAGCTGACGTCGATAAATCGTATTGTATAAAGCAACAACGATTTAACATTTCGACAGAGGAAGAAAAATGTACATTGAAAAATTATACAGGCCATTTCACCCAAAGCTACTCACGTTTCGTAGCTATCGCAGGTGATTTGAATTTTTCTTACATTATAGAGGACGAAGGGATCAAGTTGACCGGTGTGTAAAAACTGTGTATAAAAAGAATACGTAAAGGAATGAATAGATTGTGTCAAATTTAGAGAGAGAAGCTTGTAGAAATAATTGATTTAAAAATGTTACATATCCGTGCTTTGTTAAGAATAATGAGAAAGTTAATTAAAATCGATCGAAACATTCGTTATTGGGTGTGAACGATGACCGATGAACGATGTTAGATAAAAGTAATAAATTACTTTTCTTTGTTATAAGATAAAAATATGCGAAAAATGGAAATCAATTGAAGTTTCTTTAATAGAGAAAAAGTAAATTTATATCAGTGCACTTGTTTTGCAACATTTAGTCGGAGTCTTCGATTCTGAAACGTGAGCAACTAATTCTAAAAACTTGTAAGAAAAGTTTTCTAAACCTGAGACTTTAAAAACCTTAACATCAAAAAATGAAACCTTGATAAATGAAGACCACAAATAAATACCAGATTTCCAGAACTTTATGCGCTCAGAAGTTGGTATCACAACATAACATAATTCAAAACCCAACAGTATGAAAATTAAAACATCTACCTTTTCAGTCTTAAACTTCAAAATTTCAAAATCAAGTTTTTAGAATTCACAGTAACATCGAATCACTCTAAACACAATCTCGTCATCAACACTATTAATGACGTTTAAAAGAAGCCATTTTTGCAAACCTTTAAACAGGACACTTAACCACTTAATTTGCCAAACGAACCGGTCGTAACATTATCACCTTACTAAACGAAATAAACAACAGTCCGCCAATTTATTCTGCCACCAGTAATGGCATAAAAAGTATTCCAAGCAAATTACCTAGTGACACGACGTCGTTAATGTCTGCTTTGACAGAATTGCAATAAAATTAACCAAGCCTCGACACCAACGCACGGTTATCGGTATTTATCTGCCAATTTTATTCCAACGAGGAATTCCCGGTAACAAATACTTCGCAAAACTGTACTTGTTGCTTCACTCTTCGGTAGCACGAAAAATCGATTCCATGTGCAATTGGTCTTTGAGACATACGTGCATCCGCAAATATTTGCGCGCGAACGTGACGAATAAACTGTCAAATATTTGCAGATAATTATAGGGAGGCTAAAAATAAACCTGGTAGCTTTGTTCTTCTCCGTGTCGCCCCTCGAAGTTGATTCTCAGCGACGTCCATTGAATTCGTTCCAACGATTAAACATCCATCATCGGCTTTTTAGAATCTCTTCCGTTTTATACAGCCGGTTTTCTATCAATTAATCTTCCAACTTCGAAACTTCCTTGTACTTTTTCTCATTCACAGTTTGTAATCCGCATTCCAGAAACGTAGAGACGTAAAAGTAGAGGTTGAAAGAAATGCAAATATTTTCCTTAATTTTCCAGCCAAACGAGATGAACTGTGTCAGTTGTCTTTTTATTTTATCGTTGAATTTCCTTTCAAGCAATTTTTATCGCCGTAACTTAACCCCTTGCCGTACAATTTATTTTGCAACTATCTTCACAATAATAATTCAGAATTAAATTGATAAAAGAAAAAATTTTTTAATGATTTTTAATATATGAAGGATACTGTGTGTGAATGCGTGAAATATCGATCGATCATCGATCGATAGGCGACATCGACCGCGTGGCAACCAGAAAGAAAAGACGATCGGGCAGAAAAGAAATTTCTTTGTTTTTTATTTCTATTTGTTTATTTTTATACTTATTTTTATTCATATTTTTATCATTAAAGTGTTTAGCACGTATACCTGCTGTTAGTTTTTTTCAAAATCCTACATATATTGTATAATTTAACATAATACTAATAATATAGAAATAATTTTATCATGTTGTGTGTTATTGATATTGTTACGTCGATTTAAGGTTAGTGTACAGAGCAAGCTGCTCCCTCGAACCCGTAGGATTCGAGAATCGAATCGTTGCACAGTGGTCCGAAATCGCTAAAACGTGCGAAAAACCTCAAAAATGAACTTTTCGTTAGGGCCATTGTAATTGTCGCATTTGGTACTCTAATAGTTTATCTATGAAGACCTGGAAGGGTAGGGTTTTATTACTTATACCTGCGACGTTTTCCCATTTTGAAAATCGCGTTCATTAGTCTCGCAATCGTTGTGAGCGTAATCACTGTTTTACTGGCCGCAGTGTAAAGTGAATAACTTTCATGGAAGCGAAATTATTTCAATTCTGCAAAATGTATGCAGTTCCTGGAAGTAAGTATAGCATTTATTGATAAAAGAAAAATTAGAATTGTTAATAGTTATGTTTTAAAACCGCAAAGCAAATAGTAGGAAATATGGGGTCAATCTTTATACGAGAATTTTATATATTAGGTCGAGTAGTAAGTATACTTCCGTTTTTTTATGAGACATTTATTTTGCTCTCATTAAATAACAAAATTATATTAATTTAGTATGTATTCTCCGTTATAACGTATAACCTCCTCCTCCCCTGGCAGTTTATTAATCCCTTCCTTGCAAAATGTGGTTGGTATGCACTGAAAGAAGTTTTCGACGGCCTGTCTGACTTGTCCTTCGGAATTGAATATTTTTCAATCCAAAAAGTTTTGTAACGAACAGAAAAGGTGTTAATCTGTTGGGGCAAGGTCCGGGGAGTAAGGTGCGTGTGAGAAAACAGACCATCCAAGCTGAAGAATTTTTTCTTGAGTTATCCTTGCCGTATGTGGCGCATTGTCGTGTATTGCAAGTTTCTTCCAGTCCAAAGCAACCACATTTTACAAGAAAGGGATTCATAAACTGCCAGGAAGATGGGAGAAGGTTATACGCAATAACGGAGAATACATAATACATTAATATAATTTTGTTATTTAATGAGAGGAAAATAAATGTCTCATAAAAAAGTGGAAGTTACTTATGACTCGACCAAATATGTAGTGAAAAAGTTAAGTTGCTTTAGTAATCGGAAATGTTGTTACCGGAAGTCACTATCGAACATTGCAAAATGTCACACGTTCGAATTCGTAAAGACATAGCAATTTTAAATGAAAGAACGCTGAAGCTCAGGCGAACCTTCGCGAGGCATAACAACATTTTCAATTTTATAGGTTGTGAACAACATGAAACCTTCCTATTTTATTTACCGTACCACAAGTAGGATAAAGATTCGGTCGATAGATCTGCAAAAAGAACTGGAAGATAGGACAAACGTGACAACTGATTTTCGTGGGACTTTCATGCTCTTCTGGATCGAATTTCTCCGGCCCGTTGCTCTTCCGGTTTCCTTAAACCTCGGATTTTGCGAGGCTAAGTAAACCGAGAAATTTTCTTTTCTCTTTTGTCTTAAGAAATGGAGAAATAACGTTGCTTGGATTCTATTATTCTTCGTTCTTCCAATGTCTTCTTCATGATCTTTCATGGAAGTTGTGGAAAGCGTATTTCACTGAAATTGCTTTAGAATTATTTTTTGAGATTTCATCAGTTTGCGATTTTCAATGTTTATTCCTAATATTGTAAAACATGGTTCTTCATTACTCAGATAGAATTTTGATCGAACACAGCCGATTTCAATTATAAAGGCAATTAAATAGCACAATATTGTTTGAAGCCAAAGTTATTGAATGAAGTCAAAATTATTGC
This sequence comes from Cerceris rybyensis, assembly GCA_910591515.1. Lineage (NCBI taxonomy): Eukaryota > Metazoa > Arthropoda > Insecta > Hymenoptera > Crabronidae > Cerceris > Cerceris rybyensis. Next base: position 19,039,265 of record OU342789.1, on the reverse strand, counting down.
GGATAAACAATGGAGAAAATATTAAAGAAACAAAATTGTGAAAGAATAGAATAGCAATTTTCGATTTTGACTATGATTTAAAAAATTCATATTTAATTTTACATGGTTCAAATTTCAAACGGGCATGGACATCAGAATTTTGGCAAAAAATTCCTTTTGTCACGGCTGCGTTGTATTTACATCAGGATTATCGTAAACAAGTTACATAAAGAAACTTGAAATGAATAGTGGTAAAAACATTAAAGAAAAAGTACTTCGACACTTTTGTTTCTAGTGGTTCTATACATAAAATCAGATTTCAAAGAATTTTTTACGTAACCACTCGTAGTGATCTTGTGAAACCACGACAAATAAAAACGTTTGTTGTATGGTTCAGTAGTTATCTAATCAAGCCGCTTAATTTTCTTTCACTTTACAGAAAATATGCAACAATAATAGAGGCACCTTTTCCTTGGAAGAATTTAATTTGGGCCTTAACACGTTAAGCGCCACGCTCGTTCCTAAAGACCGGTGCTACACTTTCCGTTTAGGCCCTTTATTAACCCTTTGCGGACGGACTCTTTTTTTAGTTTTGGGGAACAATCATTTACTTGGCGACCAAAAACCACCTTTTTATCGGAAAGTCAGAGTATTAATGTATAAAAGTTATAAATTACTATTTGTAGAAACACATTTCAACGGTTATATTTCAATTTTTCAACTTCAATTGCGTGTACATGCGCCCATGAACTGTAATCAGAGTTTTTCTCAGACCACATATATGCGTCCATCGTCCTCAAAGGGTTAAGAAAGATATCTTTCTATTTATTTTAATAAATTACATTAATTTTTGATAAAATGCTTGATTTCTTACTTAAAACTACTAATTATAGATTGGCCAAGCGCGACAACGTAGCTTAGGGAAAAAACTAATCGTTGATTTTCATTGATCAGTGTCAACATAAACGAAAAATTAACGACCGGTCCGTAGGGGCCGGTGTGGTGCTTAACGTGTTAAACGCTTAATACGTAAATGTGTACAAGTTAAAAACGATTTGACATTAATTTCACAATTTCCATCGTAACATTTATTGAGAACAGGTGCTATCGTAAACATGGAAATCATTTTGAATAAATAACGAAAGAAATGCGTTCGTCGTACAAACGGCAAATAATTTCGTGTGGATGTCTTTTGAAGCCGGTGATACTACATGGGAAAGTATCTTTGGAGTTTACATTATTCATCGGGAAGCTCGCGCCAAATATGAAATATGCGGAGCATACTCCAAGTTACTTTGAATCGACACCGGATTGCACGACGAAACTAAACGGCAAACATCGCCGCAAACTAAGTGAAATAGTTTCTGGTATACAATATTGAATTACGCCCATAGAGAACATTTTCCAGATTACATCGTACTGATCCCACAGAACGGATACACTTATCCTTGGGTTAATATCAAATTGCCGGACTTGCAGAACGCACCGAGATATTGAACTACCTATAGGAAAAATGAAAGCATTGTAAACATTCTTTTCTTTTAAAAAGATAGAAGACTTAGAAAGACAATGATTCATTGATAAATATAAAAGCGAAGGAATTTTAATCTTCTATGAGTGTCATTTTTCCAACGTTCTTGAAAGTAGAATTAAAAATGAGCAATACAACATTGTTGACTGTAGTGAGTTTATGTGAAATGCTTTTAGTAATAGACGTAATTAATCTGCTAGGAATGCATCGATATTTTTTTTAATAAATTACTTAAATCTTCTCCACCTCCATCTTCATACCACCTATTTCGTAATACTATTTAATATCATATTTACAAATTCTAACGAATTTTACTGAATTTGGTGCTAGCAGCATTAGGTTAATCGTACTATTGAAAAATAATAAAAATGTGGTGATGGTTTTTATAACACCGTTCGCCAATATCTTCAACCGATATTTCAAGTTGAAAGCTATGGTTAACATGTAGTTCAAAATTCAAACTTCCAATTAATGAGTCCAAGTTAAAATCTCTAAGTTAATTTATTATTTAATATATTGTCACCTCGATATTTTGGTATCCCTTTGACAATAAAATCAAAGGTCCTATGCAAAATTACTATAGCAGTTAATGTTCAGTCCTCACAATTAACTTGGTGGATTGAAGACGGTTCATAGAGATTTTTGTGTTTGTTAACTTTTATTTCTTATATTGTCCGTCTTAAAACGTCCGTCTTCAATGTATTAAGAAATTCATTTAAGAGGTTTATTGCATGTCCTGGTCATAGTTATTTTTGAGAAGTACTTGTAGAATTCGGACTAGAGGTCCCCTTTTCCGTCAAAAGGTTAATCCGTTTATCTCAATAACAATTGACATGCAGTAAACCTTGAACATCGTCCGGGCTTGATTCCCTCCTTTTCCTGGGGACTGTTATCAAACGAGCACCACTTTGTCTTTGTGAGTGAATTTAAGTAATAAATAAACTTTTGAATATTATATATGTATAAAGATATTATATTTATTGACTCTTTTATTTCTGTGTGTGTGTGTGTGTGTATGGTTCGTTGGAAAGATAAAATGTAAGTCTCTTGGTTCTGGAAAAGGTAGTCTGTAAGTGTTGTTTGAACAGATAGAATGGAAGTGGCGAATTTTCAGGGAAGTTGTAGGTGCCGAAAATTAGGAGACGTTAGGAGTGGGGATCAGGGGCCTCGGTAGGTGGGGATGAGGTTTACGAGGAGTGGGCCCTTTGGAAAGTAGGTAAGTAAAGTGCGGCTCGGACAAGTTGGCATATCGGCGGCGGAGCTTCTCGCTTTCAACCGCCTATTCGCACCATTTTGTTTCTTGGAATCCACTCGCTCAGTCTTTTAAAGAAAGTACTCGACAAAGTCGTAACATTCAAATATTCTTACTAGTTTGTCTGGAGGAACGAAAAATTTCTCCCCCTTCCACATGGGGGATTCTCCTTGACGAAATGCGACGTGTTAAATATATGGTATGCTGTTACATTGTTTTCTTGTCGCGCGTTCCGTGTCGTCAAGGAGAATCTCCCCATGTGGTGGGGATAATTCTGCCGGAGTTTATCCTGTTTTTACTATAGAGATGTTAGAAATCTGGTGCCTACGTCGATGTCCTCACTGTCGCCACCCAAATCGCGTTGTCTCCCTTGCTTCGATCTGCAGCGTTCTCTTTCTTCGTCTTTTAGTTCGATTTGTATGTGTAGCTCTTTTAACGAATCGAGAGGTAGAACGTTAAGTGCCTTCCAACCAGGCATGACGCTTGACGCCTGGCGAATCAGACTCTGCCGAAACAGGCCATCCTCCCAGATGCCAACTTGTCCGAGCCGCACTGTACATATGCATGTGTATGTGTGTTTGTGTATTTTAAATGATCATATTACATTTTTAATAATAATAATAATATATGATATTTATTACAAATATACTTAAAGATAGTTTATACAAGTTGAAACGCAAGTACTATGTTGTAAAATAAAGGGAACGCAATCATCTAACACGCACACACACATACACACACACTCTAAATGATATAAAAAATACAAACTACAATACCAAATCCGTCCAGTCACGTCTAATTGTTTGTCTATTCTCTTTCTGCGTCTGATCGTCTATAATTCTGTCCATCTAATCGTCTATAATTCTATTTGTCTAGTTGGTACGTCTATTCGACTACTCGTCGATTCGTCTATATACGGCCGTCTACTCTCTACCTCGTTTACTCTATAACTCGTCTATCGTCGAACTCTATACGTCTACTTTATATGTCGTCTCCTTTTGAACTCGTCTACTGTCAAACTGTTCGCTCGTCCTCGTTTCGTCGTCGATCGTCTTTTCGTCAGTCAATTGTCTCATGGCGGATCTTTCTAGATACAGTAGAATCCCACTAATGTTGACAACTCGGGCCAGGATTATTTGCTAATGTTGACACTTCCCTCTATCCCCACGTTTCATGACTTATTTTCCCTATGGGCATAAGCATGCGCAGAATTGAAAATTGAGTGAAGGATTCATGTAAACATCCATAACCTATGTACATAACGCGCCACGAAACTAAAATTCTATTGGACAATAAAAAGTCCAAGTGGGGGAAAATACAAGTAACAGTACCGGGAGTATCCTGTCAACATTAGCGCGAGAGCAACATTAGAGGGATTCTTCTGTAATTCTAGTGGGATTTATAAAATCCCCACAATAATAATAATAATGATGATGATCGATGTAACGACGTTGGGGTTAGAACGTAAAAGGACCGGTACAAAGGAATTTGCCTGGACTCTCGAGGTGACGGAGAGCTCACGGTCACCCAGGCGATCACCACATGACGAGTCCCGTTACCTCTGGGCCTTTGGAGGGGTGGAGGGGGCTGGAGGGGTGATAAGCGCGAACGACACCTCATAATTTGGTAAAATCCGCGGTTCCCCTCCAAGGAAGTCAAACCCTATCTTTGATTTTCACGGTGGGGATAGTCATGCCCAATTTTACATTCTGTGTTAGGAATGGCTGATTGACGTCTTCACCGAGAAAGTTAAAGATTGGTATCAACGTCCTTGGAGGGAAACGAGCCTCAGATTTTTCCCAAATTTTTGAAGGTTACTCATTCGTCATCGATCATTTCAACGCATCAACAACCATTCTTCTTTTTCGTCGTGTCGAGATTATACTTGCAGAAATTGTTAAATTATTGATCATAATTGTAGAAATTGTTAAATTATTGAGTTTACCTTGTTAAAAATAAATCAGACAAAAAACAATCAGTCGCGGTTCATTAAGTTGAAGCGGGACATATCTTGCATGCAATTTCACGGCACAGTTAAAATTCAAAAACTACAAGAAAAGAATACATATGGGAAGACTTCCGATCAGAGAATTTCTGTCATAAGTTAGTGTTAATAAGAATTAAAGCAACTCAATATATTTAAATACAGTTTGCAATTATGCTAAAAAATCAAAGAAAAGGAGTTATCCCTCCCTTACCTTTCAACATCAAAATCATTAACAAAACGTATCCAATGGATAATAATTCTGGAATATTGTGGGGATTTTATGAATCCCGCTCAAATTATCTAGAAGGATCGGCTATGACACAATTGACTGACGGAAAAACGAACGTCGACGGCCCGAGGACGACACGAGGACGAGAGTTCAGTTCGATAATAGACCAGTTCGACAGTAGACGACATATAGAGTAGACGTAGATGAGTTCAAAAATAGACGACATATAGAGTAGACGTATAGAGTTTGACGGTAGACAAGTTATAGAGTGGACGAGGTAGAGAGTAGACGGGTTAAAGAATAGACGGACGTATATAGACGAATAGACGAGTAGTCGAATAGACGTACAGACTAAACAAATAGAATTATAGACGATTAGATGGACAGAACTATAGACGATCAGACGCATAGAGAGAATAGACAAACAATTAGACGTGACTGGACGGATTTGGTATTGTAGTTTGTATTTTTTATATAATTTACAGTGTATGTGTGTGTATATGTGTGTGTACGTGTTAGATGATTGCGTTCCCTATATTTTACAACATATTTGCGTTTCCACTTGTATAAACTATTTTTTAAGTATATTTGTAATAGGTAAATATTCTACAAAATCAAGCAAGAAAAATATCTATAGAAGGACGCAAGTAGCGAATTATATTTAGTTAACATCTTTTTCATCGGACATTTCACTCAAAACTATCGTACTCCAACCCTTCCTTCCTTTTCCCAAAAAATGAAACCATTAAAGTCAATAAAAAATCAATTAGCCCCATCAGCACTGTCTTAACATTTAAAGTATCTACAAGTTTACAAGCCAGATATATTACAATTACAAATAGATATATTTATAAATCCACCACGAACATTTTACTGACGTGAAAATTCGTCGCGCATTTCCAAGTTCCAATGCACCGCGAAACTTGATAAACAGCAATAACCCGGATTGCTTTCGACGTGATCGCGAAAAGTCACTCCCTCGAATTACGATCGTACGTCACCTTCCAGTGGATTGGCTGTAAGGGAAAATAAACAAACTTCACCGTCGAATTTACGAGGACGATAAAATATCGTGTGGAACATAGTTTCCGGTGTCTCGCAAATTCGCGCTGTCTAGCCAAACTGGCTGCAGTTTTGTTCAACGTTTAACCGCCATATTTATACCGGCTATAATTATAATCCACCTTTCGAAACTTTGACAGTTATACGACCCCATGAATTATTGCCAGTTTCTAAATTGCCTACGGTTGTCACACGGGGCTACTTGCTGCTTGCTCATTAGCTTGCATGCGCTTATTGGTTAATCTTCCACGTCCATTCTGGATACAATGCAAGAGTTGTGCTCAGGAACCCCCATGTACATGGAAATACCTCGTATTTAGTAATACGTGCGTAACAGTTGTAATTTATGTATATTCATTCATGTGTTCGGAATAAATTGAAAGTCTCAAAGAGATAGATGTGTTTGTGTTTCAACTGAACTGATTATGAGAGTTGTGAATCGAAGGGGGTTTAATTGTTTTAAACAATGTATTTTAAGGTATTTATTTTGCAAGTTGGAGGGTTATTCATTGGTGGAACTGTATGCTGGTTTTTACGATTATGATGGCTTGAATTTAGTGTTCTATATTTTTTTTTATTAATCCGTATTTTAACTTTTTTAGAATACGGGAATTCCTGAACAACGAGGTTCAAGAATGCTTAACACAATCTTTCTTTCGACATAAATATACGGTTATCATTTAATACGTTGTCGGTGATATCGGTTAATCAATAATTCCAAAGAAAATTAAAATGTTTTTAAAATTATTCAGAAATTAGTAATGCATTGGAATTAAATCTAATGTCACTATTTAACACTTTGACTATTATATCGATTATTGAGTCTTTCTATAAAAAATTGAAATGATCTTAAAATTGTCCAGAAATTGACAATGTATTGCGATTAAATGTCAGGTCATTATTCCACACGTTGACTGTTATATCGGTTAATCAATAATTCCAAAGGAAATTAAAATGTTTTTAAAATTATTCAGAAATTAGTAACGCATTGCGATTAAGTATTTTGACGCTGCAATTTGTTAGATATGTCTGACAAAAAAATTATGTGGTAGTCACTTTGCAGTTATATCGTTCACTGCCGTTCTTAATTATTCTCAAAAGCTATTAACGAAGACTTGAAAAATTATGAATACATTTTTTATACAAGAAAAATGGAGACTATCACGTAGAGTAGAAGTGAATTTTATAACTTCAGCGATTATTTCGATCTGGTCTTCTATTTGAAAAATTGAAACTGTTAAGCATATATTCAGAAATTTCTTAGAATTCTTCAACTCGAAATACATTAGGTTTTTGCATTTCTGAAGTCCTGAAAGCTGACGTTTCAAGAGTATTTCGATTGTTTCAAGATTGCAGACATCTTGAAAATATGAAGTTGGGATTATAAAGAGTAAGAATGCTTGAGACTTGCAAACAGACTGAAAACACGGAAAAGAGTAATGGACATATAGAAAATGAAAAGTAAGACGCGGGACGTCGTAATAACGCAGAAAGTAAAGTACCTTCTTTAAACATAAAAATATTCAACTTGTAAGATTGCATTGTTAGGAGCTTTAAGACGCTGCCACAATAAAATGTTCTGAGAATTAATCGTTCTTGCATCAAACGCTTAATGTAGCTTTACGTAGGAAATAATTCACTCTACATCAAAGACATGGTATAAAATATTTCTACTATAGAATTTGAAAAATCGCATGATCATTTAACACGTTGAGTGCCACGCGATTTTATAAGGAAATTGCCATCAGGCCACGCGCGCTGTTATCGTGGTACAGCAATGGGAAGCGCACTACTAACAAATTTTAATTTACTCGATGCAGGTTTTTAAACATATTAGGGCCATTGTTTCTTATCTCAATATTGCAACTTGTAGAAAACAACGATACAAACTCCAGACAAAACTTGGACGCGGCTTGAACGGAAAGTTCAGTGTCAGTCACCGATGACTGACGCGGCACTCAACGTGTGTTAATTAAATATTCAGCGACAACATTATTGTTTCCGCACATCTTTTTATAACATTAAATACCATTATATAATTCTCTAACAATAAGTCTCACAAATTTAAAAGTACCTACTTATTAACATGAAAAAATCGTGATCATATAATTGGAAGATCGAGCTAATAAAAGTCTTGTTTAATAAAAAAAATTATGTTTTAAAGATCTTTGCGTTAGTAAGAACAAATTCTTAATTAATTGTTAATATACCAACTTTGAAGTATTGTACATGAGGAATTCTCTTTGGAGAAATTAAAATAAAAAATGATATAACTTTCTTTGTATCCTTTGTCGAAATATTTATTTACTTCTACTTATTCACGGAATTAAATGAAGCTCACTCTTCTGATGTTTTATTCTTGAAGAATCTTAGTATGTATATATCAGAGCAGAACTATTTTACTTTTGCAGAAACAAGTTCAAGTTGCAAATTAAATGCAATAATAGTTTAATTAAAATGTCCTACTTCACTGATGTCCTGCTTACGAAAAGTTACCAATACACTTTTCTTATGCAGTTCTTTACAATTCATTTTATCTTGCAGACACTAGAAGTCTCTCTATTAAAATAAAAATGTAGTAATAATGACACTTGCGTAAGTTCCGTTAAAAAAATCGTGATATCACGACATCAACATAAATCATCGTTGACTAAACCTACATTTTGACATTAATGACACAATTTGTCTAATCCTTTCTGCAAAATATCTCCTTTATGAAATAAAATCCCGATAATATTTCAAAAATTTTACTCGAATGCTGCATCGCGTTTGAAGAGAAAAAAAAAGTGGAAGATGATAATCCGTTGGGTGAAGTGGCAAGATAATTATATATTATGCCCACGTGTGAAGTAAATCACTCATATCAGGAATTCAAATTATCGCGATATTAAAATCGCAGTACGTTAAGCCATATCCTAATGGTTTGTCGGAAATTCAAATATTATCGAGCGCGCATCTCCATTTGTGGCTTCATACATAAAATATCAGCAACTACGTCACTACCGCAATACATCAAAGTCCAACGTCTATCAGTTTAGGGGAATTAATTTTACTCGACTCCTTATTTCGATACATAAATTAAACCCTAGAAATCAACCGAGTACCCGAATTTACGCGCGACATGTGTCGATGAACATCAGAGCTTCTCGATTCGTCTTCGTCTGGAGTCATCTCTATTTCCATTCAGTTTAATTAATGTATGGAATATATTCGAGCAATTTCTCAAAATTGTATAGCTTTTTTAGTTAATCGTAATTATCAGTTTGCCGCAGTTCTATTATAAAATAGACCAATTTGGGAACAAAACTAAAATATGTAGTCACTTTCCTTTCGACTTGTTGCGATCATTTCGTTTAAGATCTATGGTGTTAACTAGGTTCTAAACTGTTGTGTCTTAATATACAAAATCAACATAGAATTCATTATATTTCAGTATATTAACATTAGATTTACGGCTGTTAAATCTGATACATTTAAATATATTAAATGATAAAAACTTTGAAAAAAGATGAATTAAGCGGCCAAAAATTCAGAGAGTTAAGTAATTTTGTACGTGATCTGTACATCGCGGTCGAATTAAAAATATTGACGATGGCGTCTGCGGGCCCATCAGGGTAGGCAAGCTGCCGTGTTATGAAAAAGGTCTGAAAACAGCGCCGCTCACGGTAGCGCGGACGAACTAAAGCCATTTTATGTACAGCATATCCGTCCATATCAATGTATACTCAATAGCTATATTCAAGAGCTTGTCTTGTTTTTCTTTACAATTTTATTTAAAAATGAAAATAACAACGTTATGTTTCAATTAACAATTTTTTTATTAATATTCACAATAAAAAAGAATTATAATATACATAGATGTACATAGGAATACAAGTACTTTCTAACCTCTATTTTCATTACAGAAAATAACCGAACGTTTCTTCCATTGCTTCATACTTAGCAAAAGCAAACAACTTAAATTATAACAGTATTTTAATAAGTATAATAAGTATAAGAACTATGAAATAAATAATAATTATGTCTGAAGTTCGTTTGGCTACACGCTTTCGTCTTGAACGATTTAAGTACTATTACCCACAATGGCGGTTCGTAAAAAATCGACTGTTCAATTCTGGCGATAACAGAATCACATCGATTCTCTCTTGCTAGTGTAGTTGAAATTCATCAATTCAATGTGCATCCATTAGTAGCATCACTATCGCCACCTGAGGGCAGCGCGGGGCATAACTAGGAATTGCTGAGCCCAATACAGCCTGTCGAACCTGGAACGCATCTGACCGCCTTTTGAGCAAGCTTTTTTGTCATCCATCGTTTGGGTGCTGCGCAAGGCGACCATTGTAATTTTCTTCTTTGCGTTAATGAAACTTAAAATACATAATAAGACAGTGAGAAATATTTTCTCACGACCGTGCCCGTTTTGGGAACCCACTCGACGCACGGAAGGCGTAAAACGCTTACAAATTTCGTACAAATTTGTTTATTATAATTTGATTTGACGCAAATCAAGCTGCCGTGAATCTATTGTTAAATGAGTAGTTTGAAAAAAGAGAAATCAAGAAGTAGAAACGACGATCTATTCGGTAATCTTTCTTTTATAACATCAACGTAGAAAACCTGTTCCTTAGCTACCCTATAAGCTTGGAGAATTTTTGGAAACAATTGGGAACCAATCATTTTGACCTTCTTGGTAATTCTAGTGTTAAGCTCAGTAGATTGATTGTGGATCTTACAATCCACCTTAGTTCACTATAAAGTCAATTCTGTTAATACCCTTCAGTATAGCCCGATAATAAAATTAAAATTATGAGAGTTATTAAAAAAATTGGGTAGACCTATCAGATGAGTTCAAGTTATCGTTAACAGTAGATCGTTTAATAGTGACCACACGATTAAGGTAGTTCTTGGCACTCATCATTTTTCGATAGATTTCCTTAAAATTTTGAAAATATATACTTCATGATATTTTATAATTATAACCGGAATCTCAACGAGTTCGTCCACACGGTTGATGAATAAATCGTGTTTAAAAATGACATATTTAACATGGGCCTTACGGAAAAAAATTTTTGCTGAGTCCGTAAAATCTTTTTTTATTTTTCTAATGGAAAAACGAGTCGATGGATTCTAATAAAAAATTAGCAATGTATTATTTTATGCTTTTGTAATATTATTGAATTTTTTTCATAATTTTTTACTTCATAGTTATAGAGAAAGATGTTTTTTAATGTCTAAAAAGTGAATGAAATGACCTCAGTGAAGTTAGCCCCTGCATTCATTCTTACGCATTTTTTTTTCATTTCTAATGAAAAACGAAACTTTTAGTTCTGAATCCAGCTAGAACTACGTTAAGTTCAAATGAAAACAATTTGACTATCTTTCCTTTGCAGAGAAATTCTTCTTTTGTAGATAAATATTGTTCTTCTTTGCTGTCCCAACCGTTGAAACGATAGCAAGAGGAGGAGCAAAACTTTAGTGGGCAGTTTAACTGCTTAAAGTCAATCTATTGTCGATAAAAAAGTATTTGTTCTCCAATTTTACTTACTCGACAAAGTCATATTAATAAAATCGACATCGAATACTGTACAGATGGTTTTCATTATGAGATTAAATTAAGAATTAAAATTAATTTAAAAAAAAAAATTAAAAATACAGCAAGATATTAGGATGCAGAAAACTTACAAATAATCACAATTTATCGCAATAGAAAATATGTACTAAAAATGTACACTTAAACTACTGGAGTGATAGATATTATATTTCAATATATAAGATAAGTAGTTTGAAAAACCGGAAATCAGGAGAAGGAAAAGATGATCGATTCGGTGATTTACATTTTCTGACATTTTGAAAAAAATTATGTACCATTCATTTTGACTGATTTGGTAGTTCTACTGTTAAAAATGCAACTGTCAAACAAAAAGATCATCGACTACCTGAAACTCGTACTGTGCAATGCATTCTAAATAAAAATACTTCGATCATGAATTCCTTAATCACGCGAATTTCATGCGAAGTTTACAGTGTAAAACGTAATTTATTAAAACGAGATTTAAGTTAGTGTGCGGAACGTTAATGCAAATCTCTCGAACTTAACGGTAATTTTAAATCGCATTCGCGTTAAAAGGAAGTTCAGGAATTTACGAAAATGAAAGTTCCCCCTCGTTCGGTTAAATTCATGAAAATCAACTTTACGATAGTTTTTCCTTGGAATTTGCGATGCAAAATCGGCCAGGAAGATTTCCCGTATTCCACGACGTTTTCCACTTTTTTTGCAGGCGATCGCGCGAAGAGAGAAGCCGTCGACGAAAACTTTCGAAAGTCGAGCATCTTGACGGCAAAGTCGACTGGGATTCTCGCGATGTCACTGAAGATATTATACTCTTTTGCAGCGACATCGAAAAATAGGAGAGTGCCGTCCTTCGAGACTTTTTCCGTTACGATACTCTCGATCGACCAACCGGAGTTTCCGAGCTTTTATCGAAACTCATTGAACTGATAAGAATTGTCCGTTGTCGGATGTCGAGCAACGTTCGCGCCATTTGACGAGAAATTATATTTACAATATTGATAAAATTCTTCTCCATGCTTAACCCCTTGAGAGGAAAGGACGATTGACACCTACATCAGTTTTCTTTGCCAAAAAGTCTGACAATCTACGTTCATCCCATTCCTTGCAATTATATTATATAATATTTAATAAAATTTGGTATTTTTATCTATTGATTGCCAATTAATAGATGCAATAGCAACCAAACGATTTTAAATTAATTGTAATGCAAAATTCAATAGTTTATGTAAGTCTTAATGCCCAAGTTAAATCGTAAGGCAAGTTGTTGAAGGAGAAAGGAGATAGAAAGGGTCTAGCAGGATAAGGGAGTCAAAAGTGCCCTTAAGTACAATGGTTTTTGTACACAAATTTTTAATCCGATACCTTCACCGGGGAGTAGTTATGGGGTAAATTCAAAAAATTAGTTTTTGGCTCATTTTCCCCACTTAATGGGGTGCAAAAATTAACACATAATGCACACATTAGGGATTTTTTTCAGATTTTTCCTATACAAGTTCTACGCACATAAAAATGAAAAACCAAAAAAAAAATTTTTTAAACATCGGTATTGAAACCTTGCGAGAACAACTTCTTCCTTGTTACAGTAGTTGCCTAATGTTATCATTGTTATACTCTAAATTTTACCAGATTTTTTGAGTACGGTGTATCACGGTCGGAGAAATCGAAAACTGAATACTGCGACTCATTTTGGGCTGAAACATGCTCAGTGTTTCCCATTCTCGATGATTTGAATGCAGTATGTTCATTTTGTGACCTATAATGTTTCTGCACATGAATATATACAAGGCCGAATTAAAAGTTAATTTGTGAGAGAACGGTTCGTTTCTGACCCATGGTTCCTCTCAGACATTTTGCCTACGTAACAAGATGAATACGATGAGCCAATAAAAAAAATTTGCTACCCGTTCCCGAATTTTGCGGCCGGTTTTTTTCGCAAATCTCCATCGATCCAGAGGTGTAAAACAACCCCTTAAAGCCATGACCATTAATTTTTTTACACCCTGTACGTATTAAAGAACACAACAGAATCAATATATTACCCAACCATTGTGGAAAGAGACATTTTTGAATATTAGGAAATACACATTTCTTTGGCGATCAAAAACTACCTTTTTATCAGAAAGTTAGAACGTTCGTGAATAGATATTGTAAATTACTATTTGCGTAACTATTATATATTTTGAGGATTATATTTCAAATTCATAATTCTTACAGCATATAGATATGCCCATACTATAATGAGATTATTTCTCACAATCAGACCACATATATACGTCTGCAGTAGTGCAAGAAGTGGTACATGAAGTGTTTCGACAAATTGCCTACTAGACAATTGATTGCAGAGAAGTTGTGATAGTTGTTGAGGTAACTCGACCTTCAAATTGATGGAAGCAAGAAAAATTTCTTGTCATCCGAGAAATATTATTAATAACTTGTTAATATTTCCTGCATTTGTTAAGCTTTTAGAAATCTATCCTTCCTTGCATCTAGAAACAAATTAGACAATAAAACCTTATTAAATGAAAATATTGCTGTTTAAAGATTTTATGTAAAAAGCTATGTAACAGAGAAGAATGCAACAGCGCAACAATTTATTAGTCCGTAGTTAAATTTTCGCATCAGAGTTCGCTTTTACTTATAATACCAATAATAGATTTTATATTTCAATATTTATAAACGAATATACGGTTTGTACATTTGTAAAATTCATATTCTGCAATATTGTCGGCTTATAATTTTTTTTATATTCTCTACACATTTACTAGAATATGTTCAGAAAGGTATAATGATTTTCTGGTGTATGCATGTATTGGTAAAACTTTCAGCAATATTGATATTCACTTTTCCATTAATCAGACACCCGAGCATCAAATTAATTTTACGTGATAAAATTTTCAATCTACTTCGAGCATAAAATATTACAAAAGGCCATTTATTAATGCCCTGTCCCAAATAATAACGGAATTAATTCGGCATGTAGCGTTACATCATATAATACTTTGGGAATCGCAAGCAGTATGTATGCTTGACTTTCAACAACTGCAAAATTCATAAATTACATTCCACTTTTAACATTTTTCAAACCCTGAAAAATAAGGTAAAATATCTTCAAAAGTAAGACCATTAAAATGCAATTTCTATCCTACGATTACAAAAAATATTCAAAGACAGATACTCATTATAGTGCCACAAAATTATTAAAATAAATATGCAATAATTTCATAGATTCCCAATTTCTACATGTTCTACGAATTATTTCAGTTTTTCGTATTACCTATTAAAGTAGCAATTTATTTAAAATATTTTACGAGCTGTAAAATGTGTTAATTCATGAAATAAATATATTTTTATCACTGAAATAAAATTAATCTCTCATACATATCAAATATGGCAAACTGATAATTCGAGTTTATTTTAAAATATTTAGAACCTATCGAGCCACAATTACAACAGCAACGTATTACACCATTAATTTAAATACGTTTTGTTGTACTTGGATGATTGAGAGGCGTTAATAACGAACTCGAGCAATGAAACTAACGACCTGTTTCGACCACTCATACAGTTGAGCCGATTGTTTGCTTAGGAGGCCTTCCTTGCATACAGAATAATTCCACTTCGACGTTTCATAATAATCACTCAGCAACGATGTGTTCTAATTTGTCGTAATTGTCGCTTCAATATCGCAGTGTTAATCAATATTTCGACGTGTGCACGCACATACATATGCACGTATGTAAAACATGAATGCGTATGTATGCGCATCTAACCAACTCTTTTCTTTCCATCTCTGATGTGATGTGCACGATGCACGCAAACTTTATCATTGCATGAAACGCGCTTAACTGCGATAGATATTAAAGGTGTAAAACAAGATGGAAATTAAAACGGATTAAAGAATTTATTGGTATTTCGTGAAAATAAAGTTTTGGCTTTTGCACACAGCTAATGCGATTCAACATTCTTTGGTTTTCTGAAGGATATATTCGGATGGATAAATATAATTTGGAATGCTGGAGAAAATTCTTTTTTGAGTCTCCCAGTATTTCCTTTTTGACAGTTATCGTTGAAAATTCGATATAATTGAATTTAGAGAGAGGGGGAGAAGAGAAATAATCCAAGTAAACTATAAACTGTAGTATTATCCCTTTAGCTTACAATAACGTATAACACTCGTGGCGTGGGAAATGGAATAGGAAATTTTGACGTCTTTCAAAAACTATTAAATTGAGCCGGTCAATTAAAATCAGCCGGTTGCGAAAAGGGTCTCATTATTTTTATACCATTAATTTTACTTTCAGTCGTACGAAATATCAGAAATCAGTGAGAACTTTCGATTTCATGAATTAATTTTGAGCCGTTTCAGACCCTGTCAGGAAAAAAAATCGAAGATCAAGGGTGTCTTTTTCGTTTAGACCCTCCAAACTAATGTTTCGCCGTTGCGGAATTTCATTTCTAATCGCTATTGGTACAATTTTCTACTGTAATTTGGCTTTCGACAGATTAGGAAAGAAGAACACTACAACTACTAGCGTTAAATCTATTACTTTTACATATATCACATAAATATGTTGAAAAAAAGAAAAATCAAAAGGTGATAAAGATTGTCAATATAATAATTTCTGTTTTATAAAATAAGTGTGGAATACCTACTGTATGGTTTCTCTAGAAATTGAGAAAGTTATTGTAAAAAATTAAGTAACAGTCATTTTGATTTTCTTAGTATTTCTAACGTTAAATCCAATTTTTTCCCTGGGTCAAATTTGTTGTAAATTATGCAAGATAGTGTCCTAATGACTCGAGAAAATAATAAAACGATGATATATAAAATCAAACGATCCTAAAATCGATAACGGAAGGAAGATTGAGTCAATTTTCATAATGAGGAAAAATCGATGAGCAACACAAAACGCGTAAGATGAAAGTTCCGACAAAGATTTCTTCAGATAGCGAACAGCTTGCAAGCGAGATAGGAAATTTAATGAGATGAAATTAGATCGTTGTGAAAAAGAAAATTCTATTCTTGGATAAAAGTACGAAATTATTCCAGCTTCATTATCTCCCTTCTAACGTTGCAATTCGCACGATTGATTTTTCCGTTCATTAAAATGATTGAACGGCAATGGTGACTGTAATTTACTGTAGATTTTCCGCGGAAAAGACGAACGAGCATTTTCCGTAAAGTGCGGAAAGGGAAAAGACGTCGCGACGCATTGCACGGAATAAGACATTATTGCTACTTCCTTTACGACTTTTCCTTTCTCACATGCACACCGGATATAGCACTGTCTCGTTCGTCATATTTCGGTTTTCACGCATCGACGTTTCCTGTCAGAGAAGGAAAATGAGAAAGCGAAAAGGAACTGAGAGAAAGAGAAAAGGAAAGAAAGATAAAAGTGAACGAATTTTTTCAATACTTCTTAAACATCGTAGGTTCAAATAATGCGATAGAATTTCACCCGTTGTTCGTTGGAAATTCGTGAGTGGTAAATTTAATCTTTCGCATTTCTGGGAAAATGGAATAAACGTTAATTGTAACCTTTTAGATGCGCTTAGAATTTCTATGCATTTAAATGCGGAAGAAACTTAATGGCGTATCATTTCAGAACAGATGCAATTGGAGTGGAATAAGAGAAACGTGAGTGATTCATAATAAAAATGTATACGCAACTATAAGAGAGGAAAAACCGGGGCAAAATGTATTAGTTTTACAAATTATTTTAAGAAATTAATAACATAAACTAATTATCGTAACCGAAAACAACACTTAACACATAAAAGCAACACAATAGTACTTCAAACATAAATTATAACTTTAAATACATAAATTTAATATCTGTAGTTAAATAATCTTTCTGTTCCCTTCTAATCTCCATAAACCACTAACTCAATATTTATAAAAAATGCGAATCGTCGTTCAGACAACAAGCCAACGCGAGTCAGTCATCGCAGCGGCGACGAACATACTTGGTGTTACATTAATCCTTTGCGGACGGAGGCATTTTTGAATATCGAGAAACAACCAATTATTTAGCGATGAAAAAACACTTTTTCATCGGAAAGACAGTCTGTTAATGTATACAAGTTGAAATTTTCTCTTTGTAAAATAATATTTCAACGATTATATTTTAATTTTTCAACTCTAACCGTTTATATATGCACCGACAAACTATAACCAATTTTTTTCTCAGGGCGGATATATCCGCCCGTCGTCCGCAAAGGGTTAATATATACATTAACACTCTTACATAACGGGGGATGTTTTTGAAATGATGCAAAGCAGGAAGATACGACAGAAGAGCTCGAAATTAAATGATAAAATTACTGACTTCGTTATATTACTCTCATTGTACTATTTGGATGACGATAAATATAATTAGCGGATTTGCAAATTTTGTTGCGTTTCCGTAAAAGAACGTGCCCACCATAAGTATTTGTATGTACCCGAAAAAAATGTTGGAACATAGGAATAAAGAAAACGTATTAATAATTCTTTCATATTGTGCTAATTGTAAGTAAAAGTGGCAAATTAAAGAAGTTTACCTGTTGCTCATTTCCGAATCTTTTCGAAACAATTAGGAGCCAATCAGAGCTATGGTGAGTAAGAAGGCAAATACTCAGATTCGCAATCATCGGTGTCAAGTTCAAATTCCTTATTACCTTTGTGAAATCTTTTCTATGTAATACGTAATATCATAAACTCGATGATTCAGAAACCAACTAAAAGAGTAATGGATACTAGGCAAGATAGGCATATTAATTGAAGTCCAATGGTACCAAATATAATTGAAAAGAAAAAGGACTATTAAACACTTCTATCATTCGACTTATCAATACTTACCCACTTACAAGGGAACATCCTGAGGCGTAAACTACCGATTTCTATGAAATTTTATTATGCTTTGATATAGATCTCGTCAAAATATTTGACACGTATTTTTTTTATCGGTGTTACGTCCTAACCCCAACCTCGATATATTTATCATCACTATTATTATTGTTGTTGCTATTATTATCAGCATTACTATTATTATTAATATTATGATTATTATTATTATCATTATTATTGTTATTATTATTGTTACTGTCATTATTAGTATTATTATTATAAATATACATTTATCGTGTAAGATACACACACATACACATGCATACCGACTTTCTTAAGGGCCCATCCTACTCCTCGCAAACCTCATCCCCACCCACCGAGGCCCCTGATCCCCACTCCTAACATCTCCTAATTTTCCACACCCATGACTTCCCTGAAAATTCGCACTTCCATTCTATTCTCTAAAGCAGCGTCAAGAATTTTTTGCACGCCAGAGCCGTCTTTCGAGAAACACCGCCTCCTTCACTCAAACATACAGCCGAGATGTCACTGATTCACAACCACTCTGTAGGCGTCACGCTCGTGCCTATTGGCACTGGCGTGGTAGCGCATTTGGGGCGACATTCGTAGTTAATCGCTCGCGCTGGAAAGACGTGCCTCGCGCGTCAGTCGCAGAGATCAGAACGACGTGCGTGGCACGTCGACTCAGAATATTTGTTGAGGAACAGTTTCAGATGGCACTACGTCGCATGTAGGATAAGACAAAAGTATTGTTAGTGAAAAAGTATCCTCAGATATGGTTTAAATCAAATACAATTAATATATTTTTTAATGTTTTTGAACTTCTGGCGATGGTTTTGCCAAAATGGACCACTTCATTAAGTCTTACGGCATAAATATAGTATTGTGTTCCAGTACGCACATTTGTAAATTAATTACTAGCGCAAATTGTTAAAAATAACTATCCGATACTAGAACGCTAGGCTTCCTCGTATTAAAGAATACATTGTTGCCGTCGCGGTCGCTGCGGCCCATGCGACGTAGTGTTATCTGAAACTGTTCCTCAACAAATATTCTGAGTCGACGTGCCACGCACGTCGTTCTGATCTCCGCAACTGACGCGCGAGGCACGTCATTCCAGCGCGAGCGATTAACTACGAATGTCGCCCCAAATGCGCTACCACGCCAGTGCCAATAGGCACGAGCGTGACGCCTACAGAGTGGTTGTGAATCAGTGACATCTCGGCTGTATGTTTGAGTGAAGGAGGCGGTGTTTCTCGAAGGACGGCTCTGGCGTGCAAAATATTCTTGACGCTGCTCTAAAGCAATCAGACAGACTCCCATTTTATCTTTTCCACGAACCACACACAAACAACTTTAACCCTTTGCGGTCCGATCCGACTTTCGTTTCAGCACGTCCGATGTCGAGTGTGGCTCGACTCGCCTTATCTTCTAGCACGTCCGATGTCGAGCGTGGCTCGGTATCGCTTTGTTTTCTTTCGCGTCCTGTATCAAATTTCATCGGTATTTAAGTTTCACTATATGTCAATTGTAGACTAAATACGATAATATAAGAGCTACGGGAAAGAACATCTAAAATAAGCCATGCATCTTGAACTTCACGTCTTGGTTTTAGTCTTTCCAAGCAGCCCGTGGTGTACAGCTCGAAGTCGTAGCACACCCAGAAAGCATTTTCAAATCCTATATTTTTACAAAATAACTTTTTTTTGTAAAGAATATGGCTAAACAACAGGGTCGGCAACGTACAACAGTGCGTAATACTGTATTTGAAAGTGATGATAGTGTTTGTTTGAGCGACATAGAAGAAGAATTTCAGAGAACATGTGCATCTGGAATCGAAAGTAGTCAAGATTCAGAGAATGTAGTTACATTCAGACAGACCAGACGTATAAACAGAATTTGTGATACATCAGAGAGCAATAATGAAATGGACCAAAACAGCGATTGGCAAAATGTGACTGAAAACGACACTTATTCCGGTTATATCGCATTTTCTACTGGAGACAAAGTACAAGGGCCCCAAGTTCAGACTGATTGCATCACACCTCTGCAGTTTTTCTCATTATTTTTCACGGATGAGCTTATTAGCAAAATAACGACAGAAACAAATTTATATACTCAACAAATAATTAACGGCCGTGAAGTCTCTATGCATTCATTGTGGCATAATTGGTATGAAGTTACTGCTGTTGAAATAAGAGCATTTCTTGGTGTAATTATCAATATGGGATTGATGCCTGTTCATGATATCAAAGATTATTGGAGTAAAAATTTTAACGCTTACATTCCGTTTTATAATAACATTTTTAAACGCCAACGATTTTTACAAATATTTTAGGCATTGCATTTAGAAACTACGCCACAAACGGGCAATAGGGAAAGAATTTCTGTGGATAAAGTTGCCCATTTACTTAACTATTTGGACAAAAAATTCAGACAACATTTCCTACCAGCACAGAATATTGCTGTAGCTGAATCTACAGTTGGAATCAAAGGAAGAGTTTCTTTCAAAACGTACAACCCCAAAAAACCAAACAAATGGGGACTTCGTCTATATGTATTAGCAGACTCATTGTCTGGTTATGTATACACATTTTTACCATATTTTGGAAAACAAACGACAAACGCACTAATTGACCCCGATTTACCAATCACAAGCCGGATTGTTTTACACCTGTATAATAATCTACAGCAGTCAATACCTGGAGCTAAAGGATACCATATCAATACCGACAGACTCTATACCAGCATCATACTTGGCGAAAGATTACTTAATTTGCAATGCCATTTAACGGGCACGGTAATGACGAATAGAAAAGGAATACCCTTGTCAATGAAATCACCGAAATTAAGGATTGGGGAGACAGTTGCTTATCGCAAAGAAGAAACATTATTGCTTGCATGGCGCGATAAACGTGTCGTGTCCATGCTATCAACGGGTGGCACGTTCAGATATCAAATTGTTGGAAATAGAAGAGGTGGGAATAATAGAGCGCGGCCAGTTTTGAAGCCCAGTATAATAGCAGAATACAATAAAAACATGGGCGGCGTCGATTTAGCCGACCAGTATACTTCAACATACTGCTTCCTCCGCAAAACCCTAAAATGGTGGAGGAAACTGTTTTTCTGGGGTTTGGAAGTATCTATTATCAATGCTTATGTTTTGTACAAAGCATGTCCTAATACTACTAAAAAGCTTTCTCACAAGCAATTTAGAGAAAAGCTGGTGCTTGATCTTGTAGAAAACTTTCGTGTAACAGTAAAACGTGGAGAACCATCATCCAGCGATAAGGAACAGCGACTAGATGGAAAACTACTCATAGTTACACTGCATCCCCGGAATAAACACAAGGATTGTGCAGTTTGTTCTAACCGAAAAGTTCCAGGTGGTAGAAAGGAAACGTCATATATATGCGAAACCTGCGACAGAAAACCAGGATTGCATGTTGGACAATGCTTCAAACGGTACCATACAATCGTTAATTATAAGCTGTAAACAATAAAAAAATGTTTAAAAATTTTACAATTTTAATTTTATACATGCACTAATTCATAAGCCCGTTACGTCAGTAAGATCATGCATGCTTTCCACAATAAACGCTACCAAGCGGACAAGCGACTGCTGAAATCTGCGCGGACCTGCTGAAACGAAACGGTGAAAAGCGTTCGGACCGCAAAGGGTTAAAAACACGCACATAGAAGTCAAAATCTACAAATATAGTATATTTATATATAAATATAATATCCAAGAGTTTATTTATTACATAAATTCACTTGAAAGACAAAGTGGTGCTCATTTCGTAACACCCACATTAAAGGGGTGAAAACCACCTTCAAAGTTGGGGTCCCGAAAATTATTTATCAAATATCTCGAAAACTATTAGAAATACGAAAATTTCGTAGAGAATGAAAATTAAAGCCTTCGGACGTTGGATCCAACGGTATAATCAGTTTTTTAAAAAATCTATTTGTTTAAATAATATGCTAAAAAATGCTACTTTATAAATCATTTTTTCAGTTAAATTTCAATCAATTTTCTTGAATATTTGTATGTGAACACCATATACCGAAACACAAAATACGGATAAATTGGAAATTTAATATTTGTGTTCCATAAAAAGTTATTGTATTTTAAATTCTTACGCTTGCGCACTTGTCAAGTTATTCCTTCGTATATACATGTATGATTGCTCTAAAAGGCCAGATTTTATTGTCAAATACACATATTGCTTTTATAGAAATTTAAAAAATGTGGTTGATTAATTAATAATTCGAAATAATTATTGTAATTATGGTAGTCATTGTTGTTTGTATAACAAATATTTTCTTATACAATGGTTTGCATTTTCCGGGTTTAAGCCGCGTTGTGAATTGTGAAAATTCCGACGTTTCGCCAGCATTTCAGCTAGCTTCATCAGGGTAAAACTGATACTGACGTATTCTGTTGATAGTACTCCTATTGATAATGGTGCTCAGTGACACGGAACCGTGCTTCAGCCAAACAGATTTATAGTTGATCAGCTGAGCGACTAAAAAAAATGGGAGGAGGGTGTTCCAGATTGGGCTGATGTTATAGCCTCTGTCCCGATTGATGTTGTTCGGATACTTTATTATTTCCAATGCTTCTCGGTATTTCCTAGGGAAGTAACCTGAGGTCTTAGCAAAGAGCTTGGTTTGGTCGAAAAGTGTTTTGTGACCGGTGTTGATTTTATGTTCGGCTATAGCCGATTGTGTGTACCCCAGTCTGGAACACCTCTCATGTTCTTTGAGACGTGTGCTCACACTCCTCCCAGTTTCTCCGATGTATACGTGTCCGCATGAGCATGGGATCTTGTATACTCCTGATGATTGCAACGGTGGACTCGGATCCTTGGGTAAGGTAAGCATACCGGATATCTTGGTAGGTGGCATGTATATCGTCCTTATTTGGTGTTTCCGAAGAATTCTTCCAATGCGGTCTGTGGTTCCTTGTATGCAAGAGAGAAGAATGGCGGTAGGTTTCTCTTGACTGCGATCTTGGAGAGTGTTTTAGTCGCTCAGCTGATCAACTAAAAATCTGATTGGTTGAAGCACGGTTCCGTGTCACTGAGCACCATTATAAATAGGAGTACTATCAACAGAATACCTCAGTATCAGTTTTACCCTGATGAAGCTAGCTGAAATGCTGGCGAAACGTCGGAATTTTCACAATTCACAACGCGGCTTAAACTCGGAAAACGCAAACCATTGTATACTTAACAATGGCCGCGAAAGCCTCAAAACCTCAAAATATTTTCTTACACCAAAAGCATTCTAAAGCAACTATATAATCAATTAAAGCAGTTTATGTTCGCAAATTGTAAATATATAAAGGACACCAACCCAGAATTATTCAATTTTTCAGGTTTGTCGGTTGTATAGCCACATCCATTCAATATATGACTATTTCCAACTGTAAATCACCAATTCTTATGAAGCTATAGTATAATATGGTTTTTGTAAAAACCGCCCCCAAAGTTAGGGTAAAGAAAACTATTTTATTGAATATCTCCGAAACGATTAGAGATACGAGAATTTTGCACCGAGTGAAAATTAACGCATTTCGAACACGAAACCAATGATATAAACATTTTTTTAAAAGACCCACTTGTTTAAACAATATGATAAAAAATACTTTTTTTCAACTTTGAGGGTGGTTTTCACCCGTTTTGCTTAACGCGGACGACTGCCAACAAAAAAAATGCGTATCGAATATTTTGACGAGATCTATATCATGCTAAAATTTCATAAAAATCGGTGATTTTACACCTCGGGATGTTCCCCCGTTAGACTATCAACCGAATTAACATTCGAATAATTTCAGTCATTACCATCACTACAATCCAATCGAAACTGCAAACGAAGTACTTGTATCAATATGAAATTAATATCGCGGCATATAAAATCGATACATCGAACCCTCTAAAGTGACACAAAGCTATGGAAAATCGGCAAAGAAAAAGTCAAAAAGAAATAGAAAAGAAAGCGGATACCCATTTTGACTGTCACGATAGATCCAGCGTTAAGCAAATCATCCAGATCTCCTGTAAAATCATAATAGACTTCCTTCTTTAGAGATTGCAATTTCGCAACTTCGAAATATTGAAAACTTCCAAACGATTTTCCATTCGGCTATGTCATCTCACCTCAGTTAGTTATTTCAATTGTAGCACATTATTTTGCTGTGCCAGGAGGCGGTGGAATTGAAGCACGTTTCTAATGCACTATCGATCTTAATAATGGACCGAAGTCGGTCAAACGGCTCTCTTGGTGGTAGCAGTTAAATGGTGCAAATAGTGAGTAAACGCGGTACGTAGAGGGCCGGTCTTTTATAAAGGTGTCCACACCTCTTTTTCGCTCTTCCTTTTTCCGCGGTGTATCGCGCCCTGTACAGAAGCGAGTTTCTACTGAGCGATCGATAATGGAATTTTCTAAGATAAACTTTAAGCCTTTTCGTACGCCTTCGTAGCTGAGATTTAATAACGTTCGCGCTGACGGGTCTTCCACGGCGACTTTGCTTGAGAAATTATACCTTTTCTCTTTTGAAAGAAACGGAGAAAGATTGAATAGAGAAGAAGAGAGATCTTTGCTTCGCTTTTGATTCTCGAATCATGGACTCTATACGTAGCTGTAGAAATGAAGCGCGCAAATATGTATACTTTGCGGCTGGAGTTTGATTTCAATTCTTCTACTTCCTTATATCTGACTGTTTACCGTACTAACGGAAATAGCTTTGTGCGAGTTGGAAGTATTCTATGTATCGATTTTATATGATGTGATAATAATCTTGCATTGATACAATTATTCTATTTGTAGTTTTAATTTGATTATAGCGATGATAATGGTTGGAATTATCTAAATGTTCGGTAGGTCAATCGTTTAATGTTCTGGTGTTGGTCAGTAAAATAATTGAATTCTCAACCTGTGCCTATTTCAATTTTCATTAATCAATCGTTTATAAGCGGTGTTAACTAAATAGCTTTTAATAAAATTTTGAATTATCTGAACATCGATTCTCTAAAATTTGAAATGTACTAATGTATCATTGTTCGTGTGTAAATTAATTTAACGTCGTATCTATCAACACATTTGTTGTTCAAATATTTCTCTTTACGTCTGTTACTTCAATGATATTGTTGATAACGTTGACGAATGACAATAACTTGATCATTTAAATATTTCTTATTCGAACGTAAGGTAAAGGTACCAGTAGTTGACACTTTAAGGATTTTTTTTCCTATTTGTTTACATAACTCAGGCTTTGTTCACTTTATGGAAAATTTATGATTAGTAGTTGCTGCACAAACTATTCTTCTATTATATTACGACAAGTATTTATTCCTGGTGGCGGTTATAAATTTTTTTTTCTAAGAGTAAAATTTGATTTAAGGTAGTTGCTCCACGCAGGTACCGTCGCTAGATCGGGTTCATCCCCCCATAGAAATAAAATTAGTATTTTCTACGGAATGTATTAGGAAGTTGTTCCAAAATATAAAATATTTTATTTCAGAGTTTTTGATATTAAAATAAAACTAAAAACCAAAATTAATCATAATGCAACTTGAAAAAAATTTTTAAATCTGCACTTTAATTATGCTACGTTATTGAAACACACATTGTGCTTATTCCGTATATGTATACACGTACACTGGTTATCAGGTTATCTGTTTAACCTGTACATATGTATCTGTCTGATATACTGTCATATGGTATCTATAGTAATATCCCCTCCTCTACTAATAATTATGAAACGAAGACTTTATTTTTCCATATTTATGAAAAACTAACTGGTAACAACATGTTTTTTTTTTCTAAATGATTCAGAATATATTATTCTATTACACTGTAGTTTTTCGTTTCAACGTTGTTTATTTTCGCCACAATAAAAATTAATATATACTACTTTCCCACGCTTTTCCGATGCAGTGTGTACAAAAGTATCATTTTTAATTGCAATTATTTAGCGTATAACGTGGTGAACGGTCATCAAATTTCACTATCATATGTATTACATATCTATTTATATATAGTTCAAGTTTGAACAACTTCTTGTTTATTTCGAATCATGAGACAACTACCTTAATAGTTCACACCGAGCGAAAACGAAAGATTTAATAGTTGACATCCTTTTGTTTCAGTAGTTGACACAGGGAGAAAAACCAATTAATGAACTAGCCTTAGTAGTACATGAATACAGGAATTTATTGAATGTTTAAAAAAGATTATTCTTGAGTAAGTTTACAAAAAAAATATTTAATAATTAAAAGTTACTTCCTTAAAAAATGTAACTTACGATTCGGTAACCGAATACAAATTTCTGGTTTTGCTAATTTTAATGGTTTCGGTAATACGAAACACCACAGCTTCCCATTCATAATCCAGCTTATCCATTCTTTCCGGCCACTTTGCCACTGCTGAAGTCTCTTGCAAAACAACTATTTTCGTAAGGAAATACAACATGTTTCCCTATGTCAACTATTGAATAATGGACGATTACAAGTTCCAATAATTGACACAGGGTGAATTTCGGCAATTTAGCATTCTTTGTAGCAAATTTTAATACATAAACCCTTTTTTAAGATTCAAACATAATGTAATGCCTTTTTATCCGCAATGATTGAATAATACAAACTTACAAGACTTACATTTCAACCACGTCCTTAGCGATTCATATAAGAAAACACCCAAAAATCGTAAGAGTCGAGCACGGGTTTGATTAACCAGTTGCTATGACACTTCTAAATGGTGGATTATGAGCAATAGTTCGCAATTAAGCCGGTGAAAGACGATACTATACAATCTGATAGGATTTGATGTATTCCAGCTTGTGGTTTTCTTATTTATTTACATTTTTTGAAGAAGAGTCAAATCCTGGTACAGTGTCAACTACTGGTGCTTTTACTTTACAATGTTATTGTTATCCTTCTTATCCCAGTATTACGTATATTATATCGTTCAAATTTTGTTTACCTGGATGTTCAACTATTCGAACATAAGTTGTTCGAAGAGCTGTTATCAGACTATAAATACGAAACGTTCATGACTGAGAAAAGCTTCCTTTTCATGTATATTCACATGCATCTTTTTCATCCTTACGGTAAGTAGAATATGCACTTAAGGCTTCTCTACCTACTTATTGGACATCTTGTGTGCGAAGCTTTATGCACCAAAATGTACCTTTAGATTACCTATTATTTCCAATATGCAATGTCATAATTTCCAACTGTGCCGATATTGAGAAAATGTGTTTATAAAAAATTCCTTAGCTATTACAGTGAAAACTTAATATGGCACTAACAATAAGATGTGAAGCTACAAATGAATGTCATAGATGGTTGAGATATTTCTTAGTATCAGTTTGAATTTATTGTAAAAAACGAAAATTTGTTAATGGACTCTAATCGTGCAAAATAAATAAATTAACCTGTTAACCGGGGAAGTAATTTTTGTTCAACTTGTTCCAAAATGGATTATTTTTTTTGCAGTGAGAAGTAATATCGTTACACCTAAAGTACAATGTCAGGATTAAACGGATACGAACGACATGAAATTTAATGCGTTCAACATATTACGTTTAAAAATTTTAAAGAAGAAAAAATCGGCATGCTTATTGGAGTTTTCTTTCTAATATGACGAAATTTTACGTCGTGCCCGGTTAAAACGATAAATGTCCGGACGAATTTTGTGGAATTTGTTGATTGAGTTTAATTAGGAGGTATAATGAATATTTTGATTAGTTTAGGGACATGTTAATTTTCCCCGTTCTTTTCTCGATTAAATGCTTATTAACATCCAGGCAGAAATTATCGATAATACTTAGATTTGTAAGTGTTCACCGAACAGTGCCATAGAGCGGAAACTAATTTATCCTAAATGAAGATAATTCTGTCACTATTTCCTTGGAAATATAGGTGAAGTTACCATGCAAACATATATGTGCCTGAAAGGTAAAAAAGAACGTGATGCTAACAGGAAACCAAAGAATTGAATGGTCAAATTAGAACGACTAAACGCGAATACACAGAAAATGGTTCAAACGCGAAGAAATCAATAATGTCAGGTTAGCCAGGTTTTGTTAAGATTGGAACATTTAACTGCTTTGTGTTACCGCAAATAGTGAAATTTCCATTATTAAACAATGCGTCGATATACAAAGTAAAATCTACAGATGTAAAATATTTATATACTCGATGATATTTTAAATCGAATATATTAAGAAACTTTGTAATTTTAACTGAATTATTAGAAGTATTTAACTGAATTCGGTACTAGCAGTACCAGGCTAATCGTACTATTAAAAAATGATGAAAAGCCGAATAAATTATCTAACATCAATCACCAATATCCTCAATCGATATTTCCTGTTGGAAGTTATGGTAAATATATAGGTAGTTAAAGATTTAAACTCTCAATTAATGGGTCCAAGTTCAAAACTTCATAGCATCCTGGAAATTTTTTCTAAATTATTATTTAATAAAACATACCTCCTGTGATTGGTAACTCACATAAAATTACAGTTTCTACACGAACTACCTCTAGCAAATAAAGTAGAAAAATACAAAAGAAAAAATGAACGGATACTTAAGATTCTAATAACGTACGTAACACTGAAACAATTATATCCTCTCATTTGAAATGAAGAGATAAGTATGCGAGAACGATCAAACAAAGCTAATCGTCAATTATAAAATGCAATTACACTTTTTTTCTTACAAAACATCAGCCGCGATGGAAACCAACCCCGCGATGAAAGTAAAAAGAGCGCTTTCTGTTCAATTCCATTTCTCTTCGGGGATGGGTAATCGCGCAACGTGAAATCGCGTGTAATTGAGCCGCCTTTTATCCTGCTCTCCTATATTACCCAACGATAATAGGCTTCCCGATAACTTAATTCCTCCATCCCCAAACTAGAGAAACGCCAATCGCAATTCCGGTACGTTGATCGACGATCGATGTTTCGGCCCATAGAACCGAATTCGCTCGAATTTCCCAGCCGATGGCTGCCAATATTTCACATACGGTTCAACGAGACTGTTTATGGATATTGCGTGGCCACGTAGGATACAGGTAAATTTTTTTTTGTAATTTTCAAGGTAGAAGAATATTGTGGTTACAGAGTTATAAAAACTGGACTTCAAATCAGTGAGCATGATTTCAAATTCTGGTATGAACAATTTTTCTTGCGTGAGGTGTATATGATCTAATTGAGATATGAAAAATAAAAAAATATTTTTATACAAATTTTAACGTCACTCGAATAATATTTGTCGCACAGTTTCGAATTCTTTCGATGTTTTCAGTCGTTAAACGCTTTTGTTGATAATTTGTTGAAATATGGATGAGATTTGTTAAAACTACAGTGAAATTTAACGCTTGTTAAAGTATAAAGGCTTTGATTATTTCATGAGTACATCACTCATATTTGACAGAAAGTTTCAGTGTTCAGCAAACAACTGAAGACATCAAACGATTTTGAAGTCCAAAAAAGAAGTTGAAATATCGAAATGGGGTAAATAAAGTTACAATTAAACTACCATTATAGTTACCATCCCGCCTCCTAGCTCAAAATAATATTTGACCCCTTGACTACTGATAGCGCCTATAGGCGCCCGACACAGTTTAGCTTTCTGACACTGATAGCACCTATAGGCGCTCGACGTAATTTGGCTTTTTGAGCCGGAGGGAACTTTTAAATTTGTAATATTTGTGGTAATTCTATTCAGAGAAATATATAATATTGTTTCAATGTAGTGAAATTCAGTATTTTCATTATTGAAATATGTTTTTACAAAAATGCACATCCAAAAGTGCTCCAATCTCGTTATATGTGTATCATGACTCAATTCCTGTCGTATGGTACGGCCGTCTCTTCTCAAAGTCTCCCGTAGTGAGAGGGTTAAAAGTGACCCAGTAGTGTAGAACCTACCTCAACAACCATACTTGGAATCGACATAAAAATAAAAAGTAATAAATCTAATAAAAATTATTTCTGTTATGAAAATTTATTATAGTGGCGGTAAATTTTGGTATATTGGGATATCGTGCAGCATTTATTGCATAACGATCTGTATAGGGTAAGATCTGTTTCACGTCAGATATAATACATAAAAGTTTCCCGTAAGATGTGAAAATCGGCAATTTTTAATTTTCTGAGGATGAAACCCTTCGAAAGTGATCTTTTCATATCGCATATTGGATAGATATTGTTCGTATATTTATCGCTTCCACGCCGTGGTTATTTCGCCGAAAACCTATAACATCTGGGAGGTTTTGAACCACCGATATCGATATCTGTGTCGGAAGGATCTGTATCAGGAGGATCTCTTTTCGAGTCGGAGGTTTCATCTCTATTCTCGATATAGTCTTTAATCCCCGTTGGTACAATGTTTTAAATGCAGCATAGGTATTTTAATAATATTCGCTTTTTGTATAATAGTTCACTACAAATCAGCGTTTACCACAAGTTTTCAACAGCTGATCAGAAATTTTTGCAAAATTTTTCGCCGACCGTCTTTCATATAAAAAACATAAATTATAATATTTAAAAGGGCTCACTTTAATTCTTGGTAAATGGGTTAATAAAAAATTAGGAAATTTATTTTAAATAGACATTTTTTTTAAAGGGTATAGCAGGATAAGGTGGTCAAAAGTGCCCTTGAACCGATTTCAATGGGGGTGGTCTCATTCGATAGATAATGCTCGGCGATCATTGCGTACCAATTTTTAACCCTATATCTTGACCGGAAGGGTAGTTATGGGGAAAATTCAAAAAACGGGTTTTTGCTCCATTTTGCCTAGTTATTGAGGTGCAAAAAATTCGAAAAAATTCTGACATATTCTACAAGGTACCATACATGTTTGAGATTTTTTTCAGATTTTTCCATTGAAGAACCTAAGTGTAAAAAATGAGCAAACGCAAAAAAAAACGGAAAAAAGTAGATTTCGTATCGAGATCTTCGAGTGACAACTTTTTGCAAATTACTCATTGGATTCGTGATTGAAATACGTTAATTTTCACTCCTTAGGAAATTTTCGTATCTCTAATAGTTTCCGAGATATTCGAATAAACAGTTTTCGTTATCCGAACTTTGGGGGTGGTTTTCACCCCTTTAACGTGGACGATTGCCGATAAATGAAAGTAGATATTAAATATTTCCACGAAAAGCACCTTATACTATAGTTTCATAAGAATTGGTGAGTTACACCTCGGGATAGTGATTTATGATATCAATGTGAATCCGCCGACAGGCCAAATAAATAAATTAATTCTCGGGAGGTGTGCGTTATATATTTACTATTTTCTAACGTTATATGATTGAATTGATTATAGGGATGCTTTAGAATGCTCGTGGTGTAAGAAAATATTGGTTATAAGAATAACAATGAATACCATTATTACCATAATTGTTACAAATTATTAATTAATCAATCAAATTTTTTTAATTTATATAAAGACGATATGTGTGTCTGGAAATGAAATCTGGCCTTTTAAAGCAGTCATACATGTATATACGAAGGCATAACTTAACAAGAACGTAAGAGAAAAAATTAAAAATGCAATAACTTTTTTTAGAAAAAAAATTTCAAATTTCCATTTTATCCGTATTTTGTGTTTCGGTATATGGTATTCTCAGAAAAATATTCAAGAAAATTTATTGAAATTTGACTTGCAAAATCATTAAAAAAGTTGTATTTTTAAGCATATTATTTAAACAAACGAGTTTAAAAAAAATATATTTATATCATCAGATTTGTGGTCGAAATACGTTAATTTTCTCTCTTTACGAAATTTTCGTATCTCTAATAGTTTCCCAGATACTCAATAAATAAGTTTCAGGGTGCCAACTTTGAGGGTGGTTTTCACCCCTTTAACGTGGACGATTGCCGATAAAAAAAAATACGTGTCGAATATTTTTGCGAGGACTATATCATACTAAAATTTCATCAAAATCGGTGAGTTACACCTCGGGATGTTCCCTTGTCAGAATGCTGTTGATTGGGCTGGTTCGAAAAGCACCTATTGCTATACTGAGAGCATTATTGTGCACAGAGTCAAGTTTTTTTAATAGGTTCGAGTTCGCCGAGTTGTACACTATTGATCCATAATCCAGTTTAGATCTGACTATCGCTTTATATGACAAAAGTAGGGTGCTCAGATCTGCTCCCCAATTGTTTGCTGCTATTGTTTTAATTATGTTGAGTCGTTGGCAGCAATCGATATTGAGTTTCTCAATATGGTGTTTTCAGGTTAAATGAGAGTCAAATGTTAGGTCAATAAGTATGATGGAAGATGATTCTATGAGTTTCTGGTTATTAAGGGTTAAATAGACATTGTTAAGCTCAGTAAATATCACATTTCAATGTAAATTATTTTTTCTATGGACCGGAACTGGAGCATGGACAACAGTTTAGAAAACGTTGCTTTCAATGATTGGATTAGAAAATGAAAAAAAAGCGAAATTGTACAATCTTGACTGTAGAATAATTGACATTGCTACACTATTTCGTGACCTCAGATTATACTTATGAATCGTCTATTTCAAAAGTGATGTAAATCCACTTCTTTTTCTACGAGATATTTAAAGATCAATAGATTAGTCGATTCAGAAATATAAATAAATTATACTGAGCTTATGAATGTTTGCACGAATTTGGATCATAAATGACTTTCATTTCACTCAATTCTTTGCGAATGCAATTTACAATGAATTTTATAAATTTGTTTGATCCAATAATTATTTCAAACACACTTGACGTCACGATTTTAAAATATCTTTTGCCATTTGAGCAGTCCGTAACGATGAATTAAACAGTTCACCGACTTTGTATACGAGAAATAACGTTACATTATGCAATTGCATTGTCAGGTTGCAAACAATATTATAAATTATAAACCAGTAGTAATGTAAACTCGTGAATAAACAGATGCACTGTTACGTTTCCGTTACGCGGATATTTCTGTAGGAAATGTCATGTTATATTATGTCGAAACTATTAATTTTCAATTAATACTGACAGCATTTGTGATAAATTGAATTCTGTACGTGATATTTGCCAGAGGTCACAATTATTCCCACCGATCTCGGAAAAGTCCTATGATATATCAGAACGATCATTAAATTATTTTTTCCCGAATAACTATAAATATATCGTCCATATAACTTTCATTAAATATTCACTTTAACATACCCTATTCATATTCCCATAACGCTAACAAAAATACTTCGCTCTAAAAATATTATACTTCAGTATAATTTATGGTCAAACTCGTCATTGATCGTGGCAAAATAAAATATCAACCATAGAATAAATATATGCGACCAGCCAAAAGTATCGAACAAAGTCTCATAAATCTCTCCCAACAGCAAAACCATCAAAAGTTTTCCTGCATTTTATCAAACATTTTTGGCAAGTTCACGGTACTCCTTTACGTGACAATATATACATATATAGCACATTCGAAAATTTCTTCCCTTTCCTGAATCAAATCAGAGCATAACGCTCGCGAAAAGGCGAATTTGGGTCACACGTATCGAGGGAGAAAATATCTATGATCGCATCCAAACCTTAAACTACGATCGCTGAAGAAAATTCCCCCTTTTTTCTGCAATAAAAATCCAATAAGATCGATGCATTGCAATACATTTAACTGACGGGTAAGTTTACAGAATAGCAAAACGAAGTAGCGTCTACCTAGGTAGTTGGATTACCTTCTTGGAGTCTTGGCTTGTCTGTGATAGTATTTTCCTAGTGTTTGCTATCCACAGTACCTAACTCAAAATCAAATCCAATCGCAGCTAATAGAATAAGTCAGTGCTGCTTTGGGTTCACTTAGGATCGTATTTTAGTAACAGGGAAAATGACAAAGTAAACAGATAGGTCTTAGAAGGGCTTTAACAGGAAGTAATTTCATTAGGATAGTTTGGTCAGTTTATAAGCCAAACTACTATGTTTCTGTATCTTTCTACTTTCAAATTGTTAACACTTTTTTAAACTATTAACTTTAACCACATTGGTTTTTTCTCCTAGGATATACGTTTTTAGATGCATTCTAAAGTACTGACAATGAGATTATAATGGTTTCAATGATAATTTGCAAAAAATCTTTTAGAAGTAACATATGAAAAATTTGTCTGACACGAATGGTTTCAGATAAATTTTAACCCCTTTGCTGTAAAATAACAAGTGGCACGATAAATGAAATAATCAATTTTGAAATGTTCAAAAACTTATTAAATTAAAAACATCAGTGGATCACAAAGAAGTAAAATTAATTCTATGCTATTCTTCCACTCACCGCCATCCGTGAAGCAGTGCATGTCTGATCTCAGACCAGGATATCGTGTTTTATTTATTGTTATTTTGTATCCGTCGGTATATTTTAGGAAATTTTTGTTTTAGATTCATAAGTAGTGGCTCAAAAAACATTAGAATACCAGTTTTGGCGCGCAAACAAACGTTTTTTTATACAGATGTCCGCCATATTGAATCCGCCATTTTATTTTTAAATATTTTGAGTTCGGATTCTTAATTAGCGACCGGAAAAACATAAGAATACTAATTTTCGTGCCGATTTGACAATTTTTCGATACTCGCACCCGCCATATTGTAGCCACCTTTTTGTTTTTGGATATTCTGAGTTCGGATTCTTAATTAGCGACCGGAAAAACATAAGAATACTAATTTTCGTGCCGATTTGACAATTTTTCGATACTCGCACCCGCCATATTGAAGCCACCATTTTGTTTTTGGATATTCTGAGTTCGGATTCTTAATCAGCGACCCAAATAATAGTAAGATACCAATTTTCGGTTAAATTGAAAAACTCCTTGGGGTTTTGACCAGGATTTCGGCGAAATCGATCACTATACGCCGGGATTCCCGCTCACAATCAGTGGAGCCCGTGGACGCGGACGCAAGACGGACTTACTAATATCATGTCTTCGGATATCATGCATTTTCCGTTCTGCATTCGTGACTGAGCGTCCTTCTGTGGAAAATGATCGCATATGCGTTATGGGTTTTTCCATTGTCTGTTCTTCCCAACTTGGTGGTGCTCGAATGTATTTGAATGTATTTAACTAGGAAGTAGATTATCCAAAAAGGATTACGTTGCGTATGCCTAGAATGGCGAGGAAGCACAGTACTAGTCGCTTCGGCGTGGTTGAATTTAACAATAGTTCTATGCTGTTCGATATTGCGTTAAGTCATATGCTATATCCGAAATAAGGGATAGATTGTTATTTCAACAGTTAACACTAGAAGTACCAAGCAAGTCAAAATGACTCATTCTCAATTTTGTCCAAAAGTACTCCAAGTTTTTCAAGATCAGTCATAGAGCAGATATTCTACGTTGATCTTATAAAATACAGTATTACAGAAACTATAAACTTTCCATTCCTTGATTTTTCTTTTTCCAAAGTAAGTGTTTAATATATTGAAATCTAATTTACTTAAAGCCGGTAGTTTTAGTATTAGTACAGAATTATCGCGCATTTAGTTGCGAAAGATATGGTACGGCAAGGAGTTAAATTACGGAAGTTATAATACGTATCTGTTTTATACGCAAGAGTTTAAGAGCTCTTCTGTTCTTTAAGTTCGAATAATTGCGCGGTAGAAATTATACAGGTGCCGTGTATTCATTTTTTTTAGATTTTTCTTTCTCCATTAAAACAAAGCGTTAGAGTGAGAAAAGCGATCTAGAGTTCTGATCGAAAGTAATCTTCCTCTAATATTCATTGTGTTCAACCTTCTCGCAGATCTTAACAATTAAATTTAATAACAATAGAATATACCTTTATAAAAAGGTAAGAAAAGCTGTTGCATGCCTACATATTTACATCCAAGAAACCTTATCATATCCCCGGTTTTTTAGAATAACGACACATTTCGAAAATGACAGTTTTGCAGTAGGCCCGTTTTAGTTTTTTAATTTTTTCATACTTTGATATCTATAAACATATAAAATAGGTATTATACTATGTATTATATACTCATATTATGAGTTTCATTCACAATTGAATAAAGCTTACGTAGATTCTTCCTGTGTAATTAATTCGATAACGACACAAAATCAAATGTGTCGTTGTTTTTGAAAACCAGCGATATGTACTTTTAATATCTTTATTATTCTAATTTGTGAATGATATTATTTACATAACTAAAATATAAGCAATGTCTTCAAAATGTAATTCATTGTCGAAAACTCTGGACAACCGAATCAGGAAGTCTTGTAACGATTTAGAAGAATTTTTATACGGTCCTTTTTATTCGGGACATTTACGAAATAGAGATACAACAGCGAGACGTGACCCGACCGAAATTGAACCTTGTGCAATTTACAATAATTGTACAACCTGCCAGTTTTATGTAACGTACATAATTTTTGTTGTTGAATAAAAAACAATAATTCAGACCATATTTAATACAAGGCAATTTTCACGAAAAAAGTTTGGCAAAGATTATACGTACTCGTGTGAACGGGAACTTTGAATGAAAATGAGAGGAGAGAGTGTCAGAATAATTTTGAACCGTCAAGATAGAAGTGTATCGCATAATCCATGGATTACTAAAACCAGGATTAAAGTTATAGCGGCGACAGTAATTAATGTGCCGAGCCTAAGGTACGCAGAGGAGCAATATGCCACGCTTTTCAGTACATCATTGGGATTAAAGATCAATTCATCACACGAATACGTTTTATTCATTTCTCTACGCTTCTTCGATTATTTCTTTTCTTGAAAGTCGTCTAAAGAATTCTCTTCGAATAAGAGGAACTTGAGAAGGTCTTGTTTCCATGAGACGAGCACCCGGCATATTGCGCTTGTACCTTTATTTATGTCAAAGTCAACTTTTTATCAATGCCAATGACATTATAAAGAATTCTATAAATCTAAATCCAACCGAGAAGATTTTATTCACTAAAGTTGACATTACTTCAACGTGAAATTACCTATAACCGAAACTTATGTAGAATACAACTCGAACAACCAACAAAGACAATTAAGTCGACGATGCTACGTGTAAAAACGGTAATTATTAGTAATTATCCTATTTTCCATTACGTCACAACTTTTCGTAGCCTATTTTCAATTTGAAATTATCGACAGTTCGTTTTAACTAGAACTTGTATTAACCTACGTTCGACCACGCTTGATATCCACTTTCTAAAGTATATCAATTAATTAACGCTCATTTCAGTAAACGTGTTTCATTACTTAAGGTTCCAGGCTACGAAACTAATCTATACCTAACGTTACTGCGTGTAAAATGTGATATGTCGTAGCTAGCACCAAGTCTACATTTAAATAAAAATCTACATTTAAAGGGTAATGTAATTAATCCATGTAAGTCTCAAATTTTAAATTGAAACTTTTATACCTTAAAATTTGTGGCTACACTGAATTTGCAGTGGCATAGGGTACGTTAAATGTTACATTATTATAATTTATGCAAATCGCAACATTCTCCTTACTTGGACGATGGTAACGTAATGAGAGAAAAAGAACGCAATCAAGAATGAAAGGACGTATGAAGATAGTTGGAGTGTTTATATATAATATATTCTTGGTATGTTTGTACATATATAATGATATTATCTGGAAGATTTATTACACCACAGCGCATGGCTGAGATGTACGGTTACGCGGCTGACTAGAATAAAATACATGGGGGGGAGTTCGATAAATCAGTGCATTATGGCAAAAGTGTGCGAAACTTTAGCTTTATGTAGGATGCTTTTTACTGCAATTCATACCCCCTCCTAAATGTTTGATAGCACCTTCTGTGAAAGATGTAGCTCATATTCGCATGATTTATTATCGTCCCTTTTCCTATACAGATGGTAGATATTGTTTAATGGTCATGCTTCAGAATTCCTATGTTTAAATGACTTTAACACCATTCAGAAATTCTAATTAGATAAAATAAAATATACATAACATAAAATTGTCAATATAATTCCATGGTGCTGTGTAACAGTCAATTCGTTTTTGTTACAATTTTAACCCTAGATATACGGATGTTGATATACCTATTTTTCTGAAGCGCACCAATTTAATCCATAGAAGAAAACTGAAGTTGTTTGTAATGAAAATAGTTCTAAATCAATTTAAATGAAGGATTTATTATTAAAAAATTAACAATCAATATACTATATATATATATAATAGTCGAATTTTGAATGAGCCAAATTGGCTCCGAAAATCTAGTGTTAATGGAAAGAATTAGAATATTAGTATTTTTACTTCTGCGATTGACAACTGGTAAAATAGAGGCGAGATAATGAAGAGGTAATAAGGGCTTCTTAATTAAAATTGCAGTATGTACTACGACCATTATCTAGCAAGGAAGGAATTCGAAGTGGGGACTCACGGATTCAAATGAAATTTTGTGGGTTTGTAGAGTGATGCAAGACAAGAATAATGGCATATATGGACAGTTTATTTTGAAAGTGGTGCAAGTCCATTTTCTGTTGTTTCGAGAAAATTAAAGGTTAGCATAAATTATATCATGTATTAAAAAATATTGGTTAAGGTAGTTGTCTCATGATTCGAAATAAACAAGAAGTTGTTCAAACTTGAACTATATATAAATAGATATGTAATACATATGATAGTGAAATTTGATGACCGTTCACCACGTTATACGCTAAATAATTGCAATTAAAACTGATACTTTTGTACACACTGCATTGGAAAAGCGTGGGAAAGTAGTACAGTAATCCCTGGATAAATGCACAAGAGATTTCCCTGGATAAATGCATCGCGGCCATCCCCTCCACATAGGGGGATCCCCCTCGGTCGAACCTCGACGTTCGGCGACGAGGCAGTGTAATATGATATTATCGGAATGTCTCGGTGACGCAATACTAATTGGAGACTTGAACTTTTCCATTTTTTATTTTTTTGCTTTGAAAACTTCGCTAACGTATTTGTGACAATTTTCTGATCAAAATGATACCAAACACGATATGTTTGAGTTATCTAAATAGCAAGTAAACGAATTAAATATTAAGTAAATATTGCTCAAACTATGTCGTATTTGGTATCATTTTAATCAGAAAATTGTCACAAATACGTTAGCAAAGTTTTCAAAACAAAAAAATAAAAAATGGAAAAGTTCAAGTCTCCAATTAGTATTGCGTCACCGACACGTTCGGGCCGGTCCCCCTGTAGCTTGGACCTCTCTGTCCCTTCTACTGTCTGTTCTTTTCTAAGTTCACGCTCGGCTGGAGCCCGAACGTAAACACAAAATAGAAACCACCACTTTGTAACTGCACTGTTTCGGTCCCGAATTCAGTGCATTTATCCAGGATTTACTGTATATATTAATTTTTATTGTGGCGAAAATAAACAACGTTGAAACGAAAAACTACAGTGTAATAGAATAATATATTCTGAATCATTTAGAAAAAAAAACATGCTGTTACCAGTTAGTTTTTCATAAATATGGAAAAATAAAGTCTTCGTTTCATAATTATTAGTAGAGGAGGGAATATTACTATAGATACCATATGACAGTATATCAGACAGATACATATGTACAGGTTAAACAGATAACCTGATAACCAGTGTACGTGTATACATATACGGAATAAGCACAATGTGTGTTTCAATAACGTAGCATAATTAAAGTGCAGATTTAAAAATTTTTTTCAAGTTGCATTATGATTAATTTTGGATTTTAGTTTTATTTTAATATCAAAAACTCTAAAATGAAATATTTTATATTTTGGAACAACTTCCTAATACATTCCGTAGAAAATACTAATTTTATTTCTATGGGGGGATGAACCCGATCTAGCGACGGTACCTGCGTGGAGCAACTACCTTAATTATGACAAGTCTGATAATGTTTCTATCAATTTATCAATATGTAATTTGACCATACAAATTTCTTTTAGGCGAATTTAACCAAAAGTAATGTATATTTACGGGTTGCAAATGGACGGACACCACTTTCATAATTAATCAATTGTAAGAATCATTTAATTTCACTTTTGAAAACTCAAATATCACTTAAAATATATTTCATATTAATCCAATTTGGTTTATAGATAATAACAAGAAATAAAATAGAAATGGTATTTTTTATTTTGAACGTTAATATTCTTTATATATTGTTAAACTCAGGATAAGATATTCCTATTATTTATTTATGCTCTTCTTCTAACAGTATTTTGAAATTCTCGGTAAGAATATCCTCAACTGATGAAGATTCTACATCTATAATTCTTCTTTCCGTTTTACGTTTCATTAATTTGTTTTTCATAGTGGAATTATATTCATCCTCTGACCCCTCAGATTACTCTTTTGTTTATACTCATGAGTTTTACTTCTCCGTGTATTTATTCAAAATTAAACAGAAATAAATATTTTTAATTGTCATTAAATAATATTATTATAATATAATATTGATGTATTACTTTTTCTTACCTATATCACTATTTGTTTTTAATATGAAATTATTCATTTTTAGAGGAAAATCAAGTAAGTAACCTTAAATTGTAACTTTCGAAATGTTAAATAAAACAAATGTAGCCACCAGTGGTCACTGATCCCGCAACCTGTCTACGCAAATTGAACTTACACCACTTTCATAATCAATGTCTATGCAATTTCTTTTAGCGGTCAATTTTAAAGTGAAAGAAACAATAGCATTTTTTAAGATATTAAATATTAACTTGTAATAAATAAAAAGTTTCCATTAAATTAAGCATAAATTGCATGATACTTCATTTTTTTTAAAAATGGACTTACACCACTTTCAGAATAAACGGTCCGTATTATTCGTTCCCAATCGCCTTTTAAGGACATGGAATTTAACCTCAAAGTGAAACCGACACTTGCTCTTTTTCACTTTTATCTCGTAAAGTACAGAAGATAGAAAAAAATGTTTTAAGTAAAAGTTTAACGGTAAAATGAGCACTATATATTTGCATTAAAAAAAATTTTTAAATAGCTTTCCTTCTTGAAAAATAAAATTTTTTTTTGAGTTCCCACTTCGAATACCTTCCTTGTAAGTGCATTCCATGAGCTATTAGTGCCGTGTAGAGTACAAGCTGCAAAAGTTTTGAAAGTATCAAAGTTAAGTGTAGTCATGTGATAAAAACGTAGAAACATTTATCGATTCCATCGAGTGTCATTTTCACTCGCGTAGTCAATACTTGCCATTTTAAGTTTAATTAATTTCCCGATGTCGAAGGGACGTCGGAAAGGTCAACCGTTTAATCTAATTAATTACACGGCTCGGTACGAGGCTGCGCCAGGAATGCAAAGAACGAAAGATCAGTACAGAAATGCCAGTTTAAACGTTTCTCGGTGAGAATCCTCGGAGTGCTCTCGATTAAAATGCCGTTAGCAAAGGCGAGCCCTTTTTCTCTCCTTTGACTTCGAGATACGAAAAGATAAGTGGCACCATTTTTCCATATTCATCTTTCATCTGATCCACTTTCGTGCAAATTTCGGTTAACGTTATCATATTTTACGTATACCGATACCTAATCGATGACCTTATCCTACTTTCTATTCAAAAATGAAATGCATTAATATTAAAAGTGCTTAATTGTTCCTAGTTTCGTGTCGAGCTATACTAAATTAGAAGTTTTATTATAATTAATGTTTTACCTATTAAATTTCGACGTCGAAATTGTACAGTGAAT
The DNA here is from genome assembly GCA_910591515.1 of Cerceris rybyensis. Classification (NCBI taxonomy): domain Eukaryota; kingdom Metazoa; phylum Arthropoda; class Insecta; order Hymenoptera; family Crabronidae; genus Cerceris; species Cerceris rybyensis. Next base: position 18,997,123 of record OU342789.1, on the reverse strand, counting down.
TTGTATTAAATAAAAATGGATAATCGGCAGCAAGAAATGTTTCAAAGTTATTTTCTCTTGGCTAACGAAAAATGTGAAAAATAATTCACATTGCGGAGAGTTGATAGAATTTTAATTTCTAGAATTAGAATTTTAATTACCGCGCTTCTTTAAAATTAATGGAGTGTTTATATCTAAAAGGAAAGATTTCTTTAAAGTCATCCACTTCAATAATTACTATTCTCGAAAATTAATTGTCAGACTCAAAACGAATCTGTACGTTATGAGTTAAAATTGCATTCAAATTTTAAAATACTCTGTTGATATTGAAATAATACATGCTAGTTTGAATAATGGGCTAATCAAAAATAATGGGATCCAGCTATGTACAAGAGCTACGAACGAAGGGGTAAAAGCATCCACGAGTCAATATCCATTGACAGGTTCAAATTCCTGTCAACATCCTGCCGAGCCGAAGTTTAATCAACGGGACAATCAGATTAACATCCGTTGCTCTCCCCTAAATTAATGCGAAATTAGAATTGGCTTCGAATTGCATTAGAAATTAGAAGATGAAAGAAATTACGGCACAAGTCTCACGGTAATCTCGAGCACTCAATTCCAACGGAAAGATAAGGAATTTCACGAAATAAAATTTGAGATCGCGATACGATGGAAATTGCAGGAAAGAAGCGCACCATTAAAAGGTAATGGAACGTAATTACATCATTATATCACTATAGCAATTAAAACGAAGCAGTTGGGAAATGTCAGTCAATTTTATCTCGATTACTTTCCAGCTATGATGCTATTACTGTTCGAAACTGAAAAGGATTCTGCGCAATTTCCAACACAAGCACGTAATCATCTTTACTAAATGCTTAATTCAAGTTCTTCTTGTCAAATTAAAAAAGAATGGAATAGAGAGACAATTACTTTATATAATTGTTCATTAACTAAATGAAAAAATAACTATAAGTACTTAGTTATCTATTGTACGAATCTACAAGTATCTAAAAATTGTTAACTGTTGCATTAAAAATAAAATTGCAGGAAAGACGAGTCGATGAGAGAAGACATGACGATTTTAAAACGTTTATTTTGGTGTATGCGGTTGTTTTTTAATGTCTCATTAAGACTCAAGAGGGAAACTTGAAAAATTTGCACGAATTTTATTTTTACAAGAAATTAGTATAAATTGAAAACTACCTACTCTCTGAATTCAAAAATATACTTACCTTTCAAAACTGAACGATTAATACCAACGAATCGCCTTTTTTAAACGTTCTATGTACACTTTTCGTAAAACGTACTTTTACGTCGCCCGCATACTACGTGCTAAGACCATCATTTTAAGACGTGCATTTTTTAAGGCATAATTATAGTTCGTTGTAGTCTAGTTTTATCTATAATTTAACGGGTAACGGTTGATTAAATATAGTTTAAATGTACTGCTCTCGACCTCTGTTACTCGTCCCCCACTTCGAATTGCCGAAGAATCCCGTTGTTGGGGAACAACAATAGGTTCCTGAAGCTCACACATGTAGCTAAAAATTAGTTTCTCATTATTTTTCGCCAAACAGATGTTTCTTTGTTCAAAAAGCAGTCACGCTTTGCAAATCGTTTATTACTCCAAGACAATGCACTTTATGGGCCTATTATCGTCAATACTTCTTGAGGAAAAGTTTTGTCCGCCAAAGAAGTATTGACCTGGGACTTCTACCCTTACGCGAGCTGAGTTTTTCCAGTTCCTTGAAACGTCGCGGGAGGCTCTTGACCTATGGGCAAGTGACATTTCCTTTGCCCACCAATCAGAAATATTCATTTTTCTGAATTAAAGGGCCACCAATCAGCTACGTTCCCGCTCGCAATAATGACCGCCCCTGCCAAACTCTGACGGAAGCGCGTCTTCACGCGCTTCTCAAAAAATTAGTTTCTTAACACATTCGCGACCGTTGACGTGAATTCACGTCATTTTAAATCCTATACCTGGTTGCCGCAGGCGTGAATTCACGTCCTGCAATTTCTATTTTTGAATTCGACAACATTAGGCGCTTTGGATGACGGCTGTCTCAATGAGACACCTTAATCGTCCTTACAGACTTTCACGTGACATGACAACACAACAGTTGGAAAGAATCGCACAATCGGGGAAATTAAAATATCCACAAAAACGTTGAAGAGTTTGCAAAACTCATGGAAGATGTCGTGACACTTCTTATATATGCAAATTATGTAGAGTTTCTTTATACAAAACTCATTATTTTTTTACGAATCACACTAAACAGAAATATTAAGATCTGTCTTTACTCTGCTTTTCCAAAATGCATGTAATATAATGCTAAATGAACTAAGCATAGTACTAACAAATGCTCTGTTATCTACCTATAAAGTAAGTACACAAATTATCAAATCTTTTTATTTTAAAGAACACATAATTACAACATCGATAGTTCAAAACAAATAATTCTAATTTTTATCTTTGTTTTAGCGATACAAGTTTGCGGTAATCAGCTTTACAATTTCATTATTTTCGCCGGTACTCAGCATTAGAAACGGAAAAAAATTGCCGGTCGCGAATGTGTTAAGAACATCGGAACAAGTAACACAAACAAATTCACCCAGCTTTCCGATTATCGCAATCGACAAGTCAAATTTCTCAGGCGCGAAATACAACACTTTGTTAAACATCCACACACCTTGCACATACTTTTGTTAAATAATAATCAAGTCAGTTTTATATAAAAGAAAATTACAATTCCCCGCCAAATTTCCTACTGAGCTAACCACCAGACAAAAATCGTTCGGTTTACGAATTCGGACGACTCATTGAGTCACGAAAGTTCCCGGTAGTCGTAAGACCCGTACTATTACAAAGTGCAATTATTATTTTATACTTGAATTCATTAGTACGTATACATTAAGAAAATTTGTTGGTATTATAGATCTTGCATTTTTTATTGATAAAAAATTTCAATTTTACACTCTACAACGCATAATAACACTGTAGAAAAGAGAACGAAAGAAAAGCGAAGGAACACAGAAGCTTAAGGTCCTCAAACAGAGAAAATCTTGAGCTTGCCGGATATCGTGCAATTCTAAATTACCTAACGCTAGATCTACTGCGGCCCTTAAATCGACGGATTCCTACTTTTTTAAAAATATTTCTTAAATTGATAGAGTAGCAGCGCAGTAGATATTTCACGCCTATCTTATAGTACACACATTATTTAAATAATCGTTCGATTTTCGTTTGCCGTTCGATCCATCTTTTTCACAGGACTTATTTAATTTACTTAAACTACTAAATGTAACGGACCTAAATGTAGTATTAATGTAGTTTGCAATATATCACTTAATATGCTAATTGGGAAGCTGTTTGTCATTAAAAATTCTTTTGCGCTAATATTAAGAATCCTTTACATCTAACACAAACTTGATAATTTACAACAACCAGACTGTAATTCATTATTCGCCATATTTAAATAACAAGTACAAAATCAATGATAATAAACACTTATAAAATTGCGTTTCCATTACAAACCATTTCCCGCAAACATCGAAAGACAAAATGTAATCAGTCAAACAAACTTTATAATTCACAGAAGGTACAAACACATACGCAGGTACACAAATAACAAAAATAATTAAGCATTCTCCGCGAAACTGACGAATGGCTAATGACATAATTGCCGATGCGATTTTAAATGATTACACAACGAAATATGATTAAAACCGTAACGAAGCAAAAGCTCAAAACAAATTGGAATCGACGGATGTCAACGCAAGAAGCAACCAACGAATGGAAAGAGTTCGTTGGAATGTAATAACGAGCTGTCAGTGAGAATAGCTCTGTTCATTAATGAACGACCATTTTTACGTCTCAGAAAACTGCGGTCCAGTAGACGGGAAAACAGAGAGAAAAAAGATTCAACGAGTAAAAGTAACTAACGTCGTTCCTATATATGAAAAAAAACTAGAGGAAGAAAATGAAGAGATTCTCTTCCCAAAGAGACATTTCTGTACCACAGATACACAATCGGAAAGGACAGTAAAAAATCGTCGAAGCAGATAAGTTCGCATAGCACAGGAAATTGGTTTGCGGAACTAAATTCAGCGACCAAAGATTGGAAAAGAAAAATCTTCACTGGTGGAAATACGTTTGAACAGCATCGGGGAAGCTTTTCTCGGTAATGTTACTTTGATACGATTATATTCCTTGTTTGCTTGAAATTATAATAAAGTTAGTACCTTTTCATTTATGTAACTTGAATTTTAAGCAGATTTTGACATGCTTCAAATGATTTTTACAAGTTTTAAACGATGCTACATCTATTTACTTAACGATCTACAATATTTAACATTGGAATGTTTATAATCGTAGAGTAACGGATCAAAGTTAATTCAAAATTTCTCGGAAATTTAAACGTGGATGTTTTCACAATTTTCCATGTTGTTACAAAGCACTCATCAAACGGAAAGAAATGCGGAACGTTCAAATACGTTACGATTCGTGGGAGCCTTATGTAATACAATATAAATAAAAAATTTTTGTGATTTTAATAAAATTAAAAATCATTCTACGAAATTCTTGCATACATACAATCATTTTCTTATATGTCTATATAATAATATCTCTATATTTTCAATTACATATTTCAAGATTTAGAAGTAAGCACAACCCATCCCACAGTGTGTAATTTTAGGATTCTAGCTGGACAAAAGTCAATTTTCGTAATGGTCCAGATGTATAAAATTTTATTGGAAATCGATAGTAGGGTGTCCATAGAAACAGAAAATGTAAAAATTATTTGAAAAAACAATCTGCAATAGTTAATTAACAGGCCTCAAAGTTATACTTTCCGCAGATTGCTTTTACACGTTCCCATCATGCCCTAGACATTTTCGTCAATTGTTTTGTAACGAAAGGTTAGAATGGAAATTGCTTATATGTATTGTTATCTCCACTTATTTGGGATATGTTTACAATTTTTTATTTTTCTAAACGACCTTTCATTACCATTTTAATCCACTTTAACAATTAACATGTAATTTAAGTTCCGTTCCAAAATATATGTAGACTTTTAACATATATTACTATTTATTACACTTTTGCAATTTTGTGTGCTTAAAGCTAAAAGTATAACAATTGAACATGCAAAGTTCCGCTTCAGACAAATGATGACATCTGTTACTTTTTTATTGTTTTATACCGCGCGGACTCTTAATTTTGCTTCCGTTCGGAAAGTTATTTAAGTTTCGACAAAGTGTACCGTTTATTACACTTTTGCAATTTTGCATGTTCAAAGCTAAAGGTATAAACAATTGAAAATGCGGAGGGTTATTGAAGACAAATGGTGACATCTGTTACCTATATATTGTTTTATTACAACCCTAACGGACGGGAGCGACGTCTCACAGTGGTCTATTTTGCAGAAATCCTGGTCAGAACCCCAAGGAGTGACGAGGCATTTACTTATTGTTAGTTTCGTTCGCTCAGAAGGCACAAGAAAAATGCCTCTCGGAAGTTTTTAAATTTTTCAGCCAAAAATAAAATTTATATTGCAATTTTTTTGCTTTTCCCAAGAAAAATGTCTGCCCTATCGCCTCCTGCTATTAGATTTTTTCCCAGATTTTTAATTTTTAGAGTAAATCGGAAACTATTCATAAATATTGCGGCACTTTGGACGTTGCTCCGCTTTAAACATTGTTTAAACATATTTAAATCTTTACAACATTAAAATGATATGCATCGTTGCAATTGGTAGAGTTTACAGAGTCATTTTACACACAAAAAAATTAAAATAAGCCTTAAGATTAAATTACAGCAAATTTTTAAAGTTGAGAGTCTCTTATTTTACGTATAAATGTTAAATAACTATTTAAATATGTATTATTATTAACGCTAAGTATAACAATATGTTGTTTACTAGTAGAAAAGTCAGTAAAAGTAACGAAAATCATAATTTCTTTCAAAAAATAGTTTTGTCCAGCTAGAACCCTAAAATTACACACTGTGGCATCGGTAAGAGCTTCAAGCGAACACTATAAAAGGCCAATTTTTCTATATTTTTATATAATAATTTTTCTACATTTTCAATTACATGTTTCAAGATTTAGAAAAAAATCACAAAACATCGGTAAGAAATTCAAATGAACATTATTAAATGCAGCATTAATACGCACATCGAATGATATAACATATAACTGAAGAAATTGAACGTTGTCTTTGCCACTGAAAATTTTTGATGGCATTGTACGATTTCATCGATCGGACCTTTCTGTGGGAATAGAGCAACGACGATAAAGAGCGATCAGCTGAGAGTTTCACGTAGTTACATTGTTTCTATGAAGGAATATGAGATGGCACGTGCATGTGTGCCTATGTGGGTGTTTTTGCGTACGTGTGAAAGCGAATGTCGATCTATGGAGGAATGTGAGATTCGCTTGAAAAGGTCGACGGTGTAATTTAATGTACGATATCACGGTGCACTTCGACATCGAGCGAGAGCAAAGCAGAGTTAATAATTTTTATCAAAGCAAAATTATTTTGTAGTTACGTAAATGGCGATTATTATTATAAAATTTGTTTGCGTATTTCAGATGATGCTAAATCGTTTTTGATATCCTTACTTTAGCTTTCCATCGATTTTACGTATCCCCTTTCATATGAGGTGCTTACTTCGAAAGTAGTATAAGCCGCCCACTTTTTATTTCTCAAACGTATTGCGCCTACATTTTAATTAACTTAGAAATGTCAATGATTCCTAAAATTATCGTCGTTTTGTTTTAACATACTGTGTGTTTAAAATTTTGTACGAATTCCGTTTTTTAAAGACTGATAATTTACAAGGCAATTTAGTTAATTGTTCAGATGACTACAAAACTATCATAAATTAAAAGTCTTAGAAATTGAACTTATCATTCATTTTGCGTTGGATTTATATCTTATATAGTACGATAAGATGAAATTATTTTTGACAGACAGTCAAAAACTTAGCCATTTAACACTAGAATTCCAAACGTTATATCAGTTATAGTTGCATATTAACACATCATGCGCGAGAAGCGACTAAAGTCATTTTGTAGGCATTGGCAGTCGAGCGCGGGTAACGACAAAAGTCAATTTCTATGAATTATTGGTGGGTTATTGTTACTAGTGGGCTTGTGTAATGTTTTTACAATAAGATCGGGTTTACATGAGTACTAGGTCGATGTCCGTACACTTCAACTTAACCCTTTTAGTGCCGGACGACGATATATCGTCGTTAGCAAAATTGCTAACACTGGATATCGAAGGGTTAATATTCAGTTTGCAATAAAATATCAGTAATTTTATGATATATAATTGTAAATACACAATTTATGCTCCATATTGCTTATTCTATATGACACAATGCCAAATGACAATTCTTTTTAATCGCAACTACATTTGTTATTAATTCAACCAATTTTTTCGGTTGGCACTAAAAGGGTTAAAACGTGCGTTGCAAAAATGCATTCCTATAATTGCGCTTTGCTGGGGCTGTTATACTACGATAAGCGTATTCGACACCAGAATTTCCAGCTATGCATTGACATAAATTATACTTATACGTATAAATTTTGCTATGCACATTTGCACAAAGGAAAGTGCTTTGAAAGATATCACTGGTTAAAGCATTTTTAAATTCTTGATTTTCTTAGTTTTCGATTTCTGAGAAAGTATTTCTATTTTTTTAAAGTGAATAGAGAAATTGATTTCTAAAGATAAACTAAAAGTTTTATTAAAAGAAAACTTAAAATTCGAAGACTACAGCTATTTTGTGCTGAAGTAGTTTAGCGTACGAATTGCAAAAAATCGCCCGATACTCCATGAAATTCTGGCGGGAAAGCACCCACGCAAAATGTGTTAAATAGGAACTTTAAAAAAAGAGCAATGAAGCGGTAACGGACACGAATAGTTATTTAACTTGTGTTTCATGAGAATATTTGCAATACGGTTCTCATATAAATTTGGAAAATTTCCCAAAATAATTAGGGACCAATCATTTTGACTACCTTGGTAGATTTAGTGTTAATAAAGCTGATAGTTTCCTGATTGCAAAGAATTAAACTCACACCTGGAGATAGAAATCAAAATCCTTCATAATGAAAAACGAAGTGTCCTCCTCTACTTTCATTTTGAACGAAACATTTATTACTCGACATTTTCAATATAGATTTAAAAGTTTAGTATAAGAAACTTAAATCTTCTTCAAATTTCAGTGTCTACTTTAAAACTTCTCTTGTAATTTAATTATCTCGTCACTCTGCTACCGTTAATGATTGAAATCCAAGAAGTCTTCCTTCACAGTGACATTTTTAACGGGTAAAATCCATCAAGGTGCAATTAGCATTTAAACATTCTACCGTTGCTACGAAACGAATACCATACATGTAAAAAGTAAATAAGCCAATCTTCTGTGATCCAACTAGTTAATTATAAGTGTTAAACCGTAGAAAGATAACCATCGCTCAACAATAGGACAATTAAGCATGAGACTCTATTAAAGTTTCGGCAAAGCGGGACGCCTTTCGGTAATGGAATTATTCGCTTGATTCAGCGGGAAAGCGGGTAATTTTGGTCGATTTACCCAGCTGCTTTTGGAAGCTTCTTAGAAATCGGTCTTTCCTTTCATTAAAACATCCCGTGCTGTCGCCAGTCTGACAGAAAAGGTGAGAAAAATGATCTTTCTGCCATTTATTACATAGCACAATCTTTCCTTCTTTTATCTGTAATTCATTGTTGCTTCTTTTTATTCTGATAGTATTGTTTTTTATTTTACAGTGCTGTCTATTTAACCCATTCGAGACGGATTGCACACCGTGAGTGCAATAATATTGTATTGCAATTATCAATCAGTATGGAAAAAGCAGCTGTCGGAATAAGACTAGTTTAAAATAAAAGTTATTTTATCCCTTTGCGGTTCAAATTATTTTATTAATTATGTAGCGAACTAAATAAAATTAATTTCACAATATTTTTTATCATTCGTAATTCATTTTGTTTTAATCATAATTACGTTAGAGGAGAGGGGCGTGCGCGTAAATAATAACTAAGGATAATAAGAACAAATATGAATAACCAGGAATAAGGAATAAAAGGAATAATAAGAGGAATAAATATATATATAAATAGATATGTTTCTTGGAATAAATGAGTGCAACTCCTCACGTTCACCCTTGTTGCGTCCGTTTTCACCCTAACTTCTTTCACTCATATCGTTTCTTTTCCCATTCGCTCGATGTTTTTCTGTTGCTCGCTCTATCTCAATCTCACACAGCTCTCTTTCACTCAATCACTCGATCATCTCTCGTTTCTTGTCTTATAATTATAACTATACGTACTGACGGATATTTCGGTGATATTACAAAATTATTATGAAGTTGGAAAGGCGAAGTTAAATTGTTAGGAAATAAAATCGAGGGAAAAGCTTTGTCGACTACTGCTCGACATAGGACCGCAAATGGTTAAAAGTGTATAAACATCAAATTTGGTATTGGGTTCAATTTAGTCTCGAAAATGCGTGACCCAAAGTCAAGGCCATCAGGAATGCAGGAAATAATTCATATAAAACGAAAATATTTTCCGTATCTCTGGATGATTTCGAAAAAAATTGACTGCTTCCAATATATTAACTGAATACACGATTGTTCGGTCATAACGTACGGTTAATCTACAATAAGAAATGAAATACAACCGAATCAAGAAGATTGCAGTAAGAAATTCCCTCTTATGATTCTTAAATCGCTAACAAAAAAAAATAATTACTTGTTAGTCCATGCCAACTGTCAAATAGTAAAAAAACAGGGACCTACATGTGCTCAGTTAAACACTCGTAAAAATCACTGGCATTAGCATCACGTCTTGGTAGCAGCAGGTGGAAAATTAATTTGACAAATAATTCTAATCTAAGAAATTTAATCCCTTAACCTATAACAAAATGTGACACTCGTGGCACGGAAAATGGAATAGGAAATTTTGTAGTCTTTCAAAAACTATTAAATTAGAAATATCAGCTGGTCGCGAAACGGTCTCATTACTTCTGTACTATTGATATTACGTTTAATTATACGAAATATCAGAAGTCAATGAGGACTTCTGATTTCAAGAATTAATTTGGAGTCACTGGACATCCAGTCAGAAAGGAAATCGTGGAGCAAGGGGTTAATTAGATATATACATATTGCATTTGCACTATTTTAAAAAATAATGGTTCCGGAAAAGAATGTCGTTTTTTTCAAACACATAACGAGGTGAAAAATGGACTCATTGCATATTTTAAATCAAAATTCAATGAATTTTATGAGCGAGATATTAAAACTTTACCAGATCGATGGAAAAACATTATATCAGACCGCACAAATTATATTTTAGACTAATATTTGTAAATTAAATTCTTATACGTATATACATATTTTATTTACGAAACCCAAATTCTTTTCCGGTACATTACATACTCAAAAAGTCGTCCAAGATTAAGAAGCAAGAATCTAAAAAATGTAAATCACCGCAAAAATCTTTGACACCAGCTATACGTTAGCAGCCTCTAGTTGAAAATGGACTCCTGGCAGAGAAGGATTCCCTCATTTTTGCTACGTCTATTAAATACGTCTGGAACGGTCGGACCGTTCTACTTTTAATTTGACACTTAAGCAGCGTCGCTGTTACCTTACTTTCACGTCAATTTACGTCCCTGCAGATTAGAAGGAAAAGTGGATCATGGTTTTCCGTGGATGTTGCCATTCTTAGTTCTCGACTGAGAACACCATCCTCGTAAATTCTCAAAAATGTCCACGGAAGTTTTCCTCACCCGTGTTCTCGCCATTTAATTAAATTTCTTCAATGAACTCCTCGCAGTGAATATACTTTCGTCACGTAATACAAGTATGATATACTAAGAATAAAACGCCACATTAGACAATTCAGTTTTGCTAAATTACTTTTAACATCATTGCCGTTATAAAAAATATTATATACTTTTGACATCATTGTGGTTATTAAAAGTATTATATAGTAACTGTAAGAATAAAATGATAGATCAGACCACTCAGTTTCGCTGAATTACTTTTAACATAATTTTGGCTATTAGAAACCTTTTTTAAAAGGATTTCGGTAGAATATCTCAAGGGAAATTTTTTTATCATCGAAGTTCGAAGGATTTCAAGCGCAGTATCGAATATTTATAATGGAGAAGATACTGAACCGCATCGAAGGAATCCACTTTAAGGACAGGGGATTTTGTAGCTTATCCTTTTAACACCGTTAAACGATATTTCCTCCGCTTCTCTTGACATATTAATATTCGATTTTTAACGCAAGCCCCAGGCTACGTATTATACGTCAATAATATTATTCTGTACATGTTCTTTTCAAATGTATTTCTCATTCACGTAAATTGACAGAGAGAGAATGATAGCACTGGATTTTTTTGAGATATTCTTTATTTATTTACTAAAGCGAAAACAATTTTTTTCTATGTGCCCGGTAGAATATTTCGAGTAAGACTCATTATAAATTATTAAAACATGACCAGGCCATTACAACTCAAGTCTACTTTTCGCAACTACAAGGAATAAATATTATCTATTTTTCTCTTGTAAATATATTTTTTCGTATTGTAAAACAAAAACGACATTTCTTTTCGCTTTATCTGAAAATGGACTACAGGTCGGAAAATACCGTATGGATGAAGTTTAACATATCTAACTAAGGGTAGCCTAGTCTAGAAAAAATATTCTTAGAATGCTGGAGAAAAATGGACAACCACGTGAGCCTACGAAGAGTGACTTTGCCTAATTACACTATCGAAGTGGAATTTTATTGTATTGCTTCGCAAATTGGTATTTTGTTTATTGATATGTAAATTTTGTTGAGCTTTACATCCATCGTATCTTTTACTTGCACCTACAACGTGTAATAGAAGTGTTTGAATTTCTTATATCCTCTAATATTTGCAGATAATTAGTGGCAGTCTTTATTGTCAAAAAAAAAACGTGAGATTGCGATAGGATGTTGTCCTATCAACGGATAGGAAAGGCAGGGAAGATATTGAAAGCGAAAATTTTTCTCGCGATGAATAAACTCTTCTTTATTATCTCGTGACACGAGACCCAGCGGTTAAAGTGAACTACAAGCACTTGTTTAACGGGTTACGGAAGCAGCGATATATCTTCCATGGCACTTTAGGCATACCATTCAAGCGACAATATGTCGCTTCCACACACTCAAACGTTTAAATAGACGATGATGAAATCTAACGATGAATCATTAAATCAAATAACATATTACATGTATATCTGTCACAGACGTTACTACACTGTTACATCATTACTATTTCGCTCTATTTGTCCAACATTTTCTAAGGTTTATGTAAACAATGAATCGTCAACATAAGTACTAAATTTCTAACTTTCCTAAACGCTGAAAATAATGCAAGTAGTTGAAATATCCCTGTGTCGCGTTAACATTTCTTTACTAAAATCAAGAATTACATTTTCATCGTTTAGAGAAATACTGCATCTCCCATACATTTCTTCGATCAATCTAATCATACCTTTTTATATAACAGTTGCATTATTAATCGGTTGTACTGGACAAAATAAAATATAATAAATTCTTTGCGGATATAAGAATCAAGGAAGGACTATTTTTTGTACTACACCTGCCTGTAAACATTTGTAAACGCTTACACTTGCAATGCACGTCAATCGATACATTTGTTCCAATATTAACACTAGATTTACAACTACTAAATATGATATAGGTACTTAAATATATTAAATAAGTATTTTGAAAAATGATAGATCAAGCAGGGAAAAATACGAACAGTTAAGTAACTTCTTTATTATAAGATACACATCGAATATCTTCTGTACTCCATTTCTATAAAATTGAGAAATATTTTAAAAAATGTGAGAACCCGTCAATTTGACGGCTGCCATAGCTCTAGTGTTAAATAAATAGTGATTGTCAACGAACACAGTGAAAGAAACAAAAGGAAATGATATAGGTGGATAGTTATAAAACTACATGGCTACGTGGCGAGATAGATAGATGCAGAAGATATACCTATAGACATATGAATAGATGCAGAAGATAAATAAACAAATGAATAAATTGATAGATAAATGAATAGATAGATAGATGTAGAAAAAGAAGGGACAGGAAAAGTAAGAAAGATCGAGAAACAGATTATGTAGTACATACCGTAATATATAGGTAGCTGGTAGAAATAAGAAAGAGGGCTACAGAGTGCTAACACGAAAGGGAAAGCAAGATAGTAGAAACGGCAAAGAGAGAAACAGAGACGCAAAGAGAATTAAGAGAAATTAGTAAATGAATAAGATACGGAAACAATACTTCTTACTACTCTATATCTTCGTAACTGCATCTATATCGCCTTATCTACAGCCCCTTAAAGAGGATCAACCGAATACCTTTTCATTAAGTCTTTTAAAGTGGATATACCAAATTTATTCTCATACCGATTAAAAAAATTAATTGGTAGGTGAATTTGCAATTCCTATCGAAACCTCTTCGCATCAGAATTAACAATATACAATACAAGAATTTGAAAAAAAAAACAACATATTAACACATTAAGCGCTGACTTAATTTGCTTTTCTCCGAACAATAAGTAGCTAAAAAAAAAATTTTTGGTACCTTGTACATTTTCGCAACAATTTTTTTCTCTGACCCAATGATTCTTAGACATTCATAATTCTTCATATCACGAGTCGAAAGTCGCTAAGGACGATCATCTTTTGATCCGCGAGGTATAAAAATATGTATATAAAGAAACAAAAAATCCCGCATTATCACGGAGCCGACGCTCAGTGTGTTATTGGGTTGGCAACTAAATGATTGCGGATTTTAAATAAGAAGGAAAATTCAAAATCTTTGCTTATAAATATAACTTTATTCATTTGGTTATTGTCCGTTTTTGTCGATTACTTTTTGCCATCTTTCAAGCAGTTCCATAATTCTATGTTTATGAAATTTCTGGTTTTTGCCAGCAAAAAAATGAATTAAGTAAATGTGATTTGATATCATCAGCGTCATTAAAAATTTTATCATTTAAGGAGTTCTGAATGGAACGAAATAAATGGTAATCTGAAGGCGCAAGGTCAGGGCTATATGGCGGATGTGACAAACCATCCCAACGTAGTTCCAATAATATTTGACGAGTGACCAAAGATGTGTGTGGCTTTGCATTATCATGATGGAAATCCCGAGTCGAAGGATTGATTTTATGTTGGTTTTCTCGATTTTTTATCCTTGAAGAAAATCAAAAGAGAATTATAATCTGTATGATCTGACCATTAAACTCTAGATTATTTCGATTATCTGTAGGTACTCTGTGGATGCGGATATTTCCGTTTTCACACTTGAAGAAAATCGAAAGAGTATTATAAAAAGATTTTCTAGGTTCCCCTTTAATCCTTTTTCATTGTATTTTAGAAGGAATTTTTTATTATTTATTAATTATTAATATTACTTAATTTTTGAAAAAGTAAATTGACTGACAACTGCGAAAAAATTAATTAGACGGAAACTTTATTTTTATAACATTTTAGTTATATTAGTAATAACTAATACTGCAATAGTACAAGAAATTGAATCTGATGAAATATTTGTTCTAGAGGACCACAACGTACAATATACAACCCGAGAGTTTTTAATTTCAGGAAATTTAAGTAGAAATATCAAAGCTGTTAACATAATTAACATTGTTAATGTTTGCATAAAAATGATGATCAATGATATACTGTACATAGGAATACCTGTAAATAATAAGGAATTGGTGTGATCTAATACTTCTCAAATGAAAAGTTCATAAAAATTCTAAAAATGTATATAAAGAATGATAGTTGTAGAGACGAATGTATAGTAAACTTTACAATGATTAAATAATAAGATGAAAAATATGATTTCTCGCTGGTTTTATTTAATTATTTATATATTTATTTTCATTGTTGACATGAAATAAACAAGAAATAAATTAACAAATAAAAGGATTTTTACTGTTATCTATTACAATTCGATGTCTAATTAATAAAAATTTGTATATTTATTTTCCGAAAATAAAAGAGAATCAAGAGAGAAATATAACGACTAATAGAGAACTAAGGAAAATAATAGAAATATGAAGAAAATGTAAGAGAATCATAAATAATGATTTCAGGGTCCGAGATAATCAACAGAAATTCATAACTTCGATTCGGGAAACAACACCCTTACGATTTGCCAATTCTGGCCGCTTTTCTTGAATTGCATCGCTCAGTTTGGCGAGTTGTTGAACGTACACGTTTGAATTAATCGTTTGGTTTCTTCGTAAAAGTTCGAAGTGCAAAATCCCTGTATAATCCCACCAAACTGGCAGTATAATCTTTTTCTTTGGTGAATCTCAGCTTTTGGTGTCGTTTGGGCTGGTTCATCTTGCATCACCAATGATCTTTTCTGATCAACGTTGTTATAAACTATCCACTTTCCGTCGCCAGTAATCAATCGTTTCAGAAATGGATCAATTTCCTTACGTTTCAGAAGCGAATCGCAGATGCCAATGCGTTGGGACAAATGAATTTCCTCCAAGCTGATGAGGGAGCCATAAATCGAGTTTCTTGACATAGCCAAACTGTTTTAATGTTCTTTGAATGCATATATGCGATACATCGAGCTTCTGTGCAATTTCACGTGTTGTCCTATGACGATCTAAATTGATAACAGCCTTGATATGAGTCTCATCAACTTCAACTGGACGGCCATATCGTTGCGCATTTTTCAGTGAAAAATCACCAGAACGGAATTTGGCAAATCAATTTTAACACTGCTTTTCTTTCAAAGCTTCATTCCCATATACGGCACATAACTTCTTGTGTGCTTGCGATACGTTCTTGCCTTTTCGAAAATATAATAATACAATAAAACATGTTAGAAATGCCCGTTTTGTTCTTCCATTTTTAAATTGGGATAAAAACGAAACGAAATGACTAATAGATAGAATTTTTTTACTAAATTAACGGTGGAAGTCCAAACGGTCAGAAAACAATATATAATAGGTCACGTGCTTTCAACACGTTGACAAACCAAAAGAATGCGCTGAAACTATCTATAGATAAGATCCGCAATCACTTACAATTAATTGGCAATCCAATAATACGTCGATTAATGTAAAATTTAATTTCCCTGACTAATCTCATAAATTAGGCGTAAAAACTTTTGAAGTGTTTCTCGTACATATTCAATGTACCCTTGAAAACGTCAGGAGCAAATAAAAAGGAAACTTGACCTGGCCGCGATTTTATCTATACTTACATATGTAAGTATATGGGTGCAAGTTGTCAAAATTGTTCTATTTAAGATAATCGTGCTGTATTCTCAATTCTGTGGTATATTCTACGCAAATTAGCATCGGAAATTTCGAGTACATGCTATGAACTTTAGTTGCGCAGAAATTAATTGTATTTATATGGATTCGGTTTTATATCTTCCGGATTTAATTATTACGATAAATTCACCTAAAACCACAATACCATTTTAGGTGGAATTCGAACCAATCCAAATTAATTTCTAGATTATACGATTTAAGCAATCGATTTGCTGTACGAATAAATTCTTATTTATGGGAATTCTCCTTCAGTAATTGTAAGTATTTATGGCTAATACCTAAGACTAGGCAGCTGCACATAACTATTAAATGATACAAATGCAAACAGTTCTCCATCTTTTAATTATAAGTCTTATCTTAACGTTTATTTTCCTCTTTATTTTCGCAAGGTCTCCAAAAATAATGGCCTCTCAATTAATACATTACCTTCCATGTTCCCTATTTAAAGATTTATTCACTTTCTAAGTCTCTTAGCATTCAGTTTAGATATTTGACGTGCTCTTGAGATCAAATGTGTTTAAAACAACCTGTTTTCGTTGTACTCTTAAGCAATAATTTTCATGAATTACTTTTATTTTCATACACTGACAATACTTCTTTCAGAACCAATCAAACCAAGAAAAATTTTGTGGAGAGAATGAATTAATATCAGTAAAATCACTGCTATTGACAACTATCTAAATTCCCTTCCTTCCATGCTTTCTCGCCCGAAAGTTACAAATGTATTACCGACAATTCCGAAGTTTAATATCTCCCTTTGACAAAAATAATTCTCATCCGTAGAGAATTGAAATCATAGTACAAAAGCTTCGTTTAGAATTGCCCTCTTCGTTATTTATCTCTCTTCATAAAACGACTGCAAAGCACCGTTTATAATTTCTCCGGTCAACGAATACCCCATGTACATTATCAAATCGCAAGGAGAACGCATCAACGATGTATTTATGCATCGGAGAGACTTTAACGGCGAAAGAGAGGCATTTGTAGCGGCATTAAATCAACTCGCGTTTTATGGATAATACGAAATAAAAAAAAAGATCGCCCCAAGGGACATACGCATTTAACAATAGGTGAATCCTATGGGAGGAAAATGCTATAAATAATGCGCATCTTATCTGACACGAGAAGCCTGCTTCGAGAGTAGGTAAAGTGCGAAATTGTGTCGAAGTTATATGGCGGATGGACTTAAATGTACGAAGAACGTTAGGTGTATTTCAAGTGTCAACGAGTCGGTGGAAGCTCGGCAAGTATGTCGAATAGGCTTTGGAAATAGCGCGTGTGATATTGAGAAAGGCTTGCATGGTGAAATATAAAGGGGAAAATGGCTTTTCTTGAGGAATCGGGAAACCTTGCGTCACGATAATGCCAAACGGACGTCCATGTAAGTTACGATTCTGTGAGTACATTGGGAAAAAATTATAAAAATGAACCTTCTGTCATACGATGAATATAATTATATTGCAAATATAACTTTATATTGCAAGTTAAACTGTTCTTCAACCTAGGTCTCAGTTCTTACGGTGGACTTGGTGTTAGTCGGTAGGATTGGCAATTAATGAGTCTAACTTCAAAATTTTGACAGCTCTGGCATACCTTTTCTAAATTATCAGTTAATATATAATCGCATCGGTGACTTTCCACCTACCATTCTAGGTCTTAAGCAAAATGATAATATTTGTTGACTAAACCTACCACGCCGGTCAAAACGACCGGTTTCTAAGTTTTTCAGCAAATTCCTCAGTATCAAAGGAAAACCATGCAGTAAATATTCTACTTCTATCTTATAAAATTTCAATTAATTGATTAACCATTTTTTTCACCTCTTGTTTCTCTTTTTCCACAGCATTTATTTACTATATCTAAATTTTAATATATACAGGGTGTCCCAGCCGATTTTGACATCTTGATAACTTCGGTATTGTGGCATGCAGCGAAAAATGTTTCATAGCAGAACTTAAATGGAATCTAGTGGAGCATAATCTGATATCATTAGTTTTTCCGTAGGTGGACGCGTCAAGGACATATGAAGGTCAAATTGTTTTTTTTTAAATAGAATGAGGTACTTTTTTATGCATCAAGCGATGCAGCTAGATATTCTTTAGAAAAAAGTACTGACCTATGTATGTCGAAAAGCTAATAGAGTTAAGAAGATATTTCAGTATAAATAATCTAAATAGAAAGGAATCATTCCTGCCAGAATTAGGACGTGAGCTCTGTTTATCTGTCTGTCACCTTATTTAACGCCGCCCGACTTTTTCTTATGGGGCAATTTAAAGGATAAAACGCGAAAGTTTCAACTAAAGTGAGTCATATGAAGCAGCACATTATCGATGAATGTGGCAAAATATCAGCCGATACATTAAATAACGTAGGTCAGCACTTACTTTATCGATTTCAAACATTCTGCGATGCAAATGGTCGTTATATTGGACCTTACCTGTAAATAAACACTAATGTAATTAGAAATTTTCGAATTACTTAAATTGAAATATCTCCTAAACTATTAGCTTTTCGACATACCTACATAGATCAATACTTTTTTCTAAAGAATATCTAGCTGCATCGCTTGATGCATAAAAAAGTACCTCATTCTATTTAAAAAAACAAAGGTGACCTTCATATGTCCTTGATGCGTCCACCTACGGAAAAACTAATGACACCAGATTATGCCCCACTCGATACCATTTAAGTTTTGTTATGAAACATTTTTCGCTGCATGCCACAATACCGAAATATTCAAAATGTCAAAATCGGCTGGGACACACTGCATAACGTTAATATCATTATTGTTAAAATCAAATTACATGGCAGAAAGGAAAACTGAACTGTATCTGCATTATTTAAACTCTTTCTCGACTTAAGTCTATGGAGTCATGACAAGCATAAAGTTAGAAACTGAAAATCCTAATTAGAGTTTCTGGATTCGAACCTCCGTCGTCTTTAGAAAATTTTATCCAAATCATTATTTAAATGTTGTAGGCTAGTTGGTTTGATATAATACAATTATAGCGCAACGTGACATTTAATAATTTATTTCAATTGTAAGGAAAGGAATTACAAAATAGATAAAATGTGCTATATAATCGTAGGAAGGTGGAAGCTAAAATGTGTACTTTGAGCTTTGAAGGAGTGCGATAAAAAGGCTTATTATATAAGTCTTGAAAGAAAGAAATAAGGAAAGAAGAGCAACGTTAGAAAGTAGCTCAAATGAATTGAAAAGCAGCTTTGAATGTACGTAACGTGGTTAATAAACAGTAGTAGAATAACCAGAAGATTTTATTTTTTGAAATTTCAATTTCTTTCAAAGTTCAACGACGATAATTAACAAAAAGTCTTGCAATACATTTTTCTAAGAACCGAATAATAATTTGCGCACATCTCTCTATGAATATCGTCTATGAATGTTTAAAAAATAGAACGGAAATATTTCATGGAAATTAAGGATGTAGAATTATTGAGAACATCAAGCTTACAGATAATCGAGATTATTAAAGAAACTCTATACTTGAATTCAAGGTAATTAATTAAATAATGTATAAGTTCAAGGAAATAGATCATTTCCGAGATATTTCCATAGAACTGAAGGTGTAGCGCAAGCGAAAGTATGTTCCCAAGTATAAAGTAGAATGCTAAGTTTCGATTAATAGAAGGTAACAATATGCAAAGTATAAAGTTTCCAATGCTATAGAAAATCGAGGTAGTTTTACTCGCTGGAAGTAGGAACAATGGAAAGCAGAAATAGTACTACATCGAGAGTGACTACTCTTTACGTAAGTAAACACTGAAATTTGTACAATAACATTTCGACGTGTACAAATAGCCACGAATCGATAGCTGTGTACTATAACGGTCACTTGATACCATGCCCCTTGGAAAAATACCTTTCGTGTCCCTGATTTTATGTATGTTATTTCGAATCAAATTTTCCCATCAATGTCTAATGGATTTTTAGAAAATCGAGAGGAAGAAAATTAATTTCTACGGGACGGGTTAATTGGTTGAAAGAAAAATATAAAACTATGAAATTTAAGGGGACTTTGGATTGTATTTATAGGAACGTATGTAGGTAATAACTTCAATTGTTGAAATATGTACTAACAACTTCAATTAATTATTCGTAATATATTTCAATAGAATAACAAATTGATTTGAAACTTCTCCGATACAATGAACGTATTTATACATCGATCGAATGTCTTGACATGTTTGCTATGAAAAACGCTTGTAAAAAGTAGCCCATATTTGCTATATATTTTATACATTCTAATACGATAACGATGGCGGAAACTAATACGATGTGCAATAAAAAAAAATAAGAATTCATGGAAACTTGTGAAAGGTTTAACGCGAAAGTTAAGAGTACGTAGGAATTAAGAGTTTCTTGTCAGACAGCAAATGGCAACAATGCTGTCGGCAATAAGAACCAGTTCAATAACTGTCTTCACTTACAGTTATTATTTCAAATTTTAATTGTACATATTTCAGTTAGTAACAGGAGAAATTAATTTTCTCAAATTTTCTAGTGTTTGTTATTAACATTATTTTTGCCGGTATTTTTTTAACATCCTACCCATTTCTGACTGGTCAGTTAGCCATAAATACTTCCCCGACACTGATATTTCTTCGAAAATTACAAATTCCCCTTGGCACAGTAAACCGCAATGACAAATAATACACGTAATTTATTAATTTCCGTTGCAACAGATTAATAAGTTAAACGTCCAAAAGCGTTAGGCCTGAAATGTCTATTAATAGGCTAAAGGTCGGTAAAGTTAATTAGGTTAATTTTTATAATTAATTTCTATTTTGTTATTAGGTTTATTTTTACCTAATAACAATAACACTTATATGCTAATTGATAAAGGCAAAGATCATTGTAAGATTCTAAAGGAGTACCAAATTCCAAAATGAAAATGTAAGATGATAAAGAATCAGCTACGGTGGAAAACTCTGTCAAGTAGAGCACATTGTTGTTTTGTATTTTTCACATTTCCATTGCTCTGGTCATTCGGTCTAGCGCCTATTTCTTTAGATGGATCTCGAGTACCGAGTGTTGTTCGCATTTCTACGAAATTATTGCCAAATTCCACAATCATATTACCAGGTTCTAACATTAAAACTGAGTTGATAAAAAAATCACTTGCAACGAAAAAATATGCCAAGTACTGGCATCTCGTCATTTTCATTGGAATGGGAGAGGCTCGATATTAAAACTGTTTTGTAGGTAAAGAGCAAAAACAGATAACGAAGGTGTGCAAACAAAGCAGCCGGGAATATTAAACGATCAAACGAAAATGAAGAATTATTAAAGCAGAAGTGGGGAAAAAAGTTATTTCTTGCCGTGCAGCCTAGTTGGGGTAAGTGGCTTTTAAAGAGGGAAGAGTCTTGATAAAAATATATATAAAAGGTAGGTAAGGTATGTTTGAGAAGTTTCATGGCTGGCGGTTCCATTTCCAAAAACTAGGTGGACAATCTTTATTTTCATGAACAATTACTTAAAAAATAATATTTAAAAAAAAATTAATGCATATCAGTAGTGAAACAATACTGTGCTGGAAGGGGAACCACCTATTTGCCTGAAGAATTAAAGCTTTTGTTTATTTCGTCGTTAGTTCTGTTGTTAGTTTAAAAATATGAGGATCAAGATGTGGCAAACTTCATAAAATATAGCGAAAAATATTTTAAATGTCGATTCTGAAATTGATTACAGGTAACTATGAAAATAGCAAGTGGAGAGGATTCAGGATTTGAGGAAGTATCACAGTAATTCCTAGCGAGAGTGTAGGAGTCATGGAATGGAGTCAGGTTATCGAAAGGAAACGAATGCATTTTTCTACTTGATAAATGAAGAAGAAATTTATGTCGAATATTAAAAATTGCATCATTTCTGCAGTTCAGACAAAATTACGGTATCTGATTATGGAAGATTTACAAGATATAGTTCAAAGTGAAAATGATTATGATTAATGAAAAATATGAAAACTTTTTAATCTTAGTTAGTAAGATAATTTTGTTCAATCTTCTATCATTCAGTCTCGTATCTTTTTAATAAAAAAGATTCTTATTGAGAAAATGAATTTCTTCGCTGCTCTTAAGTAGAATAAGTAGCTCAGTGCAGTAACGTCCAATAATAAGTTCGCTGTAAATAATTGTCACTTGTTGTAAATAATTGTAAAACTTAATAATTGCTAATTTCATTTACTACTGCATTTTGATCATTACCTACAAAATTGTGTATCTCAACACACGATTAGAAAGGACATAACCTTAAAAATATATGTACGAGCACAGTAAGACACACAAGCTTGTCCATTACAAATTTTTTGCATTTCAAGTTTAATAAAAGCATAAACATCAGATTGATACGAGGACCCTGTATTTTTGAGAGTGTCACCTTAATATGCGACAGAAGATGGCTCAGTTACGTTCGATCTCCAGTAATCACTAAGTGCAATAATCCGTCGTCGCTCATAAAATCTCTATAATCCTCTCTCCAATGGGACAGTAAATCCCCTTTTCCTAATCGTTACTTCACTCTTTCCAGTTTTTTTTCGCATACCCATTGAATAGCGCAAAAAAGACTTAAAATTCGTAGAAGCTATTGTACCCCATAAGGAAATGTCTGTCTTAATTTACGTATTATTTATATACAAACCAGAAAAAGGAATATTATTTTTTCCTTCCATAGTAGACTACAAGAGGAAAATTAATCAGTCATTTTCTGCCAACATCTTTTCTTCTATTGCCTGTCCATTTGTCTATTTACCTATCTGTCCCTTGTCCCTATTCTCTGACTCTCTTTCATTCTCACGCGTTTGCTCACTTTCTATCTGTATATTTCTCTCTTTTCCTCAATTACTCACCCTCTAACTGTATATTTCTCTCTCTTTCTCTCTCTCTCTCTATCTCCCTCACTCAATTACTCACTCTCTCTCACATTCACCCTTTACCCATCTATCTACCTATCTCGGTCTTCTTCCCTTTCTCATAAAATTTCAATAATCTGGCTAAATTGCAAAGAAATGTTTTAAAGCTCAGAAATACTATAATTAAAAACGACGCACATTGGTCTACGCGTGCATTAATAATCATTACATATAGTGAAGAAAATGAATTTTATCTTACTCTCCAAAGGTAGATTTAAATTAGAAAAAAGTTCCGAGAAGAAAACTAATCAACATCCCCTTGACGAAGGTTGCCCTTTTCTTAATCCTCACTTTATTCATGCTACTATATTCTACGTCCTCGCTGTACAACGCAAAGTACTCTTTAAAGTCTGCATGAGGTATTATGTATCTCAGGCATACATACATTTGCATATTCATAATCTTACTCACGCACGATGAAAGAGAATTACGTTATCCTTGAATGATAGACATTATCGATGATTCTTTTCGTAATTCCAACTTCACTTATGCTGATAATCTCTACATTCTTATTTTAAATAATTAAATAGATTAGATATATTAGAAAAGTAAAGTTATTCTTTAAAGTTCACGTAAACTATTATATTATGCAAATGTTAGATACCGACCTAATTCTTTAAGATTTCATATTCAAATATTCCTAAACGTGAGTCAGGGTCCAAATGGGATTTGTTAGCTGTCTCCGATTCTGTCATCGCTTTTCCCTCAAAATATAGTTTGAAGACCTTTGGTCCTACGGAAAAGTGATTGCCCTTTTGGAACCTTACTAACGAGAAGTCGGGGTCATCCGAACCTCCCACCACACTGTTGTAAAACCCTTAAAAGGCCAGTCTCGTTACCAAAATCAGACAGATTAAATCTGGAATTTGTCTAAAACCTCTGACAATCTGCAGCTCGCGACGACGATATTCCTAAGTTGTTAAAATTCCGAACGCGAAAGTACCCAAGTCCAAATATTAAACCTATTTTCATGGTATTTACTCCTATTTGAACCTACTATGATACTTTTCAATACTAAAACTCCTAATTTAAACCTGTAACTCCTTCTCATTGTCAGTAAAATGATACTTCTATTTAGCTATCACCAAAACCTTTATCCCCTGAATTGGACATGTTACTCCTCCTAGGTTAAATAATAATTTTTGTATTCAATATATATTTAATATCGCATAAAGAACTTTAATTTTTTTTAATAATTAATTGGTAAGGAATGTATACATACATAAATGTAACTAGTGGATAAATACTTTAAAGACAGTCATTTTTTATTTATTCCACCTCTTTTTTATTAATAGGTAATGAAACATGCATTTGACAGTCGAAATTCATATATATATACAATTCATAATGATGGCATCTACAGGAATAGCCTCAAAATTGTTAGTTTCATGACAATTAATTAAAAATTTAGAAGTATTAAAAACAAACATCAAATTTAATCACGAGCTGTCATGAAATCTTATACGACTCTATGGACTATACGTTATTATAACTAAAACATGAAATAAAAATATAAGATTTATTAAAAGAAAGAACATAAAATATAAATACTTAACATTTATCATAATTATTCGTGTTATTATTGGGGTTATGTAAGTAAATAAATAACCTTTCAATTTACTTAAATATACATGTATACTTTTTACATATAAATTAGTTAATACCATTACGTTATAATGAATTTTTATTTGTTTGTAATTATAGTTATCACATTAATTCGAATAGTAGTACACTTATAATTGCAAACGAGTAAAAATCCATTATTTTTTAGTGATTTTGCCTAATTTATTTTTGAAAACTATGTGTGTATATGTAAATAATAATAACATGAACAACTGAATAGGATGTAAAACCTCAACGGAGATTGAAATTGACGTTCTATTTTGCGCCTTAAGATGGCAAAAAGGGAAATTTGTGCCACTTTTGGGCGATAAATAGGATTTTATTTTACATTGAATTTTGACCTATTTTTGTACTTCTAATTCCTAAATGTTGGGTAGTAAAAGGTTCAAATGAGGTTCAATATTTCGACTCGGGTAGTCTTAAAAAAAAAGTGTTCTTGACCACACACGGAATACAACGCAAAGGTACATTTGCATAATCACATTCATACAATGCAGAAAATTACATTACTCTCAGGTAATAGACTTTTATCAGTGATATCATTCTTCTTCTACTTCTTTTCGTAATACTTCATCCAGCTACTTTTAATAAACTTCTTGCACAATATATAATGTTTTTTTAAAGTCCAATGTACTTCATAGATAAGCGTACATATATTATATTAGGTCATTAAGTATGAAACGTCCGATTTAAAACTAAAAGTTTAGTTCATTATATCTCGGGCAAAAAGTAACATAATTAATAAAAATACATCATAATTAATCAAAATAAGTCGTTTCAGATGGCTTCGCTTCCACTACAGCTTTTAGTTCATCGTCATCCACCTTACTTTTAGGTCGACCGCGTTGTTCATTTTGAAGATCAAAATCTCCAAATCGTAATTTTTCAAACCATCGACGTACTGTACGTTCATTAGCCACATCCTTGCCAAATACTTCGTTAACATTTCGACTTGTCTGCGCTGGATTAGTTCCACGACGGAACTCATACTCGAAAATAACGCGAATTTTTGTCCTATTCATGGCTTACAATATTTAACCTCCACACGACAATACGATAGATTATTAAAAATAAAACAGTGCGTCTGAAAGCCAGATAGCATACCTTCTCAATGCAAAAAAAAACAAAGGGCGGATGATGTGAAATATCGGAGATATCCAGCATCAAACTTGATGCTTTAGATAATCGCACATTTCATACTTAATGACCTAATAACACGCGAAAAAAGAGAATTACGTTTGCCTCGAACGGAAAACTTTATCAGTGATGTAAATCTGTTCCTAAATTTTGTATTTTACTTTACTAACTCTAATGCTTTTAATGTACCGCGTAAAATGTGTTTTCAAAGTTGACAGTAAACATTGTGGTTTACAGATGAGCTCAGGCGTATGCATATTAACCCGTGAAAAAGAGAATTAAGTAGAACCCAAACGAAAGATTTTGTCAGTGGTCTGCTGTCCGTATAAACGCTACAAATGTCAGGGTTAAATGTATTGTTACGAATTATTACGGGTAACGAAATTGTCTCCCCTATACATGGTATCGATTACTAGAGCGATAACTCTACATATTTGCAAAGAGTTGCAAATGTTGATATTGATATGTCAAGGTGAGTTGTCTGCGAGCTTTGACTGGTTCAAATAGAATCATTATTCTTGTAATCTTTAAGTTGTGTTACTTTAAAGTGCCGCAACAGTATTATGTTAAAATGTAGTTCAGCGAATGAGAAATCAATAGGCGAAAAATATGATCAATTCAGTAAATTACGTTTTCTCACAATAAGATAAATGTCAAATATCTGCCATGTGGCATCCCTATGTAAAGGAAAATTTTTCTAAACAATTAGATATCAGTCATTTTGACTACTTTGGTAATTCTACTGTTAACTTTCTACTTTATTCTTTTTACTTTATTTTTATTTTGCCGTTTTATAATTCAGGCTTTTTTTTTAGTTTTATATAATTACAATTAAGTTACTGATAAGTAACAAACATAAAATAAAATAACTGATTCTTCGTAAAAATATTTCGTCCTTCTCTGTTACCCCTATAAAATGTTTATCTAGTTATTAAAATCATAGTTTGGTGATACGGAAGCCACATAAAACAAAATCTCAATAAGCAAGATAATCATAGCAATTAAAGCGAGAAAAATACAAAACAAGAAAAGAATTTCACCAATTCCTAATCTCTACGTTATTTGCTCGACCATACTTGAAGTTCTCACAGTAGAATACAAAACGTTTACCGACTAAGGTTCGTGGAATTCATATTATTTCATAGATAAATGATCAGATACGTGCATCTATTTGCAGACGAGGAAAGAAAATTTTACATTTACCCTCGAATGATGGATTCTTCTATCAGGGACGAGCAGATGAGGCGAAACAATCAACAGATTCACGAGGAGGGTTGCATTCGAAGGGCTTGAAGACGTCGCGTGTGTATCGTAAAGACGTTATGATTGATAATGGAATATTACCATGATATTTCCATTTGTATCAAAGCTTCCGTATACACAAAGGGTCAGCGTATAGGGAACTAGGTTATTTCTGTTGCTCGCATGATTAAATACAATTATCTAAATTCAAATGCTTTCCACGATTCCGTTCCGCATAAATACTCAACGTTGCTGTACTGTACAATTTATTTTCTAATCATTTTCTCCATAATTTCAATTTATTACTTTCTTCTGGACCTTTCTTAATACCGGATTTACGGACGTGACATTTCTTTCACTGCAATATATTAACACTAGAACTATCGGGGCAGACAAAATGACTTGTTTCTCATTTATCATGAAAATTCTCCAATTTCATAAGAGAATCACAGAGTAGATGTTTTACGCCAATTTTATAAGACATAAATTACGGAATTAATCATTGTTTCTACGTTTTGATTTTTCCTTTTATAAACTGCTTATTTATTATATTAACACTAGATTTACGGAACCAATTTTGCTCATTCAAAATTTAATTACTACATATATAATATATTGGTTGATTAATTTTTTAATAATAAATCTTCCATTTCAATTGATTTGGAACTATTTTCTATGCAAAAAACTTCAATTTTCTTCTATGATTCAAATTGGCTCACTTCAGAAAACTAGGTAGGTATATCAATATCCGGAAATCTAGTGTTAAATGTAACAGATTTTACGCGGATAGTTCTATTGTGTGGTGGGGACTTCGGAAACAGAAAGACCGAGCGTATAAAATGATAATGTTTTAAGTAATTATTGTATTATAAAATACACGTGAAATAACTACTGTACAGCCACTCTCTAAATTTGAGAAATATTTATAAACAAGTAGGAACCCGTCAATTTGTCGGCTTCCATAAATTTAGTGTTAACGCGATAATAACAATCTTGTTCCACAGCCGCTGCATAAAATTTAAAAAATTAACAACTCTAAAGTTGCAAAATATTCGGATACTAGATGTAAATAATGTTACCATTTTTTAAAATGGCGAAAAGTGAATCAAATAAGATAGAATGATGTACAATGATACTGTAATCTTCCCGGTAATGGTTTAATTAAACTTCTCCGATGGAAGATGTCAATAAATTATTATCCCGCTCGATACATCTAAGAACGAGCCTCTGACCTCGACATCCACAGGCTTTCGTTAGAGGTCAACATGACAAACTCTCGTAATAAAGTCACTGTCTATAGAATTCATGTTTCAACCGGCGTCGATTCTATCCATCTAATGGGCCGTAAAGACCAACGATATTGACTCGAGCATTACGTTTAAAAAATTGTCTATCGAATGCAATACTTGCCAATAGGCCGACCTTTCGTTCAGGCCTTGCACCGTGCAAACTCATCGACTACCGAGAAAGTCGATACGAACCAATTTCCTTTTCAACGTTGCAACCTAGTGCACTTTTGTTCCGTTTTTTTCCCTTTCAAATAGGAAGGGCGAGAGAGTGGAAAAGAGAGCATGAAATTTGCAAATGATAAAATTCATCTACCTGTTTAAGCCGTGAGGAGCGACGCAATTCCAGAGGTTCAGGAAAAGCGATGATCCTCGTTGGTCCTTCCGTGTTCCATTCCTTGCTTCCTCATCGATCGGCGATCAATGACTGCCAATTCTTCAGCCATTCTCTCGAAAAATCCAATTAGTAATTGTCGGAACTTTACACAACACTTAAAAGTTTTGAGACTCGCACTTCATAATATACTTCCAACTAACGCGAAGTTTTGATAGTCGAGTACAAATGAAACAAAGTCTGTTGACCTTTACGAGTCGTCTCCCTTAGGCTCATGAGTCTTTTCGACTTTCTCGCTCCACCCCTTTCTTGCAGGTTGAAAAAGAAGAGGGAAGGAGACAGCAGCAGAGAGAGAACGATCAGTGTCCAATTCCGCGTGTTACTCTGTTGCTTGCCGGCTTTTTTTACGAAAGACAATTGTTTCAATTAATTCAAAGTAGAAGATTCGGAACGATGTCTCCTCATCCGTCTGACCAAAATTACAAGTATCTACTGAGGTCCTCGAACTCGATGCCTTCTCTGGCTGTGTTTACATTTTCGCCGATCGACGACACCTTGACTTTTTCTCATACGAAAAAGAAATTTTCTCACGAAACGATGTGAAATTCTTTCCACCTCTATTCCCTGGCTCCGAGTTTCGATAACTTTCGACGATTCCTTCTCCTACCGGCAATTTTTCAATTGCTCCGAAACGTGTGTACGGTGTGCACCAGCCGCGCGGTAAATCAGTTCTTTGTAGTTTTTTTAACAATGGAACGATGTATTATCACGGAACTCTTCGACTATGCAGATTTTTTAACAGAAGTCCATCTACTATTCTTTTTTTCATTTCTCAATGAATAAGAAATTTGCGTGATTAACATAAAAACAACTCTTTGATTTGGTGCGCGTCGAAATACATAGAGAATTTTTAGTTACAATTATTCGTACGTGTATGTTTATGTTTAAAACGACGTCCTGTTGCTTCGTGTCTTCTATCTCGGGGAGGGAAAATAGAGGGGAGACGGATATACTCGCGGCTCGCGGACCGTCGCGTCGCAAACAAGCCAGCTGGACGTCCGTCGTACGACTAGACTGGGTTGTTGCCGTTGACCTGGACCCGCCTCGTAGCGCTTGCGCGACGCCGCCAAATTACTGCCCTATCCGGAAAACCGTTTGGCGTCTGACGTAACGTATCGTAACGCCCTATGTTGCTATTTTCCTAGCCGCGTGCATTCATTTAAGAAATGCTTTTTTTTCTTCCATTTTGTTAATTGGGCTTTCAATTTTTTCATGGAGAAATAGGTGAAGGACGTGTGGTATGGAACGATAACTTTATTTTTCCTAGCGAGCGGCGTTACCTCTTGGTTTTAATCGTTTTTTTTCCGCCGTTTTCTTATTGAAATTCAAAAAACCCAGAATCCTAAAGTAAATGACTATGGGCAGTGTTTAATTTTAGGAGACTCGGTTTTTTGAAATCCAAAACACGGAATAGCGAAAATAGGGGATGGAAATCTAGAAGCCCCGCCAGCTGCTAACCAAGTTAGAGTTGTCGGGCTATATATCGCCGGTTTTCTAGAATAACGACACATTTCGAAAATGACAGTTTTACAGTAGGCCCGTTTTAGGTTTTTATTTTTTTTTATCCTTCTATAAATATTATTTATAAACATATAAAATATGTATTATACTATGTATGGCAAAAACACCAGTAGTTGACCATTTTTTAGAAAACATAAAAAAATAAGGTTTGCATTAGTTGTGCACCTTCGATGAAAGTGAATTTCAGATGCCACAGCAACTGTCGATTATATTTTGAAACAATTACCACATGTAAAGTGAAGTATACCTATTAACACTTTACCGACCGGAAGCCTATTAATAGGCTTTTCGAACCTAACGCTTTTGAACTATTAACTTATTAATTGGTTGCCACTACAATTAATAAATTATCATTTATCATTTCGGTTACCTGTGTTAAGGACTCAGTGACGAGAATTTGTAATTTTCGAATAGATATCTGTATCAAGCAACTATTTGTGGCCAAGTGATCGGTCAGAAGGGGGTAGGATGTTAAAAAAATACCGGTCGGTAAAGTGTTAAGAGCGAACGTCTGAATTCATTAAGGTAAGTAATATGCCGTTATATCTCTATTTCCTTAACGTTTCTGTTAAGAATGGGTGTACGGTTCAGGTAAAAAGTTCATAGATTGTGAAGATTTCGCAAATGAATTATTTACTGTTTAAGACCTCACAACGTTTTATAAGTAATATATACATCGTTTTTACTATTTTAACCTCAAAAAGCAATAATTTTTTAATGGTCAACTTCTGGATATTGGTACTCTCCAATTTTCAAAAGTTGACAGGCATGGTTAATTACCGACATAACTCATTTTTTGTTTACGATTTATAATGTATCCGTTTTACATCTCACTTTATTAGAAATACAAAATGTAAATCGATAGATTGTAGTATACTGACAATGAGATTTAGTCGATGACACGGTCAACTATTAACTGCATTCGCGATCAATTATGGATCAGTGTCCAATGTCTACTCTGTTCTTCTTCTTATTTTATTATTTAATTATTAATGATAATTTGTATTGGTAATTGTTAAAATTAAACGATAATTAAGTGATTTCCAGTATTAATGCCCTGTTTCGAGTATAAGCGGTCAACTACTAACGAAAAAAGGTGGTCACTTACTAGTTTTATCGATTTCGAAGATGGTCAACTACTGCAGCATTTGCCGAATTTTTAAATAAATTTCTCAAATTTTTATAACTTATGCTTTTCTAAAATTGATCTTGGTACTTAATCTAGAATGTTTAAAGAACGTCTCCAGGCATCGACTCTCGTCAGTTATCGAGAGAGCAAACAGTTACCATTGTTTCTGTCGAAAACTTCTCTTAACTGGTCAACTATAGGTACCTTTACCTTATTATATACTCATATCATGAGTTTTATTCACAATGGCATAAAGCTTATGTAGATTCTTCCTGTGTAATTAACTCGATAACAACACAAAACCGAATGTGTCGTTGTTCTTGAAAACCGGCGATATATGTTAGATTAAACGGAATGAATGAGTCATATACGTAAGATATTTCGGAGGATCAGTCGGTTCTATTGTTTCTTAATTGGAGTTTCTGGTACTATTTTTATGTGGATATTGGAATACTGCACACAAGATCAATTCACTCCGTTAACGGAGTGAATGAATTTCGCGCGTAAGACATTTTGAAGGATCACTCGATTGCATTGTTTCTTAATTGAAGTTTCAAGTACCATTTTCATATAGATATTGGAATATTTTTATATTTATTTTATTGCTTGTTACTGTGATAGCAAATCATCGAATGATTGGTTCTTACAATTCGTGAAGTTCAAGATTGAAGTGTGGTTGCGGATAGAATTGCCGGAGATTAATATGATATATTTAAATGTTATAGAAATATAGGTAAGGTGAAAATTAGGCGAAGGTAAAAGCACATTCAATGATTTCAATATAGATGCAAAAAAATGAAAGATATAATATTAGAAATCTTAATCCTTTATCGAAAAATTAAAGCATTCGTCATTTTGACCACTTTCGTAGATCTAGCGTTTATTTATTCTGCACGAAATCTACGTAATAAAATGTAAATCCTCCCTCTTGTACTGAATGCAGATAATCAGATTTCATTCATAGTGAAAATTAGTAATTATTCCAAATTACATTTATGCCACTGTTATACAAATTTGTAAAGGATGGCAACAACAAGTATCGCCAACACTACCGAAGATGGCGATAAATCAACGAAACTGCAAATACGTACGTCCCAATAAACTTTTATTTAATACATGAGGCAAGTTAAGTCGCCAAGTTGTTAATTATGTTTCCGTGTCTAAGCATCGTATTTTTCGCGGCAAAGTGTTTCTCGTGGCTAAACTGAAAATATGTAGTTCCTTAAGTAACAGAGGAAACTTGAGAAGCTCGTCCAACGATCTCGTGACAGGCGAACGAAATTGTCCTTTATACATCACAGTTATTTAAGTGAATAACCTCAATATCAGTCTATGAACTTTCATAAAGTCCTTGCACACTTGTCAGAGGCCGCCCATCTTGTCCTCTGCATATTCATACGATATGTTCATTCTGTTTGCGATACATTTTTGAAAGGACTTAACACGGCATATAATGTCTCATATATTTACAATGACACAATGTATGGAGACACGTTACGCCAGTATTTGTAAATTTATTCAATTTTTTTCGTACTACAAAGAAAATTGAAATTCTCCGGCTACCTAGAACTACAAGTAGAATATGCCAGCAAGAGCTACTCGAGTTCATCAATGAATTCCTTTAAGGTACTAATTAGTTAGCGTTCCAAGAAGTGCAATAATGAAGTTAACACACCTACAGTAACGTTACCAATCGATAGACGTTGAAATTTTAATTTTAATTTCCACGGAATTGATGGTTTTATATAACACACGTTATCCTATGTGGTTTTGTGATTAATTACTAAAATAAAATGATAACCCTTTGTTATTTCCTACTTAAATGAACCAAATAATTATCTTTTTTTTAATATAAAACCTTATTATCAATGCACGAATTTTGTTTATTTTCTTGTATTAATAATTGAATAATTGGTATATTCAATTATAACTATTGAACAAAATCGAAATTTTATCTAATTTCTTCCACTTTATTGAAATAATACAAATTGTTACTGTTACATAACAACAAATTGTGTATGCAACAAGAAAAATGCAATAAATAATAGTAAAAATTATTAAGCAAGTGCTGAGGGAGAAATGCAAAACTATTTTTATAATATTCAATGTACATCGAGCATAAAAACTTCGGGTATTATTATAAATTGCCGTTATTTAATATTTACTGCATTCATATCGAAAGGTAGCATAGAAGTACAGATATCTTTTGCTTTCTTCACATCGATCGTGCACTATCGACGTTGATGCACCGCGAAAAAGCATTTTCAGAAAGGAGTAAATTTTTGGGATAACAATATAAGTAGAAGGCGAGGAAATAATGGACTTCTGGGACCACCGGTCAACCTGATAGAGAAATAGCTTTCAAGAAAGAACTTATCGCGAATGTGACCTCGAGAAAAATTACCTCAATCTAACTTGCTTTCCACGATGTGCCATTACTTAATAAGCTGTCTTGATAGTTACATCTTTCAAATTTACAAAAATTCTACGATGGATTTCAAATACGAAACTCATCGTAAATAATAGAAACATTGTGCATTATATTTTGCACTATTAAGAATAAAGATTTCCATCTATGTTTGATACTTATCTGACATTTTTATATTTATACCATTAACTTTAAATGAAAACAATTCGTAAAAATAGAATGTTGTGCTTTAATAAAAATTAAATTTCTCGTTATGAGAAATGTAGTATCTTTCCATTTATTTCATGATTTTATTGAATTTTGTTCCTCAAATTTCTAATGGAGTATTCTTTTCGCTGGCAAAGAAATTTTTTTTAACAATATCGTGCACTTTTGCTGGCCTGAAACTCGGCGATATTAATTGAAATTTATACTATACCGTAGGTTTTGCTGAAAAACATTACTTTTCTACACCTTTCTCTTCTATTAACAAAGTCAATCTTTTGAAATGATATTTTCATACAGAGTAGTGTTTCATTATACAGTTAAACCTGTTTTTGTGCGGTCCTATTTTATGCGATTTTATTTTTGTGCGATTTATTTTGTGCGGTATATGAATTCCATTGGTGTTGGTATTATACACTGTTGCAAAGTTTTCTATCAGTGTGCACATGTACACTACAAAACACTGTTCGGCTCCAGACGCTATGTTCATTTGTTATCAGCAGAATACGCATCACAAGAAGATGCACGTTTTGGACTACGATGAGCAGCAGTAAATTATGTACATTTTGAAAATTTGTCCATGTGTAAAATGAGAAATTAATTTTTTTTTAACGTTTCCATGTATAATTTAATTATTACTTTTGTTTGAAAGCACTTTCTCAGTGTTTCATAAATCTTTGAAATACTTTTCAAGCGCGACTTTTTTTATGCGGTCCCTATCCACCGCATAAAAAAAATTTTTCTAATATGTTGTAAAAAATTATTTGTTATAAGTGTTTATGAAATTTCTGAACATTTCTTTTTTTGTGCGTTTTTTTTATGCGGTCCCTATATACCGCACAAAAACAGGTTTTACTGTATTAAATTTTTCACTACGTTACACTTTGTATGGACATGTTTTCATTTGTGACACAAAGAGTCGCAGAGAAATTGTCATTTCCTTGAGATACATACGCTCTTATTGAAAACGTAATGCAGCTTCTTCACAAATATGTTCATCAGCGTAGAATTAATATTTAAAAAATAGTGAATGAGAATATTCTGTTGTACGATATAATTTATTACAACCAGCCGTACTTTCCAACATAAGTACATTTGACGCAACGATGTTTTTGGATCAAGTTTCTGAGTAAAAGTAAAATATTGTTTTATAGCAGTTGGACGATAAAAGTTTGAAAAAAGTCAGGGGACATTCGAGAAGAAGAGTAGACTTCGAGAAATTCCATTAAATCGGAAAGGAGGATAGATGTGTGCACATTTCACCCATACCTCGTTTAAAGAAGGAAAAATATCTCATTACAAATATGAAGTCCAAGAATACCTTTTTATATTTCAACGCAATTCAGAAAATGAAGAGAATTTGTTCTGACTTTATTCACTGTTATATCCCCCTTAATTTCTTTGTACTTAAAATAAGTTTTACAATTTTTTAAGAAACAATTGGAATTAACTTGATAATAGTGTCTGGCGATGAATACTTATTTTTTTGTAATTGCAATATTAACTACAGATATTGTAGGACACTCTAATTAAACGTTTGAAATAATTCTTAATTGTTGTGTTTCAAATTACTTTAACGGTTTATTATCTGTGGCAGAAAATTTTGTCTACCATAGTTGAACATCACAAAAGGTTAAAAGTAGATTCTGGCAGCTATAGACGAACAACTCGAGCTAAACCGGTACGTGAAACAATTTTTTTACTTCATCAGATACGGCTGACTTTAAACTTCCATAGGCGTTCTGATCTGATTGTGAGAGCAGCAGGTGTTAATGAGGAACGAGTGTGATAAGAGAAAACTTACTTCCTAAAATAAGGAAGTTAAATTCATACAAAGGATATGAATTTATATCGCATTTTTAGTTTAAAAATCAGGGTTCTAAGGAAAAATACATACCAACGGATACCTTAAAAGGGATGGGGAACCTTATATGGTAAATAAATAGCCCAAGTTTGCCAATTTCATCGCTTTTCTGATATTAAGAATCTACAAAAATCTTCTTCAAACGATATTCTTTAAATATTTGATTACTTACAAAATGAGTGTAGTTATGCTTCAATTTTACTATAGGAATTTTAAATGGAGCAATCCTCTGCCAGTGTTAATATAAAGGAGCATAATTGTAAAATAACACTGCATGTTATTACGTATTTAACCCTTATACGCTCTTCAGAGTGAAATTCCATCAAGCTCCGTTTTGAGATACTACATATTATTCGATTTCTCTTTAATATGTTATAACTTGATATAATTTTAGTGAAATATAGTCTAATAGATTACAAATAACATTAATAAATTCTTATAGGAATGGTGGGCAAAATGTTTTATCAAGATAAAGATTAAGACGAAAAATAATGTCTTCTTGTTTATCTAAAAACAAATTACTCCGATTCGGCAAATTGGTACAACATTCACTGATTGTAAGATCGAAGCCACAGAGGTCCTTTTGCATTCTACTTAAACAAAATCAAAACAAAAGTTCATCAGTTCTGTATATCGCGCCACAAGGTAATCAATGCATTCAAAATTTCTCAAAGGATTTAAGCTGGATCCTCGGAAAACGCATTAATTGCAATCTATTCATCGCCTTCAAGAACGTGGTAGTAATTTAAAATTAACCCCCAGGGGTAGCTGGAATTTGTGGGCGGTTCGCCGCAGCTACGAGATAATTTCTAACAAATCAGAACTCTCGTTTCACCACCACCCCGTGAGTGTAAAAAACCAATGGAAAATCAACCGCTCATCCCTTCGGAGGAATTCTATTTCCTCTGGAGTGGATGCGAATTCTGTGAAACGGAATACGATCGGCGATCGGCAAGAACACCGGAAGCCACAATATTGGGCTTGTCGATGCAATGGGGATAATGCCTTCGACTCCCAATTAGTTGTGCTGACTTTCAAGCTCGCCAATGTCGGCTATAGCAAATTTTTCCTATGTGATATATCCTCTGTAGACTTGATATCTCAGAAGCTAGCTATATAAATTATAGGTTCTTCAACCCTTTGTGTTCCTTCACTTTTCGTCATTTATAAGGGAACATCCCTAGGTGTAAATCACCGATTTTGATGAAATTATAGCATGATATAGATCTCGTCAAAATATTTGACACGTATTTTTTCTTGTTGTCAACCGTCCACGTTAACGGGGTGAAAACCACCCTTAAAGTCGAAAAAAAAAATTTTATCATATTGTTTAAACAAATGGGTCCGTCAAAAAAAAATGTTTAGATCATTGGTTTCATGATCGAAATTCGTTAATTTTCATTCTGTACAAAATTTTCGTATCTCTAATAGTTTTGGAAGTATTCAAGAAAATAGTTTTCTTTACCCCAACTGTGGGAGCGGTTTTTACCACTTTAACGTGAATGATTGCCGATAAAACGAAGTAGGTATCAAATATTTCCACAAAAACCATATGTGCCCATAATTATGAAAGTGGTCTAAGTCATATATTTCTTGTTTCGAGATATTTAACGAATTGCATTTGAACGAATCAAAAAATATTTTTATATTATGCAACATTTTAATTTAGAATTTTATTAGTCTCGGTTAATGGAAATTTATTATGAATATGAAATTTTGCGTGAATTTCCTACGGAAATGCTGTTTTTAAAGTTTGAATTGACTTAGACCATTTTCAAAATTAACTGAATGTCCTATAAATGACTTAAAGTGATAAGAAAACTACGAGTTTTATTAGAAACAATAATTTTAATGAAATAATTCATGAACATTTATTAATTATTTTTAAAAAGTAATCCATTTTTATAATTTGAGGCTTTTATCATTATGCGTTTTTAAGATTCTTAAAATGTTCCTGAAAAACTGGAGGGATGTATGGTAGTAAACACATAATATCTTTATGTTTTCCTTCCGTTACTGGTCTAGTGATGTTGTATAATGGAACTAATTTAATATTTCCGTATGTTTTTGGTCTCCCTCTTTTAGGTGAAAGATCCAAAACGTGCAATCTAGAATTATTTAAAGAAGTTTCATAGAAAATCTTATACGGTTCATTTTGTAAGAATCTCATCCATTGAATTTGCAACCAACAGACAGATTCGCCCGCGGTATTTTTTACTCTTCTTGTCGTTGACTCTACTAGTTGTTTCGTTGAAATAAAATCCGGCAGCGTCATTTGTTTTACCGAAAATGTATTTCTTCTTCTACACTTTTCTATCAATTCATAATAATGCTCAGGGTTGTATAAGTAATTTACTTTTTTTATTTTTATTTCTATTAACCAAAAATTGCGGTCATTCGGTAGAAAGGAATGACCAGATACCAAAAATATAAGGGTATGTTTATATAATATTTTAAATTTTTTACTTAGACCACATTCATAATTACCACTAAATAAATTCCATATAATGTTCAAATTACAATCAGTATCTAATGGTACATTTTTGACAATATCATAAAAATTACATTGAATTAATTTAGTTTATAATAATGTGGCGTGAAACAACTGATAAACTTATTTTTTTAAAATTTTGACTTAGACCACATTCATAATTACCACTAAATAAATTCCATATAATGTTCAAATTACAATCAGTATCTAATGGTACATTTTTGACAATATCATAAAAATTACATTGAATTAATTTAGTTTATAATAATGTGGCGTGAAACAACTGATAAACTTATTTTTTTAAAATTTTGACTTAGACCACTTTCATAATTATGGGCACATATTATATCATACCATAGTTTCATAAGAATTAGTGATTTACAGTTGGGGATAGTAATACGTGGAATCGATGTGACTATACACCCGACAGACCTGAGAAATTGAACAATTCTCAGGAGGTGTGCTTTATATATTTACAATTTGCGAATATGAACTGCTTTAATTGATTCTATAGTTGCTTTAGAATGCTCGTGGCGTAAGAAAATATTTATTATACAAATAACAATGAATAGCATAATTGCAATAATTATTTCGAATTATTAATTAATAAATCATAATTTTTAAATTTATATAAAAACAATTGTGTATCTGACAACAAAATCTGACATTTCAGTGCAATCATACATGTATATACGAAGGAATAACTTGAAAAGGACCCAAGCGTAAGAATTGAAAATACAAAAACTTTTTTTGTAACACAAATATTAAATGTCCAATTTATCTGTATTTTGTGTTTCAATATATAGTATTCACAGACAAATATTCAAGAAAATTGATTGAAATTTATCTGACAAAATGATTAAAACAGTAGTACTTTTTAGCATATTATTTAAACAAATGGATTTTCTAAAAAACTGATTATACCATTGGGTTCAACGTCCGAAAGCTTTAATTTTCATTCTCTACGAAATTTTTCGTATGTTTAATAGTTTTCCAGATATTTGGTAAATAATTTTCGTGATCTCAACTTTGAGGGTTGTTCGGCGCAACCGTGAGGTAGTTGCGTCTTCTTGACGAAAAAATTAATCTTCACCGAGTAATTAAGAGACAGAGAGTTGTTCTTGCACTATGTATTAGTAGACCGGAGTTGTTCTTGGTTAACGTTTATTAAACTTTGAGAGGTTTTACAACAAGCTGGATACGTTTCTCGTTATGTTGATCCGATGACGTCGGTGACTACCCTAATCACTGACGCTAGCTTAATAACTACCGTCCTTTATACCAAATTTGAGGTGCCGATTCCCCCCACCCGAACTCCATTCTCCAATCGCGTCGCAGGAGAAATTCGGGGGAGGGGGAGGCATCGACTCCTCCGCTCAAGGGGGCGACCGGAAACTCCTTGCACGGCCTGACCCTCCGTAAGAGGTCCGCAAAGGAGACCGCGCTGAGGTTGGTTGTGTTCGTAACAAGGGTGGTTTTCACCCCTTTAACGGGGACAGTTGCCGATAAAAAAATACGTGTCAAATATTTTAACGAGATCTATATCATACTAAAATTTCATAAAAATCGGTGATTTACACCTCGGGATGTTCCTTTGTTAGAAACAACTTCTTTATTAATTCATAAAATATATATTAAGAAATGGGAATTGAATGAAAAGTTGTATTGCAACAGAAATTGTTATTATATTATTATTATTATTAATATTATTTTAAAAATTTCGTTGTAGAAAGTCGAGTTTAATTCGATATTAATGTTTATGTGAGAAGTGTAATATCAAAGCACATTCGACATAGGGTTGCTAAAGGTTAAGACTAAACCTACCAAGATGGTCAAAATGGCCTGTTACCAATCTTTTCTCAAGAATTTTCTAAATTAATGGGTGACCATGAACCAAATATTTCAGTTATATCTTATGAAATCTAAATTACTTAATTGTTCAACCCTTTCACTTTTTAAATTCTTTTTTTTCTAAGTACTTATTTAGGGTACGTAAATATTGATATATTAAATCTAAATATTATATTTAAGCAGGCTGTAACCGATCTCGCGATCGGTTACTTGTGGCAGTAGCCGACCGGTCGGCGGAAAGAAGGAGTGTCGGACTGTCGACGAGTCGGGCGCCGTTGGGGACTGACCGGGATCCAGTGATGCCAGGACGTGGGATTTTCTCCCACGTGGGAGCCATGGTGCGCATGCGCATGCTGACGTCACAGCTCGACGGCGGTTGTTTCCATGGACGTATCTAGTAAAACGTCCTCTTCCTATAATTTCTACCATATTTCAATTGTCACACGTGTCTAATGATACCCCATATTTGAGTGAAGTATTTACGTTACTGAGGATTAGGTAGTGCGCATGGGTGGGAAAAATCCCACGTCCTGGCATCACTGCCGGGATCCGTTGCTCTCGGCAGCGAGCGCCGGTCGGCGGGAGAGGTTCGGGGTTTCCCGACTCGGATGTAGCCGACGTTGTCGGCTACCTCGGCGGATGCGCCGGTGAGGATGTGGAAGGTGGAAGGAGATCAAAAGAACCACGCTGTATGTTCGATGCTTATCGGTCCTGTACTAACGGGAAAGCACCGTCAACGTACAGAGAGTGAGATGATGCCAGGACGTGGGATTTTTCCCACCCATACGCACTACCTAATCCTCAGTAACGTATATACTTCACTCAAAGATGGGGTATCGTTAGACCCCTGTGACAATTGAAATACGGTAGAAATTACAGGAAGAGGACATTTTAGTAGATACGCCCATGGAAACAACCGCCACCGAGCTGTGACGTCAGCATGCGCATGCGCACGACGGCTCCCACGTGGGAGAAAATCCCACGTCCTGGCATCACTGGAGTGAGTCCGACGGATGGCAACGGGAGAGTTTGCAAAAAGCGGTTGGAGGCAGTATTGGGCGGGTAATCCCACACAACCAATAGCACGTCTCGGAAGTGAGAGTTGATCTTCCTGATGTCATGCCGCGGCTCCGATCTCTTGCGAGAAAGAGGCGCGCCACCTGGCGGAAGAGTAACGAAGCAGTGCTTCCTTACATCCTCCCCACTCTTCCTGCACCGCAAACGTACTCTCCGGTGCTTTTCCAGGTTTTCTCGGCTTTTTTATTCGTCTTCAAAACTTTACATTATTCCTTTATCGGGGGTTTCGGTGAGAGGGCGGTATCCTTCAACGGCGGGTCGGTCCATTTACAGGTCTTAACCTAACTTATCCTAACTTAACTATATATATATATATATATATATATACAACTTAGCCTAACTTATAATCTAAGTCTTAACCTAACTTAGCCTAATAGTAGGGGGTCGTCCTGGGCGTAGATGGTTAGCAGGACGTCCCCTGCTGCGTCCACGTCGACGGCCAGAGCGTGATGGCCGTCGTGCAGCCGTAGTTGGTTGCCCGCCCGCAGCAGGCTGGCCGATATCCGGAACTGGCTGCCGGCGACTATCCACGGTGATGCGGCGTGCAGTCGGTGCGGTATCGGGAGAATCCAGCCCGCTCGTCCGGAGTGGCCTGGGGTGGAGGACGGGCACGGTGGCGCTGACGGGGCAGGCCACCCCGTGGGAGACGGCGGTGCCGTCGGTGAAGGTGTTCTCGCCATGGATGGTGTTGGCGGTGCCGGTGGCGCGGCCGTGACGGGCCCGGCTGGGGAAGCCGGTGCGGTCAGTGGTGGTCCCTCGGGTAGCTGTGTCCCGGTGGGATCGGCAGTGGTCGTCCGTGATGGGATGCTCCCCGGACGGATCGGTCGCGTCCTCCGGCGCCGTTCGGGCCGCGCCCGCCGGACCCGTATTCCCGTTAGCTTCCGGACTGTTGATCGCAGGCGCGCACGCCCTAGCGGGATGTAGGCGCCGTTCGCCGGGAGCGTCGCTCGGCGTCGCTGGCTGTTCCTCTTCTCTGTTCTGCTCGTGGTTGCTTGTTGGTCGCTCATGTTGAATGCTTTGCTGGAGCGACTGGTCGGCCTTATATACCCGTCATTTGCGTGCCGTTCCCCCACCCTGATGCCCGGGGTTGGAACGGAGATCCTTCACGTGCGCCCTCCCGTGGTGTCGACGGCTATCAGTCTCTCCCAGCCGATAGATGGCGGGTGAGATCCTTCCGATTATTCGGAAGGGACCCGCATACCCTAGCACCAGTTTTACGCTGAACGCATAGGTGGCGCTCGCAGCGGATGCTCCCTCTTCAGGACCCAATCGCCAATTTTCGGAGTCCAGTCTCGACGATGTCGTTTGTAAGGTCCGCGTTGCCGGTCGAAAACTCTGGCCAGGTTCGTCTTCACCAAAAAAACTAAAATGCTAACCATGAACAATAAAAGAATTGGATATAATTTTGAAATAAAAATAAACAATAAAACAATTAAATTAGCAAAAGAATTAAAATATCTAGGTATCATATACGGAAAAGGAAATAAATTCAACAAACATATGAAGATTACTACGGATAAAAGCATAAAAATAATGTACGCGCTGTACAAGATTATGCCTAATCTGAAAGGCGCAATAAATAAATACACGGTTTTGTATTATAATGTACGGGAATCCATTGTACTTTATGCTGTACCCATTTGGTCGGAGCAATGTGAAAAAATTAAAAATAAGAGATATCTTAAGTCTGCGCAGAGGACTGCATTAATCCGTGTTGCAAGAGCGTATAGTACGGTCTCACACAAAAAATTATGCGCGATCACTGGTACGATACCTATAATATTAAAAATAAAAGCAAAAAAGTTGATTTATGATAAGATAGAAGCCATAAAAGTAAATCGAAGAATTGACGAAAAAGATAAACCAGAAAAAATTAAAAATTAAACGGAAATAATAGAGAAAAAAATTAAAAAGGAATCGGAAGAAGACTGTAAAAATAATGTAACTTACAAATGGATTCCAGATATAAATAAATGGATAAATAGGAAGTTTAGAGATCTATGTTTTCACCTGACACAGGCTTTGAGCGGACACGGCTGTTTTAAAAGCTATTTAAAGAGGATCGGAAAAGCGGCAGACGATCTATGCTGGTTTGGCTGCAACAAATCGGATACTGTGGAACACACTTTCCTAACATGCGAAAGATGGTATGTTGAAAGGGAAAAATTAAAAGAAGATCTTAAAATAAAGAAAATAAATCTAGGAATTATTATGAAGAAAATGTTAGAAAACAAAGGAAACTGAAATTTAGGATACAAGTCGGGGAGGGGGGGCAAAGTGGGCCCCTTCAGCAAAAAATAGTCATATCTTTATTTTTTTTTATTCGTTATACTACTTTGCCCCCAAATTTTTTTGGGCTCCAAAATTTTAAGGGGCCCACTTTGCCCCCAGGGGCCCACTTTGCCCCCCCCCCTCCCCTACATAGTTAAAATAATGAAAGAAAAAGAAGCAAATCAGAGAAGAGAAGAAAAGAAAAAAGAAGGTAGGAGAGCTCGAACATAATTGTTCAAGGAGCGAAAGAAGAATGATAAAGAATGAGGACAGAAACTGTGGTTTGTGGGCGAAGTAATGCCTATAGCAGTCCCGCCCACAAAAAACTGGGTTCCGAAGACAGAAACACACGAGGAGGGGTTTTAGTGGGTATTCCGGGAGGTCAAACTCCCGGCGAGTCCCACACTACCCCCGGCATTATATGCTGGGGGTGTGCGTAAATGCATTTCCCCTCCTCCACCAAAAAAAAGGTTCGTCTTCACCAGCTCGCCTCCTTCAGTCCAGTGATGCCAGGACGTGGGATTTTTCCCACCCGTGCGCGCTACCCAATTCTCAGTAACGTATATACTTCACTCAAATATGGGGTATCGTTAGACCCCTGTGACAATGGAAATACGGTAGAAATTACAGGAAGAGGACATTTTACTAGATACGTCCATGGAAACAACTGCCGTCGAGCTGTGACGTCAGCATGCGCATGCGCACGATGGCTCCCACGTGGGAGAAAATCCCACGTCCTGGCATCACTGATCACTGCTTCAGTCGCCGGGCAATCTCCTCCGGGTGCGGCCGGTTATACTCGGTTGGCTCCGTGGTGTTCGTTGGTACCGGTTCTCGCTCCAGGCTAAGAAAGGCTGGAGAGTAGCCGGTGGAGTCATGTCTCGCCGTGTTGAAGGCGAACGCCAGCTGCGGGAGCCAGCGATCCTATGTCCGGTGG
The DNA here is from genome assembly GCA_910591515.1 of Cerceris rybyensis. Classification (NCBI taxonomy): domain Eukaryota; kingdom Metazoa; phylum Arthropoda; class Insecta; order Hymenoptera; family Crabronidae; genus Cerceris; species Cerceris rybyensis. Next base: position 18,952,351 of record OU342789.1, on the reverse strand, counting down.
TCATCCTCTGTGTACTGGGTGATCATTGTCTTGATGCTCCGGTTGACCCGTTCGACGGGGTCGCACTGTGGCGAGTACGGTGGAGTCTTCTGGTGCCGGATGCCGAACTCCTTCAGTATCCGGGCAAACTCGCGACTCTCGAACTGGCGACCGTTGTCCGAGATCACAGTCCACGGGCACCCCTACCGGTAGATCACTCGCTCCTTTAGTGCCCGGATGAGCGCGTTGGAGGTGGCCTGGTGGAGAGGCTGGAGTTCCACCCATTTTGTAAATTTATCCTGGATGACCAGGAGGGTGGTGTTGCCCTTGCTGGTGCATGCCATCGGTCCGACAAAGTCGAAGGCGACCACGTCCCACGGTCGCTGCGCCGCACAGTGGTCCAGAGCGTGAATTTAGCTGTTCGCCCACCTCGCGTAGTTTTCAATCTTTTTCAAATCGTCACCACAAGCACAAAACACATCGGATTTAGTTAAAAATTGGTATTCTATTATTTTTTGGGTTGCTGATTACGAATCTGAACTCAAAAATTTTAAAAACAAAATGGCGGTTGATATATAGAGGGTAGCTATGTCAAAAAATTACCATGGGTATTTCAAATACCCATTTACAACATGGGATTAACTTTTTGCCTTCTTTTAATTTAATCAGTTTGTATTAAGAGCCCATGAAATATTTCCTGGGACCAGTAATACAAATAATAATTGGTTTTGCAACAATAAAAGTGTACAAATCAATGCTTAAAAACGCCGATCTACAAAAGTGTAGAAACATTCAAATACTTCCCTCAAAAGGAAATGCTATTAGAACAATTAAGAATTTTGTGAGACTTTTTACTTTTTGTAGAGTGAATCACCGTTAATTAATGTTGAAGAATCCATAAATAATTTGTTGAAAAATTAATTTTTCAACCGTTTTTGGTTGTTTTTTCAAACACATGTTTTTTGCCTTACATTGCTAACTTCAAAATGGAAAAACTAAAAAGCACCACAAAGGAACTTCGAAAATATTTAGTTTAAACTGTATAGAAATAATTCCTGCAAAAATTGACAACATTTACCTGCACTTTTCGTTCATATTCCTTCCTAAAGCGTATATAACGGGGACCAGGTGTAGAGACCCAATGGGTCTCGCGGTCAGTAAATTCCTGGATTTTTTCTAGATGCAGTGCAATAAAAAGTAAACTTCTTTAGCATTAACAAGGACGAATAATTCTAAAGCGTCACTTTTATTACTTCATCGCTTTTATTGCCAGGTTGCGAGCAAAGAGGACTAAGCTAGTGTTGGATACCAACCCAATTCATGTTTTCTCAAATTCGCTATCTTCTCTGACAATAAGATATTAGCTCCAAATAATCCTCAACGTGATTCAAGGTCCAAAAGGGAACTATTAGTCATCTTCCAATTCCGTCATCGCTTTTCCCTCAAAATATGTTTTCAAGACCTTTGGTCTTCGCGAAAGTCGTTGGAAAAGCGATCGCCCTTTTGGTACCTTAGTCACGAGAAGTCAGAGTCAACCAAACCTCCCACCACGCTAGTTAAGGTCTTTAAAAGGTCAGTCTTGTTCCCAAATCATTGAATTTTGTACCGAATCGCTGACAGTCGGCATCTCGCGACGACGTTATTCTAAAATTGTTAAAACTCCGTGTGCCCAACAGTTCTTCCTAAATAAAGTGTTGTTAACCAACCACGGGATACAACACTAGGTTAACCGATTGAAAGAGAATCCTATACTTAGCGGTGCAGGGTTCACTTAAAAATTAATTAACTTAAAAGTATCGAAAGGTATTCGGCTAAAACTTTCCACATATATTCCTCATACTATATAGAAGTTATTTCTGCAAAGATTTCGTGCGTCTACCTGCGTTATTTATTGTTATATCTGCCAAAAGTTTAGGAGACAATCCCTAGTAGTGCCATCTGAAACTGTTCCTCAACAAATATTCTGAGTCGACGTGCCACGCACGTCGTTCTTATCTCCGCGACTGACGCGCGAGGCACGTCTTTCCAGCGCGAGCGATTAACTACGAATGTCGCCCCAAATTCGGCACCACGCCAGTGCCAATAGGCACGAGCGTGACCCGTACAGAGTGGTTGTGAATCAGTGACATCTCGACTGCATGTTGGGTGAATGAGGCGGTGTTTCTCGAAGGACGGCTCGGGCGTGCAATAATCGCCCGCCGCTGCTTTAAACAATAAAAATGCGTCCGAGGCGGATCCGAGCGGATTAATTTTTTACAGGATCGTTTAGGGGAAGGATCACAGAAAACAGTGTCGTTAATAAGAGAGTCGGATCTAGTGGGACTTTTTAGTTTTTGTCTACAAAAGATAAAAAACTTCGACAATTTTCTTTCATGTTTTCAACATTAATTTTTGAATAAACTACAAACAATAATTTTATGTTTGACACGTGAATTTTTATCGTGGAAGAATGCTCTTCAAATAGAAACAATAATTATTAAAAAATATTGCATAGTTTCGCCAGAATGTTAGAAAGAAGACAACGTGGTTTTTCGATAGAAAAAGGTCTCCAGAAAAAGTTTCAACTTTAAACGTTTGTTGTAACTACAATTTTTATCCGATTTCAAAAAATGTTTCGTTTCTGAGGTCGGTGGACATTTAGGAATCGATATATACAAAAAATAATCGAAATTCCAAAATCGACTTTTTTACTTTTGTTCGGCTAAATGCACATTCTGGACCACCGTGTGGCCGTGACGAACTCTTAGACATTCTCCGCCGGCCGTTGTGTCCGGTGGACAATGTCTTCCTCGATGCTTTCCCGGTCCTCGGGAGGAAGGTAGTACAGCCGGAACTCCTCTAGGAAGTCGGTCCAGGTGGTCCACTGGTCCTTCTGGTTGCGGTACCAGAGCAGGGCCTGGCCACGCAGCAGCTCCTCGGCGGGTACTCGGTAGGGCGCCCGGAGGTCCTCCAGCCGTTCCAGGGAGGCCTTTACTCCGTCGAAGTGATACAGTCGAATCTCTCATAATGGAACACTTCGGGACCGGACGCTCTCTCAAAATGCAACATTCCCCTACAGTCATATTCATCCCCACTTCTTGATTATATAGTCTATCTTTCTCATATAGTACCTATCTTCGTCGGCGCAAAGAAATGCGCAGAAGTAAAAAGTGAACATAACCTTTCCATACAAACGTTTAAATCTTTTCAAATAATATGTCGCGTCATACATCTCAAATTTGATTGGTTAGTAGCATTTAACTGGTGGGGATAGGAGAAGTTTCATTATGAGAGATGACCATGTTACATTTTGAGAGAGGTTCCACTTTGAGAGGTTACATTATGAGAGATTCGACTGTACCCCCATTTGCGTACTCGATCCATGACGTGGAGCTCGAGTGGCCTGGTTGTCTCCATCGGCTGGTTGGGCTCTGGTGTGAACGTCGCCGGGGTAGAGGAGGCCTTCATCTCGTCTTGGTCGGTCCGTCAGACGTCTGCTGCCAGCCCCTTGCGGAGTTCGTCCGCTGTGCCTTCGATGGCCATCCCCTTCCGTCGTAGCTCCTCGGTCAGCTCGGCCTTCCTCAGTCCGTACACCCAGCTGGTCGGCTCTGCCATGGGAGTCCTCCCTTCTCCCGAAGGAGAGAGATAGTCGTCCCCGTTCGGGCGCCAAATTTGTAACCGATCTCGCGATCGTTGAGAGTGGATCTCCCCGATGCCATACCACGCCGCCGATTTATCGGTGACGGCGGCCCCGATCTCTTTCGAGAAAGAGGCGCGCCACTGGCGGAAGGGTAAGGAAGCAGTGCTTCGTTACAAGGCAATTTTTGTGTTAAGTTCAAGTTGAAAGTTCAAAAATTAGTGTTAAGGATTCTCCTGTTCTTTACCTCTCCTTTCTTTTCTATTTAAATTTCCCATTTCTGCTTTCCTTAATCCTCTTCTTTGTCCCATCGAACGGCTAGTTTCAACTCAGCTGTTCCATGTTGTTCCTCTCTCTTTGTCTGACTCTAACATCTTTCCGCTCATGTTTACACCTCCGTTCACCACTCTATCTAACGCTATCCTTGTCATCTGTATTCCACTCTCTTTCTATCTTATTCCTTACCTTGTCTCAGTTCATTTACCTTATTTTAAATATCCCATCCCAACCGATTTCTTTCCTCCTCGAACCTTCCATACCGTTCCCTAATCCCCACCTACTTCCTTCATCCCAAAACAACAAAAGTCATCGCATCCTCGTCCTTTTTCTCATTTCTCATTTTGCTTTATTCCGAAAACGCTAAAAGCTTAATCACGCTCTTCGCCACTTGCGAATCTTTTCTAGCTCTGCATCAATTCGCGCACTTCGCGATTTTCTCGCTTACTATTTATTCCTGATTTAATTTAAGTTTCATTTTTCATTTAAGTGTTGTTTTTTATTGTTTAATTTTGTATTGTGATCATGAATAAATTATTGTCAGAACAATTAGCAAACTCTTTGCACACATGTGTCATTGTTATACTGTAGGTGGTACGCAATATTTAAGGATGTAGTTAAACCCAAAATAAGAAGGAACAATATTACATTCTTCCTGCACTAATTGTAAATTTCTTATTGTTGATCTTAATTTCAAAAACATCGGATCTCTGAGAAATTATCAGAAATAAGCGAGGTCACATTCTAGTCTTCATTATTATCGTGAAATTTGTGTAATTTATTAAAAATGTCCGTACATGCATGCCAATCAATTAGCCTTGTACATTTCAAACAAAAGAACCATAGTAATCAATATTTCGCTCGATACTCAGAAATTCCTCTACTTATAACTAATTTAAACTGCACAGTATAACTTTACATTTTCATATTTTTTTGGCTTAAAATAATGAGCAAATTCCATTCACGTAATCCTTTAACCCGAATCTATTCTACCACTGCAAGAAACGCAATTTACAATGTTCTGTTCTATCGAGATATTTGGCGCAAGAGCGCGCCCATTCTTGGTAAAAAGAAGAAATTCAGCATGAGTGCAAAATAGTCCAATTGAGAAGGACGTCTACGGCTCGTAATGACGCGTAAAGCGTGCGAGAGGAAGCGGGTGCAAGAGGAAAAGTAAATACAAGAAACAGCCTATCGAAGAATCCTATCAAGGGATTCCATTCTTCCCGTGGAAAGGAATTCACTCTAGAAAGAAGGAAGGATTCCCTCTTGGTCCTCTTCTACCAAGTGCCTACCTTACATAAGAAAAACCCGTAAGAATGAGCAGAAATGGCCATAAAAGCGTAAGAGCTTCATTGATAGAAGAACTGTCAGTATAGCGAGTGTTAAAATCTTAACGTCATTTATTTGTTCTCTTCGATTTTATGTATTACGTTTATTTCATTTAGAACGGGTGTTGGTGAATTTCTATGAAATCGTATAATGCAAAATGTTCAGTTGTCAGAGGACGAAAAGTAACTACCAGTTTCTCTGAAATTACCGTCATTTGATGTTACAAAAAGAAATAATTGCAGTTCAATTAAAATTGGACAACTGTCAAACGAGTATGAAAAAAGTAGTAACATTTAATCATGGCTACGGTCACGATTAAAATGCACCGTTAATTAAAAAAGTGGAGTAAGTCATTCGTTCTTCTTTTTGAGGCATCGTGAATTTTATCATGGAATAGTATTGGATCGTTCGGAAAATTCGTAGCGTTATTCGGTTGATATTCAAATTCGATAAATTTTGGGAGAATAAATACTTTATTTAATAATATATGCACCATTTCTATCGATTACTTTTTGCCATCTATGAGGTAGTTTCATAATCCGCTTCCTAAAAAACTTTTGATTTTTCTTAGCAAAGAACCGCTTTAAAGGTTTTTTGCAAGCCTTTAGACTACTAAATTTTTGGTCATTCAACAAATTTTGCATAAACCTAAATAAATAATAATCAGATGGTGCTACATCTGGCAAGTAGGGTGGGTCGGGTAAAATTTCCCAACCGAAATCCAATAATTTTTGTCGGATTTTCATCGACACATGCGGTCTAGCGATTTCTTGGTGGAGAACGACATTCCTCTTTTTGGTCAACTCGGGCCATTTTTTTTAAATTGATCCACTTGGGCGAAATATTTATCAGACTTAAGAGTTTCTTTATTGTTTAAAAGTTCGTAATAAATAATACCCTTCCAGTGCCACCATACACTGAGCAATATCTCCTTCGAATGCAATGCATCTTTTGGTGGTACTAATGCTGATTCTTCTGCGGTTCTCTAAGATCTTTTCTTGCAACATTATTGTATAAAATCCATTTTTCATCTCTTGTAATCACTTGTCTTAAAAATTGACAGTTTTTGTCGCACTTTAACAGAGAGTCACATACAGAGATGCGATCCTTCAAACTCTTCTCCGTTATGTTATGCGGCACCCATACGTCATAACAACTGTCGAACCCAAGTTGCTTAAGATGTTCATATGCGGTACTATTTGGTGTTTTCAATATCTCAGCAATGTCTCTAGTTGTGTACCGTGAGTTATTTTTTATTAACAACTTTATTTGGTCTTCATCAATAACGGTTGAACGACCAGAGCGCTTTGCATCTTTCTAATAAAAATTACCACTTTTTAACTAGGAAAACCATTTTCTGACAGCGCTATCACCGACAGCACCATTTCCGTAAACTGCACATATTTGTCTTTTAGTTTCAACATCGTTTTTACCTTTATTATAATAATAAAACATTACTTAAATGTCGAAAATGTACTTTTCTGTTTTCCATATTCCTACCACTGTTATATGCACAAAATACTAATTTTATTGCCTTTTGTTCTGAATAATGTCTGAAACTATGATTTTTAATGTTATGCTGTCACAAAATAACATTAATAACAAATGACAGTCATAAAAAGCTTTAATTGTGCCATTTTTCGAAAACGCTACGAACATTCCGAACAACTTTGCTATTATGAAACAGCGAAACTGTGAGTGTTGCGAATTCGAAGTATCGAAGTGTTTATACAGTGAGTCACAAAAGTATTTGTACCCTTCAATCCTAAGCATAGACGAACCAAAATATTTACAAATGTAGCTTTGTTTTGATTCCTACAATGAGGGAAACGGTAGACTGTTCGTCAGTAGAAAACATTACGTTGACAAGACAACATTCTCTCGATAGTTATAAAAATGAATCGAAAAAGTAGTGAAACTACAGTAGCAGAAAGAAAACTGATTTGGAAATGGCACAAGGAAGAGAAATCATACAGTCAAATAGCAAACACTATTGATAGAAGTAAATCTACTATTCAATATGTTATTCAAAGTATAAAAAGGAATGATCCGGTATTAAATAAATCACGTACAGGACCGCCTCGAAAACTTTGCGAACGAGAACAAAGGATGTGACTGCGAGAAGTTAAGAAATATCCTAAAATTAGTGGTCAAAAATTAACTACTATTGCTAATGTAACTCTAAAAAAAAGATGTTAATGCTGAAACATGTCGAAGAATCTTAAGAAGACAAGATTTTAATGGCGAGTAGCTCGAAAAAAACCTCTCGTCAGTAACATAAATAGACGCAAACGCCTTCAATTTGCAAAAGAACATATGGACAAAGAGTGTGCGTTCTGGGAATGTGTAATATTTTCATACGAATCAAAATTTAATATATTCGGTTCAGATGAACGTTGTATGATATGGAGAAGAGTGAATACAGAGCTAAAATTAAGAAATTTAATACCTACCGTAAAGCATGGAGGGGGTTCTGTACTTATTTGGGGTTTGGCGACACCGGTGTTGGAAATTTAGTTTTTATTGATGGAATAATGGACAAAAATAAATATTTAAACATTTCAAAAGAAAATTTTCCATCTAATGCTCAAAAATTACAATTAGAAAATCATTTAATTCTCAACTAGACAACGACCCCAAACCTACGGCCCATATTGTTAAACAATGTTTACTATATAATACAACGCACATGTTGATTACGCTTTCCCTAAGACCCGACATTAATCGTATTGAACATTTACGGTCCGAGATTGAAAAAAGATTAGAGAACATGTTATTACAAGTAAAGATATGTTAAAAGAAAAATTAAGATTTGGAATAATATTCAACCCAGTTACACTTCAAATCTCGTTCACAGCTTGCCAGATCGTCTTCGTAGTATTATTCAAGCTAAAGGAGGTACGACTAAGTATTAATTAAAAAATTATATTTGTAAACTGTGTGAATTTGGAAGAGTACGAATACTTTTGTGACGCTGTTTCCGAACACATTTACTTTGAATGATATTTACATATATTATTTCGGAAGGCTTGTTTTCAAATAAAATTTATATCAGTTGAAAGCTTATTCAATTTATTATCTTACCCAATGAACAAAATTTTTGTTACGATTTATTAAACATACAAATAATCATTTACAGGTGAAGGTAGGAAGGGTATGAATGCTTTTGTGACTCACTGTACATCGAATGTCACGACTAGCGAGAAGCGTGGGGCCGAAAGACGATCGTGAGGGCCGCAGATAGCATTAGATCGAGCTTCGAAAAGAGAACAGCGTTTTTCGTATGAGTCAATTTAATAAAGGATCCTCCTTATATATTTTTAATTTTTGCTATTTTTTACTGGTTAACAGTGAGCTTCATTAAATTATTCAACTTTGTACTTTAATGTTGTATCATAAAAGGCAGGTGATACTTTTAACTTATTAGACTTGTGATATTTTGAATTCGTAATGGCGAGCACATATTCTGAAAGTACAGGGTGTTTCACAAGTAGTTGTCATGGCTTTTATGATCAATTCTTCACCCTTGGATCGATAAAGATTTGTGAACAAAAACGCTGAAAATTCGCGGAAGGATAGCAAATTTTGTATGGTCTTATCGCATTCGTCTTGTTAGTTAAGTAAAATATCTGACAAGAACAATGGGTCAGAAAAGAACAACTCCCACGTAAATTATGCGTGACACAAATTACGCAACGTGTCTTCGCGATTGAATTTTAGCTGAATAACTCAGGCTTCGGGATGTCCAACATGCCAGAAAGAAACACGCGAGGTATCCTTACTAGTACTACGCAAAATTTTAAAATGAAGGACTGGGTTAGCGAATTAAGGAATGCGCAAGTGTTTATGTTGTTCTCTCCAAGGATGACCCTTGAGTAAACCTGAGAACGAACGCAGGCCATTGACATTTTCGTAGTCTCCGAAGAATTACATAAATAGATAACGTTGTAAAGGGAGTTATTTTCATCACCTTAATACAGAAATAGACAGATAAAAAAGTATACGTTAAATATTCCTTCCAGACCTAATTATCAGCTAAGTTAAATAAAAATCGATGTACAGATAGTTAAAGAAAACGAAGGCGCCATCTAGGAAAAAAGCGAAAGTCTGCCCTTTTGTTGCCGGATGCTGCATTTTTTGAAAACGTTAAACCAACATTTGGCAACTATTTGCGCGCGAACACTGATTGTGAGTAATTAAGCACCTAACTACACCTTTTTTACTAACAGGTCAGAATATTTACCCCTTTGCAGTCGTGTTTAATTAAGAACAAAATATGTAATCGCACTTACAGCAAAGTTATTAAAATCTTAGGAAAAATTGAAATACTTCAGGAACATGTTGATTCTTTGCTTGGGTGGCAGAGATTAGACACACAATGGCAATGGTGAAAGTGCTTCGACAGCTATGAGCAGACGTACGGTCGTCAATTAAGGGTTGATTCCATTTGGAGGATGAGTTATTGAGTAGCCCGCAGAAAGAGGGGTGTTCAGTGATTCAAGATCTCGTCTTCGAAAGTATTACACACGCACTAATAGTTGAAAATAGTTGAACTTGATCACGGAGCGCTGCTTACTCGTCGCGTTGGTGCGTATGAAATGTTGAATTTTTAACTGAATATATAAAACTGCATATCTTTTCTCAAAAGCTGTTTATTCCATCAAAATATGCTTTCTTTGCTTCAATACACTTTTCCCAGCGAGATTTTAATGCATAGATACCTGTTTTAAAGAAATTTTGATTCTTAGAATCAATAAATTCCGATATGGAATTTGTCAAACTGTCTTCATTTTCATACTGTTTAGCCCGTTAAAACTGTTCTAAATGTTTAAAAAAATTAAGGTCGATTGACGAAAGATCCGGTGAATAAGCTGAGTGTTGTAAAATTTCATATTTTAATTCATTTAATTTCGAAATTGTTTTGTACAACGTGACGTATGCGGCCGAGCGTTGGCAAGAAGAAGTATTGGACCATGCCGATTAGCAAGTGATGGGCGTATAATTTGCAATTTTTCATGCATTTCATCCATGTACTGTGGCAGTGCTTTTTGGCTGTAATTGTTTCCCCATTTCTAAGGAATGAGTAGAGAATTACTCCACTAACATTCCACCAAACTGTTGTTAAAATATCTGTAGGGATCGTGAAAAAGAAACGAGAGGCGCGCGGCAACCCATCCAAGGCAGCAATTTGGCCAGAGCAGGTTAATGTTGACAATCGCCTGGGTCGGCGCGGAACCACTGCGCCAGCGACCTCTCCCTGATGACAATTTCTTTTCACGTCCTTTTCTTCCTAAGTTCTTTTAATAGGGGGGTTTCTCCGCTCCGATCCTACATATCGATGGAATTCATATCGGTACAAAATTCAAAACAATTAACAAAAGGGAAAACTTTAGAAAAAATCTTCTTTGCTGAAATGTGACTCTGGCAATGAACAATACGACTATAAACGTGGTTACGCTAAAAGCAAAAGCATAATGAGAACAGGGGGGCAAACGTTCACATATAAAGAAAATCCGACATTTCATATGCACCAACATAATAATAGTGAGGCAAGGCGAGCATCGAAATGATCTATTGTTGTGATTCGCGAAAACGATACCTGTAGATTACGGTCGCCGAGTTCCGCCGAGTTTGTTTTGACAACACGCGGGCCGTTGTACTTCTTGCCCAGTGAAGAGGAAATAATCGCTCTCGTTACTCGCAGAATTAATCTTAAAATTGTAACCTTGATTGAACGATATTATTTATTTATATAACCAAATATTACAAAGGCAGTGCTTTGTTTAATATAGCGTTATTGATAAAAGTAATTCATAAGCACAAAATGTATTTGTAAAGCGAGCTACATATCGCCGGTTTCCAAGAACAACGAACACATTTGATTTTGCGTCATAACGAGTTAATTACACAAGAAGAATCTACGTAAGCTTTATTCCATTGTGAATAAAACTCATGTTGTGTGATTAACCGAAATATGCCGCCATTTTGGCGTCGTTTTCGACTAAAAGGGCCTACTGTAAAACTGCAATTTTCGAAATGTGTCGTTATTCTAGAAAACCGGCGATATAATAACGCCTAAAGTCATAAAATAAGTCATAAAGAATATATGTATATTTGGAAAATAAAGTATAATAGAAAGATGTCTGCTCTAGCGGCTCCAGCCACTACAATTTCTCCTGGACGTCTAGTTTATTGCATAAATTGATTGTAAAAACCCTCCCGAATATAATATTCCATATTACTATAATGTAACAAATTTTTGAACATTTTTGAACAGTAATCAAAGGGGAAATTATAAAGAATTAGCTAATAATAAAGGAAATGTGTCCAGAATTTCAACTGAACACCAGATTTACGGACGATGAATCTGTTATATTTAAATATAAAACATAATTACTTTGAAAGAAGAGGGATCTATCATCAAAGATTAAGTATTCTGTATATTTTAAGATACACGTGGAATATTTACTGTACCACGTCTCTGTAAATTTCAAAGCTGTTCCTAAAAACGAAGGAATCCGTCAATTTGATAGCTTCTGTCGATGTAGTGTAGATAGTCGATTGAAGTGAACGTTAAACACAAGTAGTTATTACGTTAAGTAAATAGCCGTCGGATTAAACCAAATAATTTCAACGTGAAAATAATTCCAGCTAACAGCACTTCGGTTGTGTTACATTTTAGAGCAGTTTGTATGAAAATCTTCCCAGATGCCGGGAAGGTTTTAACCTCCGACTGCAGTGAACTACATACATTTTATTGTAAAGCCACCTGATGGCTCGAAAAACTGACCAAAAGCTTTACCGATAATTGACACGTTCGCCCGCAAATACTTCCCTTTCCGATAGCTTTCACTTCATGCGAGTCGTAAGCTCAATCCGGTTGAAAAAGAAACTCGTTTCCGCCCTATAATTGTGCCGTGGTATCGAAGCCATGGTTTCAAGTTCTTTTAAATTGAAACGTGAAAAGTGACTACAAACGGAGAATTTTTATATACTTTTTATCTGGCAATTTTTAATTCGCTAATTCGTGCTTGCATTACTTTATCCAATTTCGTTTGTTCACATTCTAAAGACAAATTTGTTTAACGTATGAAAATATTTTGGTACTTTTGTTTGATAGCCTTAGTGATTAAAAGGAATATTTTACATTAATCAATCAGATTTTTCAAAGTTAGTGTCTTTTGAGAAGTTTTCATTTGTGATGTATAACAGAGATGTCTTTGAAAATTAGATTTATGATAGAAATATAATAACAATAGCTTTAACCTTTTACTATTGTAATGTACCGACCCTCCGCGGAGGGTATATATTCGTCTCTTGACTCTTCTTCTTCTTCTTCCAAATTATTTATTCGGTATATTTGTAAAGTCCATAGTTCTACTGTTAAAGAATCGGACTTCCCATCAGAGTGTAATGTACCGACCCTCCGATCAGTTAGTAGGTACATAAGATAACTTTAAGGAATATTTTATAAGTACAAATATTTTGTACGCGGCTCACTCAACATCTGTCATTCCATAATCACCACTGAATCACCACCTCAAACCCAAATTTCCTATTTTTCTATCTCAACCTTTCAACTCCCTAACACAGACACCATTCTTTACTCATTCCCGAGTCATCGTCCAAGTCCGAGATTCTACTTCTTACTTTGACCTTCGGCTTGCATCCACCATTATCACCACTTCCACTCCGCCTCCAAAAACCGTTAAAAATCATAAATCTCTTTTTCTCACTCAGTGTTCATCATTACTCAGTTCATTTCGAAGTTCAACTAATTGTGAGAGTCATCTTCAAATTCTAAATTATATTCTACCCCTTTGCACTCCGTTGTCCCCTCTCATGGGACATCGTAATTCTAGCCTATCACTCCGATGTCCCCTCTGAGGGGACATTAAAATTGATGAGTGGTTACGGGGAATTAAGTTATTTCTTCGCAACTTTTTGAGGTGTGCATGTTTCCCTGATGTTTTCTCTTGAAATGGCACAAGACATCAAGTCAAAATATAGTAAAATTACTAAAATATATAAAATAAATGTCCGCGAGTTTTGTGTTGGCAGAAAACGTGAGAAACGTTCTCGTCGCCACTTGAAAAGAGCGATAAGGAGAGTTTGTAGAAGAAAGGTCGGTATGCGAGCATACCTCGCACACTGTATAGTGAAATTTATAAATATAAATAAACAAGTCTAAAACTGGAAGAAAAGATTTTCACCGCTGAGCTCAGTCTGGTTTGAAGCGTCGAGCGGTATAGCTCGATCTAACGAGTGAAAAAATCGGAAGAATCGGAAGATTTCTTCTTCAAATCAGAGGAAACAAATAATCAAAAGCCAATGACCCCATTACAAGTTCGTCAAGACACTCATTGACCAGCTCCGAGGTGATTTTCGTGAGTCGAGAATGTGTCCATCCACATCTTCTGTGGAAAATAGATTAGATACAAACTACATATTCCCGATGTGGGACAAAAAAAGGGATTGCATTGTCTGTTCTGACAGGAAAACACCTAGTGGCAGACGTCAAACAACTTATTATTGTCAAACGTGCGTAAATCAGCCTGCAATCCATATTGGGGAGTGTTTTAAGCTCTATCATAGTGTACAAAATTATAAAACATAAAATATTGATTTTTTTTGCAAATAAAAATTTCTCAATGTCAATCAATTAATATAAGTACAATATCATTAGAATCCGTTACTTAGTTCCAAAGCTGTACTAAATAATACGAGGGTCTGTAAATGCACATTTCTGCTACGGAGGAGCGCGGAGTAGCTGGTAGCCAACATCCACTATGGTCTGGAGTGCAAAGGGTTAAGGCACCTATTAATGAGTTGAGAAGTGATTTTCGTTAATCGAGAGCGCGTCCATCCATATCTTCGGCGGACAATAAATTGAATAATGAGCTACATATTTCCGATGTGGGAGAAAGAAAACGGGATTCCATTGTTTGTTCTGACAGGAAAACACCTGGTGACAGGCGTCAAACAACTTATTATTGACAAACATGCACTAATTAGCCTGCAATGCATATTGGGGAGTGTTTCAAAATTGATCATACTGTACAAAATTATAAACAATAAAATATTGATTTTTTTGCAAATACATTTTCCTCGATTTCAACCAATTCATATAAGTCCAATATCATTATAATACGTTACTTAGTTCCAAAATTATAATAAATAATACGAGGGTCTGTAAATGTTCGTTTTTGCCGTAAAGTGGCGCTGAGTAGCTGATAGCCAACGTCCAGAATCGTTCGGAGTGCAAAGGGCTAAATTCTAATTCTAAACTCTCACAAGTCCTCACCAACAAATCATTCGTTTCCGTACATCACACTGAATCGCTCTTGGAACGAGCCGAGTTATTCTAATACAAAAAGTGCGTAACTAAGGTAAAAGACCCAGTTATTGACCCTGGCCCAGTTTCTGACCTTCTCAACTTTATTTTAAATTTAAAAAAAAAATACTTTTTTGAATAAGGAAATAAATTTTTTTTTATTTAAAGTAACTTATTTTGCGCCTAATTAATGACAGTTACAAAAATATAGAAAATAATAACTAAATAAAAAGAAATGTTAAAGTCTGAAGTGACTGTGGAAGCCATTTTTTCGTTATGGTCTAAGCAGTTTGCGTAAGGGCGTACAACCATTGAGTTTTTGGATTAATTATCATGTAAGTATGAAAATGTAATTAAAAATATATGGATAGGTCAATAAATAACTATAATTTCAATGAAAATAATTTTAAAGCATATTAAAAAACATTTTACTATTAGAAATTGGTGGTCAATAACTAGGCTCAATTTTGAAGGCACGATGCAGTTGTTGACCCTGAAATAATAATCTATTACGCACGACGTTATTTATTTAGTGACATCCATAAAATGTTAAAATAGTAATAGTTACAGTTATTTTAGATTATTTTTCATAATTATAGCAATAAGCTAACATTTAATGTTCATTTTAACAAATAAAAAATTATATTTAAGTAGTTCTTAAAAGCAATTTTTTGAATAATAAAACAATCATTGTGAAAAGAATGTCAATTTCGTTAGTATTTCTATTATTATTACTATTTTAATTGAAGAATATTTAAAATGTTATTTAATTAATTCATATGAAATATTAATTAATTAAATAAAATATTATCAAAGCAAAAAAGCAAAAAAACAAAAAATTAGAACACGAAAAAGAATTGAAAAAAGTTGAAAGGTTAACAAATAAAACAATTAAAGAAACAGAAAAAATACTTAAAAAAGAAAAAGTTGAAGAAAAAAAGAAAAAAAAGAAACAAGAGTAATTTTAAAAATTAATCGTGATTTGTTGGTTTATGTAATATTTTATAGCATGATTGATATTATTTGTGTTTTACTTTAAAAAAAAAACAATGTTTTTTCACAATAAATATTTAATTTATGGATTTACTTAATGCTTTAGTACATTTAAACTTACCACTACATAACCTAACAAAGAATGTATCATGTTCAAATTCGAGGGTCAGAAACTGGGCTACTGTCAGGGTCACAAACTACAACACAAGAGATTCTGATGGTCAGAAACTGGGTCTGTGAACATCAGTTTTTAAAAAATTGATTTAAATTATTAATTTCCTTCAAATAATTATTTTATCCATGTGACCTTATTCTCAATAGTCTAAACTAGTTGATAAAATTATCAATCTTTTCTTTAAACTAAATTTTATATTAGTTATTGCAGTATAACCTCAATCGTCACTCTAAAAAGGTCAGAAACTGGGCCCTTTACCTTATATGTTCTCTTATTCTGGCGAATCTTAAGCGCGAATCACACTATTCGCCGTTACCCTATTATCTATTGATCAGTACTACAGATAAGATTTGATCGTAGTTTTATGTAATGTTCCATTTTGAGAATTTGTAGGTACTTGTTGCTGTTACCAAATGACAATAAAGAGCTAACGAAGAATATTATCAGATTGATTTCCGCAGTTAATGACATATTGAATACGCATCAATGCATAATTTAAGCCGTAGAATAGCCGCATCATCAAACATTCCTATAACACAAATACTTACAATATTATAATTTACTCTAAAATTCTCTAAAAATATCAATGAATATTTGTTGTCATTGAAGAACTATTCCAAAAATTAAAATTACCATCACACAAGTCAAAAGCTATTACCCTTTTACAACTCTATTCTATCAATGCCACAGAAAAATAAATATAACATAAAATAGAAATAAAAATTCAAAATCCACAAATATCTGACAAAATTATGTAATGGAATTTTTAAATGAACCGTTGAGTCGCCGGAGCCGATGCCACTTGAGCCATGGTTTAAACCAGCGGCGGGCGATTATTGCACGCCCGAGCCGTCCTTCGAGAAACACCGCCTCATTCGCCCAAACATACAGCCGAGATGTCACTGATTCACAACCACTCTGTAGGCGTCACGCTCGTGCCTATTGGCACTGCCGTGGTGTCGCATTTGGGGCGACATTCGTAGTTAATGGCTCGCGCTGGGAAGACGTGCCTCGCGCGTCAGTTGCGGAGATCAGAACGACGTGCGTGGCACGTCGACTCACAATATTTGTTGAGGAACAGTTTCAGATGGCACTACGTCGCATGGACCGCAGCGGCCGCGACGGCAACAATGTATTCTTTAATACGAGGAAGCCTAGCGTTCTAGTATCGGATAGTTATTTTTAACAATTTGCGCTAGTAATTAATTTACAAATGTGCGTACTGGAACGCAATACTATATTTGTGCCGTAAGACTTAATGAAGTGGTCGATTTCGGCAAAACCGTCGCCAGAAGTTCAAAAACATTAAAATATATTAATTGTATTTGATTTAAAACATATCTGAGGATACTTTTTCACTAACGATACTTTTGTCTCATCCTACATGCGACGTAGTGCCATCTGAAACTGTTCCTCAACAAATATTCTGAGTCGACGTGCCACGCACGTCGTTCTTATCTCCGCGACTGACGCGCGAGGTACATCTTTCGTCTTTCCAGCGCTAGCGATTAACTACGAATGTCGCCCCAAATGCGGCACCACGCCAGTGCCAATAGGCACGAGCGTGACGCCTACAGAGTGGTTATGAATCAGTGACATCTCGGCTGTATGTTTGGGTAAATGAGGCGGTGTTTCTCGAAGGACGGCTCGGGCGTGCAATAATCGCCCGCCGCTGGTTTAAACCATTACGGGCTTAAGATTTACATACAAGAGGGTCGTGGAAGGCATCACATGTTAGTTGTGTCGTGTTAGTTAACGTCAACCGTTAGAAAACGGTTCGAGGTGTCAAAGACGGTATTCGAATACCAATCGTAAAGGAGATCACATCGCTGCGGATTTTACCCAATATATTTTAAAATATTTTGTTAGAATAAAATTATATAATATTACTACAATTACAAACATTCTACGTGAGACGTTCAGTCTCCCCTAAATTCATATCCACGTTACATCCGCATTATTCGTTTTTCACGTATAGTATCTCATCGTAATTCCAATGAAAAACTTTCCACCCAACGCGCCGATCCGTTTTTATCCCAGACCCGTATCCATATATATTCCGCCTCTCGTAATAGGATTTTTAATAAAGTTTTTTTTAATCGTCCCGTCGCAAAAGCGGAACGCGGAGAATTTTTAGATATGATTTAACCGGTCTTCTCAGCAACAAGTGTTGGAAGTACGTAGGTAGGTGGGTACGAGTGGTCGTCGTGTGGGCCGCGACTATTATTTGCGATTCGCTCTCTCGTCTCTGAACTCTCATTGTGTGCCGGCCTGGATCCAGCTATCATTGTAGAGCACAAGTCTAACCGTGAATTCTACCTCCGTGATCGTTAATCTCACGTTCGCGCCAACACGTTTTATCGAACGGAGAGAGCAAGAAAGACTAGAGAGAGAGAGAAACGAGAGGCGAGGGTGATTGATTGTGAATGAGGGAGCAGAGAGAGAAATCAGAGTTGAGGATGAGAATTAGAATGAGAGAGAGAGAGAGTCCACTCTGCTGTGCTGGTATTAATAATGTCAGATGCAACGGGACACTTGGTGAAATGCATCGATATGTTAGCAGCAGTGATGCATCGACGTAAAGTTGGAGCAGGATATGGGATATAATAGTGCTTTAATAGCGGGAAATCCATCCGGCTAGAACTTTTTGGTATCGCGTTTTAACACCAGAACTGCCGGCGTTATATCTATTATACTTCAATATATTGAATACAAATTTTGAAAAAAGCGGAATCCAGGATTTTAAAAGGTAATCGATTCGGTAATCTATGTTTTATAAAACAATGTAGAATTCTACGTTGTGTACGATAATATAGGCTCGATGGCTGTCCTACAGGCTTGCAGAATTTTTAGAAAAAATTGGAACCTGTCAATTTGACTTGCTTGGTAGTTCTAGTGTTAAAGGAAGATTTACAATTTTATTGGAAAGACGGAAGGTGGTGGAGTTTGAATGAATATTAAATGTAAATTATGTTTCATCGTGGATTTGTAATACGAGATAACGCTTTTTGCTGACTAACAATTCTAACTGTTGTGTAATACTTTTATAGTTTTTCGTTTAATTAGAATACTTTGTTATTAACATATGTTTAACAAAATTTACATGATAGCTTGAATAACTAGAAATGTAACCTTATAGAGAATTCTGTCTTGTAAAATGCGAGTGGACTACATAGTGGACAGTATAGTTTGTACTTTCTAAGAGAATTGCAAATGAAAAAGTTTGTAAAGGAAATGTAATTGAGTTGGATTCTTGAATATTGTACTCTATCGATTCAAGGGAATCTACATTTTCACGCGATAAAAATTAATCGAAATAACGTGAAGCAGGTTCGATGACCGGGACATTGTTATTATTAAAATGGAGAAATCGATTGAATCCTCACGGAAGAGCCTACACTCTGCGGTAGAAATAAAGAATTTCACTGTTCATAGGTCAATTGAAGCTAATGTAATCGTTTCTTTCCCGTTATACCATGTTTCTGGAATAAACTGAACGAGCAATAAATATTTTCTAATTTACAATCGAAGAATGTGCAATATTTTGGTCCCCCCTTTAATAAAAATTACGAATTTGAAGAAGTTTTAGAACGAAACTAAGCGGCTGCATTTTAATTGGCAAAACAAATTACATCTCACCAAAACTAATTTTCTTCAATTCCCATTAAACTTTATATAGTCAATATTCTATCACGTTAACATCCAAACTAAGACAAGAGTCAACGATAGCCGGTTAATTAAATATCCATAGAGTGAACACAAAAAACCTATCAATGAAAAACAATCTTCATAACTCTTCTCCGTATATTAGTAGAACTAATTTTCTTCAATTTTCATTAAATTTTATATCTTCAGTATTCTATCATTTCAATATTCCAACTAAGACAATAGTTAACGATAGCCCGTTAATGAAATATCCTAAGGCTGAACACGAAGAGCTTGTCAATGTAGAAGTAATAATCATAAATTCCCTTCCTATGCAGGGTATCCCAGCGGATTTTGACATTTTGAATATTTCGGTATTGTGGTATGTAGCAAAAAATGTTTCCCAGGAAACTTAAATGGTATCGAGTGGGGCATACTCTGGTGTCATTAGTTTTTCCGTAGGTGGACGTGTCAAGGGCATGTGAAGGTCAACTTTGTTTTTTTAAATGGAATGAGGTACTTTTTTATGCATCAAGCTATGCAGCTAGAAATTCTTTATAAAAAAAGTGCTGACCTATTTATGTCGAAAAGCTAATAGTTTAGGAGATATTTCAATTTAAGTAATTCGAAAATTCGTAATTACATTAGCGTTGCTTCGCAGAATGTTTGAAATCGATGAAGTAAGGCCTGACCTACGTTATTTAATGTATCGGCTGATATTTTGCCACATTCATCGATAATGTGCTGCTTCATATCACTCACTTTAGTTGAATCTTTCGCGTTTTATCCTTTAAATAGACCCATATGAAAAAGTCGGGCGGCGTTAAATCAGGTGACAGGCAGATAAACAGATAAACAGAGCTCACGTCCTAATTGCGGCAGGAATGATACCTTTGTATTTAGATTATTTATACGGAAAATTCTTCTTAACTATTAGCTTTTCGACATACATAGGTCAGTACTTTTTTCTAAAAAATATCTAGCTGCATCGCTTGATGCATAAAAAAGTACCCCATTCTATTTAAAAAAACAAAGTTGACGTTCATATATCCTTGACGCGTCCACCTACGGAAAACTAATGACACCAGATTATGCCCCATTCGATACCATGTAAGTTTCCTATGAAACATTTTTTGCTACATACCATAATACCGAAGTTATCAAGATGTCAAAATCGGCTGCGACACCTTGTATATAATGAAAACTAATTTTCTCCAAATCTTATTAAGTTTTATATCCGCAGTATTCTATCACTTCAACATACCAACTAAGACAATAGTCAACGATAATCTGGTAATTAAATATCCAAAGACTAAACTGGAAAAATATGTCAAAATAGAAATAATCTTCATAAATCCCCGCCATAAATTAGTAAAACTAATTTTCTTCAATTTTCATGAAGCATCGTCAATATTCTATCACTCGATCGGTCCAACTATTATAAAATAAGGTTGATCGATAGCGCGTCAATTAAAAATCCAAAGACCTACCGCAAAAAACTTGCCAATGCAAAAACCGCCGTCGTAAATCCACTTTACGATTTGTTAGGAAACGAAGACAAGTAGAAGTAACTTCCCCGAAGGTAAGAGTGGCTGGTTAGCAATACGATTCCATTAAGAAACTGTCCTCCTTCCGTTCTACCCAGAATTAATGCTAAAATATTCCGCGCAGACGTTATTCATCCGTCGCGCATTCTGGTAATCCTCGACTACTGCCAGACATTGCATCGGCTCGAAAATTTAGCGTTGCAAGTAGAAAGGGCGTTAAATAATGCTCGCTTGGAAATTCTGCACAAGAGGCAGTCACGATCGTGGAAAGCCACGCATTAACTACGAAAAAGACGACGCTAGTCAACGAGTGGTGCACATTTCTCTTCCGGCTGCGGTTCTCGTTAAATGGACGCCCGAGTCGAAAATTTCAGCCCAAAATCCTCCTAAATTACCAAATAACTTAGGATATTGAGGCTGAATATGGAAAAATATGTTACATATAAAAGAATGCAAATTTTAATTCCACAATCGCCCTACACTTGTTACTTTTTGCCACTTTTACCTAGTTTAGGAGCAATTTGGGCTTCGTGCAGCCCAAAATAATCCTCAGCATTCTTATTTATAAAATTAATCTGAGTCCAATATTCCGCTATACATTCTATAATGAGGAGTTTTAGAATTGGATTGGAATTGGAGTGGAATGATCTAGGTCCAAAAAAATTCTCAATATACTAAAAATTAAATTTGATTGAATTATTTTTATTTTTACCACACTTGAAATATTCAAAATACAAAAATAATTAATTTTAGGAGAAAAATTAATATTAAAAAAAGTTACAAAACCGTATACATATTAGTATTATCTTCTCCCGTATTATCATAATAACTATCTGCATTCTTATAATATTGTAAATACTCCAGTATCTGTATCATTCGATGAAGTTGAATTATAATTTTGTTGATAATAGTTCTGATGCTCGTAATTATTTAAATTTGAAACAAATTCAGAGCAGTATTCTTCGACAAAATTATTCGCTGTACTATAAGATATTTTATTAATATCTTGGCCAGGCAATTGTTCCAAATTGTTATCATTTAGCACATTTGTGACTTGATTTATAGATCTATTGAAATGTTCTTCGACAGATTGAACACAATTATTCGTTATGTTATTTATTATTGATCTGTTTAAGCGTTGATTAGGTATTTGCTCCAAGCTATCATTTTCTTTGTTCGCTAAATCTAGTCTCTTCCTTTCAACTCCTGTAGTTTTTTTAACTTTCATGACTTCTTTTTTTCGTTTGTTTGATGCGATTTTATTTATATGTTCAACATAATCTTCAAGTGATATATTATCTTTGGATCGTCTATTTGCCCAAGCTGAAAAATCGATCATGATTAATCTAAGAAAAATAATACACCATATAGGAAATAACTTTTTGGTGCAAACATACCATAAACAGACTTGAATAATTGATGATCGATGTGAGGCCGATGACCTATTGTGCCTTTTGCAGTGTAATTTTTCATGTTTTTGCCGTACACTTCTACCAATGCAGCTTTAACTAATTTTCGCCAATTACAGAAATCTGGATGGTCGAAAATTTCTGAGTATTTTTCAATGTATGCTATCATAGATTTTGGAAAGAAAATATTATATTCTTCAGCGATTTTTTCCTGTAATGCAATGAATCAATAAGTTACAATGATTACAGAAAAAGAATGCAATATATTATCTTTAAAATAAAAATAAATAAATACCTTATTTGGACTGGGTTTTAGATAATAATCTGGTACTGAAGCGGAGTTTAATTCTAATAATTTTTGGTTTGATACAGTGTGCCACGCTTTTTCCTTCTCAGCTACAGCTATTATTTTTCGTAGACATTGCAAATCATCTTGTGTAACTGAACAAAATATTTAAAAATTAGTCATTCAATCTGTGAAAATAAATATATCAAAGAAATATATATAATGCTTCAGAAAACAAACCTTCATCAATTGCAGTATGACCCTTAAATTGTTGATACATCGACTGATTTTTATTTCGAGTGTTGTAAGCTATTCTATTTATTTCATGGATATAATTTTTAAATGAAACCGTTTCCGTTGTTTTTGTAAGAATCCAATCTGGATAAATGTATTTAGTAAAGTATAATACAAGTGACTAATATGAATATATATTAAAATTAATGCCAATATTTTTGCCTTCAATCTTACCAAAAATGCCTTGGGAAACTTTTTCATCAATTGCTTGTCGATTTTTATCACTCCCTTTTCTTCGTGCCGTAAAATTAGCAATACTAGTACCATATATTTCTTCCAGTGTTTGTTTTAATATTTTTTTCCAATTTATTTTATCATCCTTTGCTTTCGCGTTGTTTTCAATTTCATTTATTTTACTGATTGGTAAATAGATCCCACAATTTGGTGCTATTTCTCTCTAAAAAACGTTGTCTTTGATTATGTGATTATTAGATATCATAAAATATAATAAAAACAAGTATTACCTTGTCTTCTCGATACGTTTTGTATTCACTTGGAAACTAAAAAATGATAAAACAAAAAATTATATAATTTTACATACAAAATTTTTACACTTTTAAATAAATGTTGGCAATGTTTGACAACCCTTTTTATATAAATGTGCTTTATGTTTACCTCAAAATCAGCAGGTGGATTGTCACTAAATTTGTGCTGATATAGATAAGCCTTCTCAAGTCCTGCCAAAATCTGATATAAGAATTTTATGTTTTCTTCAGTAACTGAATAAAGAAGAAACAGATTGATGACCCTTTTAGATTCTCCATTAAGATACTTATAGAGTAATATGAAATACAATTTAAAGAAATATTACCTTCTACGGGTAAAAAAGTATGTATAGCTCCAATGTTAAGATTTTTTATTTCTTCATTACTTAGTTCCTTATAAAAATTCCCATGGTCCAAGATTATACTTGATGACGAATTCACTGAGTGATCATTGTCATCAATATGATCAATATTTGTTTTAACTAAAGATGGTTCATGATTAACTTGAATATTTGTAGTTAGATTTTCGGTATCTAGAGGTCTATTTGAAGAAGTATTCTTGACACTTAAATCTATTGCCGTCGAAGTTGGTGAATCTCTATTATTAACATTACAATTGATCGCAGTATTATGAGAACTTTGTAAATCACTAGTTGATTGTTGCAAAAAGTCAGCTGGTAGAAATGATGTAGCTTTTTCTATGCGACGTTCCACATTCAATTTTTCCATGGTTTTGGACGATGCTAATTTCCTTTTCCTATTGAGTAGAGTGTTTTTCTGATCAAGTACGGGTTGTAAAAACAGTTTTGCTTGAGGATCTAACTTATTTCCTGCGTTATCAAGTGGAATATTATCCAGGTATTTTTCATCATCTACAATAAAACAATTTTTCTTTTACTAACAAGGAGAACGCAAGGCCTTCGGGTCACCGATTTTATTGAAATTTTACATACTCGTAGAGTAAGTTATTCCGATTAAGAATATACCCTATTATAGGGGCAGACGGTCAATAGTTTTTAAGATATTTATAATTAAAGTTTCATTGGCAATCTTATCCAAAACTGTTGAACGTAATACCAAAAGCTGCCGTAGCATAATGGCAACGTCCTAAGTTTGCACCAAAAAAACTAGGGTTCGTTTCTTGTCATGGAAATTTTTTTCGTATTTTTTTTTCTTCAGTTTATATCTTCAAAATTCAATTTAATATCCACACATTAAAATTTATATATTACCTGAATTTATTTGATTGAAAATGGAAGAGAAATTTGAAGTAGATAATCGGTTATAAAAATTCATTCCGCCATTTGTCATCAATTGAATGCACAAATTTTCATACCTATGTTAAAATACACGTAGTTTGCAAGAGGGCTATGTATGGAAAGAGAACTTTTAGAAAATGATAAATCGAGTCTACTTTCCAAAAGACACAAAGTTGCAAGTGCAAGTGTAACAGTGTTGCGTTTATTTGATAGGCAAAGTTATGAGTTTCCAATAATTGAAAATATTATATGTAAAGTCGCTTGAAAATTCAATATGCATATTCATATCAAAATACACATAACACTACATGCAAATGAATCGAAAAAAAATTTTCCTTAAGTTTTCCCGTGGCAGGAGACGAACCCCAGTTTTTTCTGCGCAAACTCTGCACGTTGTCGCTGTGCCAAACAGCTCTTAAAAATGCCTTTTACAGTTCTGGATAAGAATGCCAATGAAACTTTAATTATAAATATCTTAAAAACTATTGACTGTCTTCTCCTTTAATATGGCATATTCTTAATCAGAACGACTTACTCTACGAGCATGTAAAAATTCAATAAAATCGGTGACCCGAAGGCCTTGCGTTCTCCTTTAAGAGTATTGATGTAAGATTCAGATGTTACATGGAAGGAAAATCTTCATTTTGTGCTACCTAACAATTTAGCATTTCAAAAGTGCTTGTATACTTCGCATTGAGCATATTTCGTTCTTCAACTGTTTACACGAAGTCACAAATGATATTAAAATCAGTATATTCTTTATTGTTTTCACTAGATTTTGATTTTACATCTATATAACATCTGTACGCTGTACCTATATTATTCACCAATTTAACCTTATATCCAAAATTTGATTTCAATAACAAATTCTTTGAAAATTGTTAATGTTTTCCTAATTTGTATTTAGAAAAATATACGTATCGAGAAAAAGCATTCAAAGAGTACTTACCATGAAATTCTATAATTTTTGCTTTATCCATTTTATCTGCACCAGTCTTTTTGTCATGCCACTTTAATGAAACCACATTTTCAATTTTTCTACGTGTTTTAGGTAATTGTGATACTGGTATGATATCTTTTTCACCGGTATTGATCCACCAAATCAAAGCAAAAAATTTTTGTTTTTGATTCTTTTTCGAAGCCATAGTTTTTATTAAAAAATGTCTTATTTGTTATAAAAATATCACTAATAAACGATTTTGGAAACTACATATGATTAAAATTTAAAAAAACAGTAACTATTAATTGATTGATTGATCAATGAGTACTTAACCACTTGCGCTATAAAATCGTGCCACGCACGTCGAGATACTTTCGTTACAAAATCGCCAGCGACGTGCACCTATACCACATCGATAGGCATTTGTCGCAGAAACAAAATCGACTCATTCATTATTCGAGCTACAGTTCCAGTTCCTTTGGTATTTAGCACATGTTATACTGTAGAGCGCGGCACGGCTACCGAAAGTGAAATCATAGCGCAAGTGGTTAATTACTTCTTCAACAGGTTGAAGCTTGCGTCTTCTTTCTTTGTTTATACATTTAAAAAAATAACACATACATGGCATGTTGAAGTATTGTTATAGGTCATATTAAAAAAAAAAACTCGAAATAAAATAATTCTTAACGTAGTTGTAATTATAAACAAGTCTTCATAATTAAATAATAAAAATGTCCAAGAGTTTTCGAGAATTGTCAGCGCGAAGTCGTAGAAAATATGTAAAAAGTATTTTACAACCTCCATGCAATGTAAATATTGAGAATGAGGTAAGCATTAAACCCTAATAGTAATCACAAACAATTTCAATTAATATTAATGTAGAATATTGGTAACAATATACTTAAAATAAAATATGTACAAGTGGAAACGAAAATTTATAGTAAAATATAGGGAAACGCACACTCTAATACTAACTTTAATAAATAACTCAACTATAAAGTCCGTCTACTCGTCTAGTCTGTCTATTCGTCTATCGTCGAACACGTCTATCATCGATCTCTACTAACGTCGATCTGTTCTCTTGTCCTCTTGTCGTCCTCGTGTCGTCCTCGTGTCGTCCGCGTTTTGTCGTCGATCGTCTTTTCGTTCGTCGATTATCTCATGGCGGATGTTTTTAAATGCGCAGAATTTATAAAATCCTCACACTAACAATAAAAAAAGCTTTCATAAGAAGCTTATATATACAACAAGTTCAGTTCTTGTTTAAATTATTTCTTTCTTCTACTCTTAATAGGTATACCTTCGTAAAATTGTGAAGTTGATAATTTTATGTGTAATGTAGGTTCTCAATCAGGAGCAAAAGCAAGATATTGTTGAAAATGCCAATGATTTCAGCAATTTTGAAAGTAGAAGAATTGATTTTCCAGAAACAGAAGGAGAAATAATTGTAGATGAACTGAATACAAGAAGGGAAAACGAAAGTGATCCAGAGAACATACAGCAAATACAAGGTGAAGGAATGCAGTGGAATCAGGACGAAACTGAAGATACAAGAAATATTCCTGAAGAAAATACAAATGAAAATAGTGAAGAAAGTATAGAGAATGATAAAGAGGAAGATTATGAAGAAAATGAAGAAGACGATAGAGAAGAAAATAATGATGAAACTGAAGAAAGTAATGAAGAAGAAGAAGACAATGAAGACGATCATGAGCAAAATGAAAATGAACCATCTGAAAATGTTCAACACGATGAAGGTCAACAAACTGAGAATGGTCAAGCTGAAGCTGATCATGATAAACCGTTATATACAAATGCACATTTAACAATATCTCAGAGCATGTTATTAATTGCCACACTTTTCTTAAAACATAATCTTACTCAAACATGTCTTGCCGATATTATAGCCACCATAAATATGCATTGCCCTAGTGATGGTCTCTATACGAATAGTTTATATAAGTTTAAAGATTTCTTTGACTTCGATGATAATAATACAATCAAACGAAAAAAGCATTATTATTGCTCATTATGTTTGAAAAGACTTCAATCCTCTCGTGAAAATTGTACTCAATGTGCAACAAGTAAATCATCCTATTTTATTACTATGTCTATTTCGCAGCAATTACAAGAAATGTACAAACGCTTCAAGTTTGTTGAAATGCTTAAAAAAAAATCTGAAAGAATAGAGCCCTCAACAATTAGTGACTTATATGATGGGAGTTTGTATAAAAGTACTGGTGAATTCTTAAAAAATTCAAATAACATATCCCTAACATGGTATGCTGACGGAGTTCCCGTGTTTAAATCATCACAAATTAGTATGTGGCCAATTTATTTTTCAATAAATGAATTACCATACAGAAAGCGCACAAAACGTCAGAATCTACTACTAGCAGGATTGTGGTTCGGTAATAAAAAGCCAGAACCTAATATGTTTTTTTATGAATTACACCCACAATTAAAAGATCTCTGGAATGGATTCAATATTAAGTTAAATAATGGACAAATTAGATTGGTTAAAGGTATATTGCTATTGGGCACATGCGACCTTCCTGCGAAGGCCGAATTTATGAACTTCAAACATTTCAATGGATATTATGGATGTCCATTGTGCACATTAAAAGGAGATCAAGTTCAAACCAATGCAGGAGGACATACTCATGTTTTTAAATACACTAGAGACCTACCGCTACGAACATCTAGCCAATCTAAGGAACATGCAGCTTTAGCATTAAATAATGGTATTCCACAAATGGGTGTAAAAGGCCCATGCATTTTAGCAACATTGATGCCCGACTTTATTAGAGGCATAGCCATTGATAAAATGCATTGTGTGGATAATGGTGTAGTTAAAAAGTTACTATCCTTGTGGTTCGAATCTGAGTTTAATAATGATTCGTTTTCTTTATTCCACGTTAAAGATGTAATTAATGAGCGATTACTAGCTATAAAACCACCAAAATTCGTACATCGTATGCCCCGAAAAATTGAAGAATTGGTACATTGGAAAGCCTCTGAATTGAGACTGTGGTTTTTTTATTACTCATTACCTGTTTTAAATGGTATTATGCGTCAAGATTACTTTCAGCATTATTTACTATTTGTGATTGGTATTTCTTATTTAAACGCTGATAACATCACCCCGGATATGATTAATAAGGCAAAAAACTTATTACATAAATTTGTACGTGAATATGAAGTTCTTTATGGTGAGCGCTATTGCTCCATTAACATACATATGTTATTACATTTACCTAAATGTATTGAAGATATTGGTCCTTTATGGTCTTTTTCGTGTTATCAATACGAAAATTTAAATGGACTTTTATTGAAAACTATTCACGGAACTGGACATATTGAATCACAAATTTCCAATACACACGGCCAAGTATTAGTAATGCAACGATATCTCGATCGCTTACCCGAAGGGCCAATTCGTAATTTTTGTATAAATCAAAAGTACGGTGTGAAAATTAATCAAAAAATTCATGACAATTGTTACAGTGTTGGACGATATAGCTCTTTTAATACTAATATTCCTTTACATGTACAACAGGCATTACGTCATTTACCTCCTATCAGACGAATGAAAAAATATCTACGGTTATTAAAGGATCGACAACTATATATTTGTGAAAAGTATAAGCGTACATTACAAACTGATTCTACGAATGTTATTTACTCTGATTATAGAGGACAACCGGCGTTCGGATCAATTCTTTACTTTATAAAAATTTGGAATTGTGAATGTACTAATATATGTGAGTGTATTGGTTATCACTGTGCAATAGTGCAAAATTATGTTTACACATATGCATTTCAAGCTCAAGGAGACAATCAAGTAAACTGTATAGTTCCATATTTATATACATTTCAAAAAACTGAGAACTACATTGTCGTACCAGTTTCCTCTCTTTCTTCAGTATGTTTTTCAATAAAAAGTGAAGATGATTACTATATAGCTATACCTGTAAATTCGTATGAAAATGAATAGAATTGATACGAAAATAATAATTTTGAAAAAAATTGTTCGATTTTAATAGCAAAAGTTAATAACTATTATTTAAAAATAATAGAGCACATATTATTTTTTCTGTTATTATTATAAACTTAAATTACTTCGTCATACGTTTTTATTCTAACTTGTAAGAATGGACGTAAGTTATTTATATATAAAATTACATTAATATAATATAATCTATATATTTATTTATATTCATTGAATGTATGTGTACTTTTTAAGTTGTTATTAAAGCATACATAAATTATTCGTTATAAAATTTGTTAGTACTTTATATCATATTCTACCTATCATAAAATAGCGAACTCCTCAAATATCGATAAATAAATAAATTTTTAATGTCCCAATTGATTTAATATATTAAGTTAAAAAATTTTTGGAAACAAAGCAATTTTACCTATTTCATTAATTTTTATGTCAATTAATTTGATTTTAGGAGATTTAGAATCTATATGGAATAAAATGATAATTTAATTCCTGCTTGCTCCTGAAAGCCCTATTTTTAGGAGATGTCAGATTAAATTGGATTAAAAATTTTACCTGATCAGTCCATATAACTCCTAAAAATCATATTTACAGGACTTTGAGGCGCGTAGACACACTAGTTGAGGATTTTGAGGTTCAAAATGGTATACATAATTAAGCGGCAAATGAGAGATCAAAAGAATCTAGGATTTGAAGTTTCTTTTTGGGCTGGACTTTTCGACTCGGGCGTTTAAATGCTTCGAGACTGCTCGAATTCCATGCCGGTAATATGCTCTCGAAAACATTTAGATACGAGTTACACCACATCTTCGACGATATTTTGTTCTGTAAGGAACACTAGTACGATGAATGCTGCATGAGAAGGGAACTGAATAATTTAGAAAGTACGTCTTGCTGGAATATGCCCTTCGAGAAATCTTCTAGAATTTGGTGCGATAAGAATAGTTAAAATTTTGATGGTTTGTTTTAGGTTTTTTGCATTTTTTTCTTGGTTTTGTCCTGGATGAAAATTTGAAATTAATAATAATTCTAGTAATATAAGGAATTTTGTACTTTTCTTGCGTGAACGTGCTACTTACTGTGTTCCTGTTGTGTGTTAAAGAGGTCATCCCATGTGACAGCTTCTTTTCGCTTCTTTTGGAAATTTTTTTTGGCAAACCATTAGAATGTAAAATCTTGTAATTTTTACCACACGTTTATTGATACTTTTGTAGTCTATTGGCATTTTTGCAAGCAAAAATAACGATTTTAATTGACTTTACACCGTTCGAAAGATACTTATGTATTTTTGACGGCTGCCATGAATCCAGAAGTTTCGCTAATCTGAAATTAAAAAAATCAACCTTTTTTTTTTAGTTTGTACACCTGAAGCTATCGCCAGAACTAGGATAAAATAAAAATATCAAAAATTGAAGATTTGGTACATCTTTTAGAGCTTAATTCCAGGAATCATCAGATTTTTTTCGCATTTTAGTTTACAAAAAACTATGACAGGTATCAAAATTATTCTAGTTCCAGTGATAGCCTTAGGTGTACAGATTAAAATGCTGTTTAATTTTTTATTTCAGATGCACGAAACTTCTGAAATTATGGCAGCTGTCAAAAAAATACGAGGATCTTTCGAACGGTGCGAAGTCAGTTAAAATAATTATTTT